>JADLZK010011343.1:0-600000 GCA_015847255.1 Hyparrhenia diplandra | reverse complement strand
TTGTAAATCAACTTATATATCTAGCTTTTGACCAAATTTATAAGAAATATATTATTGCATATATATTGCCAAATAAAAGTACTATTCAAACCTATTTCACAATGGATTTAATGATGGTAAATATTTAAATATCTTCCTACAAACTCAGTCGTAGCGGAGAGAAATTTAACTTATATTAATTAACTAGTTAAACGCCCGTGTGTTGCTACGGATAAATATTTTTTTTTTTTGCTAAAAAATACAGATCGCATGATAAAATAACAATACTATGAAATTATACAAGGATAGTATCGCACCCGTGCGTTACTATAGGACAAAAAAATATTTTAAAAACATAGATCCCACAATATTATAAAAAATATTATAACAATATTATAAAATTAAGCAACAACATGAAAATGACATTTAATAAAAAAACAAAGTTCCTGAAATTCACTCAGTATAGCACGTTGGCACCAAACACCATGACCTAGAAAATTGCACGAACGGTAAACAGAGGCCAGGTCCTAGAAAATTGCATCAACAGTAAACAGAGGATCCAAGTAGACAATTTCTGGTAGCATATAAAACATTAATGCTTGGTTTCTACATATAGCGAGATAAGACAAATATCTGCTTGTTTCATGACAGACCAAAATCCTCTGAATACAAACACAACAGATTAGGCTAGTCTCTAGACGTCAGGGACCAGAAGAGGCACTACGGCTTCAAATTTTAAGTCCTAATGGCTCCAGAAGAAAGCAGATCCAACCTTGCATTGTAGCCTTTTCATTGTAATCTTGAAGTGTGTGCTTTCAACCGTCATCACCATTGCACTGAATTTGAACTACAGTTTCTAGACAAAGTTGTAAAGAATTTAGGCAAGGGTGTAAAATAGTTTCCAACATCGACATACGGTGACACTGAATTTAAACTATAGTTTGTCCAAAAAAAAGCATAATGATGTTCTAACGATCAATGGCTTCCGCTCCATAGCTCCTTAGCTCCCGATCATTGATACCTACTCAAGAAAGTGTGTTTTTTCATCATTTCTTTACATGTGACAGAAAGCTCAGAAACGCTCGTGACTGGACCACAATTTAATCATAGCGCAAACTAAATAGAGAATACATGTTGGTGAACAAAGCAGGATGCTAGCTCCTCATTCCAGTAGCATGGAGCACTGAAGCACCCCCAAAATAAACATGCCTTGTCTTTTTGCCTACATGACGAGATAACATTTGCATCCATATAGTTCATTGTCATCATGTATTTTTTAATTATTTTTATATAAACTCTGAAGTTCTAAACATCCATAGACAAAAAGAGAATCAATAGAAGTGAGCACATTTGCAACAAAAGAATTCGAAGCGCCATTACCCAATCTAACCCCAATAGCTACAGCCATGGCATTTCATATCTAAACTGGTAAGATCAACTAATGGAGGATGCTTCAATGTCTAAACTACAAGTATCAACGCATTTTAAATATAGTCCAGAATATTTATCTAGATCCCAAAAGCTGCTTCAATGTAGGCAAATAAATATAATGCCATGAAACAAATAATTATAATAATACAAAGAATGTGCAAAATTAAAGAACCAAGTCAAGATTTAATATACAACTCGAAGCATCAAATCAAGAGTACAGACAAGATGGAAAGGAAATACTCAATCAAAATTGAAATCCATTTAATCTTACCATTTCTTTGATCAATATATGCAATTGAGACGAGAAATGCAGACCCTATGTTTGAGAATAAGATCTTCCATCTGTTTTTCTGTCAAAAAGTAGCAAACCAAGAAATAGTTAGTTTCTCATCATTCTGAAGCCACCAATCCAGAGATACAAAACCAGGCAATAGTTAGTTTCTCATCAAATCACTTGTTGACTATTTCCTCTATTTCTCAACAAAAGTTATAATGTTCAGTTCTTGGTCCTTTCTGCATTGTGGCAAATCATGTTTGAAACTTTATATAGCACACATTACAACAACATATACTTCAGAATAGCAAACAACCATTAGCTAGAAAAGTTAACTACCAAATCGAAATTAGATGGAACCAGGCTGACTGAAGAGGAGGACCTAGGATCACAGAGCCGAGCAGCCAAGCTTACAAAGGCAACCCAAAGGACGTGCATGCGTGCATACATCTTGACACTCTGGAAGCCAATCGATTAATAGTTGACGCGGCAATGGATCAGAGACTCAGAGTATTCAAACCTGCTTGGTTGCCACTATTCTGCTGTTTGCTACTTGACACTCTGGCCTCCTCAGTACGACGGTGGATCAGTGCCGCAGTGCAGCATACAACGTGGAGTCCTTGTCAGTCTGTGTAAGAACAAACATCAAAACTAAAATACTGCAGCACCTTCATCTTCTGGTGACCTCTGTGTCCAAAATGCAACCAAGCCGAGCACAATATTTAGTACTCGCATGGAGAAGAAAACAGAGTACAACGACAAATAAAATTTTAGAAATTTTGAGTCCCTGAATATGCAATCCATTATTCTAAGAAATCATCAGGTTGGAAAGGTTCCACAATATTAACAAATCATAGCTTAAGACGCAAGAGGAAGACTTGGTTGTGCCCAACTACTCTTTTCTTTTCGAAAAGCTTCCAAGTTCTTAACTAATACATCATGGTTTCATAGCTCTGTTTTTGTGTTTTGACAGAGTTGTCTCCACAATGCATCTAAGCAGCAAGAGGTGATATTAGGTACTGTTGTAGATCTTTCTAATTACTAACATAGAGCTTTGATTAAATATTTTCAAATGTATAGATGTATGCTCACTACCATAAATAAATTGCAAATAGATGAAATGCAGACATAAATTAGAAGTACAGGCCTGCACCAACAATGGTATGGATCTCATCAAAGAATAAAATGATTTTCCCATAAGGTGCAGTGACCTCCTTTAGAACAACCTTTAATCTCTCCTCAAATTAACCGCAGGATTTAGCTGCATCAAGTAGGAACGCACTACAGTTTGCAATGAAAGCTTTTCTCAGTGGTTGTGGGTCAGTAATAAAATGGATAATACGTGTTGTTTCCTTTGCAGTAAGATTCAGGCAATTCCTCCTAAGAGTTGTGACTCAAAAAAACTCCATCAACCAGCGTTCATGCTGCAGCGGCTGCCTGCCTCCTCGCCACCCAAGATGCTGCAGTGGTTTGGTGGTTGTCCGACCATGCTGAAGAATGGAAATGGCAAGCCTCATTTGTGCCATGTGAGCGCATGTAAACAATTGGTCCGGTACAAATTAAATTTATGACCATACATATATAAGATATCATCAATGTCTCAACAGGGTACACTAAGCCAATGATAAAATAATCTAATGTTGCATAATCAGAAAGATACTGAGCATTCCTTAATTTCTTTCATTATTTTCCACATTATACAAAGCTGTCAACACAAGCTGCACACTTCAGTTTCATGATGATAAGGTGAAAATTACTACGATTTTCCCTTTTTCCCCTACTAATAACAGTAGGCGAAAACCTCATCAATAACCCTGCTCAAATAAATCCCCTGAGCTAAGGACAAGACTTAACTGGACATGAATATCAAATGGATCCAGAATCAAATTCATTGCAGGATAGGAATAGCACAAGAAAATAGAGGAAATTCTTGCTGAAGCTGAACATTGTACCTTGCGTTTGCCGACCTCAAGGCAGACCCTCTTGTCTCTCAAGCACGAAGATGTTGTCAGGCCGCTGCTTCCCACCAACCATCCTGCGTAGGACTGGGAGCCCACCCGCCACCACGTGCTCCTCATCCCCTACCACTGCCTCATCCTCCTCGGTGTTGCTGATTTCAGGCGGTGAGGATGCTGACGTCCTCTTCTTCTTTGGCCCGTGCTCGTCTAGAACGTCCAAGTCGCCAGGTCCAGCCACGCCGCCGGCATGGCGACCGCTAGGATGGATAGGGTTGGATGCTGACACGCTAGTGGATTTGGATCGCCGGAGCAATTCCGGCGCGCGAGCAGGAGGCGGTGTGCTGGTGACAGCGGAACGAGGGAGGGGGCGAGGTCGCACGACAGTCGATGGGAGGCGCCGTTGAGGGTCTTCGCGTGGCAGCGCGAGGGGAGGCGATGGGGCGATGGGAGGAAAACAGCAGGAGGTGGGGAGAGCGGCGGCGTTGTGGAAAGTGTTTGAACGGCAAGGAATCGTAATGGCGTACCTTGTTCAAGCCGATGTCACCGTACTTGTCTGCGCCTCCACCGTCGATCCTACTCGTCCGCGTGTGGTGTCTCAGTCGTTTGCGCCGCCGCCGCCGTACACGTGCGCAGGCGCCACCGCTGCCCCGTCGGCGTTCTCGAGTGTGATTGCCGCCCCTTCGGTGTTCACGAGCGTGGCCGCCGCCCCGTCCACGAGCGTGGCGATCTCGCACGAGGTGCAGTTTGTAGGAAGACTGAGGTGTGATTGCAATGGAAGGTATATGAAAGGCGATGCGGAGGGATTTGTGGTGGATTGATCAGGGACGCGATGATCCTAGCGATGATTGAGGGCTGATTGCATGCAGGAAGTTTCCTTTTTGACCGTGGTGTCTTCCTGCATGCAGTGGTATTTTACGAACTAAAATTAGGTGGGTTGTGAAATAGTGGCATATTTTGGGAAGGGGTATTTTGGGAAGGGATGCCAGGTCGCAGGAAGGAAGGGGAGGGCGCCTTCTACATCGATCGCAAGGGGCGGAGAGGAGCGACCTGAAAAATTTTATCGCACCATGCGGGAGTTTTCCTTTTATCTTTTTAGATTAGTATAAGTAAAGATAAGTATAGGCTACTCTAGCACCCGGACGTTCGGCGCAACTATATTGACGCCGCTCAAAGTGCCCAACCCCCTGTGTCAACTTTCCTCGATCACCTGACTCAAAAAAAAAAAAAAAAAAAAATCCTCGATCACCCCTAGTGCGTGCCCCTTGGCCCAGTCCGCACACCCACAGTGTGCACCCTCGGTTCAGTCCGCACGCACCCAGCTCGCCTCAGAACCCGCTGAGACAGCCCCCAGCCACTGCACTCCTTTCCACAGGCCCCGGAACCTCCGTCCACTAAGCCACCGGCGAGCCACGCACGCCCTCAGCCGGCTCGCCCCTAGCCGAACAACTGAAAAATCTTAAAATAATACTTGCAACAACACAGAATATTTCAGACATATTATTGTAATGTTTGTGTGAAGTATATGAAACAATGCTCGTACAAAACACTTGGAACAATATGAGTCAACTGTTGTACATAAGACTCAAGCAACCGAAACAATTGGAACATATTATTATAACATTTGTGTGAAACATATAAAACATCCAGGTCTAAAACTATTTCAACATCGTCTAGAACCACGTGAAGCATTTTGAATAAATTATTGCAACATTCATTTGAAACACTTCAACATATGCAAACATGGGCAACGTCCCCTCATCTACTTTGTAACATCCATATGATTGAATTACAACATATCTTTGAAGTGTCTGAAACAATTGAAAGATACAATTGCATCATTGGGGAGTGAGATCCGGATCTAAGGGTGTTGGGACCTCCTTGTGGGGGAGGACTCTAGTGGGGGGGGGGGGGCTCAGAGAAGGAGGCACCGGTGTGGGGGAGGAGAACGCTGGTGGCGGAGTGCCCACTTTGGAATGGGTGAGGGTGGTGTGGCACACCCAACAAGAGGGTTGGAGAGGCGTGCATTCAAGCCAACGGGCGCACATGATGGAGAAAGGCCAGAGGGACAAGAAACGAGCCAGCCAAAGGAGAGGATAAGGATGCCCCCATCTGTTTTTAATTAGGCGTACGCAGGATTGGTGTGTTCTGCCATTATTGTAATATTATCGTTTGACATGAAAAAATACTCGATAGCAAGCAACAAATTCCTATTTGCTTTAACATACTAGCCCATCTTATAAGTCACAGTATAGTGTTTTCTCTCTCGTAACAAAACCATATAAACTGGCTTATTAGCTGCTAAAATTATAAGCCAGGCAGCCCGCAAAATATGAAAGAAGAAAAAGGCAGTCTCTTAGGAATAAGTTCCTGACAAAATACAAGTTATAAAAGGTTATAGCATCTCCACTAGATGCCATATCAAATCTCACATGCCTGAAAAGTAATACTTTAGAAAATGAAACTGCTCCTGTAGATCTCCTATATCACCTTCTATGCCTATATTTTTAAAGATGATTTCTTAAAGAAGCTTCCCATTGTGCACACTCTCTCCTCTGTCTCTAAAGAAATATAGAGTCTACTGGTTACAAGAGACTCAATATGACCAGGTTTGACTCTACGTGGAAGCAAATATTCTAGGAGTTGATGGCATTTGTGGTTTTAGTGTGGTAGACGATGTTTCTCTCGACAAAAAAGCCTGTGGTGACTTCATTAATCATGAGAATTTGTTGGCTCAATCTACGGAGATGCCCATATAGGTAGGATTTGCGTACAAGAGTGTCGTCCCAGTTATGAACGCCTCGGTTGTACTATGTATTTCTCACAACAACATATATGTTGCTTTATCTTACCCATTGAACTCACAAACTTACAATCAAGTTTTAGGTAATATGCTATAATAGTGCTCTATGATATCCTAAATTAATTTTAGGGTACTCATCTAAAACAATTTATCGGAGATGCGATATAAGAGAGTTTTTATATGGTCTTCAAAAAAAAAAAAAGTCCATTTAGTTTTTGGTCAATAAAAAAATGGCATCTAATCATGTCACTCGGTCCTTATCACATCCTAATCTATGTCTAGTATTTTATTATAATTTTTAGAAATTTAGAAATATTTTTAATGGTTTTAAAAATCCATATCAAGTATTTACCGGATTTTATAGCTAAAAATATACAAAACTGTCTTGAAACTAAAGCAGATAGATAACTTGCACGGTTTTGTTTATAAATTTGAATGGTTTCGAGAGTTCAATGGGTTAGATAAATATATGGTTTTGACATTTTAGGAGAAAAATTCGGTCCACGATAATGGTTTAACAGTTGTCGGAAAAAAGAAACAATAGTTTAGTAGTTACTTAAAATGGGCTTTCACCTAACTGAAACATGCTTGGTGGGCCTCCGCGTCTGCCAGCCTTCATTCATGGACTAGTTCAAAGGCTTCTGTGTCATGACCAAGGTTGGGCCAAGAATACAGCCGTGGAGGATAAGTTAGGCCTGCGTGCACCTGGTGCGCATATATCCAAAAAAATTATAATCCATCTCAAAAAGACACATGGAATTATTTTGCTGGTGTAGCCGTGTAGTGTAGAAGTAGTATATCTCATAAATTAGTAATGACTAGCAAAAGTGCCCGTGCGATGCAACGGGAAATAAAATAATGGCCTTATAATAACGTTTGGTTCAATGGTAGCAAGAACATCACTGGTAACTTACCATTCCACGCCATGCAAACAGATGAACCACTCTGGTGAATATAGAAGAGCACCTCCATGGTGACATCACCAGCGTGGTTCTCCATCTTGGGATCCCGCCGCTGCCGATGCGACTGCAAGCGTCTTCGCCTCGATATGGAAGCTTCAACTTGGAGAGATTCTTCACCGAAAACGAACCTTGCCCACCTTCCTCCGGCTGGTCGCCACCGCGTCCTTCGGTACGCGAACGTCCTTCGATGGAGTCATGCGGCGGCAGCGCGTCCCTTCTACATATATGAGCGAGGGAGAGGGGGCAAGCAATCCGGCTCGGGCAGAAGCGTTCAGTCGGAGTCGGGATGGACTCCAACACAAACCAAAACTCTGAGCTGGGCCCAACCTTTTCCCTAAAAATCCAGCCGAGCCCATCTTTCGGTCGTTGCCTCATTTACCAATAGTTTGGTTAGATTCTGTCGGAGAAGAGATTAAGAGAAAGACTTCCCACACAGCTAGTAGAGGACTACCTGAGTTGACCCAAGAGAATACAACATCAGCGACAGCTAGTAGAGTACCTGAGTTGACCCAAGAGAATATTAGCTGATGCAGAATGAAAATGGTAAAAAAATAACCTATGGCGCATACCGATTCCAATCGATCCCACACCAACGGATCAGATTCTTCTACAGAAAAGGAAAACGGACGAGAGCGAGAACGCATTAGCTTGCCGAAGTCTACGCAATCTTCCGCCTTGAGGCCTACTGTTACCGTGTCAGTTAGAAAATTCAGATTGAGTTTACCTACCTGGCCCTTACAGTTTGATTTGCATTCTCAAACCATATGTCAATGAGCGACCTGGCCCTTGCAGTTTGATTTGCATTCTCAAATCATGTGTCAATGAGCGCCTGATCCAAAGCCTAATGCAGCCTGAATCAAAAGGTAACTAAATCAGCCTTCATGCTAATGCCTGCACCCTATCCGCAGGTAGTGTCTTTCTTCGTGCATGTTTATAGAAAGTATGAATACATACATGTTTATATGGAGTATGTAAAGAAGGCAGAAAAAAAAAACGCATCAAAGAATGTACACTATAACTCAAATCGGTGGCAGGGGCACGCAGTAAGTACAGGAAGATTGGTCCCATGTCGAAGGAAACCGCCATCGTCATGGCCCCATCATGGCCGCCGTGGAGTGAGCCGTGATGAAGCAATAGTCCATCAGGCCACCCATCTGCAACACTGAAGGTGACCATGCCACATCCACCAAGAACTCCACCGACCTCCATGGATCCAGACCTACTGAAGTTGCTGTGACAATGGGCATCGGAACCGAGATTGACCGTAGTCATCTTAGTCGTCGTCAGGTGAGACTGTGAGAGATCGGCGGCGGACCTGACATCGTAATGGATATTGACCGTGCGTGTGCGAATTTTTTTTTTAATTTTAACCCTTTTTTAAAGATATTTTATATTTAACCTGGGTCAAAAAGATTTTTCGGATCTAACCCTTTTGACCGCCCCCTCGCCCAGCGGGTATTCTTTGCTTCCTGCCGCGCCATGCATGCTGCGCGGCGAGGCTACCCACGTGGCAAAATGCGCATGCGGTGCAGGCTGACGTGGCAGGTCTACCGCGCCGCAGATCATGGCGCGGCAGCACCTATGGGGGCTGCATCGTACTGCTGCTGGCAGCCAGTGGCAGTGGGCAGCAGCTTTGCAGCCTGTGCACTGCAATGTACAGTATGTATATGTCACATCGTAGTACTAGTTCAAGCAAAGCTGTCAGCTCTTGTCACATCATGGTAGAGACTGTGCACACCAATGCACACCGATGGTAAATAGATATATATTTATTTGATATTTTAATAATTTATAAATTTGTTGGAACAATTTAGTATATATTTATGTTATTTCTAAATTACATCACCATGTCTAATAAATTATGCTGACATATTATATTGTATTAAAGTAAGCCAAATAATTAATTTAGTCAAGATATAATTGAATTTGATTGGTATACTACACACAGTAGTAAACTTTTTTATTACTAGTCCCTAGCTCTCGTGTCACCTCTCACCACTCTTTCTTCTCACATCATTTCTCCATCTGACACACGCAACAGCAAACAGCACACAGGGCACAACGATTCCACTTTTATTTCTCTCCCTCCCAACACATGCAGCAGCGCTGCAACTGCTGTCTGAGCACAGGCACAGTGACAGTGAGCAGTGAGCAGCAGAGTAGGCATGGCACAGGTCAGGGCATAGCACTGCCGCGCCCCCAGATCAGGGTGTGGCACTGCCGGCGCCATGATCTGTGGGCGCGACAAGGGCGACCACATCAGCATGAACCGCATGCAGACTTGCCACGTGGGCAGCTCCGCCCCGCATGCGCATGCATGGCGCGGTGCAATAATGTCGCGCGCCGGGTGAGGGCGCGGTCAAAAGGGTTAAATCTGAAAAATCTTTTTGACCCGGGTTAAATATAAAATATCTTTAAAAAAAGGGTTAAAATTAAAAAAAATTCTTGTGTGCGCCGGATCGGGAGGGGGGCTCTAGTTTTTTTTTTGTTGCGTTTTTTTTTTGCTAAAAAATCAAGACGCAGAAGGTGGACTTGGGGTTCGATCTCTTGATGCGAAAGGAGCCTAGGGGCAGAGCGAGATCGATACGGAAGCGGAGCCTTGCACGCACGGGTGGGACAGAAAAGAGCGGACGGGAGAGCGGAAGGAAAAAAAGTGAAAGGAAAAAGTGGAAAAAAAAATTGGCGGAAATTTTCTCTCTTTATTAGTAGGTATAGGAACATGATTTTCACCTCTCCAACCAAAAAAATAGTTAGAGCGGAATTTCTAGCAATAGTCACTTCCAATTAGAATCCTTCACGGGATGCGCCAAAAGCACCGGAAAATCCAAATTAAGCGCTGCAAGCATTACACTGAGACAGGGGAACCGTGCCTCACGGCAAGCTGACGACAGCATGATGCAGAGGGGCGAAGCTAGGTTGGGTACCCAGCACCCACAAAAATTTAGAAAACACTATTAGAAATAACTTTTCACCAAAGTTAGAGATTAAGTAAGGATGGGAATATATGAAAAAAACATTAGTACTAGCAACTAGAGTTTATTTATCAAAATCATGTAAAAAATATAGAATACCTCTATGTGTGTAATTGTGTTTTTCCATTAGGAAATTATCAACAAAACAAATGCATTTAAAAATGCGTACAATTCCATATCACCAATCCAACCAAGCTTGCAAAACCGGTGGCCATAGGAACTCACACCTATATGCCATCATTTCCATACGACAATACGTCACAGGTGCCACCTCCATGGTCTTGAGGTCAATGGAAAAGTACCAGCATTGTTGTTGATCCCACCAAGATATGACCACGAACCCCACACGTGTCTCCACAAGGGTCGGAGATCCGTTGGACTTGGAGAAGAACAATGGGTAGCCAGGAAGGTCACAGGTAACCTTTGACAACGGGATCTTGTTCTCCAATGTCCACTCTCCATCCACCCTCCCAAACACCTCTATGGTATCAGGTATGGTCCACCATGCCGATGATGCGTGGCTCACCATCCCCACCATCGACAACGAATCCGTCGCTTTCTCCCAAGATGTGTTGATCCAAACAACTTTTGATGCCCTGTGACAACACCGATGACGAGAACTTGCCGGTGCTGCCATTAAAAGTGATCAGCATCCCATCTTCTTGGATGTAAAAGTAACAACAGCCTAGCGCGTGACCTAGGCACCGCGATGTGAAGCCTCAAAGCTAGCCTCGAAGCGATGTTGTCGATGGCCTTCTCACTCCATGTCGAGTCCATAGCGCAGGCACTGAACACGGTGGTCTGCGACATTATCGCCAAGACTGAAGAGCACGCACAACACCCTGAAGTTTGACATGCCAATGCGCCATCCAGCAGCATCTTCATCGCCGTCGACGAGGTAGGAACCGGTGTAGGAACCGGAGTATACAACAAAATTTTCGCCGTCGAAGTCCGGTGGATGAGGGATGATCTTGTAGCTCTGCGTCAGAGGCTCACAGACGACTAAGTCACGGAAGACGCCACGGATGTAAATGTCATGAATGCACTCCATCAGGAGCAGGCTGCCACGGCTATCCAGAACATGCCATGACGGAGTGTCGTCGAATTCATTGGAAGGAAATATGTCCATGTGTACGACGAAGTCGAGTGAGAAGTGGTGGGCATCAATAGACGACGAGGGGACAAACCATGCAACACGTGTGGTGTTGTAGTCATTGCAGTAGTCGCCGGCGACGAGAGGGCCGTGTAGAGAGCGGAAGCGGCGGAGGAGGCCGGGTCGGCGATGACGCGCGCGCTGATGAGACTGACGGCCGAATCGATCCGCTCAAGGATGACAACCTCTGCAGGGTGTCGTCCACATCCATGGCTGCGCTCTGTGGGCTTTTTTTTTAAATTTGACCTTAAATTCAACCCGTTTCAAAAATTTTGCGCCTGGTAGCCCTTTTTTGTCGCGCCGGACCTAGTGGCGCGACATTTCCTATGTCGCGCCACTGCATGTGGCGCGACGTGTTACCCAGCGTGGCGCCCGGCGTTGACCAGCGGGGCGTGGGCGCACATGGGGCCCGCCACGTCGCGCTGTGCATGTGGCGCGACGCAGCGCCGCGCCCTCGAGGCGACGGCGCGACGTGGCCCGGTAGGGGTTCACGGCCGGGCCGGCGGGAAAGCGCGTGGGTCCCTCCACGTCGCGCCACTTGCGACGGCGCGACGGGTGGATATAAATGCATGCACCTCGCTTTTCTCTCCCTCTCTTCTCCCCTCTTTCACTTCACATCGTGCCGAGCCGGGAGGGACCGGGTTCGTTTTGGAACCTTCTCTTCCCCCTTTTGTCATCCTCTCCTTGATTTCCTTTTGTTTTCTAGTTTGTAGTTTCTTTGTTCTTGTGTTTTGCTAATTCCCCCTCATTTGTGGTTGATTTTCTTTATTAATCATGTTTTGCTTAGTTGTAATTGACCTCTCAAACCCCAAACCCTAAGTAATATCATTGTTCATGGCAAAGTGGAAATCATGTTTGTAGTCTTTGTTTATTCTTGTATGCTATTAGGGCTACTTTTGTGGTCAAATGTCTTTGTTAAATATGCTTAGGTGTAATTTTCCTCCTAATCCCCAAACCCTAATTCTTCCCACCGTTCATGGCAAATTAGATATCATGTTTGGTATTACGTAGATGACTTCATTGTCTATTGAAGATGTGTTGTTGTGTAATTTTGCTCCTAATCCCCAATGTAGTCTAGTTCCTTGTTTTAGTAGTTTTATGTTTAATTGGCTCAATTAAGATGTGTTACCATTTAAGGATCGAATATTTTAAATTGTATTTTGAATATTTCCTTGTTTTAGTAGTTTTGTATGAATTGAACATTATTTACATTGATGGTGCAATGATAATAATATTACTTAGATGTTATTTGTGTAATACATGTCGTTGATGTTTTTGCTAGTTGTCATGGACTTGTTCGTGCACCATCCGGGAGGACCATGGTGCGAAGGGTCCTTTCCCACCACCCGTGGCGGCGCCGGATTGTCACCGTGGGGCGGGCGGCCTATGTGAAGCGCTCAAGGCATCCTTTGTCCGCGGGGCGTGCTTTTTTCTGTTGCCAGCTACGGCGTCATCCCCCGACGGAATCAGATAGTTGGTTAGACGGATGCAAGTTCTATCAGTGGATCGATGGTGAAGAATGTGTGGATCATTCCATTATGTTGTTTCCATATGACCCTTGGAAGAGCGTTCCGCTTCATTAGTTTAAACGGTGGGTGTGTCCTCCTTTGAACCCACCTGAAATGACCGAAGAAGAGAAGGTTGACGCTGCACAGCACCGTCTACAGAATCCTCCTACATGCCATTGTGGCAAGACGGCGTTCCTCCAAGTTCCAAGCCGACCGGATTTGTTTACCCCATTCTATCGTTGTGGTATGAAAGATCATGTAAGTGTTGCTGCGATGCATGTTCTATGGGATGTTATTTCTGTTGTGCATACTATAACCTTGGACCTCATATGTTGTCTATTTCAGAAAGGTTTTCCAGTCTGTGACTTCGAGGAGTATAACTATGGACCAAAACCGGAATGGCCTGACGAGAGGTTGCGTGAAGACTATTCACATGGACGCATGCCATGGCCATGCCTTAGTCTTCCGGAGAAGAAGTGCAAGTGCGGCATAAAGGCCCGTGAAGGAGTTGTTCCCTCCCAGCTTGGGATTGGCCACTACTGTGGCAATGCTTACGGAGGGCCAAACGAGTTCTTTGTGAGTTGCTTGTACTTGTTGTTTACGTGCATGATTCTTTTGTGGTATTGTTTATTTATGTGTTTCCTTTAGGTTGGGAAGACTTGTGATTGGGAGGATTTCGATTGTCGTGGTGTGGTGATTGCTAATTTATGTACTCCCAAATACAAGTCCCCTATGGAGAGGAAAAGGATGATTAGGAAAAGACATGCATTCAAGAAACAAGTGTGCTTGAAGGGTGGTGTCGGTTGGCCCACTGACGAAACATGGGACAAGGTCGGTGATGACTTTTGTAAAGCCTACAACATCAACATTCATCCTTGGGATCTCTAGTTTAGGTGCGACGAGCTCCTTGACTATTGGAGGAAGAATAAGGAACACTACGACAAACTAGAAGTGAAGACAAGGGAGGAGATTCGTGAAACACTTGAATGGGTTGCGGAACGTGAACGTGCCCGCAATGCGTTAAAACGCGAGCTTTGTGAGATTTTACTACTCTGTCCAAACTTATTTTGACATTTGCTTACCTTTGAAAGTTGTTGTCATATTGACATGTTTGATTTCCATAGTTCCTTCGCCAACACATGATGACGAGGCTAACGAGGAGACGGATGATTGGCCCGACGACGACTTTCTCCCCGATAGCCATCATGACTACCGGTGGGACCATGATTCCCGGTGATGTTCGGGAGCATCATTAGAAGGAGAATGTCTTTTGTGCTCGAACCATGACATGGATGATCAGTGGTGATGTTTTTGAAGTAGATTATTCATGTACCACTTGTGTATCCTATTGTAGTGACTTGAACTACCGTGTAACCTATTGTAGTGACATTTATGTATGCCACGCACAATTGTGACTTTTACGAATTGATGGCTATGTGTTGACATTGGAATCCTTATACTTTGAGATTTTCATGAAACTCAACACCAAACAACATTTGTGACAACATTTTTGATACATGGTTCAATACAACTACTACATAACATAGTTTGGTACACGGTTCGCTAGAAATGAAATACACATTGTTCCATACATATAGTAACAAATGACGGCTACACTTCACGGATCCCCTTCTTCATTGTCCCAATCCTCTTCCTCGTTGTCCGTGTCCCGTCCTCGTCGTCCGTGTCCCAATCCTCTTCCTCGTTGTTCATGTCCCAGTCGTCATTGGGGTATTCATAGCCTGGAGTAGTACAATAGCCTGAAATGTAGCCGTCATATGGAAGCGATTCCTCTGAATCCTCATCCTCAGTGTCGGAATCCTCAACCTCCGTGTCCTCATCCTCATCCTCCATGTCCGAATCCTCCACCGCATTTTTTGCGTCGCTTTGACCAACACAATTTCCATCAACCCCATCTACTAGCTTTGAAGCCCGGGCGGCCCGCGCATCAACCTCATCAACTAGCTTTGAAGCCCGGGCCCAAAAATCTTCCTCGACCTCTTTTTGTGACTTTGTCTTCTAAAGCTCATCCGCAAGTTTCCCAACCTCGTCCTAGAAGTTTTCCTCACCGCCCTCCCCGGCCATGTGCCAAGTCGGGGCACAATGTCCTCCCGCACATTGCCCACCATGACGGGGACAACATCCTCCTTCACATTGCCCACCACGGGGACAAAGATCCTCCTTCACATTGCCCACCACGGGGACGGCATCCTCCTCGCACATTGGGCACCACAACCTCTTGCTCGGGTACTTTCGCGCCTCCGCCTCAATGAGGGCTATGAGCTCGTTCAATCTTGACAAGTCACCGTCATCATCCATGTTTTGGGTCTCCTTGTTGTTCAACTCAGCCTCCGCTTCAGCGGCCTTCTTTTGTGCTTCCTCCACCACACCCTGAATATGCGCCGCTCTATACTCATCCACAACGAAACCACCCGGTCCTCTAATCTCTGTGAATAAAAACATTCAAATAAGCTTCCGCATGATTTTAAAAGAGAGAGCATATCATTATGATTGTGCTATTTGAACACTTACTCAAACGTAGACCATCCTTATGGTCTTTGATGTTCTTGTACTCTTGTTCCACCTCCTGCCTTTTCCGGTACAATGCATCTTCCTCTTCCCTCATTTTCTTCCATCTTTCATGCTCCAAATTCTCTCGGCTTTTGACAGGCATCTTGCATGCAACCATATTTTGCTCACGTCTACGCTGCGTTTTGAGGTACGAGTCAACAAGCCGACTACCCCAACGCATCTTCCTGTCCATGGCTTTATGATCCGAGAGTTTCTTCTTCACCTCATCCGCTCCCTTGTACATCTCCCACTTGCATTTCCCGGTGCTCTGTTGAGCATAAGAAATAAACAAGTGTTAGCGAAAATATTGTGTGATGTCATTGTCAGATGCAGCGGTAAGCAGGCAACCTCAACATAGTCGTCCATATGCCCGCACCAGTAGCCTATGCCAAGCTCCGAAGGAACAAGACCGTAGTTCGCTTTAACACCACATTTGCATAACACAGGTTCGTCCTCCACGGGCTTTATTACCCTCTTCCTCTTCTTGTCTGTTTCTGGATCAGGCCAAAGAGACTTCGGACCCCACAGGTGCTCTCTGAAATTACACTTCGCAAAAGAGGGATTCCAGTCAGCCTTGTTCCCACACGAAAATTCATTCCATTTGTCTGCCACAGAATAATCTCCGCAATCGCATCGTGGCGGCGATTCTAGTCGTCGATGTGTCCAGTACTCCTTGTCGAAATCACTCATTGGTGGAGGGTTAGGGGGAGGTGGAACCCATCGCTTGAAGTGTTCGTGTCTAACTCGGAAGTTCCACTCGCCTTTGAACAAGAGGCACCTTGGGTCAAACTTATCGAGCCCGTCAATCCACTGGAAAAAGAAGCACCTTTGAATGTTCTCCTACAAAACAAAATTTCAACAAACTTTGTACTTAGCCGAGAGTAACAAAACAAAAACCTACAATATCCTAACAAATACTTACAAATAGATGAGCCGCACTCATAGTAGGAACGTGCAAATTGTCTCCGCATGCCCGGATCGGGAAACAAAGGCCTCCAACCCACAATCACACCTAGGGACTGGGAGTTCCTGAGGGACGTCGGCATCCTTGCAAGACCTATCGGGATACAATTCGGGAGGACGACCTTTCCGACTCCACTTCAATTTCCGATACTCATACTCCATGCTAGTAACAAAAATTGGAGACAATTTAGCAAAGAAATCATAAACCCCTAACAATAAATTAATTAATTGGAGCAACACATTGATTGAAATGTAAGAAACCATAACGTGGATAATTTGTAATAAAACACATCATACATATGCAACTAATCATATAAGAATGTTATATGTCATAAGCATACATAATAAAACACATCATCCTAATTTGCATATTCATTAAAAATGAAGGAAATTACCCTAGAAATTTAGTTCTTTGAGTGTAGCTCCGAAAACATGGAAGAGGAGGAGGATGGGGCCTTGGTGGAGGAGGCAGCCTTGGGAGAGGAGGATGGCAACTTGGGGAGCCGGCTGTACCTTGCTCGCCGGGCTTGGAGAGGTGGGGGTAGGGCGCCGGCCTTGGGGAGGCGCTCCTTTGGCGTTTTCCTTGGGGGATGGGGGCCGCGGCCGGCCCCTAGTTGCTCCCCAAGGTGGGGGATGGGGCGCCGGGCTTGGGGATGGAGGCCGAGGCCGGCCGTGGTGAGGTGGGGGACGGGGGCGGCGGCCGTGGACGACGAGGAGACGGCGGCGGCGGGCCCGGAAGGGAGCCGGCCAAGCGGCGAGACGGAAGGGGAGCAGGCCTCGCGATATTAACACGACATCGCGCCACTTTCGGGGCGCGCGACTTCGTCGCGCCATCGGCAAAAAAATACGGTCTCGACCCGGGGAGGCGCTCTCCCTCAAATCCCGCTTCTCTTATTTGGCGCGGCGCTGTCCTCGCCGTCGCCCGATAGCGCGACGAACACTGTTTCCACAGCCAGCCGCGAAGTGACACCGCGTGCAAATGGATGTCGCGCCGTCGCCCGTGAGCGACGGATCCTGTACAAATGGTCATCGCGCCCGCTAGCGTTGGCGCGACATGTATTTTTTTTTTTTTTTTTTTTAGGTTCCAGCGAAGAAAGATGAGGGCACATATACATCACAAATAATATATCACATATACATCGAAATAATATATCACATATACATCGAAATAATATATCACATATACATAACAATTGTGAGATGGATCAACATATTTCGAATCCAACAAGCCACATAGTTCGACATAGACACCCACATAGTTTGGGTCATCACACGATCCCACATAGTTCGACATAGAAACCCACATAGTTTGGGTCATCGCACAATCCCACATAGTTCAAAGTTCACACAATCCACAAAGTTCACACAACATCCATACATGGTCCATACATTACCACATGGTGTACCTCACATGCTCACATCCTCACCTTGTCGGTATGGAGGTGAGAATACATGCTTGAGCTTTACGCCGGGCGCCCGGGATGTGTGGGTAGGAGATTTGGAGTGCCAACCTCGAAGCGGTCTCTCGTGGCACGGCATTTTGGTTGACGCCGCCTATCTTGGGAGAGCTTTGCGATTCCACCTATTTCAAAGAGAAGGTTGAAAGGATCTTGTATGGTTCAAATATAATATTGTGACACATTTTTGTAGAGACTAGTTTTGTGTGGGGTTTGAGAAACACCCGAGTTTGGGTCATCGAGGAGCATCATACAATTGTGCGGATCCAAGTACATCCGCTTCATAATCCCGCCACTTTGGAGTTCGTAGCGCCGGGCGCCAAGCGTTCATCGGAGCTTTCCTGGACTTGAGCCGCTTTTCCCCTAGTACTCTGCCTTGAACGGGAGCCCTCTGCTTCATCACTCGCGGGCTCGTGAACATCTCCACCTCTGAAGCAGCTCAACTTGCGGGCCAAGCGTCACGAAAATGTCAACACTTTCTGCAAGCAATTGTAGTGACGTGGTAAGATACCCCTGTCATTATTGAATTGCTATCATATTAAGTTAAGTTTGAAACCTCCGCGAATTCTTGAAGTTCACTACCACCTCGCCCACCTACTGCCCGTCCTAGGTATGCTCCGGCTTCATTTGAAAGGTGAGATAGCCGTGCGCTCTATGTGTAAAGGAGACAGGTTAAAACTTTAATGCCACATGACCACCATGCTTATGAATGTATAAACTGAAATGCAGTGCTTACCACGTAGTTATCGAGAGTAGCTCTCTCGGGCTGCTGGCCTTGCCTTGTTCTCTTATCGAAGTCGTCCTCCTTGTCGCTCTCTCCATAATATATTGGTCTCACCGAAGTAGGAGGGTGGAGGTGCACCCGACTAGATTGGTGGAGGTACTCTAGGTATCGGACGTACTCTGTTGTCGTGGAAGTTGCCCCATTGTAAGGCCACACCCTCTCAGCGTTCACCCACTGATTCACATAGACTTCATGGTAGGTGAGCCAGTCCATGCTGCCACAAAATCTCTTCTTCCGCGTAATCCTAAAACATTGAGTGTTATTTTTGACAAGTAAATAACAACTAGGCATTGAAGGCAATTAAATGTGAAGTTACTTACTCGTGCAGCCCTTCGGAAGTCCCACCGTGCGTTATGGGGTAATCTTGTTGCTTGCCAAACTGCTTCATTACTCGCATTGGAATATGGTGCTCGACAACATAGTACAGAATCATTGGGGTATTGGATCGCCAAAGCATCAATTCATCATCAAGCCTAGGTGGTACATTCAATTCCTCGATGTCCGCACGTGAATATGGAGTCCATTCAACCTGCAAATTGTCACATTTAGCCAAGTAAGTGATAGGTGACCATGGACTTCAACAATTTCCTTTTTTTTTGTACGACGATGCCTTACCCGTGCGGTGTCAACAAATCCACATCATTTGAGTACCTTTTGTACCGCATTTGCGGTTCACCCTTCAGTAGCTTGTTCCTGTGCCACAGGTACATCAAAGGGGCCCGATAGTTAACATGTGCCCAAGCCTGCAAAACAAAAAAAAAGGACAAGTGATCTGAATTACTCATAGTCGAAGAAAGTTGAGAAGTTGAATGTGAAACAAGCATGGATGGCACACTTACAGGAACCTCCTTCCTGCGAGGCCGACCCGTGGGTATGCGCTCCCAAATCCAGATTTGAAGGAGGTAGATGCAGCCACTTATGTTTGATGTTGGGCTTGCCCTCCTGCAGGATTCACACAGCTGCCGATACAACCATGCGAGCGTAGCGGAACCCCAACTATAATTGGCGATGTTCTCCCAAGGCTCCATTAGCTGTGGAAGGACCATCCAAGTGACGGTGTTCCCAGATGAGTCAGGAAGAAGAAAGCAACCCACCAAGTGCCATAGCCACACTCTAGCAAACCTCTCGATCGTTTCATCATTGGCATTGTTAGGGATCCTATTGAAGTGCTGCCTCAACCAATGGGACGACACCCCCGAGGTCTTGTGCTCTCTCTTTCCTTCTTCAGGTTCAGGTCGGTGTAGGCCTCGTGAACTGAAACACCATCTCCTTTCGGTTTTACGTGTTGACATGGCTCATCACGGTAAACCGACGACTCGCAGCTCAAAATGTGGCTCACATCTTGCGGCGTCACCGTCATCTCTCCACACGGCGGTGGAAGGAATGTGTCTCGGGCGCCAACGGGCCGACCAAGGCCGTGAGCAGTGGCCCGTCCATCTCAGGCAGCCCCGCGACAATGGCTCGAGCTAGACTGAGGAAGCCCGCTCTAGCCAAGAACGGGGCGTAGCGGTTGTCCCAGGGTAGTGGCTTGTGTGCTCGGGGACGCAGATACACCAGGTCCTGCAACAAGTAAAGTTAAGTCGACTTTGCAAATGATAAACAAAGAACGAAGACGAGAATTTGCAAAGAAACAACAAATGCGAATCACTTGCCTTCCCCAAGTCGACCAACAAAAGCCAGCGGTGTGCGGGTCGTAGAAGTCACCGAGAAGGGGGGGTAGTCTTGCGGCGCCATCCCGAAATAGACGTAAAAGATAAAATGGATCGAAATAATACATGATTTATAAAAATTGACATTACATAGAAAGGATCATAAATAATAGATAAAAAAATAAACTACTCACAACACCTATATACCTGAACACGATCACAAGTGGGAGCTGTGTGCCCGGTTCTGTGGCATCTGGAGCACCTAACTTGAGCTGGGGGCTCATCAAAGTCTCCATAGCCGTACACATCTTCGCCGTATCCATTGGTATCATAGAAATCGGTACCGTTGCCATCGGCCTCATCCATAACTCCTCTAAAGGCGCTTTTTCTTCCTTCTACCAACCTTAGTCTTCTCTAGGTCCGGGTCAGGGAAGTAGTCTAGTCCAATGTATGGAGGCCATTGTGATGGATCTAGGTAGGGCTCGAAGCTAGATTCCCACACTTTGAGGGTGTTTCATTTGAGGTAGAATGGAGACATAAAAAACTCATTTTCATGGTCTACACCCCGCAATGTATGTTGACATCTCTAACACGATCCTCTATTAGGAAGGCGAAAAGAAATGTATAAATGGTATCTATCTAATGTTAGCTTGGATGTGAAATTAATCTCACACTCCAATGTTAGTAAAAAGTCAATGAGAGAGTTAGGCGGTGTTAGTTATGGTATGTATTGCTTTTGCAACATTATCCATAGTGGAATTAATCTCACTAGGATAGGAACAAGAGGTATACCATGCATTCCTAAGCATTGCCTACGCACTAGTTCTGTCACCCTAGCAAAGAAAGCTCTAAGAAATGCGTGCATGGTATTCTTATATATGCCTTGTCTTCTATAGAATAAATATGAAATAAAGTATCTGCAAGCGCACAGATAGAATCACCACTTGTAGCACTTCACCGGGAGTAATTCCAGGTATCGTATTTATATTTTACCACAAGGAAGGGGTAGCTATGGAAATAAAGGGAGCTATAGGCTATTGATTTATTAGATGATTTAGCGATTCACTTGCAATGATGATAATCTTTGAGTAACCATATCTTCGCATAATACTTTTGTACAGGGTAAGTCACATAATAAAGATATATGAATATAAAGATATGAAAGTGATAATCAATGATAAATAACCGAGTCTAAGATATTGGTGGGCCACTAGTATCATAACGGTACATTAACTTGATATAGAGAGAGTAGACAGAGAATATTCCTATGTTATTCATAATTATATGTTAATGATTATCATGATTAGTGCAAGACATCTAGTTATCATGGCAAAGAAGCAATATATCTACACATTGTGAACATTACTAAGAAAGATCAGGAATGAAACCAGTCTATCATAGCAATATCGTTCCACTAGTCCTATATTCGGGATGGACTACAAAGGACTCAATAGGACTGTCACTCCCGATCTACCACACTACCCTAATATAAGATGCAGCTGCAGGTAAACTTTGTATAAACACCATGTTTACACATCATTGACCACCCACCCAATGGCCTATCAAGTGAGCGCTATACAACTCAATGCTTGAATATAAAGACAAAACTTACTAATCTAGATATATAATCATCATAAGCATTCAAGCATATAACTAAGAATATAATAATTGAATAGAATAAAGTCATAACAAATGTACTCAAACTCAAAGGTACTTACAGAGTGAATACAAGAGAGAAGTCGCAAGAAGCTCGGCTCCCACAACTCCTTGACTATCCTAATCAAGACAAGCTTGACTTCTTCTAGATCTAACTAGGTTGGCTAATGCTCGCTATGAGGAACTAGGGCTTAGTATCTAGAATTGGCTCTCTATTGATGGGACTTGATGAATAATGAATAGGTATGAATTAGGGTTTAGCCCTAGGGGCAGGGGGTCTGCTTATATAGCCCTAGGCGATGAACGGGAGCCCTTGGATCAAACCGACCTTGAACAACGGTGTAGATCTCATCCCAATGGCGGTAGTAAACCGACCTAAAGAGCAGAGGCTGACAGGTGGGACCCACCTGGCGGTCGCCAGAGGCATTCCTGGCGATCGCCAGGGGTCTATGACCTCTGGGCCCCACCTTGTCTTCTGGAGTCTTCTGGAATGTATTGGTCCACTTTTTGGATAAGATTACTTCACGGTCAAGTCTCTTCTTCATATGGCAAGTAGTTGCTAGGCTTTTCACTGCTCTCATCTGCTTTTATCTGTTTAGTCCCTGTAAAGATAGAAAATACCAAAACTCGTGGAAATATGTCAGTTAAGTCCCTAGTCTATGTTATTATTTGTTTTTAAGCCCTTAGTTTATGTTTAGTTGACTAATAATATTATGCTATAACAAGTGTCAACAATGTACAAGCTGTGATGACGTGCGAGCAAGGCACATGAAATAGCTGCGGAATGCAACAGGAACACTCCGCTTTCTGCAGGTCAACCCTATAATTTTTGCCAACGTACTTCTCGCCACCAGAATTTGTTCCTCCAGCTGATCTTATGTTGTACACTAGCCTAGATGGTCCGTAGACATCTCCCACCTGGTTAGAGGCTATGGCCTCCGAAATATCCAGCTGTCTCCGACCGGCCCGGCCCCATTTTTCTTTAGACGCCTTGGCAATGTTCCAACAATTAACAAAGTATTCGTTGCACTTCTTAAACGAGTACTCCACAATACCGGACACGGGCACCGATCGGATACCCTTGAACACTTTGTTAAAAGATTCAGATGAGTTGGTGGTCATCATGCCATACCTAAGACCTCCATCATCGTATGCGAGGGCCCACTTGTCCCTATTACTCATCTGGTCCCGAAGCCAGGTCCGAGCACGAGTGTTTAGGACCTTATTCAACTCACCAAGCTTCTCAGCAAACCTCTCCTTCGTGCGACAAGTACACACTATCTTCAATTTCCGCACAACCTCCTTCTTCCTTTGTCGGCTCCAAATGTTGGCGGCAAAGTGCCTCATGCACCATCGATGCTCTAGAGGGGGATGCCCATCTATCTGCTCTCTCGCAGCCATGAGCAATCCATTGTGTCGATCAGAAATCATACAAAATCCTACGGGAAGTACGACGGATGACATGCAACCTAACAAGCTTCATGAACCAAGACCAGCTAGTAGTGTTCTCGCTCTCAGCCAAAGCAAATGCTAAAGGGACAAGCTGATTTTCTAGGTCCACACCAACTGCAATCATCAAAACCCCTTTGTACTTCCCCGTAAGAAATGTTGCATCAACAAGGACTACAGGCACAATGCTTGAACGCCTCGACCGATCGCGGAAAACACCAAAACAGTCTATGCGAGAACATGTTTAGGCACGCCGTCCCGGTCATCCACTATACGCGCCCGAAGAACAGATACCACCTAAGCCCTGGATTGAAGTGTGCCATGGCGGTAAGGATCCTAGGAGCTTGGTTGTATGCCTCCTTCCAATCACCCCACAACAAGGCTATAGCACGTTGCTTCGCTCGCCATGCCTTGGAGTACCTCACTCGATATCCGGTCCACCCCCATATGCTCTCGATCAGGGAGGAAACAGATACATCACTGTCAGCTCTGACAAGGCCGACAAGACGACGACTGAGGTACTGGGCCGTGTTCTGTGGGTGCACCCCCTTAGGCTTCGAAGACCGACACGTGTGAGGTTGCTGCACATTTCGAATCCTCCAAGACTTGTTACTCAGCTTCCTCGCCCAAACTCCCCAACCACAGGAATTCTTGCAAACCACCGTGTACCTCTTCTTCTGGTCCACGTGGTCAACTTTGTACGGCCTATGATGCCTAACGGCATAGTCCTCAAGGAAGAACTTGAGATGCTCCAATGTCTCAAACACCATACCCTTTTTGATCTCCGTCTCCTCGCTTTCTGCCCCCTCATCGTGCAACAATGACAAACCACTGTCACACACAGCTTCATCAACCATACTGATGTCCATGAAGTTGGGTACGGATGGTACCTCCACATGGACCTCCCTCAACTGACTTAGCTCCGCGTCAGTATAGTCCATCCTAAATGACCCGTCCAATGGATGCAATATCCCACACAAATTGCTCTCATCCTCGGTACTAGGATCCGACCTATACTCCTCCTCTAAAATCTCATCAGAACTACTAAGGTCATCTTCGCCCTCTCGATTATCATCTAATCCTACCATGCCACCAAAATCCTCCTCATCAAACTCATCATGCGCGGCACCGTCTCTAACAACACCCGCTTGCAACGCTTCATCTTGAGTAAGGTGCTCAACGGGCTCCTCATCCACATTGTCATCCGGAGCCACAACAACCGGGGTAGACCCCTTCTCCGCAACAACTTCCAAGCAACAGACGCTACTACACTTCACAACCTCTACAAAGTTCTTCCATTCATCGTGACATGACAATGACATCAATGCATAGTGTGCTCTTTCCTTCCCACAATCAAATCTACCTGTCAACCTAAGCGGCCATCCATACTTGTCACGACAATGCCTCACCAAATCATCAAAGCTAGGAGGTCTATCAAAAAATGAAATTGCTCATGCATTTTCTCAAACTTGCCATCTCCTCTAACTTTCCCACCAAAATAAAATCGAACTAAACGGTCCATCTACAAAATGTAAAGCAATAGATATGCCATAAGTATAACAACCTTCATCCAAAAATAATTAGGACCAAACTTAAGACCTCCATGCATCAATGAACTACATTCATGTAAACCATAATCTATGTCAAATCCACGTACCACAAAGTATCCTAAACCATCTCTACGAACCAAAATGTATCAATCAACGCTTCAATCACTAACAATTTCAATTTCAAAACCCTAGCATGTACAAGAAATGAAGGAGTTGTGGAGGGGGAGGAGGGGAGGAGATGGAGGGCTACTACCTAATGTCGTGGTGGAGTCTTCCTAGGGGTTGCCGCCGCCAACCTCGCCACCCCCGGCCAATGGCGGCGCCGCGCCCCCTTGACGCCGGGCGACTTTAACGCCGCCGGCCGGTGCACCGCGCCCCCGCCACCTAACGACGCAGGCGCGGTGGAGGTCCGGGGGCGGCGCTGAGGGGCGGAGCACCGGTGGTGACGGCGCTGGCGACGGCTAACGGGCCGGGCGGCGGCGAATGGCGGGGCGAGCGGCAGCCGGCGGGCGAGAAGAGGAAGGAAGAAGAGAAAGGAAAAAGAGGAAAAGAAAAATCGGGCCCGGCAACCCTAAGTCCACCGTCGCGCCGAGGCGACAATACGACTAGTGGACCCCACCACTCGCCCGTGACGCAAACCCTACCGGGCTAACGGGCCCGCCGCGCCGTCGCCTCAGGGCGCGGACGCCGCGTCGCGCCACATGCACACAGCGCGCGACGCTGCAAGCCCCACCTCCGCCCACGCAGCGCGCCGGTCAAAGCCGGGTGCCACCGTGTCCTTCGCAAGTCGCGCCACATGCGCTGGCGAGACTTGAAAGGAAATAATCGCGCCCAGCGGGCCGGGCGCCGACAAAAAGGGCTACCTGGTGCAAAATTATGTGGCGCGACTTAGTGGAAATGTCGCGCCCGCCGCGGCCCGGCGCGACAAAAAGGGCTACCCGGTGCAAAATTTTTCAAAACGTGGACGGATTTGAAATTTTTGAAAAAAAAAAAGGTCAAATTTTAAAAACGCCCGCTCTGTGCGACTGCGATTGCATGCAGAACCCTAGCGTGCTGGAATAGATGAGTTGATCCCCTGTACGTTCTTATATTGAATAATTCCCAAGCGTGTCCACACGCTGCGTGCGTATGGGTTTTTGGTTTGGGGGCTTTGGGCTGATATGCGTGGTGCACAGGTGCAGTACGTACGTACGTGGTGGGCCGATGATGATGCGGCGCGCGCAGACTTGAGTCGGCACAAATGTGTCGGAAGTCTTACTTTGGGTTGGGAGATGTACTGCATGTGACAAATTCAAAACTACTCCCATTCCAAATTATAAGATGTTTTGATTTTTCTAGATACATTTACTTTACTATGCGCCTATTTATATATACACTATATCTAGATACATAATAAAAGAAATGCATCTAGAAAAACTAAAAGCGTCTTATAATTTAAAATGGATGTAATACTTGTATCATAATAAGTTCTTTTAGTTTCATATGTCTCTAAAACATATTTCATACCTATTTAATTTTGTTATTATCCACTTCCTACGTTCCAAATCAATCCTTGTTCTCGTTTTATGGTAAATCAACATATATATCTAAATTTTGACCATTTTTTTTTCGTTATTATCCACTTCATACTTTGTAAATCTATCCTAACTTGTTCTAGTTTGGCAAAATTGCCAAAATTGTCGCTCAACTATGGGGCTCGGCTCAATTTGTCCCTTGTACTATGAAAACATCCAATTCAGTTCCCTCAACCATCCTATAACCGGTCCACATTAGCCCTTGAATCCAACATTGCACGCCATAGGCTCCTCCCTTCCTTTGCCATCGGCTTGGGGTGTGAAATACCCTTATTACCCTCCGTCCATAGAGCCCCCCCCAAAAATCTGACCGGGCGGTATAAAAGAAGCCAAATTCAAAATGCAAAATTTTAAAAAAAAAAATCGTTGAAAAAATTACGTAAAATAGTTCGTGATTTATAGAAGCCAATGGTGTAAAAATTTGTCAAATTAGAGTTGGTTTGGTATAAAAATTTCAAATCTAAGTTTGAAAAAAAAAAAAAGAAAAATACACAGCCGGCCCATTAAGGCCCCATTAAATCATGAAGGTCGAAAAACATACTAAACACACTCAAATTTAAGTAATTTTGACATCAATGGATTCTACAAATCATGAAGTATTTTTAGGAATTTTTTAGCATTTTATAAAAAAAATTACATTTTGAATTTTGAAAAACCGTTCAAACCGCTCAAACCGCTCGGTAAACCGCTCAAACCGCTTCGGTAAACCGCTCAAACCGCCCGGTTTACGGATTTTTACCGTTCGCCGGGCGCCGTTTTGAATTCAGTTGAATTCAAATTTCAAACCGTCCGGTAACCGTCCGGTTTACGGTAACGGGACCCGGTTTACTTAAACCGGACCGGCGGTTTCGGGAGTCCGGTCGGTAAAAAAACACACTGCCGGTGGCCAGGGAGCGAGCAGGGCAATTTTTCATTTTAACACCCGCACTCGGTTGGTGTTTTTGCAAAAATCCCCGCCCGGCGCCCGCCCATGGATTTAAGAGGACAGGGCCAAGTCCCATATGTATGTATATACTCCGTATAAATATATATGATGCCTTGTTACATAAAAGGCAATTAGGCTCATCAAGACAGCAGCTAACAGAATGCAGTAAACGATTCCCTGAAAGAAATTTCATCTAGTATCAGCAAGGTGAGAATAAAAGTAACACATTACAAGTAACAACAAAAGATGAAGCTACACTAAAACAGACTAGTGATAAACAAGGAAAACTTAAAATCAGTGACAATGAGATTGTCACAACACCAACAATGGATCCACGCACAGACAGAACTGAGTTTCCAGTAGTATATATAGCAGACAAAGATTGTTTAAGCCATCCAGTTTAGGCGAGAATTATCAGCACCCTTATATGAAAGTAGATACGCTGAAGAAGAGTATAATCTCCTTTCATCACTTTGCTAAGGATAACAAACTGACTATAACTCAATATAGTATTGCACTTAATTGATGCGGTGGTGGTTAGTTAAAAACTCTTTCAAAAATACAATTCGCCAATATATAATTCATCCGACGTCATGGCAGGATACAATTTGTGGATTCTACATTTCAAGCATAAACAAACAGGCATACCTTGTACAGTTCGCCAATAGCTCCCTCATTGATCTTTGAACCAAGTCCCTGTGAGAAGGGACGTTAAATATAGAAATTCAGGCCTTCTTTTTGTTTGCACATCAGGTTCAGAATGTACATGCAGTGTCGAAAGGGACTAGTTTATTTTGGATTGTTTGTGACAGCACAAGTGAATACCTTCCGCTTCAGCATGTTGTACTTGTATGTGGCTTCTGCCGGTGTTTCAGCAGGTGTCGAGCTCTTGGTCTCTTCATTACGTCTTCATTTCTATGTTTTGAAAACAGCCACGGATAATCACATGATTCAACTTAAAATGGTAAACAGGAAGTTTGATTGCCCAAAAGTGTTTTACTTTCTTCTTTCACTCTTCCACAACAATCCCTCTAGCTGCCAATTCAGCTAGACACACAGAGTGCAGGAGGTAGGGACTTGGTGTCGAACACCTGGTGTGCGACATGACCAGGAGCTTGGTGACTACGATCTGGGAGT
Organism: Hyparrhenia diplandra; assembly: GCA_015847255.1. Classification (NCBI taxonomy): domain Eukaryota; kingdom Viridiplantae; phylum Streptophyta; class Magnoliopsida; order Poales; family Poaceae; genus Hyparrhenia; species Hyparrhenia diplandra. The sequence continues at coordinate 571,248 of JADLZK010011343.1, read as the reverse complement.
CGAGACTCGAGAGCCGCGTTCTGGCAAGAAGCAAAAGTTTGGGAAGGGATGGAAGAAGACGAGGCGGCCGTCATCAGATTGCTGGTGGTGGGGTAGGCTACCTCGTCGTGGGCCCAACCACTCTGGTGCTTTTTCGGCTGCCCTGTTGGATTTATTATGGAATATAAATTTATATATTCAATAAATCAATAAACTCTATGGTGAGTAATTATGGAAGATGAAAGGATTAGCTTGTTAGCTTTTTGCCTCTTGGCTTAATCACGTGGGAGCCTTTTGGGCATGCTCACGTGAGAGCCTTTTGGCTTGCCTAAGGTGGCTTTCATGGTGGCCTTTTGGCTTGCACCATTGCCTCTTGGCTTGCCTAGGCAAAAAGCATAAAAGAGGCCAGCCATCCTCCATCTTGGAGTTGATCGAAAAACACCAGAGCCACAGTTCCGCAGCAAAGAAGTCATTCCCATCTCGTGACTCCGCACGCACGGAGGTGCGAGAGGGCAGGTACCTCCGAAGCCCTTGCCGTTCAAGACCTTGCATGGGGGATCGGCAATTAGGTTTTTGGGGAGTGTCTACGCGACTGCCCAATCCATCACCATCATCTGTCGTCGTCGATCGGCGTTGGTGGTCTTCATCTTCTTCCTCTTCTTCCTGGTGGATGGACCTCTTCATCTCCTACGACATGACGAAGGAAGTTGGACAAGGATCCGGATCCTCGGAGCGCATGGGAGGGTATGTTCGGCTCATCTTCTCTCTGTTTTTTTTTATTTGCGGTTCATGTATGTTTCATGGTTCATCTCTATTGTTTCATATGCTTTATCGTCTATTTCATCAGTTCAGATCAAATTGTTTCATCAAATATCGATGCTTGTTCCTGCTAGTAATATGCCATGCACGAAACATGTTTGATTATTCGATCTTGCTATTTCATATGTTGCTGCCTACATGTGTTCATAGAGCTCTGTTTTTTGTTTCATATGTTACTGTATGCCTCATGATATATATATGCTTCACATGCTTATTGATGACATGTGCCATATTTTTATGGATACATTTGATATCATGATTTCAATGGTTTATTATCTTTTATATGTCATCATCATAATGTTAATTTATGGAATTAAAATGACATGAAAATTGCCAAATTGTCTAACAATCCAAAAACCTAATTCTAGGCATTTTTAACGTCGGTGGTTTTTTCTTTGTGTTAAGGCCCCGATCCTTTTGATGGTAAAAACTTCTTGATGTGGAAAGCTAAGATGGAATTGTGGCTTCTTGCAATGTCTTGTTATCATGCCACCGAGGGCAAGCCCGATAACTTGTCTTCTCGCCGAGGATACAAAGTTTAAGGTCGATGACAACCTCTTTCGAGGTGCGATGATAAGTGCACTTGATGCAAAATTCGAGAAAAAGCTACATCATCCTTCCTACGAGGGGAAAGAGTCGTGGGGATGCACTTGTTGAAAAGTTTGGAGTTCTTGATCTTTGGTAGTGAATCGTATCTCATGGAGCAGCCGTATGACTACAAGATGGTTGAGAACCGGCTCCGCTGCGGTGGAACAGGCTCATGAGTTTCATGCACTAGCTAAGGAACTAGAACTTTTTCCTTGTCTTTTTTTGCCTGACAAGTTAGGGTCGGGCGATATAATCGCCAAGTTACCACCTTCTTGGAAGGATTTTGCTACTTCTCTCAAACATAAGCGTCGGGAGTTCAATGTGGAAGAGCTCATTGAAACTCTTGATGTCGAGGAGAGGGCTAGAGCAAAGGACAATGGGAAAGGTGTTGAGATCTCTTGCTAATGTGGTGCGTAAGAGAAACTACGGATTCCGCAAGTTTAACAAGAAGAAAAACCAAAACAAGCAAGAGAACTCAAACAAGCCTGTTCAAACAGCACAATTTAAAAAGAAGAACAACAATTCCAATAAGAGAAAGGGAGGATGCTATATGCGTGGCGGTGATCGGCATTGGGCAAGAGATCGCCCTAACAAGTTCATGCAAGACAAGAAATCGGCAAATGTTGTTACTACTAAAAAACTAGAGATGGAACATCTAGGTATGGTAATTCTTTACCATTTGTTCTTTCAGTTTGTAATTCACCCGAGTGGTGGATGGACAATGGTGCCAATATTCATGTGTGTGCCGATGTGTCTTTGTTTTCTTCCTACCAGTCGGGAGGTCCGGCGCCTTGTTGATGGGAAATGGGTCGGCGTGCTCATGTTCTTGGTGTTGGTATGGTCATTCCGAAGTTTACTTCGAGGAAGATGGTGCCATTGAAGAACGTGCGGCATGTGCCCTCCATAAAAAGAATCTTGTTAGTGCATCTTTGTTATGTCGAGATGGCTATAAAGTTGTTCTTGAGTCAAATAAATGTGTTGTGTCGAAAACATGGTTCTTTTGTTGGTAAAGGATATAATTGCGGTGGCTTATTCCGCTTATCTTTGCATGATGTGTGTAATAAAAAGGTGAATTCTATTGATATTTCGATGAGTCGGATTTATGGCATTCACGTTTTTGTCATGCAAGTTTTGGTCGTCTTATGCGGTTGGCAAATCTGAATTTAATTCCTAAATTTAGCTTGGTCAAAAAGTCTAAGTGCCATGTGTGTGTTGAATCAAAACAACCTCACAAACCTCACAAGGTCTTTGAAGCGAGGAATCACGGCACCTCTAGAACTTGTTCATTCTGATTTATGCGAGATGAACGGAATTTTGACCAAAGGCGGTAAAAGATACTTCCTCACTTTTATAGATGACTCTTCACGTTTTTTGCTATGTGTATCTCTTAAAATCAAAAGATGAAGTGTTTAATTATTTTAAGACACAGAAAGCTGAAGTTGAGAATCAACTTGAGAGGAAAATAAAACGGTTAAGGTCCCGATCGAGGTGGAGAATACTTCTCTAATATTTTCGATGAGTTCTGCGTGGAACATGGTATTGTTCATAAAAGGACACCGCCATTCTCACCACAATCCAATGGGATTCTTTGAAAGGAAAAAACCGTACTCTAACAGTTTGGTGAATGCCATGTTGAGTAATTCGGGATTATCCAAGGAATGGTGGGGTGAGGCGATTTTAACCGCATGTCATGTCCCGAGCGAGTTCCAACAAAGAACAAAGAAATCACACCATTCGAGGAATGGGAAAAGAGAAGACTAAATCTCTCATATTTGCGCACTTGGGGTTGCTTGGCTAAAGTAAATGTGCCAATCTACAAGAAGCGTAAACTTGGGCCTAAAAGCTGTTGATTGTATTTTCATTGGCTATGCTTTCCACGAAAGATCGATATAGGTTCTTAATTATAAAATCTGATGTGCCCGATATGTGCGTTGGTACTATCACGTAATCAAGAGACGCTACATTTTTTGAGAATGAATTCCCTATGAAGAATACACCTAGTGAAACAAGTCATGAGACTATAATTCCCCATGAGCATGAACCTGTCTATTCCAATAGATCATGCCGAGGATTCTCATGTGCACATCCCAGGAGGATGACACTATAGTCACTTTCGAAAGAGCAAGAGATAGAGGGTTGCAAAATCCTTTGGTGATGACTTTATAGTGTACCTTGTGGAAGACACACCAACCACCATTAGAGAGGAATATTCTTCTCACGATCTTTGACTTGTGGAAGGAAGCGATAAGGAGTGAGATGGATTTTATTATGTCTAATGGAACATGAGAGGTCGATTGACCGTCCTTATGGTTGTCAACCTATAGGTTGCAAATGGATCTTCAAGAAAAAGCTTAGGTCTGATGGTACAATCGAGAGGTACAAGGCAAGGCTTGTGACCAAAGGATATACCCAAAAAGAGGGTGAAGATTTCTTTGACACCTATTCACCGGTTGCTCGGTTGACTACAATTCGCACATTAATTTACTCAGGCGACCTCTTATGGCCTTATCATTCATTAGATGGATGTTAAGACGACTTTCCTAAATGGAGAGTTGGATGAGGAGATCTATATGGATTAGCCAGAAGGATTTATTGTGGATGGTCAAGAGAACAAGGTGTGTAGGTTGATAAAATCATTGTATGGCCTAAAACAAGCACCTAAGCAATGGCATGAAAAGTTGATAATACTCTTACAGCTGCTGGCTTTGTTGTGAATGAAGCAGACTCATGTGTGTACTATCGGTATGGTGGGGATGAGGCGGTTATACTATGCCTTTATGTTGATGACATATTGATCTTCGGATCTAATCTCAATGTGATTGAGGAAGTGAAAAATCTTCTATCGAGCAATTTCAAAATGAAAGATTTGGGAGAAGCTGATGTCATTCTAAACATCAAGCTAATTAATGAAGGTGATGGTGGGGTAACTTTGTTACAATCCCATTATGTGGAAAAGGTGTTAAGTCGCTTTGGTTTTAGTGATCGCGTGATCCTGCTCCTACACCTTATGACCCTAGTGTGCTATTGAGGAAAAATCGAAGAATAGCAAGGGATCAATTGACATACTCCCAGATCATTGGCTCACTCATGTACCTTGCGAGTGCAACAAGGCCAAACATCTCTTATGCTGTGAGCAAGCTGAGCCGGTTTACATCAAAACCAAGAGATGATCATTGGCGTGCTCTTGAAAGAGTATTGCGTTATTTGAAAGGTACTATGACATATGGTATTCATTATACTGAAAACCCAAAAGTGCTAGAAGGCTATTGTGATGCCAACTGGATTTCTGATGCTGATGAGCTTTATGCCACAAGCGGATATGTGTTCTTGCTTGGAGGTGGCGCTGTTTCCTGGAAGTCTTGCAAGCAGACTATCTTAACGAAGTCTACAATGGAAGCAGAACTCACAGCGTTAGACACTGCTGGGGCTGAGGCTGAGTGGCTACGTGATTTCCTATTGGATTTACCGATAGTTGAAAAACCAATACCGGCTATCTCCATGAACTGTGACAATCAGACTGTGATTACAAAGGTCAACAGTTCTAGGAATAACATGAAGTCTACAAGGCATGTTAAGAGAAGATTAAAATCTGTCAGAAAGTTGAAAACCTCCGGAGTTATAACGGTGGATTATATCCACACGTCGAATGATCTGGCAGATCAATTTACTAAGGGTCTGTCACGCAATGTGATAGAAAGTGCATCGAGAGAGATGGGTATGAGACCCACGTGAAATCTACTATGGTGGTAACCTGCTCTATGTGATCGGAGATCCCGTGAAGTAGAGTGGGGAAACAAGCTAGGAGTAGATTGAGAGGAAAGATCCCTTTCTTGACTCATTTCTGATGCACATCTTTCCTAATCTGTAAGGCAGGATGGTACTTACCTTAATGTATTCCAAAAGTCTTAAGTTGAAGATGAGATGTTGTCCTCTGAAACATCTTTTGAGGAGTACACCTATATGAGTTAGACTGCTAGTCACAGTCTATGGGACTTGGGTAATCCCTAAATACTCATGAAAGGCACGAAGTGTGACTTATATGCTTCAAAACAAATGGGATGTCTTTTGCACCTAGTATCGACAAAGGACTTGAGTGAATCTCATGTCGCACAAAACTGTCAATTCAAGGCTTAGTCCATTGTTCGATTATGACTAAGTGAAACTCTGTTCTAGATGGATGTTCAACTTAACAGTCTCCATCGAAACACTTGCTATATAAAAAGAATTGTGGTTCTAGAATTACATATTTACATACCATAGAGTTTGGTGGGGATTGTTGAATTTATTATGGAATATAACCATTTATATATTCAATAAACCAATAAACTCTATTGTGAGTAATTATGGAAGATGAAAGGATTAGCTTGTTAGCTTTTTGCCTCTTGGCTTGCTCACGTGGGAGCCTTTTGGGCTGCTCACGTGAGAGCCTTTTGGCTTGCCCAAGGTGGCTTTCATGGTGGCCTTTTGGCTTGCACCATTGCCTCTTGGCTTGCCTAGGCAAAAGCATAAAAGAGGCCAGCCATCCTCCATCTTGGAGTTGATCGAAAAAACACGACGAGCCACGGTTCAAAGCAAAGAAGTCATTCCCATCTCGTGACTCAGCGGCGCACGGAGGTGCGAGAGAGGGCGGAGTGCCTCCGAAGCCCTTGCCGTTCGAGACCTTGCACGGGGGATCGGCAATTGGGTTTTGGGGAGCGTCTGCGACGCCCAATCCATCGCCATCATCCGTCGTCGTCGATCGGCGTTGGTGGTCTTCATCTTCTTCCTCTTCTTCCCGGTGGGCGGGCCTCTTCATCTCCTACGACATGATGAAGGAAGTTGGACAAGCATCCGGATCCTCGGAGCGCATGGGAGGGTATGTTCGGCTCATCTTCTCTCTTTTTTTTGCCCGGTTCCTGTATGTTTCAGTAGTTCATCTCTATTATTTCATATCTTTGCTATCGTCGTACTTTCATCGATTCGATCATATTGTTTCATCAAATATCGATGCTTGTTCACGCTAGTAATATGCCATGCCTAGTTGTTTCATATGTTGCTGGCTACATGTTTCAGTAGCTCTGTTTCTTTGTTTCATATGTTACTGTTATGCCTCATGATATATATATGCTTCACATGCTTATTGATGACATGTGCCATATTTTTATGGATACATTTGATATCATGATTTCAATGGTTTATTATCTTTTATATGTCATCATCATAATGTTAATTTATGGAATTAAAATGACATGGAAATTGCCAAATTGTCTAACATGCCCATTGGCGGGAGGTGAGGGGGACGGGGCCGGGGCACGGAGTCCCGAGCCACGGTTGTGGAGCAGCCGCCGTTGAACTACGATGGGTCCATGCGCTTGTGGGGCTCGCTCCGCTCCCTTTACTCCTCGCTTTCTCTCACGAATGGGAATGAGAAACTCACTCCTGACTCCTCTCTCTCTCTCTCTCTCTTCCTATCTCAAGCGGCGATAGGTGGCGGCGGTGGCGACCGCTTGTAGGAGGCCCCCGTCATTGTGGCACGATGGCGTGGGCGGGCCGCGGTCGGGGGCGCCCTGCGTAGCGGACTAGTGTAGCGGCGCAACGACGCCGGGCGACCCCGGACGCGGGCGCAGCAAGCCTCGGTAGCAAAAAGTGCGGCATGGTGCCTTCGGCCAAAGCGAGCGGTCCAACATTGGAGCCCATCGGTGCTTTCACGGTCAACGGCGTGGGAGGTCCCCGGCACGGCGAGCCGTAGCGATCGCTCTCCCCACGTCATCGTCCGCGCCGGCGAAACTACGCCATGGGCCCATGTGCTCCGGGTGCAGGTGCACATCCTCTTCGCCAACCTTAATTAACTCCAAGAAGTACCTCTCGGTCGCTCTACGATGCCGACATCGGTCGGTTGCCTTGCCTTCTCCACTGTTGCTCTTGATTTTTTTGCTATGCTATGCTACATGGGGACAGGAGTGCCCCCCCTCGGTGTTCGATGAAAAGCCCCAGCTGAGTTGGGTAGTTCTTGTCCGAACACTTTTCTCGTTCCTTGTTCTTGGCGCAGGGGTATGTGGAGTCGATGAACAACAATGCGGGGATTTTCTCGAACAAGCCGGAGTTCTCCATGCTAAGGCTCGGCCAATGCAGGCCATCTCCCTATTGCTTTGGCTAAGTTTGGTAAGGCACTCAGCACCATATCCCTTTCTATCTTGGGCCAATTGTGCAACTACCCCTGTTTTGAGGTCTAATTGCTCGTTTGCCCTCATTTTTAACTTTGCATGTTTGCCCTTGTTTTTAGTCTTCCAATTGCATGGTTGCCCCTAAAAATGTGCAATTCGAGCTCAAAACAGGGAAAACAGGGACAACCATGCAATTGGAAGACTAAAAACAAAAGGACAAACATGCAAAGTTAAAAAATGAGGGCAAACGAGCAATTAGCCTCCGGATAAGGGGCAGTTGCATACTTAGTTGTTTTAAATACTTAGTTGTTTTAACTATATATATAGTTCCTACCGATCCTCCAGAGGAGTGTTGTTATACATTTTTCCTGCTCCATTCCTTCCATAATATAGTAGCTTTCTTTCTGTTATTATAATTATAGTACTGCTAGATACATAGCTCTCTGAAAGAAACTATTTATTATGTAGACATCATTTAGCAACAGCAACTGTTATCCTGCTTTGTTATAATTAGTGACATTTTTCTCTGCAGCTAGAAACTTGCCACTAATTTCACACGAATTTTTACAGTTTGTTATAATTATTCAGATTGCAGCGGCTATTACGCGAAGCACTGGGCCTGAAAACCAGTGACTCTGCCACGTATCGTTTTGTGAAGCCATCAGGTTTGCGCTCTCTTCTACAATTTTTTCACCCATCCACTTGATTTCGCTGTTCTAGCTGGCTCCTCTTTCCCTGAGTTCTGTTGACAAAAATATCAAAAGGCCTGTGATGCAAACAAAACATATAAACTGTGTGAGGTATTCGTGCACAGACATACCATACGCTCTAGGCCGCTCTTGCCTTTGGCGATTAAACTCAGCCATCTAGCAGCCTGTAACCACCATGTACCTTGTTGCGACTCCTAAATGGCTTCCATCGCTAAAGCATAAAAGATGGCCATTTAGACGTTCTGGTGACTGCATAAGCCTGAGGCCAATTGTTTTATCCAAATTTCACTCTTTAGGCCTTTATAGATTGCAAGGATTTCTGTCGAGTAACCAAATGAATCTGCTTTATTTCGTGTTTTCCATCATTTGTGTAGATTACTTTTCCTCCATCAACAATAGCAGATTATTGTTCTATTCAACTAGATCAGCCACTTTACAACGTCACTAACAATACACTAACCTATTCACAAACATGTCTCCTTGCTGAAAACTGCTGCTCCTGTCGTCGACAACAGATGCCACCCGTCATGACCACTTCCTTCCATGATTTCCTTATGATGATCCAGTACTGTCATGTGTAAATTAGTATGCCTGTACCTCGATCATGACCGGACTTATTTCTATCTTAGTGTGCCTGTACCTCTATGGTGACAAAACTTATCACCTACGTATTGTTTTTCAGACATGTTATTGAACCACCATATTATTCGAGGTAACTAAGCAAATCTACTGCCTCGCCGCGGGCGCGCGGCGCATGGGGCGCTACGCAAATCACTAGTTTGGTCACTAGTTTGGCTTTTATTCGTCCTTTGTGATATCCCCTGCCTTATGGTCAAGTACAGCCGAACCAATTAAGATAGCATGATGTCCTCGTCGAAGGGATTGTTGATGGGCTCAGTGAGGTTGGCGGCAGGCTGTTGCTTTTCCTTTTGTTTCTCTTTCGTTCGTTTCCGTCGGATTGAGGCCTGGAACGGCCCAATCCAGGCGGATTGAAAAGGCCCGGTTCGAAACCAGATATCAACGATTTGGCCCGTTCGTTTTGGTCCGACTCGGAATGAAAACGGGCCTGGCCTGGTTTCAGCCTAGCTCTCCACGGCCCGGATCCATTCCGGAGCTCCTGACCTCCGGAACGGAGACAGACGGCTCGCAACTCGAGCGACTGCGGGGCGGCGACACGAGCGGACACAGGCGACGGCGGCGCGACGCGACTCGAGGGCGACTGCGGCGCGGCGCGACGCGACGGTGGGGCGGCGCGACGCGACGGTGGGGAGGTCGTCCTCTTCCTCCTCGTTCTCGCCGGTAATCCCCTCACTCCCTCCTTCGTCCTCGTCCTCTCTCCCTCCTGGTTGTCTAGGGTTTAATCTTGTCACTAGTTCTAGTTGAGTTCTGAATCCTGATTCTTGCCCGAGCCGGATCTAGTCCTTTGTTTGTTAGCTGTCGATTTGGTGTCGGAATTGCTGGGATTTGGTGTCGAGAGGTGGTGGCTCTTGCGGTCGGTCTTGCCCACCGAGCATCATACGAGGCTAGCTCGAGCTGCATCCGCTGAAACAGGTGCGTTGCGGTGCTCGGTAATAATGAATGAATAATCCACTGCAACCAAACTCGTTAGCAGATTGTAGCAATTGTTGTTGATATAGGGTTTCCGCTTCTCTTGTAACTTAATGAGACCGTATTGTTTCAATCATTGTACCTTTCTTGACAGAAATTATTTCTCTTCCTCTGTACTGTCATTATTTCTGTTGTTAGCCTGTGATAGGCTGGGGGCTACGAGATGGTCCTTGTGGTTCTGAAGGTGATGTAGCAACCTCGTCATTGAACCAATGATGCATGTTGCTACTTCCTGATCAGATCTTTCTTCTGTATGTTAACGATAACAATGATCAAGTCAGGTACTGCTGAAATATTTGCAGTATTCTGTTAACATGGTTATCTTTTTCTTTTGAAATCTGGATGGCACACGATTGCATATTATTGGTTGCCATGCTCGGATCTCTAAACTTCAATAAAGTGTTGATATAGTACTCCCTGCCCTGCCCCTGGTTCTGTCCGTGTGACATGCAATGTCTTAGGTTCTTTCATGTCATGCCCCATCGCCCTTTTGCACTGCTCGTTCTGATGTCTTCTTGGGATCCTGTTTCATTCATGCAATGATCCAAATCCTTGGCGTGTGTTTTTTTATTAACACAAATACATTTTCTTATTATTTGTAGATTTCACCGGCACCATTTAGAGTAGGGGAAGGTGAACCTCCACCTTCTTGGGATCCTGTACCAACACCAGAAGGTACTCTAGCCTGCCTGTCTATCCAATGAGTCTCTCATTGCGTGATCGTATTAGAAAGAGGAGGGAGGAAGATGATGATGACTTGGTGCTTTTTATATTTCCCGCCTTATATCTAATGAGTTCTAATAGAGGGGGAGAAAAGAAGAAGCGTCATACTTCGAAGAAACAGGCCAAATGAAAGTTCATAGACTCCTTGAGGGACATGTCAAGAACTGTAAAGTTGCATTTAGGATGGAACCCCACATATTTAGAGAATTGGCAACTTATCTTAGAAGGAAAAGACTTCTTGTTGATACTAGAATCACTGTTGAGGAGAAGTTGGGTTTCTTCATGTACATGTTAAGTCACAATGCCTCGTATGAGGATCTCCAACTGTTCTTTGGGCACAGCGGTGACACCTTCCATCATCACATCAACCACTTCTTCAAGGTTGTCATTCCCACAAGCTCGCCGCGTTACCTTCAACCTCCTAATCCTAATCAAGTCCACCCAAAAATCCAAGATAATCCTAGATTCTATCCATTTTTCAAGAATTGTCTAGGTGTCATTGATGGAACCCATGTTCCTATTTCCATATCCTCTGAAAAAGCTTCTCCTTTTAGAAATAGGAAGAGCACACTAAGCATCAATGTGATGGTGGCATGTGATTTTGATCTGAACTTCACTTTCATTTCTAGTGGATGGGAGGGATCCGCTACAGATTCTAGAGTCATGCAATCAGCTGTAGCCAAGGGCTTCCAAGTACCTCTAGGAAAATTCTATTTGGTTGATGGAGGGTATGCAAATACTCCATCTTTCCTTGCTCCATATCGAGGAGTTCGTTATCATTTGAAAGAATTTGGAGCTGGACATCGAAGACCACAGAATCCAAAGGAGCTCTTTAACCACCGTCATGCACTATTGAGGAATCATGTGGAAAGGGCTTTGGGGGTGCTTAAGAAGCGCTTTCCTATTCTGAAAGTTGCCACATTCCACACGTTGGAAAATCAAGTCAGGATACCTATAGCTGCTGCCATCTTTCATAATCTGATCCGATTACTTGATGGAGATGAGGAGTGGTTAGATCATCACCAAATAATATCCATCCAGAACAGTTTGTTGATCTACCAAGTGGTGATGAAACAAATGACCAAAATGTGGGTTCAGTTTTAAGAGACACTATCGCCCAAGAAATGTGGGATCAGTACCGGCACCATTTTAATTAGTCTTTTAGTATGTTGTAATAAGTTAATAAGTGTGGACTGCAATTAAGCAGGGACTTCTTTTAGGCTTTTGTCATGAATAAGCTTGTAATAGTTTGGCTTGTCATAAGTGAATAATCTTGTAGTAACTAGTAAGTGAATAGGCTTGTGTCATATTTGACAGCTATGGTTGCAAAAGGCTCTCCAAAGCTCACTATGATCGCAAGGGCTTCTCCAAAGTTGTACAGGTTCATGGGTTCAAGTGTTCAAAAGAAGGCTTCTCCTAAAGGCAGCGGTGTGTTAAGAAGAAAGGTGCTTCTCCAAGAGGTATGGTGTGTTGGCATACTGTATCTTTTCTTTCTACTAGGATATGTTCAAACTGTATTTTAGGATATGTTCAAACTGTAACATATGTTGTTATTGGCTAGTCTCTTTTTTTATTCTGATGAAATTGCTCCTCTGAAATGAAATCTTTCTACAGTAGCAAAGAAAAGAGCGGACTGGAATCTGACTCTTGAAAGGTCACTTGTTGACATTCTCCATGAGCATAAAGGCAGTGGCTATCGAGGTGATACAGGGTGTTGGAGCTCTGAAGGCTGGAATAGGATAGTAAAGGAGTTCCATGTGAGAAACAAGTCTGTCAACTACACAAAGAATCAAATTCAAGATAAGGAAGGGCAACTGAAAAGAGACTATAAGATGCTCAAAGCTGCAAGGAAAGAAAGTGGGGTTGGCTGGGATGAAGATCGACAAGTGATTGTAGCATCAGCAGCTCAATGGGAAAACCTTGAAAAAGTATGTGAATTCCTTGAACTAATTCTATTAAGGCAAAATTTGTGCTGATAACTGATTCTATTGATGACCTCATATTTGATCATAATATTATTTGAATTTGTAGTCATATCCTAAAATCAAGAAGTTCCACAACAGTAAGACAACATTTCTACTATTTGATGCATTGGGAGAGTTGTATGATGGTATATTCTATTGTCATAATATTATTTTCTCTTCCATTAATTATTGATAATGTTGGGCTGCATGGTGATTACTTTGATAATTGTGTAGGCCATTTGGCTGAAGGAACTTATAATCTCACTTCACTTGAGCCACCACAAGAGGAAGAGCCACTTGAACACTGTTATGATGTAGAAGACTGAGGCAACACTCAATTTCATCAAGTACAAGATGGTGACGATGATGATTCTATAGCTGAGATTCAAGGTCATGGGCAAGATGAAGATGAGGTTGCAATTGTTGAAAGAAGCCAGCCTAAGACGGTTGAAAATGAAGCAAAAAGGCCTAACAAGGGTGAAAAGGAAGGTGGAAAGGAAGCAAAAGAGGCCTAAGAAGGGTGAAAAGGAAGGAAAGAGACCTAGAAAGGGTGAAAGGATAGAAGACATGATGGGAAGGTACCTAGATATGAAGACTAAGCAAGCGGAAGATGAATCCATACATTTAGCCAAAGAAAAAGAGGTTGCTACACTTAGTGACTTCTCAATCACTAGATGTATATCAGTTCTAAGCACAATGGAGGTGACAAAGGAAGAAAAAGCAAAAGCATTTCAAGTGTTCATCAAAAGTGCAGAAAATAGGGAGGCGTTCTTGAGTGGCTGTCAAGTAGATCAAGATGCTACTTTAATGTGGCTTAAAAGTGTGATGGCATAACAGGTCAGTTCACCCTCCCTCTATTTCTCTGAAGATATATGCTAGCTGTTCTTATTATGTCAAGTTCTGTAACCTTGTTAGTACAAGGGATTGATGAACTGTGCCTTGGAAAAAGACCTATTTGATTGCATTATTCTTTTAGATCAGTTTGATAAGATAGGGTAGAGCTTGTGAAGGCACTGTAATTATGCTTTGGTTGACTACATTGTTAGGGGTGATAGTCTGGCCATACACCTACATACATTGTAATTTTGGTTGGATTGCGTGTGAAATAGGAATTTGCTAAATCGCTATTGCAGCTAGGCTAGTCTTGTGAACCACACAACCAAGCTGGTCTCCTCAACATACGACTGCCATATGGAGTTGTTTTGGTGTGTGTGGTCTGGTTTGGTGGGCCTATACTCTAACCTTGATCTTCTTTAGAACAAACACATCTTCTGTACTAAAAATTGTTGGCCTAGCATCTACCCAATAAAAATGGGCTATGTTTTCTGAGTTAATCTGTTTTTCTTTGAATGGCAGACTATGTTTTCTTTGAATGGTAGACTTTTTTTTTTTAAGAATGGTAGACATAATTTGTTGACCTGTTTTCTTCAATTTTCTATACTGGACATGTACAACTTTGTTATTTTCCAAGCTCCAAGCTTTTGAATGGCAACTTCTCTGGGAATTACATCTGGGCTTCTGCTTGTGAGTCCCCAGATATGTGGATTTCTGATTGCTGAATCTGAATCCAGCAGGGCTGCTGCTGCTTTGACAGTCAGGAGGGACCAAATCATTTGGTCCTGGATCCAGCTTTCTTTCTTTCAGTACCCACAGATTGATCATTATTTATGCTCTAAATCAGGCCTATGCCTAACTGTCTCAACATATTTGCAAATTTGCCTGTGCCTAACTGAATGTTTTCTTGAATGGTGAAATGTTGCTGCAATAGTGTCGATCATTTCATTACAATAGTGCCGAACTAATTCGAGTCCTACAATAGTTTGATTTTCATGTATAGAATCAGACCATGCTTTGGTGGATAGCTAACTACCTAGTCATAATATTGGTAATAACTGTGCTGCTAATGAAGATTTGCAAGGTGTTTCCTGCTTTCCTGCTCATACTAGAGTCTATGTCGAGTCCTATGTCTAGTCATATAGCAATAGTTTGGGCTACTTGTGTGTTAAAAAAAACTCACAGAAGTTTGGTTTCTCTCTATTTTTGGTGCAGCTCAAGAACACATGACAAGGAGGAGAAAGAGGTTTCAAGGTCTGTTCTTGGTGCAGCTCAAGAAAACATTGCCATTTCACTTTGCTATTTTGGATCAGTGAATCTCAGATACCCAATTCTGTGTTCAATACTGTGTCCATTTTTAACTAGCACTACGTTCAGTACTCAGTACTAAGTTATAACATGTGAATGTGTCTGAATATGCATCAGCAGTGTATGTGTGCAACAACAGTTCCTACTTTTGACACTAGCTAGCATACCCATTATCTGTGGCTGCACATTAGCTATGGTACTCATGTATGATGCTGCCAATTATTTGGACATGTACGAGAGCATGATGAGAGACTTGTAGATTAAGAACCCAAAACATGAGAGATTTTATTTTTTTATTTTTATCTTGCTGCAATGTATGAGAGCATGTTTTTGCTGCAATGTGTTTCATGAGATGTATTAGTACTCCAATGCTTGTCCTTCTGTACTCGTAAGCAACACCTCATTGTAAGTTGAACCGAACACCACGAGCCCACCAGGATTCAGTCAGGTTGAACCGAACATCACTTTGAGCCCACCAGGATTGGTTCTAGGAGGAAATGGAAACCAGGCCTGGAATGAGTGACACAGGGGGATCAACTGGTTCCTGGCCCGGTTTGATTCAGGGGCTGAATTCATTCAGCTACAAACGAACAAGGCCTAATCTATTTCTGGAGACAGGCACTTGATCACCTCTGAAAATACCCATTTACAGAGATAGAGCCATGGTGGCAGACTCTGGAAATAAGCCTAGCAACACTAACTACCAAAGAGCCTACTCGCTCCAACAAGCCATCACCTTTGAGGTACATTCACATTTCACAATGCCATTGAGCATTTCGTGCAAGACATGTATATATTTGGTAAGTAAATGGAAGTAAAGATGTAATGAAGTAAAACACACGATTGAGCAATTTTCATTATATTGGGGACATCAATTACATAATAAGAAAAAGTAGCACTGATTCTAGTAATATTACCACATATATAATGTGTTAGGCTTCGGTCGAATAACGCGTAACAAATGCCAAGTGCCACAAGAATGTTAGTAGAGCGATAAGAGAGGTGTACAATAGTTTGGTAGAAACAGCCATTCTGGGTAAAGAAAAGGAGGCAAAGGGAAATAATACGCCACTGATGTTACCAGGTGGAGCAAAGGGTTACACCCCACACATCTGGTGACAAGACGGCTTGCGTGTCCTCAAGCTGCTGATCGTCGTCTCGTGCAATTGAAGGGTCAGCCGCATGTAGCATGAGGAGATTCTGTTCTTCGAGTTCAATGATTTCTGCCAGAGGAGACGAGATGACTAGTCAAGAAGCTGTCCGTGACGTGATTACAGTACAGGAACTGCATATGGATTTTTAAATGGCTAGTGTCCTATTACAGGTCAACTCATTACTGATCATGCTAAACCAAACACGATAACAGATGTATGTAATCATTTAGCTTCTGTAATCCGTGTATGTTACAAAAATCACAAATTTAACTATTGAACCTCCCCCGTTGGTCCTCATCCTCGCCGCCGATGTCGAGTCTAAGGTCAGTCCAAATAAAATAAACTTTTCCTTCTTAACAGATTTCTCCCTCTGCATCCCCGTTCCCACCTCCACCCATCACCATCATCGAGATCTGCTCATGTTCGACCCGTCTCCATCGCCGCCCGCATCCATCTTCATCCAACAGTGTACGGTCCTGTGACTTCTCTTCCTGTGTTGATTCATCGACTCTGCCTCCACCTGTGTTCCGCTCACGAGCTCCTTCAAACTCCGGCGACGACTTCTACAACATCCTTCGGCCGCCGGTGTGTTACGCCACTGATGGCTCGACCGACCCACAACTAACCGGTCAATCCATCTGGGTGCATATGTCCTTGACGTCCCCGCGCGACCCTCCCCGGCGGACTCCGGCTAGTCGGCTTCCCCATCGCCGACAACGTAGCTTCTTGTCTTGTTGCGGCCTATGATGTTGTAATCTGGTCTTCTATGGAGGGCCTTCTTGTAAAACAGCTGCTGTGATAATAATATAATATTCCTGGTTGTTGTTGTTGTTTTGTTTTTGTTTTGTTTTTTTTTTTTTTTTTTTTTTTGAACCTGGTTATTGTAAAAAAAAAAAAAAAAAGGAAAAACGCACGAGACACCCCACGGGTCCGAGGATAACCACTACGCCAGCAAACGCAACGCGGCCCGGCCCAGGACGACGAGGACGCCGCAGGCGCAGGCCCTCAGCAAAGCAAGGCCGCCCTCCGCCCGCCCCTCCGCCCCCGCCCTCCCTTTCTCTCCGCACCGCACCGCACCGCACCGCAGACGCAGGCAGAGCCATCAGACGAGGAACACGGGAGGCGCGGCAGCCGCAGGGGCAGACGGCGAAGCACGCGAGGTGAGACATTTCTCCTCCCCTTCTCCTTCCTCCGCCCCGTCTCGATTCGGCACAGGTTCGTGGGATTCGGGGACGGACGGCGCGGCGCGGCGCCGATCCGCTCGCTTGGTGGGTGGAGGCTCCGAGGTCGTGGGGAGGCACGGGATTGACCGGGCTTTGGGGCGCGGGGCGGGGACACGGGTTTGGTCGTCGCCTCCGCTCCCTCCCATTCGCGGCGTCGTTGTCACGGGAGCGGCTGGGTCCAGGCGCCCAGGGTGATGCGGTTTTTCTACGCCTTTTCTCAAGGGTTTTAGGGGCCGCGGCAGTTAGTGGTTTAGGCTCTGCTGTGATGGATGCGTCGTTCTACCTGTGCGTGTCGCTGCTGATATTCGATTTTGTGCTATCCAAATCGTGTGTTCACTTCTGTGATTTATTACCTGCCCCATTTTTGGTAGGGTTTAACCATACCAATTGGAAGCTTGCCAGGGTCAGGGTTCATTTCCCTCTGTTTTACACCGTCAATCACTACACTGTTTGATCCATGCGTGCTGTAAGCTGTGTACTGGTGCTTCAGACATGGCGAAAATCGATCCTTCTTTGTATTGTTCCTTTTATTATGTTTCCTTGCTCCATTGCCCATTGGTGTGGTGGGGTTCTGAATACTTGTACCTGTCTTAGCAGCATTAGGGCAAGCGCTTTGCAACTTATCTGATATTGTGTTCAAACAACCTGCCCTTTGTTTTTCTAACAGTCAGTTTAGGTAGGACATATGTTGCCCTCAGTTTCCAGAATTCCAGTGCCAGTCTTGAGATAGCATACTGTTAGTATACTCTTATCTTGTGAATGGTGGATGTGGGTTTTTCGGATGATGCTGATTTATACAATTGGAGTGTCAATATTTACAATTGGAGCAAAGTATAAATCAGTGTCTGATTTATACAATCTCCTCCATGCTGTTGTAATGCCAATAGTTACAACTGGAAGTTTGTCAGGGTTCATTGTTCACTTCAATCTGTTTTACACCGTCACTGCACTATTTGATACATTCTTCTTCTGTTTTGACAGGCAGCCGCATCCAGAACTACAGATCCCACGCGACACTTCCCTCCCGATGAATCAGCCTCCGTGTCCGAGACGTGCCGGTGAGGTGGATCAGGCTACCAGATGGCGGGGCGGACCACCAGCAGGCAGCATTGCTGCACAGGAAGTGAGAAACCCAAATTGCTTTAGCCTCCTTTCTTTCCTGCCCCTCTGAATCCTCACTCAACATGGTACTGATTTCTAGGGTTCTGCCATGGGTGCGTCGGAGGACCACCAATCCTCGAGTGGGGGCGAAAGGCGCCGCAAATATGATGGTGACAGCAAGACTTATGGCGATGGTGACCGGGATGGGCAAGGAAAGCGAAGGCGTGAGGTTGAGGAGAGGGAAGGTGGTGAGAAGTGTTGTAGTCAGCAGTCGGAGGAGGAAAGGGACAAGAAGCGAAGGCGCCACGAGAAGGATGAGGAGAGGTGGGGGAGCCGCAATGACAAGGATGAGGAGAGGAGGAGGAGCCGATACAGCAAGGATGAGGAGAGGAGGAGGAGCCGAGACAGCAAGAATGAGGAGAGGAGGGGGAGCCGCAACGACAAGGATGAGGAGAGGAGGAGGAGCCGAGACAGCAAGGATGAGGAGAGGAGGGGGAGCCGCAACGACAAGGATGAGGAGAGGAGGAACCGAGACAGCAAGGATGAGGAAAGGAGGAGGAGCCGAGACAGCAAGGATGAGGAGAGGAGGGGGAGGAGCTCCCACCGTGACGAAACAGCACATCGGAAGGGCAAGGGGTGGGAGAAGCCAAGGGGTTCAGTTTGTTCTAATGAGGAAAAGGGGAGGTTGGGATCCCCAAGAGAAACGAGAAGAAAAGAAGTGGGTGGGATGTGGTGGACTTGCCCCAAGTTCACGTCAGGTACCACATCTGTTATTCTGTTTGCAACTCTGGCACTTTCTATTTCTGCAACAATAACACTTACTGTGCTCTGTACGTGGGACAGTGCTCCTACTTCTCCACTGCCAACTCCCCTGGCTCCAGTGTCAGCTCCGGCTTCTGGTGATCAGTTGATATCACCTTATCTGATGCTCCATAATGTATTTGACCCATCAGTTGAGGTGGACTTTTTATTGGATAGTTATATTTTCCTCTCAATCATTAATTTTGTAATGATTATATAATAAATAGATCTCCTTTTTGTAGAAAGAAAAGGAGTTTTATCTCGCTGTTCAGGATGATCTACATACAGAATGTTCCAGAAATGCTTTGGTTGTACATGACTCACGCCTTATCTTGTAAGTTTCATACATTTTTCATAACTACTTACAATTTTGAATGTTACCTTTGCCCTTCATTAGTACTAGCATAGGACATGCGTCCTCAGGCTTGTCATCTCTTAGCTTGCACTTGCTTGTCATCTCTTTGTTCAGAACATGGATCTTTTAGCCTAAAACCATGTTTTGATCTACTTTCTGCATGGATGAATCAAGTAGATCTACTTGATTCATCCATGCCGCAATTGGACAAAAGATGCATAGCATTGCTCATAACCCATATTATCTCTGACACAAACACACACACTAACCAAAACCTAGGCTGCCATCTACTGGATACAAATTAATATGGAATCACTAGGTTGAGTATGAGAGTCCTGATTCTTTTTACACCCTATATATGTAAGTGGTTTAAGTTTCTTGTGGTAGGATTTTTCTTAGTTACTGTTTTTGGGCTTTTTCCGTGCTATTTCATTGCAGTTATTTTTCTTAGTAGTTGGAGTGATCCTCTAGTAGTGGTGGGTCTTGCTGGCTTATCGAGCCGAGAGGTTGTTCAGTTTGGGGCTCGGTTTTACCATAAAAAAACAGGGATGATTGATGCTTAAAAACACAATGGTGCTCTTGCTCTCCTTTTGGATTGTTTTGCTAAAAACATATGGCCAGAGGTAGACAAAAGAAGATATTTACATTTCATATGTTTTGTGTCCTTTACTAGGAAGCTGATGCATCTTGTTGGCCATTTTGAAATGATGCAGCAATGATAGGAAAAGCCACAAACACAATACACTTGGGTTAAGCAGAAAAAAGGAACATAGTTAAAAAAAATTGAACCAATAGACAGCTAGGAAGAAATGCCAGCTAAGATTAGTAAAGAATATAGATGAATCCTCCCCAGTTTGTTTATACCCAAAAGAGGCTGTATAGATGGGAGGCCTATATAATGTGGAATAGACATGTAATAAGCTTGTGGACAGAATTACTGAACCGGAATGGTGATCATGTGGACAGGTGTGTATAATAGAGTGTCTTTATCAATCTAGGAACTCTCTCCGTTCCAAATTATATGTTGCTTTGACTTTTTTTGGTTCCCATTTTGCTATGCTTCTAGATATAATATATGTCGAGATGATGACACGTGGCCATCTACAGTAATTAGTGGTGGGGTTAAT
The DNA here is from genome assembly GCA_015847255.1 of Hyparrhenia diplandra. Lineage (NCBI taxonomy): Eukaryota > Viridiplantae > Streptophyta > Magnoliopsida > Poales > Poaceae > Hyparrhenia > Hyparrhenia diplandra. The sequence continues at coordinate 550,811 of JADLZK010011343.1, read as the reverse complement.
CAAGACTGTAAAAAAATATCAAATGGTGGAAAAAATAACTAACTGAGATAGACTGTCTCTACGATGGCCGAGCTCCGCCATTTTGTTAAGAAGAAACTAATGTATCAACTTTGGTTCAAATACGATGCACTGTTCTCTAACATTCATTGTTAAACTGTCATGCAGGAAGACAGGCTCTATTTGCTTCCGATTCGACAGTGAAGTGACAGCCATTAAGGCACGGGAAAGGTTTCAGGGCCGTGAAATTGATGGAAGGGAACTTAGTTGCTCCTATTTGGTATGAATGTTGCCCTTTAAATGTGTTTAGCTTTGTTGCAAGTTGAATCCATGTAAGGTTTGCTCAAACATGGCATTATTGTTTGCAGCTAAAGGAGACGTATGTGAAGAAATTTGGATATGGCCACAACTTTTGACCGAAGGATTTGGCAGATATTTTTTTGTAAGTAATACCATGGGTGAACGGAAGACTTAAACGGATATGACATTGTATAGTCCAATTACTCGGGTTCTTCCAACTCTGAATGCTGTGGGAATCTCAAGGTTGTTTTGACTTTTCGGTATGCAATTATATATACACTTAGAGATAGGAAAAATCTTTTGTACTCCCTAGGAGTAGGTACTCCCTCATCTAATCCACGTACATCAGGTGCTGCATGCCCGCACATGTATATATTTTGCTTACGGGTATGACGCTGTGTAATCCAAATACTCTTGCCCAGGTTGTTTTGACTTTTTTGTATGCACCTATATACTTCATGTTTAGATATATATATTTCGCTATATGATAGATATATTCCAAAAATCTATATATACCTAGAAAAGCTAAAATGGCCTACAATTTGGAAAGAGTTAGTTCCTTATTTGGACACGAGTTATCGAAAGGTAAAAGTACGCATGGTCTTAAATTCCATAGAAAGTACGCAGCGCAGTAGAGTGCATGGCACGGGTGTTAAAAAAGCAGCCAGTCCTTTGAGGATCAACTAGTAATAGGGCGCGCGACTTCGAGCGCACCGGTAAACGCACTTGAAACGAAATGTTCTAGACTGAGCTTTGGGTAATAAAAGAGGCAGGCACATGTTTATAAGAAAACAGGAGGTGCATGAATCTTGTAGGCGTTTTAACAGTTCAGCGATAACGTAAGTCAGCATGTCGATCAGAGACACGATCTTTACTCCTTGATAAGTGTTTGTATCAAGTTGACTCATCGCATATTAACTCATCAGGTCCATCTGGGAAAGCATGAATAATATGATTGTTTATTCTGATATTGCTTTTTTTTTCCTCAATATGGAACATATATGGATTTTTGACAATTGTATCGACTGAATATATCTGTATAGTGTTCTATTTCTCATGACTTTGCCACAAATATAAATTTATTTATTTATATATTTATTACTTGTTGAGCTCGTCACTCCGTCCCGTGTCATCCAGGTAGGGTGGCTCTAATCAGTTGGGGTGATACAAACATTTCCTTACAAGCTAGTATCTGCAGAGCATCCTGTTGACAAGAACTAAATCATCAAAACTATGGAAAAATAGCAACATACAATCTGAAGAAACAATGGTAGGTGTGCTACTGATATGTATTGTTCCTCTCTAAAGAAACAAGAGGTGCTGCAAGTTCTATTTCTTTTCAGATCTGTGGGTCAACGTTGCAGTTTTCCCACTGGTCTGCACAATACTTGTTGGCAACTTGGCATAGCTACTGGTCTGCACAATACTTGTTGGCATAGCTCATATGCCCAAATCACTTATGGGGTTTTGTATTTTCTGTGATAGATCAGCGAAACTGTGGTTGCATATGAACTTTCCCAGTGCAAAATGTGGATCCCTCATACTCATTTTCAGCTATCAGCACACAATGGCTGGTTGATGATAAATAACTTAAAAAAGTTTAACATCAGTGACAAACATAAGGGAGCCTTTCTTCTCCTGAATCAGCACACATTGACTGGTTGATGATCAATAATTCATCAAGCAAAGTTTGAGATACAAACATAATCAAGATGAGCCCTTTGTGTAGCAAAAAAGCGCAGGTAATGCCTTTTTTTATTTCCTTTCAGTACAACAAAGCTATAGATACACCAACAAAACCTACTGAATCATATGCTTTCGTCTGGGTGCCGAGACACTATTGTGCCTATTGCTCGATCTTGAACAGTACTTCAATCTTGAAAATAGAAAAGGTTTCATCGTAAAGGATATGGTGGGGGAGGCACAACCTGGATGGGGGTCGTTAGTGATCCACATGCCCAGAAAGGTTGATGGCTTTCCCTCGAGGAAACTATGGCTTCACCCTGTCAAAGAATGAGGAAAACACCACAACACGTAGTTAGTTATGAGGAGGATATAATCAGCGTACAGTCGTGGACCACAAGTAGAAACACACATCCATGGACTTTGTAACCTGTGTACAGCTAACTATGATTCTCTATTGTTCAACTATTGCCTTCTTCGATGCCAATTAGAAGTATGAAGGCGCGCGCCGTCTAGGCCGCCTCTAAAAGGTGTCCATGTATCAGTCATCCTTTTTGTGCGTTAGATAGAAATTTCACGACTCGGATGAAATGCATGCATGCCAGGATAAGTCCAAATGAAATGCATGCATGCCAGGATAAGTCTAACAAGTACATGCATTCACTTCAAACCTAGGTCCATTCAATGAATCACACATAAAAAAATGAACATGCATGTATCTGTCGACAATGGTACTTGAACATGCATGCATCTCCATTTATATATTTGGTCCTTTCAATGTCGTGAATTTCCATGCATGCAATGTACTCCCTCATGTTTTACCATCCACATTTATCGTGCCCGGTTTTTACCATCCACATTTATCGTGCCCATGTGCACCCTTTTAATTGGAGGCTAAGCATTTACTGGTCAGAATTTACAGATGTGTTCCTTAGGCTATTTTTTTTTTTTTTTGATGTTTTTACCATATAGATTTACTATGGCCATATGCGAGTCCCGTTCCATCCATACCAAGGGCTTCTTGGCGTCCCTAAGAATTCTACAGATAGCTTAAGCACGTCGATAAATTTTCATGTATGCACTACATTTAGAAAATTACTATGGGAATTTACATTTTTCTTCCTTCTCTTTTTTTACATGGAAGGCAGTACTCTCATGTGATACGGAGAGCTATAACACCCTCGGTTTTTTTTTGCCACATAATCAACTTGTTAAAACATGTTATGAGCATCATGGTGTCTGTAATGCATGTGATAAAGTGTATACAAATGTTTTTATTTTACAAATTGATAACTCAAATGATTTTAAATAGATACTCCCTCCGTCTCAAAATGTCTGGCCTTTACGCTTCTCGAGAAAAAACTACCGGTAATTATATATTGAATATATAAAATATTTGTGTTAAGTAATTAGTATCCTTTGGAAAGATTTTTAAGTCTAGTTTTTTAACAAATTTATTTGAATATTTAAATGTTGCACATATTTTCTACAAACTTAGTCAAAGTTGTGACACGAAAACCAACGGTGACGGTCAATTTGGGACGGAGGGAGTAGATTTGAAGCCGTTTACGCTCATATGCATACATACACGCATGCACTGCAACTTGCATGCTGCCTTGCTTTTTACCAGACATGATGCCTTGCTTTGAGCTGAGAGAGAAGCGCCGCAGTTTGTTGCCGAATCAAAAAATTATAGTTCGTTGTCTCCTTCTGCCGGCCAAAAATAGTGGCCGTAGCATGCAAGGCTGCTTGTATGCTGTTCTGCTGGCCGGCCTCTGCACATCCTGTTGCATGCCTGTTGCCACTTGCCGTCGTTGGTCGTCACTGTGTCCAGCGACCAGGTACCCTGTGCTCGCGTGAGCGCGCGTCAGCTAGTGCCATGTCTGTGCTCATGTCTGCTGCGCCATGGCAGGGACGGTGCCTAACTCTGCTTCTTTCTGTCATATGTCTGCTGCGCCATGGCAGGGACGGTGCCTAACTCGGCTTCTTTACGTCACCCCGTGAAGTTTGGCATGTGTCGCCGGTCCATGCTCGAGCTCGACCCTCACCTTGTTCGGCTGGCTGGTTCAACCAGCCAGCAATAGTATTTTTCTCTCGGGCAAAACCAGCACCAGCACCGGTCAACCCGCCAGTCAGTGATAACTTTTTCTCACAATAAATCAGCACCACCCAGCCGAACAAGGCGCTGCTCCAATTTGGAGGCTTCCGTCGTCGGGTCACCGTAGAGTGGAACCCGTCGGGTGGAACCGGTTCGCTATAAAAGCTCTCGACTCCTAAGCCTCATTCTCCAACCCACGGACTGGCCAAAAGGTAGCCATGGCAGTTGCCTAAACAGCCGACCTTGAGAGCAAGGTGAAGCCGAGGGGCGCCTGAGTTCCACGAAGCGCCTCCCCCGTCCGTGAGTCGCGCGCGCCGGAGGGGCCGGAGCCGCGCTCGAGCCTCCTCGCCCTATGCCTTTCGCTTCCGCCGCTTAGCCTACGCCCAAAGCTGCCAAGCCGCATGGAGGCTGACGAAAGCGCGTGTAAGCGCGCGTACTGCGCCGTCGCCCGCGCGCCATCCGAGCACCTCAATGGTTACCGCAGCCCGTTTGAAACGCCGCCATAGCCGGGACGCCCCAAGTGCGCGCCCACGCTGTCCCGCCGGAGTTTCCTCGTGTTGAAGCGCGCATGAACGCCGCGACGCCACCACCTAAGCTGAAGTCGATGCCGTCGAGGTTGCCGCAGTCGTCGTGCTTGCTCTGCTCATTCCCCCTCCCTCCGCGCGGCCCTCTCCTTCTCCTCTCTGCTCTCTGCCGTGCGCTCTGCGCGAATAGCCGAGCCGGGCTGCCATGGCCGCCGGCCGCCGTCGCGTGCTACGTTTTCCTCTCCCTCTTTCTCTCTCTTTCCTCTCTCTCGCGTGGACCGGGCAAGGGCCAACAGTCGGTCTGTAACCAATGTAGGGGAAAGGGATAAGCCTGGCCCATGAAAGAGTAGGAAATTGCTAGAAATCGTACACAGTAGTTTAAAAAGTAAGTAAATAATACTAGAAAATTTCTAGAAAACTTTCTAATGAATTATATTCCTGGCTCATATTAAAATAGTTTTTACCAATGAATTGTCGATCGATCGTGTTTAATTTACCAAGTTACACCATCGTGGCATGTCTTTGGCCGACTATGGCATCGTCGGGTGTCCAGGTTATCGATCGGTTCTCTTTACCTCAGTCTGCCCGACCCCACTGCCGCCCATTCTCCATTCCTATCCTCAAATCTAAATTAGAGCGTGCGCATGACCCTTTCTCTGTCGGGGCTCGTGGTAGAGAGAAGCTCGAGGAAGTAACCGAGGTCAAGAGAAAGAGCAATTGGAGGCAGCACTACGAGAGCCGGCTATTGCTCGAAGACCTTGAGTTGCAAGTTGGAGGGTAGTTGTGTAGTTTGAGAAGAGATCCGGGTTTCCGCCCGAAGAAAAAGCTAAAGACATCTTAGGTTAGTTTTGGTCTTAGGGTTCACAATAATCAATTTCCACTCAATTGTTTTACGGCTCCGTTGGTTCTACGCCATGTTACGGATACTTATTATCTTGTTGTTTCTCCATTGTCCCCGTCTATCATGGTTGTTTGATTAAGCGACTGATTGTTTGCCTTTACTCTTAGCGGTGTTATCCCTAAGTCCAAGTGGTTTATTTTTCGAAGTCATGTAAGCTCTTTGTGTAATTTTCAGATCTATGAAATGTTTCTTCCCCTTCTGGCCGTCATTCTTCCTTGTCGTGTTTCTCAAGATTTCCTATACCAAGCACATTACCCGCAGCGAAGCGCTGGCAGCAATGGCTAGTAAATTCATGAACTTTGTATTCTTATTGACCAAACATATAAATTTAGAAAAATAGTGTTTCTTCCTCGGAATTGGTGAACACTTCTGTTTCTTGTTACTAATCAGGACAGGTGGCAGTGTTGTCCATTCTAATGTTCCGAAACTAACAATAAATTCATGATGTAATCAGTGAAAGATTCACCTGGATCCGCTTTCTCATTGTTGATCATTCACTCATTGTATCTCAAGTAAGCCCGGCCTAGGTACTGCAACATATACATCTTATATCAAAAATGGTATGATCCTCATAAAACCTTATCCTACAAGCCATGCATATCACTTTTAAGATTCATGATTAATACCGGACTTCATGTCTGAAAAAAGAAACTCTACAAAAGATACATAAAGAAATATACTTGTTTATAAGCCAAACAATTAACAATGAGAGAAGACAATTATATAATCTTAACAAATCAGTTCTAGGAATTTAAGCTCTCGGAATCACATAGTGGCACCTAAATGAATTGGCAAACCATCTAGTCATCCAACAAAGGTTCCAAACATTTGAAATAGCACCAGTTCCATTACCAACAGCAACTTTCAGTAAGCAGTAGAGTACTATTTATGAATTGGGTGTGAAAAAAGAAAAGAATGTCCGAAAGGAACATGTGGACCACTAACGTGCACAATGTTTTACTATCAGCTAACTATCCTGCAAAAACATGGGCTAAAAATTTGAGGGCCTGGAAATCATGCTATATATATATAAGTAACAACGATCCAATATATAAAAATATATTGGTGAGTAAGGCTAGCAATTACCTGATGACTCAATAAGCTGGAACTGATTTGTCTGATTGCTGCTATTCTTAGATGTGGCATGACGTGCGCCTCTGCGCACAAATGCGGGCATAAATTCGCAGGCACTATTTGACATTGCACCAATTCAATAAGAATTTGCACCCATCTTTTCGTTCTGAACAGGAACCAATGCGTCAACTCTTCATTAGTTTGGTAGCTTAGACTGCTTTTTTGGGTAACAACATAAAATACTTTTTGTTTACTGACTTGCAAAACTCAGTAGAGCATATGCATGCTGGACATATTTGCAGGTCATTTCCTTTCCTAAAAAATATGTGCAGGTCATTTGAATTTAGAATTATAAAAAAAGAGGTTAAGGTACATAGGAGTGACAAATAATGATTGAATCATCATGCTTTATGGGAACTAAGCCATGTAGCATAGAATGAAAGAGTGACGAGTGAGAAGGCAATGTCTCATATGAAAATAGAGGGTACATAGTGGCTCTCGTCATCCTTTAGAAACTTTGGTGCAAATGGCGCACTATTGCTTTTGCCTTTTTTCGTAGAAAAATGCCAAACCTCTGTAAGCATATTCAACATATAAATAAGCAAATTTTGAAGCATGTCGTGAACTGCCTGCTTACCTCCTCAACGTGTTGGCTTGGGCATCACCAAGCATTTAGACCTCCATCTTTGGATGAGGGATGTGGGGCAACTTAACAGAGGCACTGAAACGCTTGTCCTTGATCATAATTCTTCAGATCAATCTGAGGCTCAACAGTCTCGGTGAACTTCCGATTCTTCTCCCTGGAATCCCTAATGATTTGGAGGATGACATCCTTGAGAACTTCGAACTGCAGTTTACTGCAGCAATATCAGAACAAAAGAATTTATTTTATTTCACAGATAATCTATCTGGATGGAAACACTACTATAGCATTCCAATTGTTCTTGCCAATAGGAAGAATTGTAGAAGGAAAAAAAAAAGCTGCATGGTAATCAATCATAATCATAATAAGCAAACTAAGTGGATCTATTCATGTATTAAGACAACAACCTGAGAATTTATCTCACATCCATTTTCATTATGTGAATGAACTAACAATTGGACCCAACCCCAAAAGAATCAGATTGGAATATACCTGCTAATGGGGGTCTAACCCACCCAACCCATAATCAATGAGTCAACTGTTATATCCCAACCCTACCCAACCTGCTCGACACACACCCCATTTAACCCATGAAGCATGATAACTGATGCTCTTAGGTTGCTGAAAGGTCCATTCCGATGTTGCTCTGAAGCATGGAGAAAAGTAATCCAGATGAACAAGAATAGAAATTTGTAAGCAACGTATCCAAAATCTATCCAATGACAACACGTGGAACCTACTGGAGATAGTAGGATACGAATTTTGAGACGTTTGACTCTCACAGCACGTTTAAAAAAAATCTAAAAAAAAAAAAAACAGGACATGTCGCAGAGAAGCCGCCAAACTGGACAGCCATTAGCAATAGCCAGGCAGCATTAAATCCTGCATCTCTTGTTGTAGGAAAGAGCTGGAGAGCTGTGATCGAAACTGGATGATCACATCCATATGACAGTCACACCTCGCTTTCCAAATCGACTACTAATTCAGGCTGCAGCCAGATGGATCTCGAAAAACAGAACCGGTGCAACAGAACTGGTGCAAAGAGCGATGCAACGCACAAACGGATATGGTGCACCAATTTAAATCAATGAGCTAATATACATGACTTCTGAAACTGTAATGATAAAGAAAAGGGATAAGAGGGGATGGAAAAGGAAAATGCAGACCTGTCCATAAGTATAAGGCGAATAATAGGATGCCGACAGCCATAGGAACGAAGTCCGGGTCAACACGGCTGAACGGTACGGGAATGTATTTTTGGGTGGCGTGGCCATTTGAATGAAATTAGGGCGGTGCCGCTAGGCTGTGCCATGAATACAAATCTTCTCCTTAAATCAAGCTTTGGAACACGATCAATAATAAGCTGGGACAAAGAGAAGATTAGAATTAGGACTACACATACAGGTGTTTAGCAAGTAGCTGAAACACTACAATGATATGTAATCCCAGGTTTTGTTTGTACCGTTTGAGCAAAATGAATTGCTTCAATCATCTGAAAGAGCACGAGAAGGAGTTGTTAAAAAAAAATTATTGTAACGATATCCAGTAAGTATCATGGAAAAACAGCCAACCAAGAAATCTAATCAAAAAATCTAAGAATCACAATGCAAAGATGACTAAGTATAGTAATCTAACTGTCCTCGACACCTAAGGATGTGATCTAAAATTCAATATATGTTTTTTAATATTTTTGTCCCTGATTGCTAAGGACGTGATCTAAAATTCAATATATGTATCTTTAATCAAACCACAAAAGCAGAACCATGCACAACATAATTTAATATAACCTATTCCTACTTATGTGGCACTTCCAGCAGACCTAACTCATTTTAGTACCCTTATTGTAGATATTCTTGCATTGTGTTTGCAAATGTGTGGACTACGACATGAACGAAAAAAAAAAAAATCACCAGCCTAAATGAGTGGTTATTGTACCTTGATTTAAGGAGCGCAGGAAGCAGCATGACGCGAATGCTAACAAATAACTGCTGCAAAGGATGGAGACAAGGTTAACAGTACTGAAAGGAAGACCATAATAATTGCCAAGAACGGAGATTAGAGAAGATGCAATCCTGTAACCAACCGACGCAGCGAGAAGAATATCCAACTGAAGGGAGCCGAAGCTGGGAGAGTACAGCCATCAATCCAGACTGCGAAAACCAGGGACATGGAACAACAAGAGGGACAGGAAGGGGAGAGACCTGGAGAGGGAGAGGGACAGGAAGGCGGAGGGGCTGGGCGGGTTGTTTGGGCCGCAAGGAGAGGGACACTACAGTGAATAAATACCGGTACATGGACCGGCACAAAATTTCGTCCGTTGTTGTAACATCACGGATGGACACGGGTTGTTTCTATAGAAAGCATGAATCTCGTGGCCCAATCCAGCTAACCCTCCCATGTTTCTAACACAGGAACTTGAGCGTTTGACCTAGCATATGAGGTGGATCTACAACGCATGCTAATTTTGCGTACGCCATAGGCGACACGTATCCACAAGGTTCAATTCCAATTTACAACTGAATGTCCATTCTATATATCTGAATACTGAGTTGCGTCTCGTGCTTGTTCACATCACGCACATCTTGTTTTTATTTTTTGGATTTACCAGCCCACTTTACTTCCCAAACCAACAACGGTAAAGAGAGTCTGGCCGTTCTTCTTTATTAGACGTGGGAAACAAAAAAGAATACATGGATCGTGTGTTACACACCACAGAGGAAAGCCCTACTTTCAGGCAAACAGACCTAACGAATGGATCTCTTTCATCAATTGGTCCGACTGCAAAATCAGCTCTTCGCTCCCCCTAGCAACATCGCGAAGCATCGTCACTGCCTTAACAGCGATAGATACAGACGCGCCAGCAAGCGTGCTCTTTACAACCAGATTAGTAAAATTGTAATCGACTACAACAAATTCGTACTTTTTATGTAAAAAGCGATGGCCTGTAAAGCGGCCTGCTCATAGCCCGAATCGGAAAAGGTCCCGTCCCGAGCCCAAAAGAATAATCTACCACATGGATCCACAAGGCCATCGCATGGCAGATCAACCTCGATGCCATAGACAGGTAAGCCATCCCCAGGGACTTCACAAACGACTGAAGCATAGGGTAGCCTACAATGAGATGCCAATTTCCGCAACAGGGCCAGATACGAGGCTTGAACAACAGGCATCGCCTTTCTCCCTTACAAGGACGAGGAAACCAAAAGATAAAGACGGAAAGGAAGCGAAGAAAAAAAATAATGGAGAAACGAAGGAAGAACGAAACAAACAACGAAGGAAGAACGAAACAAACAACGAAGGAAAAGGAAAAAAAAAGAGAAAAAAAAGCAAAAGATGAAGACGGAAAGAAACCGAAACAAAACAAACGAACAGCGAAGAAAAATAAAAAAAAAAGTCAAAGAAACAGTCAGTGGCAACCAACAACGAATCGACTGGAACCGAAGCCACAGAAAGACGGTACCAGCTCGACGCGGAAGCGAGAACACGACTATGAACCTTTTCTGCACAGATCTGGTCGACGCACCTTGAGGCACCAAGGATGCAGACCGAGTGTAGCCCCTAGCAGTCCCCAGCACTGGTTCGAAACCTGGAGAAGAACCAAGATGGATCGAAATGAATGAACGGACGAAAAGCATTGCGAGACGGAGACGGAGACGAAGACGGCGTCCGGCATTTCTTACCCTTCAGATGCGAAGCAACGGAAAATGCACCGGGAGCAGTCCTGGGGCAAGGCAAACATTCCGGTCCTTTATAGTGCGATAGGAGGATAACACGATGGACATAATTACTCACACCGTTTGGTCACTGACATGTGGCCAATCGAGCCCACAACCCTTTCCCAGTGGCCCTTCAGTCAGCGAGCGAAGGCGTATAATACGTTTACAGAATACAGATGAGCTAAGATCAACGACCTGGAAGGAACAACGTGTCTCTGAAAACAGGACCCACAGCGGATGACCAACGGCACGACGATAACGGCTCGACCTACTCTGTTGCCGAGCGTGCTCTACAAGCCAGCGGTGACCGGCACGGCTAGATCCTGTGCAGACAAACACATGGGCCTACCGTTCAGCGTCAAGAGTAAACGAAGCATTGGTCGATCCGCACTTTCTTCCGCTAGGATCGACGTTACGTGAAACGGGGATGCAGGAGCAGGAACGCATAGACGCAGGCCAATCCACCGTCGACAACGACGGTACGATCCCCTGTAACCATGGGATACACATAGGTTACAGGCACGTTGAACCATACACGGCGCAGCGGCTGACCCGGCGCCTGTGCCGCGACGCAACGGCTCACAGACGGGGATACTCCCTCCGTCCCACTCACTTTGTCACCCTGGTTTCCGTGCCATCTTATTCGATCTTCCGCTTTATTCAAATTTTTTTTGCATAAATATAATTTATTTTTTACGACTTATTTTATCAATGAAGATACTTGAATATTGATTATTTTATTTTGTAATTTGTATAAATATTTTGAATAAGACGGATGGTCAAAGATGAAGTTCAAAAGTCAAAACGACGAAGTCCATGGGACGAGAGGGAGTAGACGTATTGGTGACCTGCGTCGTGACGGGCGGAGGCAGCCCTTCGCACACGAAGCTTCTGTAGAGGCTAGGCGTCCCCGCTCAACGGGGGGCCGGGTGGGGACCCCGAGTCGGCGTGCAACGACGGGTTCGGTTTGAGTACCGATTAGGGTTAGAATGGATTTTAGGGTTTGACTATGGACACCACCACCGTCTACGCACGCCTGCCTCCCGAGCGATCGAGCTACATAAGGACGGTCCGCGCAGCGCATAAAGCTTAGCACGACGCTCGAGGCGCCCACGCTGCTGGCAAGCCGGTCTGCGCACAGGTAGCAAGCCGAAAGGAGCCGTCCCTGGGCGTATATGCCGGCCTGAACCGTGCGAGCCAACCCAGCCCGGTACGGCCACCGCGAGACGGCGGTATTTAGCTCATTGCCGGCGGCCCGCAGTACGGCGCGCGCTGCACACGTTTAAATCGTGCCTCCACACGCCGTGAAACGATAAACCCTAAAGTGTTGAATCCAACGAGGAGGAACACGCACGGGCACCGACATCGCCGATGATACGTGTGTAGGGCGCGACACCGGCGACCCTAAGCGACCCGGCGGCGCAACGGACGGCGTGTGTCCCACACCGTTTCGGGTTGCTCATCTCCCCTCCAGCGCATGTGGAGGGCGTGTATTAACGTAACCTACGCCTCGATTCGCGCACACCATTACGCTTCTCGCGGAGCACCCCGATCCCCGCTGGCGGCGAGCGGGGGGCCGGCTATGAGGCAGCGGGATCGGGCCCCGAGTAACGGTGGGCGTGCGCGCTGCGAAGCGGGTCGGTCCGCGGCAGCCGGCTGCGCAGCCGTGGCGCGGCGCTGGGACCCACCGTAGCGCCGACGCGGCGTAGCGAAGGGGTCCTTGCGGATCGGGCCCGCTGACTCATGGGGTGCGCGCCGAGAGACCGGCCCGCCGGCGGGGCGTTCTGCGCTGACGCTACGCCCGGCGAGAGCCGCCAGCGGGCGGCGACGACGAGCGTGGGGACGGGACGCAGCCGATCGGGCCCGGCCAACTTGTAGTGGGGGCGCGTGCACCGTGAGGGTAGCGCCGGTCTTGGGGGAGCGCGCGGCGCTGACGCTGGCGCCACGCGCGGCCAATCACGGCATGACGCCCGGCGCGTGGCGGGGCGCGGGCGTGGGCCCGGTGACTCAGCGATCCGGCATCGGCCGCGGGTACACCCCCGCGCCGCGCGGCCCGAGCCGGGGCGGCGGCGACCCATGGGGAGGGTGCTTGGCGCAAACCGGCCGGGGAAAACGTAATTTCGCCTTGCGGGTCGACGACCGTCTTAGGGGCGGAGGGCGTGAAGAACGCCCGAACTGCGCCGGAGAGGGCGGGGGCGTCCGCGTGATTCCGCGAGGCGGAGGGGGGGTCGGGCGCGACGGCGAGGCCGCGCGGGGGCGGGGGCGCGCGACCCCACGCTTCGGCTTTCCGGCCCGGGGCGCGAAGCGAAACCCCTTAGCGGCCGCCGTCGTCTCCATCCGACGGCCGGCGGCGGGGGGTGGGGCGATGGGACGGGCTGGGAGCGCGCCGTGCCCCGGGGTTCTCTTTACTCGAGATCGGCTGGAGAAAACCCGCCGCCACGGCATTCACGCCATCGGTTTTCCCGGTTCGGCCGTCGACTCTTGAGATGGGCGGTCTTTGCTGCCTCCTCCCATGCCCAATATATATCGGCCCAACCTGGCTCTCTCTCGTGGCCGCATCCGCCTCCTCCCTCCTCGCTCCTCGCGGTGGCGGCTAGGGCGGCTCCACGTCCGCGCAAGAAGCATTGCAGCCCGGGTGGGGGGACACTCGAACCACGGCAAGGCGGGCGGCGCTGCCAGCGGCGCTGGGGTGGCGCGACCCGGCCATGACCGGCACCTCCGGCTAGGGCGGCAGGTGCGGCGGCACCTCGGCTAGGGTACGGTGGCGGCGGCGCCGGCGACGGGGTGCGTCCCAAGGTGCGGCGTGGCGGGCCCCCAAGCGAAGGCGGTGTCGAACGTAGGGCGAGAGCGGCCTGCCCGGCCGGCGGCGGTGACCCTGTACGGTGGTGCGGGATGATGCGCTCCTAGCCCCGCAATGCGGAGCGGTGTGTTAGCGAACGGTTTCATGTATGTTCTACACGCCCGATGGCTCCCCTTGTGTGTAGCTAAGTTCGATGGCTCTCCCTTGTAAGTAGCTAGTGATGTACATGTATATAGGCGTAAGCCTCTGTGCAATACAACTTGAGTTGTCCAAATTGTCTTGCCTATCTCTTACATGGTATCGGCCGATCTCGATCCAAAAATTCCGTTGTTCCACTTTCTTTCCCAGCGCACATCCTCCTTCCTTCTCCGGCGCCCGCTTCTCATCCAAACTCCAGCCCGCCATGAGCTCCTCGTCCTCCTCCTCCCTTAGCCTGCGCATAACTACGACCTTGAATCCCGGCTTCACCACACACCTTCTGCGTCCAAACCGAACCGGCAGTCCGTCGGTGCGTCCATGGGATCAACATCCTGAACAGCGTGCGACCGTCCTCGACTTCAACGAGTCCAACTACGTCGCATGGTCGAACGATGGCGCCATCGTTTCCTGGTTCTACAATCGGATCTCGCCCGAGCTCCTAACCATGGTGTCCGAGGACAACGACACCGCTTACTCCCTCCGCGCTGTCCGCAACCTCTTCCGCGACAACAAGGACACGCGCGCGCAGTCTACCTCAGCGCGAGTTCCGCAACTTCTACCAAGGCGACTTGTCCGTTCTTGACTATTGCTCTCGCATGAAAGTCATGGCAGATCGCCTTGCCGGCCTCGGCGCCCCCGTCAGCGACAAAGATCTCATCCACAACATTGTTCGTGGCCTCAACCACCGTCTTCACCACACCATCCGCACATCACGTTTAGGTCGGCGCCGCCATCGTTCCTCAAGGCCCGTTCCATGCTGCAACTTGAAGAACAACGCATCGCCCGAATCCGAGAAGATGCAAACGCCCGCGGCGTTGGTTTACCCGGGTCGGCACAAGCTAGCGCATCTGCTTCCTCTACCGCGGTAACCACGCCCGCGACTCTCGGGGATGCGGCGGCGTTCGTCACTCACGCGGCGGCTCCCGTGCGCCCACTCCTCGGGTGCACGAGGGGCGGCCGTCTGCACCCACCGTCCACCAACACTACTAGGGCGCCCCCCCTACAACAACGCTCACGGCGCAAAGAGCGAAGAAAGAAGAAAGAAAGCGGCCCTTCGGCCCCGCCTCCGCCACCGGTCTTCTAGCCCTCCACCAATCCGTGGAAAGGAATGGTTCGGGCGTGGCCATTCCAGGGCCCACACGCGCCAGCACCCGCTCCTGGTGTTCTCGGCACTCGACCGTCCGGGGCGGCCACGGCAAGCCCACGTCGCCGGTCCATCAAACACAATGGATCCCCCACCTCCTCGCCACACCGAACAATATGTCGCCAGATCGACCTCGGTCCGTGCGAGTGGTTCTTTGACACCGGCGCCTCCTCTCACATGTCTCAAGGCTGCGGTAACATCTCCTCTCTATCTCCCAACTCTTCTTCTACACAAATCATTGTTGGCAATGGAACTTCACTTCCCATTACCCACACTGGTTCTTCCTCCATCCCAACTACCTCACATCCCCTTTCCCTCAACAATGTTCTTGTTTCCCATCTCTAATCAAAAATCTAATTTCCGTTCGTGCTCTTACACGCGATAACCCTATTACTGTTGAATTTGATGCTTGTGGTTTCTCTATCAAGGACCGTCATACCAGGGAGGTGATACTCCGCAGTGACAGCCAGGGTGACCTCTATCCACTGCATTCGACGCACTCCGCTCCACTCCTTTGCCTCAGCATCCGTCGTCTTCTTCGGTCCTATGATTTTTCTTGTAATAAAGAACTTACTCACACTTGCCATGCTTGTCGTGTTGGCAAACATGTTCGGCTTCCATTTTCTGCTTCCCAACATAAAACAAGTGTACCATTTGAATTAATCTATTGTGATGTTTGGACCTCCCCCGTCGCAAGTTTCACCGGTCTTCGATATTATCTCGTTCTTCTCGATGATTTCACTCATTTTGTCTGGACCATTCCCTTAAGGCTGAAGTTCGAGGTCGCCAAGCACATCATGGCGTTCCATGATTTTGCTCGTACCCAATTTGGGAGCACCATTATTGCCTTCCAAACCGACAATGGGCGCAAGATTGACAACTCCACGCTCCGTCAGGTTTTACACCGAGCAAGGCATCTCACTTCGGCTCTCATGTCCCTACACATCCCAACAGAACGGAAAGGCCGAACACGTTTTGCGCACTCTGAACGATGGTGTTCGCGCACTGCTCTTGCATGCCGCGCTCCCTCTAGTGTTCTGGGTTGAGGCCCCGCACACATCCACCTATCTCCACAACCGAAAACCATGCAAGCCACGTTCTCTGTCCACTCCCTACTGATCTCCTCTTCAAAGCTGATCCAGACTACAAATACCTCAAGGTGTTCGGATGCCTTTGTTACCCCAGCACAACGTCCACCAGCCCTAATGAAAGGTCCTAGATGGCTAGAGGGGGGGTGAATAGCCTATAAAAATTTCTACAAACTCAAGGCAACAAACCCGATTAGTAAAATAACAAGCGTAAATGCGGTTTGCTCTAGCTCTATTGTCTTGCAAGCCTCTAGTGACAAGTCTAAATATATACTATGATCTCTATGTCACTCAATTGCTATGTCACTACTCTAACTAGTGAGCAATCCTAAATATGATCCTTAGGCTAGCAAGAACAATTCTACACAAGTAAAGCTAGCTCTCTACACAAGATAAACTAGTAAAGTAACTGCAAGAGATCAAGCTAGATATACCGACGTGTAGAGGAATGAACCAATCACCGGGGAGAAGATGAACAACCAATCAACACAAGGTGGTGACCCAATCACCGAGACAATGAACAAGTTGATTTGTTCACCCGAGTTCACTTGTACACCGACAAGCTAGTCTCCTACAGTTGTCTTAGACCAACACAAGGATGGTGTTTGAGCTAGGCGGTGCCCTTTGCTAGCCTCAACACACCACTCAACAAGTGTGGTACCCAAGACACGAGCAATGTATTCCTTGCACTTTGTCTTCCCGACGCAGGAGTGCGTAATCCTCTCACAAACCAACCGGAGGTGGCCAAGAAACAATCACCTCTTCTTGCCAACAACTCCACCAAATCACCAAGCCGGCTAGGAGCGGTGTCTCCAAGAGTAACAAGAACTCCACCGTCTCACAACGATCCCCAAGTGCCTCTAGATGCAAGAACACGATGCAATGCACTAGGATCAACTCTTCTCTCAAGAATGAAGCTCAAATCAAGTATGAGAGGGAGGGAGGCTTGCTTGCTTGCTCAAGGTGTTAGGAATGATTCAAATGGCCAAGAGCCTCCCATGGCTTCCGGCCAAAGGGGGGTATATATGGCCCCACTGAAATAGGAGCCGTTGGCTGAAATCGTGCATTTACGTTGCGGCGCCGGACGCGCCCCGGCGCATTTTCTTACGACGCGCCCGAGCGCCCCAAACACCGAGCGCCGCGACAACATAACGCCGCCCGGACGCGCCCGAGCGCTCGCGCCGTACAGCGTCGGCGCCGCGTCCGCGACCCCTCGGTGACATGCTCTTCGGATCTCGTCAGCGGCGCGCGCCCGACGCGCAGCGAAGCGGCGTCAGCGCCGCGGCCCGAACCGGCCGCCGACCTCGCCAAATCTTGCCCGGGCGCCGGGACTCCTCGAGCCCGCGTGTCGGCGTGGGCGCCGGACACGCGCCGCGCGCCGTCCGACCACCAAGACTAACATACCGGACGCGCCCGAGCGCTTCCACGCCAGCGTCGCCAGCGCAGTCACTTTGCGCCGAGGTTACCATATTTCGTCGTTTCGACTTCGACATGCCACTCAACAAGTATACCAACTTGAGCACGAGAAATAGCATGTTTTCCACACCACGATGCATCCGGTGCAATAGAAAATAGACATTTCATTTTCTCAAAAGCACCGAATCCGCCTCGCATAAGCTCCGGCGGGAGGATGAGCGGTTCCCAAACCCAACTCAACCCTGCAACCATCACCGCCGCCTTTCGCCAAATGTGCCAACACCACCACGTGTACATCACCATGTGCTCGTGTGTTAGCATTTTCACAATCAATTTCGAAGGTTAGGTTAGTTCTCTAGGTTAGAATGCATGCAAATGATTTTTGAACCTAGAGGCACATGAGGATCGATATGTGCGATAGTTTTCCCTCTTTATAGTACGGCTTATCGATCCTATAACCACTCACACCCCTCTATGGTGTCTTGAGTGTGAAATCAAAAGGCCCTATGGTTATACCTTTGCCTTGGGGCTCAATTGATCACCAAACTCCACCGAGTTGCATGCTTGATCATCTTTTGGATCACCTCGATCCATCCTCCATGATCACCATGCACCAACTCCGGCGACGCGACCAATCTCCAATCTAGTCAAACACTTAGCATCGAGAGATTAGTCCTTAGGTGTCACTAATTATCCAAAACCAAACTAGAGATCTTCACCTAACAAACTATCTCCACGGTCAGTGGCGTGCGTGTTTATTGGTTACTCGTAGGATCATCGAGGATACAGGTGTTACAGCCTGGCAACAAGGAAGGTCATCACCTTGCGTCACGTCTACTTCGATGAGAACGTGTTCCCGCTCCGTCGGGGACATCCACTACCTCGCCGAAGTGCGCATAAATCCGGGCGGCCAGGATCTCAACCGCGGCGGATGCGGGCGTGTCGTCTCCTCCGACAAACACGGCACGCCCGATCCGCCCATGATCGGCGCCGCGCACGGACTCCGTCTTCCTCCCGACACCGCGATCTTCGACACCGCCGCGTGGCCAGCCCGCCTCACAGCGGGCCAGCGGCGTCGGCGTCCACAACCTCACGCGAGGGGCGGGGGATCCACTTCGGACCCAATCGCCATGAGCGGTGTCGGCGACCACGCCGTCCTCACCGGCCGTCCTCCACATCTTCCGGCGGCCCCGCACCACACCCCATGGTGACCGGGGGGCTCAGCGTGGGTACCTTCAAGCCAAACCCACGCTATGCCAGCTCTGACCCGCGGCAACGGCGCCATCTCCGATCCCACGCCCGCGGTCAATCGGCGCTCAAGGACCCCAATTGGACCAAGGCCATGCGGTTGGAGTTGACGCCCCGTCGCCAACAATACACAGGAGCTTGTCCATCGTCCACCGGGGCGCCGTCGTTAGCGGCAAATGGATTTTCCTTCACAAATTTTTTTTTCGAGGCCGGGGCTTCACCCGTATTTCATTAAGAAGAAAGGCCAAAGAAAGGCCAAGTTACAAAGAGGATTCATAGGTAATCCATGGATTACCAACGAAATCCTCAACACAAACACAAAGCAAGAAACATGAAGGTGGGGGAACCTCCACCAAAACAACCCCGGCCGCTGAACCTATTACAAATAACTTCGACACCCTAGAAACCCGATGCGAAGTGAGGAGCGAAGGAAAATGGCGGCAAAGCATCCGCTAGAACAAACCATGGTGGCAAAGCGTCCACCGGAACCACCTCGGCGGCAAAGCATCCGCCAGAACACTCCTAGGGCCTCGAACTGCAACAACTCCTCCGAAGTCACTAAGGGCCATCACCCACGGGACCACGGGCGAGGAGAGCATACCAGAAAAGCCCCTTGGCGGCAAAGCATCCGCCAAAAGCGACACGCCACGACCTCGGCGGCGGGCGTAGCAGCCCAGCGGAACGCTGACCTCGGTGGCAAAGCATCCACGAAAAACCCCGGACGGCAAAGCATCCGGCCGAAAAGACCTCGGCACGGCTACAACGCACACCGACTGGACAACTAGGTGAGGAGACACAAGAAGCTCAAATAGGTGCAACACGGCCCAAACCGAGGCGACGAGGACGACACAAAGCCACACCGAAGAGGCCGAAGGGTATGGAACTCAAAGCAACGCCTTCAAGAAGGATTGCGACGCCGGGCGTCGCCGTGCCTGCCCAAACGACAGTTTTTCACCTAGAAGCTCAAGCCGTAGGGAATGGGTGGCGAACGGCCAATGCCTCCAAGGAGGAAAACGGGCGCGAAGGCGTCGCCATCGTCGGGCCAACAGCGGGCTTTCGCCTCGCCACCCAACGAGCCACGGACCGAACGAGCGAGCAAACACCATCCAAACCACCACGGGCGTCGATGGAGCACCGCAAGCGCAGCGAGTCACACCACCACGACGCGCCTCGACGCGTTGCACTCCTCGTCGCTCGGGGACGACGGGCGACTCCCAATCACGGCCGGACCGCCGGCGCATCGGCGCACCACGGGCTTGCCGGACCGTCCCGGGGTGGCTCACCGACCGCCGCCGCCGCCGTCGCCCCCCGAGACCGGCCCAAGCTGCCCGCCGCCCCACCGGGTCGTAGAAGCGGGACGCGAGGCCCGGCCCCCTCGTGGGCGTGATCCGGCCCAGTTGACGGCGTCCCCCGCCCGAGGCGCCCTCGGCCCGCCCCGCCCACCTGGGTGGGCGGCGGGCCCGCCATGGCCGCCGCCGTGGAGGACAAGAGGGTCGCTAGGCACCCCGGATCCGGCCCCAGGGCCCATCCGTCCCCGGGACCCAAGATCGGCCTACCGACACACCGCCAAACGCCGACGAGCGCCGGGAGGAGAGGAGGGTGGTGGAGGGGGACGGGAGGGCGAGAGGTGGGAGGGGAGGAATAGACCGACACCCTTTATTGTCGGGGTCGGCGCCGCCGCCATTGGTGGAAAAAAGGCGGCGGCGGCGGCCGAGGGGAAGGCGAGGAGGGGGGTTGAGGCCGGCGGCGGAGTCGCCCCAGTCGCCGCGGGGCGCTCGGGGTCGTGGGGTGAAAAATTTCTTTCCTTCACAAATTCAAAGAAGATGGGAGCTTCGATCGCTACAAGGCGCGATGGGTGGTCCGCGGGTTCACTAACGTGCCGGCATCGACTACGGCAAGACATATTGTCCCGTTGTCAAGCCTCCCGCAACAAAAAAAAAAGAGACCGTCCTCCACCTTGTTTGCTCAACGCAATCGGCCGGTGCACCAACTTCGACGTCAACAACGCCTTCGTGCATGGCGCCCTCGATGAATTGTGTATATGCTCGTCGTAGGCGGATTCACTACCAATCCGGACTTGGTGTCCGCCTCCAAGAGCCTCCACGGCCTCAAAAAGCACCACCGCGCTGGCCACATGCGCTGCAAGCTTCCTTGGCTCCATGGGCTTTTCGGCCGACAAGATCCGACCCCTCCCGTTCGCCCTTCGCCAAGGCCGAGTCCGCTTCACCGCTTCTCTCGCCGATGACATCGCCCCGCGGCCTCCTCCAACGACATCCTACGCCGCGTCATCCGCACCATCAACAATGAGTTTGCGCTCAAGGACATGGGGCCTCTACACTTCTTCCTTGGCGTCTGTGTCACCCAAGCATCCCGATGGCTTTTCATCTTCACCGCCAGCGGCGACGCCCACGGACCTTTTGAACCTTGCCCGATGAACTTTTCCATCGGCAAGGTGAGCATTTGAAATATCTTCAATTTTGAATATTGATCGGAAAGTTAATGTCAAGATGATTTATAGTATCTTCTCTTTTTTTCAAGCATTTTATTTCCCTGTTTTATTTTCTTTCAAACAAATTTTCTCCTGCTAGCCTATTCTTGCCCTTCTCCACCCCTTGAATTTAGGTTGTCAAGGTAACTTTGTTGGAACGGCTTGAAGTTCCAAATTGTTTTACCTTCTCGAAATTGGTAGAGCTTTTGCATATTCTAAACTTTGAATAAAGCCAACCCGTGGTAATCGGCCTAATTATAGTCTTTTAAAGCATTATGATCTTAGGTTGAGTTCATATTAGATATGAGATTTTCCCTCAGTTGTGCATTGTATTAATTGTACATCTTCAAGAGACCATATATTTGAATAGGTAGTCATCTACTGTTAACTACCTGGCTGCTGATGAATGTCAAGCATATATATACCAAAAATTGATCCTTACTTATTGCAAGACTATTTTAAATTGATAGAAAGCAGCTCTACATTTGGGATGCTTTTAGTATCACAAATCCTACTCTCGGAGAAACGAAAATTCTGAAATTGTGGCGATTTTGCAGGTAACCGCCCATCTGCAGGTTTTGTAAAAACCTTCTCAGGCTACCAAATATATACCAGCTCCTCGTTTTCTCAGGGAAAAAAAAATCGACCTCGGCCCATCTCTTCCCCGTCCTCCCACCTTCCGTTTCTCTGCGCCCCTCGCCGACGCGGGCGGCCACCGCGATAGCGGCCCCGAGCAGCGAGCGGCGGCGGCGCCCGCCCTCCCTTCCCCTTCGTGGCACGGTCCCTCCTCCCCCTCGTGGCGTGGCGTGCTAGCCGGACCAGCGCCGCCGTCGGGCGAGGCGGAGCACGACGGCGTCCCCGTCCCCGGTCCGCCGCAGCACGGGATCCAGCTACGGCCAGCGCCGCCGCCGCACGGGCGGGCACTGATGGTGGCCGCCGGCGTGGCTGTACCCCCGGCGCGACCTGCTCCTGCTGGTCCGCGTCTGCTACTGTGCGCTGTGAAACCCTAGCTTCTTGTTCTTCGCGGCGCGTCCTCCGTCTCGATCTGACCCTCGTTGGTTCAGTCCAGGTGATGCGTTCCTCATCGGTTGTGATATGATGTTCTCTGCATTTGCCATTTCCCGCATTCCACCTTTTTGGCCTGTGATGAAAATTCTATACCAATTGCAACGATATGATCTGATGTTCTTTGGCTCGTGAGGTGCTGGGCATGTCCTATTTGTTTTGCAAACCTGTACAGACCAAATGATATGCCTCTGGTGAGGCTATCCACGTCGCCCCAATTCACTGATTGGCTCCCTTCAGCTGTGGCCACTGTACCTCCGCCCCGTGGTGGCGCTGTGATTGGTCCAGACTTTTTTTTCGAAATGGGCATAGCCACGTTAGCAAAATTACTTTTGCTCATTGCAACATAGCTTGGACCTTCGGATCTGCCAACATGCCTTTAAGCTCCGAGTTGACGAACAGATGACGATTAAAAGATTACTGAGGCCCCTAGGAATCTTGTCTTCATTCAAAAAAATTCCTTATGTTCCTCGTTGCTGCAGCAAGAAATTTAAAGCTTACAGAAAAAACATGTTGGCTGGCTTCGGCTACATCTGGAGGAGTCTAGGTACAAAGTATTGGAGCTACTAGCTTTTAGCAAGTGGATGCTTAATAGCACATAGTGGGCTTTTAATTCTAAAATATGCAGCGCCGTTCTTATTTCAGCAAGCTTTTGTATCCTAGACTTCTCCAGATGTTTGTGTTTTGCTGAAATCAAATTTCATGTGCTCACTGCTTGTCTCCTTTGTCCTTTTATGTCATCAAATTTGTACCAGAAGCATGGTATCCCTTCAATTTTTTAATTAACCCTCCATGTTTCCTGTTGAAATTGTTGTCTGCCAATCGTTGCAAGTTTGTTGTGAGTTGTTTACGCTCTCTGGAAAAAATTTGGTGGGCTGATTTTGATGATTTTGACACCTACACTTCTCAAAAGTTTGCTTTGGCTTACGGTTTCTAAATAGTTGCTGGAATTTTAGATTCAAGTCTTTGCTTTTTTTATGTCTCTTACATCAGAGTGTTAGAAGCGAAGAGAAATTAGGTGTGTTGCTTGTTTATCCTGTTTGATGCCTGATTAGCTCACTGCTGTAGTAGTTGCTGATTTCAGTCGCACCTAAAACACTTTTCATCTGATTTATATGATTTTTATGCATATGAGTTATTACATGTGTACTCGGCTTTCCTTGTAGTAGTCCGGTCCTTTTAAGCATAAGTAATTACCTATTACTTATTAAGTTACCATGGCATTGTAAGCCATGATTTCTGGTTGACTGGTCGAACCTGGTCGACTGGGGACCGACCAGGCGATTAATCGTGATTAATCGTCGACCAGGAAAACTAATCGCCCTGGTCGAGCCTGGTCGTCCACCTGGTCGTCCAGGGTATTTTTGGATACATACTATATATTTAGCTCTTAATATATACTATATTATACATAATAAAGGAAGCATCAAGACTGCATTAGTGTTTAGCTGCTCAAGACTTGCTAATCTTGTTCTGCTCCTCCTCCTCCCTCACCATCTTCCACATAACATGATTAAACATGATCCTCAACCTTGCAGCTTGTCTCATGTTTTTTTCCTTTATGACAAAGAATTTGCTTGGATTTAAGAATAGGGATGCTCCATACAGCTCCTGCTCCATTTGGTTTTCCCATCTAGCATCATAACAACGTAGCACCTCTTTGAGCAAATCTGGTTTATGTTTCAAAGCTTCCTTGATTGCAGCCACTGAGTAAACCTAGGCCAAACCAAAGCCCAGCAGCCCACATGCCCACATGCAAAACAGGCCCAAAAACATGAACCTGGTCGTCCAATTGGCCTGGTCGGACGACTAATCGCGACTAGTCGACGACTAATCGGACAACCAGGTTTCTGGTCGAGCTGGTCGGGTCGACGGTACCTAATCGAGCCCTGTGACCGACCAGGACGACTAATCGCAATTAATCGGACGACCAGAAATCAGGGATTGTAAGTGTAGCAGATTAATTAGTTTAGGGTCAATTAGTCACCTTCTCCATTGTTCATAGTTTTTAAGACACTACCTCTACATATCCATGCCATGCGTGCATGAAAAATATTGTCAATCAAATCCTCATAATAGAGGCACATCACCTCCTACAGCAACTTTCCCAAATTCTAGAACACTTAAATTATGAGAAACAGTATTTCTAATTTTAGTACCTCCAACTACAAAAATTTAGTTATTGATTTGGCCTTGTTTACTTTGAAGACATTGGTAGAGTTCTTTTTTCTTGCAAACAAAAACTATGGTGCCTTCTTTTGCAATGGTAGTTGGGATTTAGAGCTTGGTGATACTTAGCTATAGTTCCATCCTCCTTGTTCTTCTGAGGGCATGTACAGTGCACAGGCTCTTACGGAGGTGAGAGAAAAAAATACGCCGCTTAGCTGCAATGGAAAAAAAATGTTTGAAGGTGCTTAGCTATTTTTGGCATTCAACTAACTGACTGCCCTACCTCCACGAGATCGAGCAAGAGCCGGTCCTGGCACCGATGCTTCGCGGAGCGTTGCTGCCATCCTGAAGCGCCTGGAGTACACGCTGGCAAAAAAAACGGCCCAACTGCCCATAAGCGCCCTGCATTGTACTTGGCCTGATTCTTATTTTACTTGGTGTTTGAAAGGGTTCAGAATTCAGAATTGAAAGAAACATATTGGTGGATATTGGAGACACCAGAAACATACTTAGCTATAGTTCTCTCCTATTTTTGCCATCCTTTGGTTGTAGGTTCTGACCTGGGTGCATTGGTTGGTTCGAAGGTTCCTGCCAATTTCTATGGTGTCGCTTTAATTCTATTAAAATTGCCTCCATCATTTGCAGCAGTGGTGTCTTATAATTGGTGCCGTGATGCCCCATGTGCTTCTTAAGTGAAGGTGTACAACCCCTGACTCAGATTGATGGCTACCGGTGTGCTGTGTTCTGGCACAGGATCAACAGGGGACGACTTCTCTTTGGCAATCGAGGTGTGGTGTCTCACCATCGACTAGGTACGACCTACACCCACCCTTTCAATTCCTTTTGCCATTGCTCTGCTTGCTTCATTGTCAGTAACTCTGTATACATGTCTGCTAAATGAAGCCTCGCTGCTTGGGTGGCAAGTTGGTGCTATCTATCAATATTGGGCTGTCAATTCTTGACAAGTTGATAAACTTCATTGATGTAGAGCTGGTTTTTTTCTCTCCCAGTCTAGGGATTTGAATTAGTACTTGGAATGTCAAGACACTGGAACCAACTTGCATGATGAGGATGCAACAACATTGCAAGACCAATTCAGGCAGATAAAGGCGCAGGAGGAAGTGTTCGAAACGTTCAATCTCTTAAGATCCTGCATAGAAAAAAAAAAAAAAAACAGGTACTGCCTTTAAATGTTTGTTCCATCTTTTAATTTGACTAAAGCATACAAAATGATAATGGTGATTTCCAGTTATATATAGTCCTTGTGGTGTGCCTGTGTTTATAGTGTGACACTACACTTTGTTTTTTTAATTATTTTATGTAGAATAACATCGTCTCGTATTAATTATCGAAACTGGTTTTGAAGAAATTTTTTTTTCCATATTATACTCAGTTTTGTCATTGCAGGCCGTTATCGTGTATCAGAGTATTTGGGTTCAGCTGTATTCAGCAAAGCCATCGCATACATTTAATATTTTCCTTTGTCCCCTTGACAGTCAATAACTATTCAGTGTCCAGAGGCAATGCAGTTTCTGCATGGTCTTGGTCTAATCCATAATCCTCTATGATTTAAAGCCACAAAACATATTGGTAAAGAGCTACAACAGATGTGAAATAAAAAAGTAATTGCCCTTGTGTTTGACACAGATCATCTATGTTCATATGTGCAATCACGATCTTACCGTGCACCTGAAGTTATACTGGGCTTGCTTTGTGACAAAAAAGATAAATATATGGTCACTTGGCTGTATATATATTAACAAAACTTTTGCACTGGAAATGTAAGTGGTTACTACGTATGGTTATGTGTTGTTCGTGATATTCTGGTAATGTAAAGGAGATAGAAACAAACACACAATGGAAGAGAGGGATGTCAAACAGAATAAGATGTCTCATTTTACATCTCTTCTTCATGCTCCATTCTACTTTTTGATGTTGTTATTGAAGTAAGATGATGTATTTAGAGTTCATTTCCCACTGCTGATAATTGCAGCACAACATCCAGGTACAGCTTCCAATTGGGCGTGCAAAGGCCTTTTTGTTGGCTTCTATCTACAGTTGTAGCAGGGTGGTATTCTCTGCCAATCCCAAGTTCCTGTCCCTAAAATTGATATACCAAATATGACTTGCTAAATTTATGGAGACAATGTGTGGACAAGGTTTTTGAGAGTGGCAAGAGTGAATCCAAAGAGATAAGCACTGTGGACTAAGGCAAAGAGGCAAGTACCGGTTTAAAACCTATGCTCCCCGCGGGCTTCCTCCATGTTGTCCGAAATACGCAGCATCTTATGGATTATTGATATAACAGCTGATGCCAGTTTTCGTGATTCCTCCAACAAAATTTTCTTTGTACTAACTATGTAGTGAATGCTAATGCCTGCCATGCTAATTTTATAGATTTCCTGCTGGACAAATAAAAGTACTAAAATTCGGCTCTAATAGTACTAGAACAGAGTGTTAAATTGCATGGATGTTGTGCATTAGACTGGTTTAGGAATTAGGACCAGCCACCTAATTAGAAAAATGTTGCTACTAATATTCGAAGAATGCTTATATTCCTTATGTAAGATTTTTTAGATCAACCCTTCCTGCTAATTTGAGGT
Source organism: Hyparrhenia diplandra (assembly GCA_015847255.1). Lineage (NCBI taxonomy): Eukaryota > Viridiplantae > Streptophyta > Magnoliopsida > Poales > Poaceae > Hyparrhenia > Hyparrhenia diplandra. Next base: position 523,656 of record JADLZK010011343.1, on the reverse strand, counting down.
GTATATTATTATGCCCAGACTAAAAGTTTCAGGCATGTTACATTTGCCATCTAAGTTCTAGTTTTCCTAGACTTTGCACAAAATAATAAGGTGCCATAATGAACTGATCTATTAACTGATGAAATAAAACAGAGAAGTGGAACACGGCCACCAAACATGCCATCATATTAATTCAGCTATGTTGATCATAGTTTAGCTGCCATTTTTTGTGCTCTTATTTTCAATTATGCACTGAATGTTTTTTTTATTGATGAAAACCATCCGCTAATTTGATGTTTGTATGCAATCAGGTAGGTGAAGATGTGGTGTCCGAACTGCCAAAAGCTATATATGGAGACTTGCATCTAAGCTGCATTGGTGGATGTCCACAGATTTTTTTTTACTTTGTGGGTCTTCTATAAGCAACTTGTGGTTTCAATAGATCTTATGATTAAACAGATTAATGACACATAGTTATAGATCGGTTGCAAAACAAAGAAAGCATTTTTCTATGCAAAATATTTTATCAGTAACCTTTCCTGTACCAATAAACAAATCCGCTCATCATTCTCCAGCTTATATCACATGTTTAGCTTGCTCGGTGTGTGAATGGTTGCATCAGCTTATCTGGCTGTGTTAGTCCTGTTGGATATAGACACATTTTCTTTTAGCATTATAGTTGCATTCCTTGTTTTTTATTGGGGTTGCTTTTGAGTTTGTCAAACTTGAATAGAGTTGTTTGGTAGGTAATTCCTCTTTAGTTAAAAACTGACCTGTTTTTGTGTGATTATTTTCTTGCCATATAGTACACCAAGTGACTGATGTCTACCAACCACTGCGGCTGCAAACCTTGCCATAACTGAAAAACGCTATCCATGTTTGAGTTGTGTTTTCCATAACAGTACACACGAGTTGCAAGCTCCTTTAGTAAGTTGGAAAATTGAGATGTATATGCTGGCCTGCATGCGCCTATTCCACCTAATGAATAGCATCCATGTCTTTTATGACACTGCCTTGAAGTAACACAGTGTCAAATTCGAATTCTCAGAATTTTCTGCCTTTTCATTTGTTGCCTTTTCATTCTGAGCTGTCAGAAGAAACTTCTCTTTGGCATTTGCAATGGAGTGGGATAGGAAAACAAAGTTCTAGATCCTTCACATTCCTCACTAAATTATACATATGTGAAGTAGCCCACACTGTTAATTTCTTTTCTCACGTTGTAACCAATCGCCTTTTTTTCTGGCAAAGTGGCAAGGGAACAAATAACTCATGAGCTTTTCATATCTTGTATATCCAATTGCTTTTACATAACTGTTGCAGCAGATGAAACTCAAAGGATCTTAGGTAAGTGATCATCTGTCTTCACTCTTTGAGTCTATGTTCTTGATAAAGGTAGATGGTTACCAAATAGTCACCGCATCTTGCTAAATTTAATGGATGAATCAAAAGAGGCTGCCACTAAAACTAAAGGTGCTCTGGTCTATGCACATTTTAGGTACACCCAGGACACATATTTGTTTTAGCTATTTTCCTTTAAATATACGAGCTAATGCTTTGAAAGAAGGTTTGTTATGTACCATGCTTGGCAACAAAAAATTTACCATGTCAGGTCCTATTTTATTACTAAAGTATCTTTTACTCTGCAGACTCTCAAGTTACACGTGGTTGTATTTTTTTTTTTGGTAAGCTGCTCAAGAAGAAGATATTTGTGGCCCTTGGTATTCGACCTGTGCTTTTTGGGGGAAATATGCTGCCTATCTCGTCAGTGTTATTAGTAATTTCCTTTTCCCAACATACTCAGCAACTAGCAGCTCAGATCTCTCGATAACAAAACAACAACAACAAAAAAAACGCAAATTCCAATTTCAGTGTTTCATAGTTCAGATAACTATGTACATAACTCCTTTATCCATGTGCAAGCTGAACCACCAACCACCAAACCAAGTCGATGGATTCCAGTAGAATCGTCGGACAACCCTCAAGATCCAACAGCAGGACCAAGCAATTGCCTTGACCCATGAGATGTTACCAGCTATTGCTCTTTGTTCCAGCCAAGCTTACCATCTATAATTATTTAAATTCCCCGTAGGCAGCAACATGCCATTCTACCCTACTATGCTCAAACCCTACCTGTATCTAAAATATGGACTGATTGATCTTAACAGCAACTCTAGATCGGTGCACATGTGTAGTATATATGTATGCGAATCACAGCACATGTGATGTATTTCAACTGTTTTACTTTATATTTGCTATTGTCCAACGTGTTTTGAACCTAAGCTCCAGACAAAAGTTACTCTTACAAACATTTTTTTTCATGTACATGGCAAGGCATCTGTATAGTTTTTGCCATGCCGTAACATCCTCGTCCTGATGTGATGTAAATATTTGTGCTTATGTATGGGCAGTATGGCCCATGAACACAATTAGAGTGCCTAATGTAATGTGAATGTTCATGTCTAAATCTATGAACATTTATATGAACTATATCATCCGTCCCAACGTAAGAGCTTCGGCAACATCTAGGTCTAGCAGTCTAGCTTGGCGCGCCCCTAGGCTCCGACCACTAGTTGTAGAAGTTAGAGTTGGATGCTTGCATAGTTGTGTTATCACCTTGAGAAGAATGGAAGCACATGGTGATTCGGGACATCTACATTGCTCTGTAGGAGTATGGATCCATTATTATTATTATTACTTTACTAAATTCGAGCGCGACTTCATCCGCTATCCTCGTGGGACAACTAAAAAGACGATCTACCAGCGGGAACTTAAGTTTCCTTTTTCTGAGAATGGGAGTTGTAAAATTAAGCGTCCTGAGAACCTGGTCGAGATTATTATGAACTTGTTTGGTACAACTTAAAATTAATTTCAAGTCAGCTTTTCTTCAGCTGCGGAGAGAATCAGCTCGTTGAAGATTTGTGTTTGGCACCCCTGCTTTTCTATGAACATTGTAGAGAGGAGGGAAGCCCCTTATCGCAGCAGCAGCAACCGTTCTCACTGTCTTGCCCGTCTGTCGTCGCCGATCATGCTAGTCGACGAAAACATCCCCGCTTCTCAAAAAATAAATAAATAAAAATAAAAAAAAACACCTCCAGTTCATTTCCAAGAAGCACTCTCTTTTCAATCCTGTTTGAGGAGCTGTGGGTTAAAAAAAAAAAAAGTAGAAGCTGCTAACTAGGAGTTCAAGCAGAGTCAAATATGTCCTCGAAAACGAAAAGGTCCATTTAACCTATGAACTATCTTGAGGTCTAAATTTTTCTCCTTCAACTCCAAAATCGGGTAAATCATGTATCTCATTTTTTAAACCTGTCCATTTTACCTCCTAACACGGTCATAAGTGGTTTTCAAAGGCAGTTTCATCTTTTAAGTTGAAAATAAATCTAGTAAACCATAAAAAATATCTATAAGCTTCTATTTTTTTTTCAAAAACAAAAAACTTAGCCATAGGTTTGAACACGAGAAACCAAAAAATATATATAAAGCTAGTGAAATATACCTAGAAGCTCCTAGAGATTGGGTTTTGCTCTAGCACAATGGAAAAAAAATATCCAAAAAATCTGATTTTTTTGAACATTCTAATAAGTCTGTTTCCATTTTTTAATACTTTCTATAATAGAAAGCCCAGATGCAGCCGATACGAATGCATTCAACATTAATGTGTGTTGCATTTATGCGGATTGCATATCATATTTATGCTATCGAAAAGTCCTTAAAACGTGTTTAGACAAGAATCTGATATTGTGGTAGTATATTAAATTTTTGGGAGCTAAATATAATCTTTTAAAAGTCTTTATTGACATTTTCATGAGATCTAAATACATTATTTGAGTTTCTCGTGTTCCGGGTCCATCTCTAAGTTTTTTCTCACAAATTGTAGAACTCTATAGATATTTTCATGATTTTAAAAGCCTTATCTAGTGTTCAATACTCCCTTCGTTCCAAATTTTAAGTCGCTTTGAAATTTTTGGTACACCTATTTTGCTACACATTTAAATATATAATATAATAAGTATAGCTACGTAGCAAAAACAGATGAACCGAAAAAGTCAAAATGACCAGTAACCTAGAATGGAGAGAATAGATTTATATTTTAAAGTAATAAAAACATAAACCGTTTTTCTAGGAAATGCTTCCAACCAAGACAAGAGGTAAAACGAATAGTTTTTTTTTAATGTTCCCTTTTCTAGTTAACCATTCCAAAAGTTGAGGGCGACACATTCGGTGGTGTTTGATGCAACGACTTCTTTGTGTTGGGACAAAGAAAAAAAAAGGGTCCCTTAACTCCATAGGAAACTAAAAGTGGGAACTTTTTTATTTGCTAAAAGTCCCTACGAATACCTCTTGAAAGGAATTTTTCCAAAAGTCATAGGATTAAAAAAGTCCTGGTAGTTAAAAATCACTAATCAGTCACTGGCCCAATAGGAAGACCAATCGAGGTTTAGCTTATAGAGGCCAAAGCAAAAGCACTGGTCGCTGCCGAGGGGCAGCGGCGGCCTTCCTTCGCCTCGGATGGCCCTTTGGTCGCTGCGGCGTGGCGGAGACCGCTAGCCTTTCCCGGTCCATGGTAGTAGTCTTCTCGTGCTTCTCCCTACCACGGTAGTGCCATGCTCCGCACACCGTCGACAAACACGTAGAGGTGGAGTTCGACTTCGTTGGCTTGTGTACAAGAGTTGATCGGCGGCGGATTTTCGTCTCATGATGAGAAGGGTTCGTCGGCCTTGTGTTTCAAGGGTGTGGAGGATGCTGCGGGTGTTGTGGAAGACAGGGAGGATGCATCAGCTCGCAGCGGCCGACGGTGGTCGCCCACAGTGAGCTTGCATCCAAGGTCGACCGAGCTCGGGGCATGGACCCGACTTATGGGCGTTCAACAACAACTTCTACTCGCTTTGAGTGTATGAGCGCCTACGGCGGTCTACTTCAAAGACGCCATGCGGTGGAGCTTCTTTCGGCTTGGGTTTGACGTCAAGGCCGAAGTTCCCGATGGCTTCCATGTGAAGTGGGTCCAAGGACGAGTTTGTAACTTTAGTTTGTACGTTGATTTGGACAGGGGCCCTCCGTATCTTTTACGGTGTACCTATATTTGTACTGTTGCACTTTTTAATTAATATGCAGGTACATTTTATAAAAGAAAAAGGTCCTAATAGTTTTTGAATCCAGACAAGAAACCTTGGAATTGGGACATAGTTTAGGGATAACCCTAAAATAAAATGGACTTTCATCCACTAAAAAATGAGGAAGGGTGTCTTCCTTCTTCTCAGCGGCCCAATACGGCCCAGCAATGCAAGGCTGGGTGCTGGCTAGGGTACTCTTAGAGCACACGGTGAGTGAGGACGAAACCCGAGCAGAGCTTCCCCGCCGCACCAGTTGCCCTGGTGGGCGTTGTTGCCTCCGATTCAGATCCAATTTCAGCGGAGCGGCGGCGGCGACTCCGATTACGACTCAAGGATTCGGCGCCGTTGCCAGGTACTGTACTAGCCGATTTCCTATTGATTTTGTGATCGATTTCGATTCGAATTCCACATCTCGCTCTATAAATTAAAAATTGACGATGACGATGAATTCCCACCGCATCCGCAGCCCCGGACACCGCCTATCTGCGGATTGAGGCAAGCAGAGGGTGCGTACATCCAAATCTGTTGCCGTTTCCGTGATGGGCAGCACATTGGAGGGACCATCCTTGCCGTCATCTAAGCGGCGGCGCCGGGACGATGATTACCCAAAGTCGAGTACCTTGATGAGGTGCTCCCAGCCGAAGAAGCACCTCTATCTGGCGTTGGATGACTGGAACGGCGGGTACAGCATCCACAGGATTGACGCCGACGACATCGTGCATCAGAGTAAAGGAGGAAGAGAGAACAAGCTCCCCGAGCCGGCTGCTCTTCGGTTAGCAACGCCGGGGTCTGGCCCCATGGCATTTGCCGCTCTGGGCACCACCATATTTGTCGCCACAAACCTTGGCAGCCGCGGCGACCGCGCACCCCAACCTTGGTCTATGACACCAAGACTGCCGCCGTCACTGTCGGCCCATGTGTTCCGGATTATATCGCTGACTTGGGTGCTGCCATGGCTGTCGGTGACAAGCTGTATCTTAACATCGGTGCCCTTTCATATGTCATCCTCCTTGCATTCTCTGTCGTGGAGGAAGACATGCATTCCACATCGCGAGGCATTTGATCCAACCATGGAGTGGCGCTGGAAAACGGTGCCCTCGCCGCAGTCGCCCCACATCAATGGAAGGGAGATAATCGCCTATGCGGTGCATCCGGATGGGCGCACCATTTTCATATCCACTGGCCTCATGACCTACACCTTGGACACTAGCAATGGTACGTGGAAGGAGCTTGGCGATTGGCGTATGCCCTTCATAGGCCAAGCCTTCTTTGACAGCGGCCTGGATGCATGGGTTGGGCTTCATTATGATAACGACGGATGGGTTTGCTGCTGCCCATACACCTCCATCAACGCCACCACCACGAGGCAGCCCGAGTGCATGATGCTCATGGAGAAGCTGGTTCAGCGAAAGGAGGAGGACCCAAAGCACTGGGGCTGTTTGAGAGGTAAGGCTAATTCTCTTACCTACATGGGTGACAGCAGATTTGCCTTCTTTGAGAATATCCTATGCAGTGACGATTTTAACGACGGTTCTGTGATCCATATCACTTTGTTTGGCCTCAAGTATAATCACAAAGGAGAGCTAAAGACCAAGGCTGGCCGTGCCACCAGATCATATGCAGTCTCCAAGAATACCCCCACGTTCTCTCATGCAGCATTTTGGATGTAATTGGATCTTTCACCATTTGTTTGTTCTCTTCCAGAACACAGAATGCTGGTTTGAGTAATATTAAATTAAAGCTACTTCCAGAACGCTTGTTGGATGTAATCTTTACAGTTATGCTTAGAAACATCAAAACATTGAAGTGTGTTCTGGATGCTAGCGTGTTGGAAACCACTGTCCATGGAAGTGCTCTGGATGTAATAATATCTCATGGAGTCTGTTTTTTTGGTTTCGAGGTATTTTTCTCTGTATTGCTATCTCATTAGATGCTCGATCTGTCAGATTAAATCCCATTTGAAATGTGTTTCCAGAAGATGTTTTCCATTATTAGTGCTTGAACTAATTGCCACATGAATAATGTCGTGTTCTCTTGTTGTATGTTGATGGATATGCTGCTCCTTCTCAATAAGAGATAATGGGAATAGCCTGCTAAACATATTGCCATGTTCACTAAATAATGATTTTGTGAAGCTCCATACTTCGAACAAACCAAGTGATATGATTTGAAATCTTGAGACTTCCTGTCAAATGATGTAATTTCGACTAGATGTTCTCATATGCCTCTTGAGGCTGCTGTGACAATTGGGGTTGGAACCGAATCTTACGATGTGCTGCATAATCAGATTATTTGATTTTCTAGATTGTTACTAGATGTTTCTAAGCATAATAACTGATGATTTGATGCCCGCTAAATGTATTTCTAATCATGACGGGATAAGGGCGGAGCACGAACTGTGACACTGCTCAATTGAAGCCGACAGCAAAAGTGGAGTATCTTGACCTATTAATGAATTACTAAGATGTTGTGCCTCGTCCTCCAACAGGTTAGTGATCGATTATGTCGCTGATTTCTCTCCATCTATGGCAAAAGCACTTCCATACCGTGAGATGAGCGCCTCAACAACTTTTTTGGAGTGCCTCTCATATGGGTACAGCTGTAGTATCTGTTCATACATGTACACTCACACCACTACACACGCACATACCCCACACTCACACACTCCATACACGTACAGGCAGACCTACAACTATACTCAGAACCGAAACCGCGTCCTTATCGAGATCACCGAATAATCCGTAGATGGCGGGCACGCCATATTCCCATCGGCTTCCACGCCGGTGGCTGCAGATTTATTTCGGGAACCCACCGTTCCCGGCTGGGAAAATCGCGGGCGAGCAGCGCCGATCCCGCGACCGGCCGCTCCATCACCTGGAGACGGACCACTCGAGCTACGGCTCGTTCCCAGAACCTCAACAACTAGTAGGCTCGATTGGCACATGACATCTGCTTAGCTGGAGTACAAGAGAGAGCGGAGAGCTCGTTCCTGGTGAACTATTGCGTCGTCGACCAAGGCGAGAGCTCATCTCCTCTTTGGGAGGGAAAGCAGCTATGCTGCAGCCTCTCCATCTTCCAGGTCGTTAGTGATCGAACGGTTTTCCTCTTAATCATGCCGATTTTTACCTGTGGTCAGGAGAATAGCGCTTGTGCATGCTCAATTTTCCAGTCGTCCTTGCAGCTTAGACTCACGCCCGAGGCAGGGCGAACACCACAAGAATACAAGATAAGCAAAACCAGTGCATGGCCTGTTTTTCCCACTTATCTCTTTCACGTAAAACAGGAAGCAAACATCTATGTCTGCAGTTTATTCCAAACGAACACCAAGATAACTTGGATTAATGGGCGCCGTTCGTTCGTGTGGTTTCCCGGTTAAGTCTGGCGGCGGTTCCGCTTCCTTCCCCTATATATTTGGGAGTGCGGCCGGCGGTGTACGGCTGCTTTTCCTCCATCTCTCCATTCTTGCGTTCCTCTGCAACTTCCATTGCCCAAGGAGAAAGAGGAGAGAAGAGAAGATAGGGAAGGAAAGAGGAGGAAGGTGGGGGTGGAGAAGAAGACTTGCCTGTAGCGCCCTTGCGGCGGTCGTCTCCGCCGTTGAAGTTGCCGTTTTCGGTTGATCATGGTTCGTGACCGCAAAGGTGAGGCGCTCTCCGCCCTCGACCCGACCACGATCCATGGCCGCGCTCGTCGGTCACGGATGCATGTTCGCCTATATACGTAGTGTAGGTTTAACAGAATAAGCATATATTTGAAATTTCAGCCATCGGGGCAGGTACATTGCTTACACGTCAGGTCTCATACGTTATCTCATGCATCGCCACGCAGGATTTTTGATGATGTGGAGGAAAGAGAAGGGTGAGAGAGAATGAGGCAGTTGCTTCAAGAAACAACTACCTCATGAGCTAAAATTTTAGACTATGAGACAACTATTTTACCATTGTATGAGTTGTTGTCGCCATGCACAATCCTATTTTTACTCTCCATCCATAAATTAAGGAAATGCGAAGCTGCTATGAGACAACTTAGAAAGACAAACCATTGTATATATAATCTATTAAGTCGTCTTAAATTACGTTGGCACTATATATGAGACTAGTTATGAGACAACACCAATGTACTTGCCCTCATGGTGGATACAGAGATTCCTCTAAAACGTTATAAGGGCAGGTACATTGCTACACGTAAAGCTGTCTCATAAGCCGCTTCATGCATCGCCATGTAGGATTTTTGATGATGTGGAGGAAAGAGAGAGGTGAGAGAGAATGAGGCGGTTGCTTCACAAACAATTACCTCATGAGCTAAAAATTAGGATTATGAGACAACTATTTTACCATTGTATGAGTTGTTGTCTTCATGCACCTCACAATCCTATTTTTACTCTTTCCATAAATTAAGGAAATGCGAAGTTGCTATGAGACAACTTAGAAAAACAACCATTATACATGCAGTCTATAAGTCGTTTTAAATGACGTGGCACTATATGAGACTACTTATAAGACAACACCAATGTACCTGCCCTAACCTGGTCCTGCGATGAATGCATGGATGATTTTTTTTTAATTCTTCCTAACTAATGTGAGATGTTTCTAAGATAATGCTCCCTCTCCATTTCAAATTTTAAGACGCTACCCAATGCTACGCCGCAGGCTCATCGATCGTGTTGCTAAAGAAAAATTGGGAACACAAGTGAACGAGGACGCCCCGGCAACGAGATCGACGCCAATTTCGCTGCGCGCATTCCGGGTGATATGTCCTTCGGGAAGCGTAACGTGTTCCGGTGTTGCTCAATGGTGAATTCAACCCGGCGGCTCTGAACCTCAACATAACCGGCCTGAGGGATGGCAAGGCGTGAGCTGTGCCTTAGCGACTGCTCGAGCACAGCGGTGAGACTAGCAGATTCAGGAGGAGCTTGTTGACTGGTGCGTGGGGTCTCCAAGGCCGATGCGTGCATGTCTCTACTAGTGTTGGTTGTTTGTAATTTTCTTCTTTGTTTGCAGTCGGTTTCGGAGGTTCGGTAGTCATGCGACTACCGTCTCTCCTCTTTATGTACCAAAACTCCGTTCTGCTTTTGCGCCTAGGCGTTATTCTAAAATTTTTTTTAAGACGCTTATAGCTTTTTAGGGCAAGTACATTGGTGTTGTTTCATAACTAGTCTCATATGGTGCCACATAATTTAAGACGACTTAATAGACTATATATACAATGGTTGTCTTTCTAAGTTGTCTCATAGCAACTCGCATTTCCTTAATTTATGGAGAGAGTAAAAAATAGGATTGTGAGGTGCATGACGACAATAACTCATACAATGGTAAAATAGTTGTCTTATAGTCCTAAATTTTAGCTCATGAGGTAGTTGTTTCGTGAAGCAACTACCTCATTCTCTCTCACCCTTCTCTTTCCTCCACATCATCAAAAAAATCCTACGCATTGCGTGCATGAGACAACGTATGAGACCGCTGACGCAGTAGCAATGTACCTGCCCTTAGATGCATAGTTTTTATTAGCACTTAAATTTACAGTATTCCTAGATACATAACAAATTAAAATCAGAAAAGATAAAAAGTCTACTTCTATCCCTTTAATTTTAGTTAAAGTCAAGATTTAGCCCTCGAACTCCTAAACCATACATGTGCAGCCCTCCAACTATTAAGCCCGAACGACACCCATGAATTCTGTATATTTTACCCATTTCTTGACGGTCTGCAAAACTTCAATGTTTTGGAGTTTTGACAAATATCAAAAAGGCCAGGAGTAAACATAAATAGAATGACCGTCTTTTCCGGATCGACACCCAGGGCGACTCGGAAGGCGACTCGTAGCCCAACTCCGATCTAGACAGCCGCCGCCGACGATCGTGATCTGCTCCACCGTCGACCACGTGGTCACGGTGTCCACGCCCCGTCACCACCGTGCAGTGCGGTGCCGGCCTCCGCAAATCGTCGGTTAGCCGTCCTGGCGCCGCCGACCAGTATAAACCGTTTAGGGTTTTGCCGCTTAGGGTTTCCTGAGTTGGGCTGTCGCTGTGGTGGCTGTGGTCGATCGTGCACAGTGCATCTTGCCGTGCCCCTCTAATCGTGCCAATGGCGTCGTCAGGGTCGGGCAATGGGGGTGGCAGGCGGGCTGGCCTGAACCCTAGTGTCGAGGATCTGTTCCGGAAACTCGATCTCACGGAGAACGAGGAAGCGGTTCTGGATTTCTGCGAGGAAGATGAAGAGGTGGTCGATGTGCCCATGGAGCAGGCTTTGGTGGGGAAGATACTGTCGCCGGAGCCAGTTCACATCAACGTGGTACGCTCGGCGATGAAACCGGTGTGGGGTAATCCAGTCGGCTTGAGGTTTAGAGAGTTCGGTGAGAAAGAAGATAATCTTTTTGTAGCGGAGTTTGGGAGTGTCCGTGACCTGGAACGCGTGCTGGGGGGATCTCCATGGATGGTAGGGCGTCATGCTGTCCTCCTCCAAGAGTATGATGGAAAAGAGCGGCCATCGGCCATTGTTTTTGATCGAATGGAGATTTGGGTCCGTGTTCTGGACCTTCCTTTGGGCTGGATGAATGCAGCGAAGGGATCCCGAGTTATGGGTACCTTTGGCAATGTGATCAAGATGGATGTTGATGATTTGGGCAAAGCTAGTGGAGCATATTTGCGGGCTCGAGTGGCTATTGAGATTGACAAGCCAATCAAACGGGGATTCTTCTCCGGATGAGTAAGAACGAGGAAGCAAAGTGGTTCCAAGCTCAATATGAAAGGCTCCCCTATATTTGCTTCGCCTGTGGTAAAATGGGTCACTCGGAGATCGAGTGCCCTACACCGGTTGAACGAGATGAGAGAGGGAAATTGCCATATGATCTGCAGCTCCGGGCGCCAGAGGAGCGTCGTAAGAAATTCCAGTCGTTTGGCGCAGCAGCGGAGTCGTTGGGGAGTGGAACAAAGTCTTTTGACTCTGGGAGACGGGGCAGCAAAATGGATGAGCAGCCGGGGAAGTCAGGCTCGCGTCAATCTGCAGGGTCACAGATGGACGAGTCGGAAGAACAGGAGGTCCAATCTCCGTTGAAAGCAAAGTAGAAAGAAGAGGCGTCAGGAGTAGAGGAGACAAGCTCGAGGGTGAAAAGGAACCTTGGTATGGAACTGGTGGGACAGATTCCCAGAAGCCACCTCGCAAGAGGAAATCATCAAAGGGGGCTAATCAGGTGCCACACACTCCTGACCTGAACCTTCCTTCGGGGGAGGTGGGAGCTTTGGTGCCGGCAGGTCTGGTTAGCTCTAGGGTCAACCAGCTGGGAGTGAGTGTGGAGAGTGGAGGAGGGTCTGAGGTGGAATTGATGAAAAAAACAGAAACGTGGCAACCAACCAGCAGGATCGGCGGCGGCTGCAGAGGGCAGCCCCCGCCGGGCGCCATGAATCTGCTGAGTGTGAACTGCCGGGGCTGCGGGCGGCCCGAGGCAGTTCAAGAGCTCCGCCATCTGGTGGAGGAGAAGAAGCCTGGGGTGGTGTTTTTGATGGAAACGAGAATGGGAGAAGAACGGGCTCTTGGCTTGAGACGCGACCTTGGCTTCCCAAATGCCATTGTTGTCAAGTCAGAGGGCCTCAGTGGAGGTTTGATGTTGATGTGGCGCCATGATGTGGTGGTGGCGGAGATGAGTAAGTCACGGTCGCATATTGATGTTTTGTTGTCATGCGACCGTTTGAAGGTCTCGCAATGGAGGCTCACGGGCTTCTATGGGGAGCCTAGACGGAGAGAAGGAGGGAGAGCTGGTACCGCCAGATTTCGCGAGCTCGCCGTCCGGATCCGTGGCTGTGCTTGGGAGATTTTAATGAGGTGCTGGCTGTGGAGGAGCAAATAGGAGGAAATGAAAGGGAGCAATGGCAGGTTGCGGCGTTCCAGGATGCAGCCAATGACCGTGGGTTGGCCGATCTAGGATACCATGGGCTCCCGTGATACTTGGGACAATCGGCAGGAGGGTGACCGGAATGTTAAAGTCCGGTTGGATCGAGCGCTGGGAGACAACGGCTTCATGACAAAGATGGGGGCGTCAGAGGTGTACCATCTACCGCTTGCGGAATCTGACCATGCCGGCTTGCCGGTGGAGGTGCGACAACGAGAAGTGCTTCCAAATCAGGGGCGTAGGCGGCCGAAGCCGTTTAGATATGAAAATATGTGGAAACAGCATGGTGAATATATGGAGTTTGTGAATCAAACCTGGGACCCTGGCCCTGGACCGCATGATCTCTGTGCTGCGGCAAATGCACTGTCGTCTCTACAGAGGTCACTCAAGTCCTGGGATCGGCAGGTTTCCGGTTCTGTGAAGAAACAAATTAATGAGCTTAGAGGGAGCTGGAGATGGAGAGAGGCAGCACCTTGGACCGTGGCCCAACAGACAAGGAAAGGGAGCTGATGGCGCAGCTGTCTGATGTGCTCGCGAGGGAGGAAGAAATGGAGCGACAAACGATCACGTATTTCATGGCTCGAGAGGGAGATCGAAATACGGGATTTTTTTCAGGCCAAAGCTCGGGCAAGAAGTCGGACTAACCGTATTAAACAGCTCACGACGGAGGAGGGGCGTGTGTTCACTGAACAGGAGGATCTCGAGCGGTTATCATGTGAGTTTTATCAGAAACTTTTCACGGCGCAGGAGGAACTAAATCCGGAGTTGATATGCACGCACGTTCCGAGGAAGGTGACTCCTGAGATGGGTGATGATCTTGTCAAACCTTATACCGAACAGGAAGTTGAGAGAGCACTTTTTCAAATGGCTCCAAATAAGGCTCCAGGAGTGGACGGATTTAATGCCGGCTTTTTTCAAACGCACTGGCCGCTCATGAAACAAAGTGTGGTGGCGGCAGTGCTGGGCTTCTTGAATGGTGGTGAGTTACCGGAGGAGGTGAATAAAACGTTATTGGTTCTCATTCCAAAGGTGTGCAATCCACAAGAATTGTCACAGTACCGACCCATATCTCTGTGCAATGTTCTCTATAAGCTTTGCTCCAAGACCATGGCAAATCGGCTTCGGACGCTGCTGGAGGAGGTGATCTCTAATGAGCAAAGCGCATTTGTGCCGGGCCGTTTGATCACCGACAATGTCCTAATCGCCTATGAGTGTATCCATTATCTGAGGAACAGAAGGGGGAAAAATGGAGCATGTGCAGTGAAGCTGGACATGGCTAAAGCCTATGATCGAGTGGAATGGCGATATTTGGATTCTATTATGCGGACATTGGGATTTCCTGAAGCCTGGTGCTCTCTGGTGATGAAGTGTGTTACTTCGGTCTCTTTCTCGGTCCGGGTAAATGGTGTTTTTTCCGATGAGTTTAAGCCGTCAAGAGGGTTACGACAAGGTGACCCAATATCACCGTATTTATTTTTGCTCTATTCAGAAGGTCTTTCATGCATGATTAAGAATATCGGTCCACTATATGTGTCGAGGGGGGTGCGAGTCAGCAGACATGCGCCTTGGATCTCTCATCTCCTCTTTGCAGATGACTGTCTGATCTTTACCCCGGCTTCAAAGAAGGGGGCAAACAGGGTGGCAGATATCTTGGCGACCTACAACAAAGGCTCGGGCCAGCTGGTTAATAAGAGCAAGTCGGCAGTTTTCTTCAGTCCCAATTGTACCCAGGAGTGCAAAGATGAGGTGCATGGAAGTTTGGGAATTTTGACAGAAGCATTGGGTGAGCGATATCTTGGGCTGCCCACGGCAGCTGATGTTTTCAACTATGTGCCGGCTAGGATGCGCGGGATGGTGGGTGGCTTTGCAGAGAGGACTCTCAGCTGTGCTGCTCGCGAGGTCCTGCTGAAAGCGAATGTACAGGCTGTGCCAACGTATCCGATGTCTTGTTTCAAGTTGTCACCGACTGTATGTCAGAAGCTTACATCGACAGTGACAAGCTACTGGTGGGGAAGTTCACTAGATAATCATAAAATTCATTGGATGCGGTGGGAGAAGCTGACTCGCCGAAGAAAGATGGTGGGATGGGTTTCCGCGATTTCGGCCTTTTCAACAAGGCTATGCTCGGGAAGCAAGGTTGGAGGTTGCTGATGAAGCCAGACTCGCTATGTGCCCAGGTACTGAAAGGAAAATACTACCCTTCATGCGACTTTCTTTCAGCTACCAAAAACGGCGGAGTTCGGCTACGTGGAAGGCGATTCTATATGGTAGAGATGTGCTGACTCGGGGTCTTATTAAGAGAATCGGGCCGGGGGACATTGATGTTTGGAAGGACAATTGGATCCCTGGCATCCGTTCTCTGAAACCTCTTGTGAGAAGAACGACTACAACAGTTGAAAGAGTGCATGAGTTATTCATCCTAGGCACTCGTGTATGGAGTGAGCAGGCTGTCAGACAGGCTTTCATTGCATCTGATGCAAATGAGGTGCTGAAAATCAAAACTAGCACACGGTTGCAAGAGGATGTGTTAGCCTGGGCTCTTGAAAGGCATGGAGTATATTCAGTTAAATCGGCTTATCATCTATTGAAGCAGGAGCAGATGGAGAAGGCAATGCATACGGCGAGTGAGTCATCAGGTTCAGACAATGCATCTATATGGAATCATCTATGGAAGTTGGAGGTACCACCAAAAATTCGTGTGTTCTGGTGGCGGGTGCTGCACAATTCTTTGCCTTCCAAATCTGAACTGAAGAGAAGGCACGTGGCTGCTGAAATTTATTGTGAGATGTGTGGTGATGAGGATGAATCTTTATTTCACGTCTTCTTCAGATGTCCGATTGCTAAACGGTTCTGGGGAGAGGTTCAGAAGGTGGTGGGGATGCCGACACCTGAACTGCATCCGGTGTCGTGGACCTGGGACATCCTTATACCGGGTGTCTGCAAGAAGGCCACAGCTGAGACTGTTGTTTGTGGCGCATGGGCTCTCTGGACTGGTCGGAATAATCGAAGGAATGGCCGCAAGACATGGGAACCGGGAGCTACAGCTCGGTATATCTCATCCTTGATGGAAGACATGGCGTCTCTGAAGAATAAAGTGGAAGCCAAACCACCGGTGCCGCGGATGAGGTGGACGAGACCAGAGGTGGGATGGGTGAAGGTTAACACTGATGCAAGCTTCACTCAAAACTCATGTGCTGGAAGTGTTGGTGCGGTTATGCGCGATCATGCTGGTCAAGTGATCGGGGGCCTGGCACGATGGCTAGATGATGTGCCTGACGCGTTGACAGGAGAGGCGTTGGCGGCAAAGGAGGGGCTCGAGTTGGCAGCCGAGCTAGGTGTGGAGAGGGTAACTCTGGAGGTTGATTGTCAGGTACTGTCAAACCTGCTGATGAGTTCGAATCCAACTACCTCTATCATTGGTGGTATTTGTTTCGATGTAATAGAGCTAGGCAAGAGTTTTCTTGATTTTCGTATTTGTTGGGTCCGAAGAGAGGCGAACTCAGTGGCGCACACTTGTGCATCGCTTGTCTCTCCCACTGAGCGTTGTTTCTTCTGGACCGATTGTATTCCGGGTTGGCTAGTAGATCTAGCAGCCTCTGATTGTACTCTTGCTATGAATGAATGAAAAGCTCTGTTACCAAAAAAAAAAAAAAACTTCAATGTTTTGATGTTTCTTATTTAGTATTATTATTATGCATGCAATGCGAGCATTGCCTATTATAAGTACTAGGGAACCTCACCCGCATTACTTTGCGGGAATTAAGAAAAATGCAATGATTATAATAGAAATTTTCATGATATCTTAATAGATAAATTTAAATAAAACAAATTGCACACAATGATCATAATAGAGGGCTCATGATCAATTTTAGGCTCGGATGTGAGTTGTACAAATTATGGAACGATATTCAAATTTCAATTTCAGTTTTGAAAATAAACAAACAAATTACCAAAAAAGTGGAGGAAAAATGATTGAATTGCCATGTATCCACAACCACATTGACTAAAAATTTGATACAATGATGTTGGAAGTGAATATTGAAACTCTTGCCGCTATGGCATAAGAAGATCCAAATGTTTGGCAGAGTTGGTCAGCTGGCACCGAGGCTTTTCATGGCTACATGGTCGAGTAGACCGAGCATGATCGTGATAGTCATTAGAACTGCAAAATGGTATAAGTGAAGCAACACAATAAGTTTTTCAAGCTTAGAACACAAATGATAGAAGGTTGCATAAGCTACCAGTTTCTACGAAAAGAGGGAAAAAAGAATTACGAAGGAAAAGCAACAACTGCTATTTTTTTTAGTGCAATAGCAGTAAGTAATAGTAACCGGAGGAAGAATGCTTACCCATTGACCTTGGCAGAGTGATCTGTAGTTCTCAGCAAGCTTGTTAAAATGAAGAGCACTCTCCCCTTTTGCAGGTACAAAACTGTTATAAAATTGGAATCAGTTAGAAACATTAGCTGAAGGAACCTCAATTATATTCTGAAAGTGTTTAGCCATACCTATGATATCCATTATAGCGTGTGAAGCGATGTTCTGCTTGATTTGTTGTTTGTAAACAAAAATCTGCTTGAGCCATCTTGATCTGCATATTGTAAATGGAATAAGAGGGACAGATTATTCGCATTATGCGACCAACAAAACTTTTTTTACTCTAATCGAGTTGTGAAATGTAATATTGTGTCATAATTGATGGGAATTTTTTTTTCCCAAAATGGGACAGACTATTCTGAATCTGCAACCCACATATAACATAAAAAGGGAAAAAAACATTAATGGATCTGAGCAATAATTTTACCCAAGGTCACTACATGAGGCTGCAACCCACAGAAGCTAAAAAGGAATAAAAAAAAACTCATGGATCTGAGCAATTATTTAAACCAAGGTCACTACATGAGGACAACCATTTTTTTTTCTTGTTCTACATAGTAATGAAATTACTGGAATAAGAGGGACAGATTGTTCCCATTCTGCAACCAACAAAAAATATATTAAAAAAGCCGTTGCCCCTAAAACCGTTGGGCAACCATTTTTTTCAAAGGGCAGTATATAAAATCTGTCAGTTTTTGGGTGTACTGAAAAATGGTTTCCAAAGAGCAGTACATTAGTTTTTCTTTTATTTGGATGGATTGAGAAAATGGAATTATTGAATATTGCCTATTACCTCAACACACCAAAAAAAAAAAATGACACAATGGTAGAACAGTTCGAACCAAATGAAATAGAGGGTTTCTTAAAAATAACTTTCTTCAAATAGAGGGTACAATTGGAGTTTATTTGCTGGTGGTAAATTCTGATATCAAGAAATAACTCCTTCACAATACAGATCAGGCAACTTTTGATTCAATAAAATTCTTTTTTCTACCTCAAAGGTGAAAAAATAAGACTCAACTATTACTGCAAATTGATCAAAGCTGTAGAGGTTTAGGGAACTTTTTATTTTGGTAAGGAAATGTAACTTCATCATATACCACTAAGAAATAGCTATGTACAGCACAATAATATGAGGCGGGGTAAAGTTCATGTAAACTGATAGTACCATGGTTTCTTCCCAATAGACCAACTCATCATGCTTTGCTTCTGAATCAATGGACCAGGGCACCTATGAATCACTCACCAAGGCAATTTTCACTTCCTTTGCCTCCTTGAAATACAAAACATGATAAAACTTGTAAAAAAAAAACAACCATATGTCCAACGTTGTTTGAGTATGACCGTAGAGCTCCAAGGAAAGAGCCTATAAATTGATGAAACAGTGAAAAAATATATAAACGGATGGTCACTGTATTTTTGCAATAACGCTGACATGATATTGACCATCTGAATGCAAACTCCATCACAATGCAAATTGAACAATTGACAACTGTCGTGACATGAATCGGTTGTTAGGTTCTACTGCAAATTGCATTGGCTGACAATTCGAGTGGACGAACATAAGTATTAAGGATCAACTCAACTGAGGAAGCGAGATACCAAATGATCTCAAAGTTTTGCATCTAACCTGGGTGTATAGGCTGCCTGCTGGTGTATAGGCTGTTGTAGTCAGCATGGTGGTGCACTCTTCCGCTGCTTTGGGGGCACGGGAGCTGCTGCCACCAAATAATGTTGCAATATAAGCACATTTGAGATAAGTCGGTTCAAGAAAAAGCTGAAAATAAAGGTATAAGGAGGTAGCGTAGTCAACAGCCAGATACTATCAACTAATATTCTCATCAGTGCAGTTTCTAAGACGATTTAAAGATTCCAAATATAATATTACCATATGTAATTCTATATATTGACCACTAAGAACAGAAATCTGACAGCCTTTGGTCACATAATGATACAACTATTTGGTATCTAAAACATAAACAAAAAGCAATCTGGCTTCCAATTTTGACTGAAATTCACTTCTGTACATGTCTAAAACTGGCGCAAAAAAAAAATACGTAAAGACCAGAGTAGAAGAAATTACATGTCCGTTAGATTAGGGAGATTTGACAGGATCATTCCGCATCAATGAACTTACAGACATGCTGGATACAGAAAAAAATAGCAAATCAACATAGATCAGAGCAGACCGTGGATCTATGAGGAAGGAGAACTTGCAGACATCCTCATATGCGCGCTCACCTGCAGGCTCGCAGGTAGGCTCCCGTGTGCGCGGCCGGGGAAGGTGGGCGGCGCACGGGAGGACGGCGGATCGAGGGAGTCCTCTCCCTCTCCTCCACCGTGGCTCCAGTGGCGGATCCATACGCCGCACCCAGTGAAGCCCCGGCGCGACGGGCGGCTCCCCTGCTCCCTCCTCCTCTCTACGAAGGCGGCAGCAACGCCCCCTGCTCCTCGCCGTCTTTTCTCGACGGGCTCGGGCAGATCAAAGGTGGGCACGGCCAGGGGCACAGGCGGCGCGTGGAGGCGCACGGACCTCGCGTGGCGGCGCACCTCTCTGGTGGCGGGCGCGAGCTCGGTGGCCCCCTCCCTCCAGCTGTCGGCGCGAGCTTCGGCGGCCTCCTCTCCCGAGCGGCAGGCAGGCGTCCCCGGCGCGAGCCGCGAGGGCGGGTCGGCATGCGCGGCGGCACGGGCGAACGCTGCTTCCTCTCTCCCTTCCCTCTCGTGCGACCAAGGTGACCGAGGTGGGGCCTCTTCTGATTTATACGTGCGGGAGTGAGATTTGGTAGGGAAGAGGCCGCGAATATGTTGTAAATCAAAAGTCAGTCAATCTACAGTATATGAACAATGGACTTTGATGGTGGCCAAATTTACAGCAGGAAGAGGAAAAAGTCTAGATGTTCACACACTGTATAGTCTTGTATTCATCCTGTAAACCCCTCTATAAATAGGGAGTCACTTTCACCTTTCGATGTACAAAAGAACAACCACCAGAAAGTGAATACAAAGATCCTCTTCCTCTCAAACTCTCTCTGTGTTCTTGTGTGCTTGTGTAAGAATCGAGAGTGATTTTAACACGTTATCAGTACGAGTTCTAACCGAGCTAAAGGGTAAAAAGGTGAGAAATCGAAATCGATTCATACACAAATGGTTCATGATGCTTGTGCTTCCCTATACAATCTTTTTCACTAAGCAAGCACATGCACGTCACAAACATATCACCTGGTCGTTGGCGCATCGGCAACGCCTGGTGACACTGTCACCATCCACAGCCGGAGATGACCATGACGGTGCTAGGATGGCTCTGCTGCCCGCCCGCCCGGTGGTGCTAGGATGGCACCGCCTCCGCCCACCAAAGAACACCTCCGCCCGTCCCCGGCGACGAGCGGATCGAACTCCTTCAGCCCCTGTAGGCCCGATCGGGCCATGGATCGGCCTTTGTTCGCCCTCGGTCGGGCGGCGCCCGCCCCGGCGGCGGCGCTGCATGAGACAGCCCCGGCAAGGCAAAGACGCGGGAAAAGAACCATCAACCCTACCCTGGCGGCGTGGGCGCCTCGCCCGCAAGCCGCCTCCACGCAGCATGCAGCACGCCTTTGCTTTGACGCCAGGGCGACCCCGCTACGCTACTGGGCGAAATTTGGACGAAAGTACCCACGCTGCCCCTTGCTGCCCTGGAGCGCGAGGCCCGGCGTATATGCCCCCGAGATGCAGGTGCGGGCGTCGGCCTCGACGCGGCCACCGGCACCGGCACGGGCGCAGGCGCGGACCCCCTGAACGCGTGGACAGGCCTCGCCGCCGGGCCGTCCCCAACCGACGACTGGGGGCGTTTTTGGCCCCTGCAGGTCGCTGCAGGTCGCGGGCGCCTGAGCCTCCGGCCCTGAAGGTCGCATGCACGCGCCTAAAGCGTCCCCGCCCAGCGACGCCAGCAGTACGCCACCGAGGTGCAGCCACCACGCGCCCCGGCCGCGGCGACGTGCAGGCCCCCGTCGGTCCCGCTGATCGTAGCTTGCCGAGCGCGAACCCCGGCCTGACGACACCGATGCGTCCCCGGCATGGCGTGTAGAGCCACCACCTGGCTCAGCCCCTCGAAGCCTTGCAGCTTCGACGCGCAAGACGCCGACAACGGCCGCTACGACTAGGGGACGCTGCTGCGCGTGGGTGCCTCGGTCCCGTCCGCCGCCGCTCCCAAGACAAGTGCGCGGCACAGGCCTCCTCTCCCTCGCTATCTATAATCCCTATAAAGACAAGACCCACTAGAGAGTTCTCTCGACATATAAGCATGCCACATCATCGGCCCCCACTAGAGCCACCACTAAGGCCATGTCATCCAATGGCGGGCTCACCGCTTAAACTAACTAAAAAATATTATAACTCATAAACCAACAAACCAAATTAAATTCTAATTACACCATTAAATTCTTTTTACTAAATCCTTCAAAACAAGATTTCATATGGATATATTTCGATAAAATTACATGTAGGCTTCAATCGATGATAGTTGGTATAGAGTAAAGTAAAAAAATAATAACAAAAAGGGGGAATGATAGTAATATTCCATCTCATAGATTTCTCCTTCATACCAAAGAACAACGCGTAAATTAATTATTTCAATTTCCCACAGCAACACGCGCGGGTATAGTCCGTTATTTATTTATATTTATCCTTTAAATTCGATTGCAAGGCACTTTGATGTTGTTATTAGATAGTACTATCGATTCATCTAGCATAATTTGTTCTCTAAGCAATTAAAAAAATTCTACTGCATACCCGCACTGCTGCTGTTCGAGACAAGGAGAGAGAAAAAGTGTGAAAGGATGAATGGAGGGCAGCAGCCGGTCACAACTTTACTCGAAGTAAATGCTGGCCTGACCATGCGCATGCATGCCAAAGCAGTTGTCCATGCACTGCTGCTAATAATGGCCTGCTGCAGCTATTCAATGGCCTGAAGCCATTTAATTGCTCTGCTTAAGCGAGCAACAAGCGGCCAGAAGTCCGCCAAACTTTAGTGGCCTGAAAGAGAGATTTTTTCAAAATTCAACCCATTTTTAAAAGAAATTTAATGTATCTCAGTTTAGAAAATATTTGCATCAGGTATCCTTTTTGCCGCACCAGCGGGCCCGGCGCGATATTTACACTATGTTGCGCCACATGCATTGTCGAAGGACCGCAGGGCGCCGCCCGGGGAAAAATATTTGCATCGGGGCTTCCTCGCGATTTTAGAGGGACGCTGCCGCCGCCACTTTGCAGCCCCGTTCCTCGCCTCGGCCTCGCCCTCGGTGGTGGTGACGGGGAGGCGGGGGTCCGCCTCCTCAACAGTTTCGTCGTCGTAGGGTCTTGTTTCGAGTCCACTAGGTCTAGGGTTTGCTTTGCCGCCGATGTTCGGGCGGTGGAGTTAGGTTTTTACCGAGGAGCATGGCTCCTATGCGGTTTGCTTTTCCCCGGGCGACGCGGCGATGCGGAAGCGACGGCGGCGCAGAATAATTCCTCCTAGCTTCTTCCGTTCTCCGATGGCGACCTTCTCCGGCGTCAACGGAGAGGCCGGGGGAGACCGTCGGAGTCGAGGGCCGGCGATCGTCGTCTTCTTCAGGTGATGATGTTGTTGACCACGCTAATCTCAAGGAAGATGTTCTTTGGTGAAAATCAGCTTTGCTTTCGGGTTGCCGGCGGTGAAATCGAAGGATGCGCCATGGGTACGAGGAGTTGGCCGATGCGCCTGGGGGAGGTAGTTTATTCACCGATTCGCCTAGAAGTAAGTCCTCCTCTGCTGCCTCCACCTTGTGGAGTTTGGCTCGTGTCCCACGACGATTAAAGCGGCCGACGGCGGTGACGAACGGATCCCCTTAAGATTTCGAGGAAGATGAACAAGAGTTTTGTACTTCTTTATAATTTTTTCTTTTCTTGGGATTTCGGTTTGTAAAAGGGTCGGTGTAATGCAACAAAATTAATGAAATTTTCCTTCTCAAAAGAAAAAATGGCTGAAGCCATTTAATTGCTCTGCTTAAGCGAGCAATAAGCGGCCAGAAGTCCGCCAAACTTTAGTGGCCTGAAAGAGAGATTTTTTCAAAATTCAACCCATTTTTAAAAGAAATTTCAAATGTATCTCCGTTTAGAAAATATTTGCATCGTATCCTTTTTTGCCGCGCCCAGCTCCAAATAGCGATATTTACACTATGTTGCGCCACATGCAAATTATTTATCGGTATCGGTTTACTTTTCGCAAATTATTTATTACATTTATTTAACTTCGCACATTTACTTTATTGCAATTTATGTTGCTTATTTAAAATTGAAAAAGTAATCCCAAGATTACGCTGGAAAAAAAATTTGCATAGTCCTCAAGACTATGCATAAGTCGTAATACTGAAGATTACGCACCGACATGCACTGATCCTGTACATTAAATGTGCAGGTATGTCGGACACCGCAAAAGAGCGATTTTGAAGTGCTTGCCGCGGACGGCAGCAACTACCTCACTTGGGCTACCGACGTCGAGAACGCACTCGTCGGTATGAAGCTCGATCATAGCATTGCCCGGCATGAAGCTGGCAAGGATGAGCGCACCAAGGCTGACAAAGCGAATGCGTTGTATTATCTCCGTCACCATATCCACCCAGACCTGAAGTCTGAATATATGATCGACGGAGATGGATCCAATGATCTTGTGGCAGTCCTCGAAGGACCGCCAGCCAGCCCGGCCGGATGATTGTGCTCCCTAGAGCACAACAAGATTGGATCAACCTTGCGCTTCCAGGACTACAAGTTTGTGGCAGCATACAACCATGCTTTGCACAAGATTGCGACAAAACTGCGTTTATGTGGCCAGAAGATCACAGACGCAGATATGATCGAGAAGACCCCATCCCACCTTCCACCCTCGCAACACAGATCGCAACAAAGAAGATGCAGAACTCTAAGTACTTTCGAAGTACTCGAGTTGAGCCAAGTGTTATCTGTTGTCGAAAGCAAACGAATGAGGTTCTCATGAACAATCATTCTGCCCGCCGATCGGCTCGCGTGGGCGTGCACGAAGCACATGCCAATGTTGCCGAGAGTTCTCGCAACCCGTAAGAAAAGTCGCGGGAAGGGAAAATGGAAGGGGAAGAAGGGTGCCATATTCAAAGGCAAAAGGAAAGCCCAAGGGTAGATTCGAACCCAAAAGGGAGAGAGGTGACAAAAATGGGGAGGAGCAAGGCGAATGCTTCAAATGTGGAACTAAAGGACATTGGTCCCGTAAATGCCACACCCCCAAACACCTCGTTGACCTTTACCAACAAAGCAAAATAAAGGAAAAGGTCAACATGAGTCCCACTTCACCGCTCGGCTGAAAGCTCGGCCGAGAAGCACGATGACATGCTCATTGATGCTTTGGTGGAAACGCCCAAAAAGACGCGATAGTGAGGACAGCCCTCTTGACGACTATGACATATTTGGGGACCTGGAATAATCTCCAAAATGTTTAGTCAAATGTGATGTCTACGTGCATTAGTTTGACCATGCATGCTCCTCAAGAGCATTTGTAACTTAGTAGATGGTCCAAACTAGTGTGGTGAATGTACTAGTAAAGTTTGGCCATGCATGCTCCTGAAGAGCATTTGTAACTTAGTAGATGGTCCAAACTACCATGATGTTTCCCAGGAATTATGTAATATTGTCTTTCTTATAATGAGTGCTTTATATTAAATTATTGTCTCCTTTTTATGTTATTTAATAGAACTTGTGGGGACCCTATGGCTGAAGCGGAAATCTGTCTGGTAGACAGTGGCACCACTAATACAATATTAAGGGATACCAGATATTTCCAAACATTAACAAAGAAAAATGAAAATATTATGACCATTGCCTAAGCAATGCTCATATTGTGGGCACCGGAAGTGCCACAATCGGTTCTCCCTATGGGTACTCAAATTCTTGTGAAGGATGCATTATTGTATCCCCACTCAAAAGCGCACACTTTTGAGCTTCAAGGATATCCGTGCAAATGGTTTCCATATAGAAACCGAAATTGAGCATGGTACTGAATACCTGCTCATCACTAAATTCGACGGGTACCAGAAGAGAGTGGTGGAAAGACTCCCTTCATCGCCATTGGGTTTGTACTACACGTACATAAAACCCACTGAAGAATATGTTGCGATGAAGACCATATTCAGAAACACAGATTCGTTTCGAATATGGCATGACCGTTTGGGTCACCCCGGGTTGAGCATGATGAGAAGGATCATTAACAGTTCTACTGGCCATGATGTCAAATGCTTCCCAAATCCTGAAGATTTTATGTGCACCGCGTGTGCAAAGGGGAAGCTCATCACTAGACCATCCCTCCTGAAGATTAGGGATGAGTCACCGCCTTCTTCCCGCAAAGGATACAAGGTGACATTTGTGGACCTATTCAGCCCCCATCGGGCCCATTTATGTATTTTATGGTACTAATTGATGCCTCTACCAGATGGTGTCATGTGGACCTATTGTCCACTAGAAATCATGCTTTCTCAAAGCTGATTGCCCATATCATCAGGCTAAAGTCAAGTTTTCCTGATAACCGCATCCAGTCCATTCGGATGGACAATGCTTTGGTGAGTTCAGTCAAAAAAGCTTTTGATGATTATTGCTTAGCCATGGGCATTAGGGTAGAGCACTCAAGCACCACATGTCCACACACAAAATGGTCTAGCCGAGGCCTTGATCAAGAGGATCAAGTGGATTGCCAGGCCACTATTGCAGAATTGTAAGCTCCTAACCAGTTGTTGGGGCCATGCAGTGCTACATGCAGCAGCACTAATTAAACTCAGGCCAACTGCATATCATGACACATCCCCCTACAGGTTGGTGCGTGGGAAAGAACCAAGTATTTCCCATCTCAAAATATTTAGTCACTGGGTGATTATGCGTCTTGGATACCACCACCTCGGCAGTACATCAATGGGACCCCATCGGGGAGTTGGGGATATATGTTGGTTATGAGACTCCATCCATAATCAAATATTTGGAGCCTATGATTTGATCTTCTTCATACGGCTCGACGCTGATTGTGTCTTTGATGAAGACCATTTCCCAAAGATTAGGGGAGAAAGGCATCCGAAAGAATGCCGGAAATTGAATGGAATGCATCCGGGATGCAATCCTTAGACCCATGCACGAGTGAAACCGAACCGAAGTTCGAGAATTATACATTTGCAAAATCTTGCAAATGAGTCGCTGATGCCTTCACCGATCATGAGAGAGTGACAAAGTCGCATATACCGCAGAAATGCGCCGGAGAGAGTACGTGATACCCCGAAGGTTATTTAACTCTACAGTCTCCCCTAATCCTAGGAAGAGGGGGAGACCTCTGGGTGCTCAAGACAAGGCCCCGCGGAGACGTCCGCAAAGGTGAGCCACTGAGCCACTTGCCACACTCAAGGAATCGGTTGAAGAAGCCCAACCCAAAGTTGGGAACACCCCCGGGTGGTGGCTCAACCTGAAGTTGAGTTGGTCCCTGAAGGACCCCATCCTGAAGATGGAAATCCCAATGCGTCGCGCGTACAATATCGCATGGGAAAATCGAAACACCCCAACTCAATCGTTGTGGGAAATCATGATGAGTTGGAGGATGATCATGAGGAGATCGCCGTTAATTATGTGGAATCGGGGAGAGTCATATAAAAGAAAGACCATTGTTGTCGACATATATTTTGCCTCAAAAATTGCTGACTCATTGGATCCGGATCCAGAACCAAAGTCCATAATTGAGTGCCAAAAACGCTCAGATTGGGACAAATGGAAGCAGCAATTGAGGCAGAGTTGCGCTCGCTTTGCCATAGGAAGGTTTTTGGGCCTGCAGTCCCAACACCTCCAAATGTCATCCCTGTAGGATGCAAATGGGTCTTCCTCCGGAAGAGGAATGAACATGGCCAAGTGGTAAGATACAAAGCGAGGCTAGTGGCACAAGGGTTCACGCAGAGACCCGACATCGATTATGACGAGACTTACTCTCCTGTCATGAGAGGCATAACGTTCCGATATCTTATTGTTGGTATTTATTAAGCCCACAGATATATTTATAATTTGTATAGTCCGCAAGCGAACGGATACCGGTGAGCACTTCACCCGGGAGAGGGTTTTAAATATCGAATCCACAGGGAGAATGAAACTGGGCTAGTGAACTAAACTAAGATCCCCGAGAATTTGACAAGGACTGAAGTTTACTAAAGTTGAGAAGATGTCTATAGTTGTCTAGTTTATACCCTTATAAGAATTGAGTATATCTCTTTGGGGACGTTACTCATAAGAAGCCACGGATGAAACGTGCACTTCTCTGGCAATAGGAGTCCTACTATCCTTGACCAACGGGAGGTGGAATACAAAGGACTAACGCAGCTATAAGTCACCTACGTTAACTACCACACACCGGAAGGTAAGGGGCATCCACGAGCTATCTAGTCCAAACACCACGCTTGCACTAGGGGTAGCAACTTCAAATCAAGAGCGACAAGAAATGAAGTACTCTAATAAAAAGAGTCGCAAACCAAAAGAAAATATAAGCAAGATAACTTACTCAAATATAAAGTTGAACCGCCGTAGAAGTCTCAGGAATCAAGCACCACAAAGGCCTTGAATCCTGGAGGTACAAGTGTAGAGGAGTCACCGACAGATCCGGCATTTCCCCTTCTTCTTCCTACATCCACTCTTTAATATCTCAAACAAGAACTAGATCTAGTTGCGCTCTAGGAGGAACTAAAGATCTAACTCTCTCAACTTGCTAATTATCTCTCTCAACTTGATCTAAGCTATTCTTCTGATAATGGAGAGGTAGGGTTTATCTTTGTAGATCGAGGTCGAAATTTGGTTGATGAATAATGAATTCATGCCCCCAGCCGAGGGGGGGTCTCCTTATATAGCCCTAGGCGATGAATGAGAGCCTTTGGATCAAACCGACCTTGAACAACGGCGTAGATTCAACCTAAAGGTCGGTTACAAACCGACCTAGAAAGATGAGGCCGACAGAGGGTCCCACCTGGCGGGCGCTAGAGGAATTCTGGCGGCCCAGGGGTCTATGACCTCCCTGGGCCCACCTTTCAGTGTAAGCTTCTGGTACCTTTCTGGAATGTATTAGTCCACTTTTTGGATTGATTTACTTCACGGTCAAGTCTCTTCTTCATATGGCAAGTAATCTTCGGGCTTTTTACTTTTCTTTTCTCGCTTTTTATCCATTAAGTCCCCTCGAAAAGATATAAATCACCAAAACTCGTGGAATTATGTTAGTTAAGCCCCTATTCTATGGAGATATTCTTTTTATACCCTTGATTCAAGTTTATTTGTTTTATAATTATATGGCATAAGAGGTGTCAACACTTATATCTATGGCAGCTAACCTGAATTTAAAAATGCAGTTGATGGATGTTGTGACCGCATATTTGTATGGGTCACTTGATTCGAAGATTTATATGAGTCCCTGAAGGACTCAAGATCCCTGGACCGAATCAAAACCGCAACATGTTCAGCGTAAAAACTGCAGCGGTCGTTATATGGTTTGAAACAATCCGAAGGATGTGGTTCAACCGATTGAGTAACTTCCTCCTGAAGAGGGGTTACGCAAACAATGATGATTGTCCCTGTGTGTTTATCAAGAAATCCCTGAAGGGTTTCTGCATCATCTCAGTTTATGTTGATGATCTGAATATCATCAGCACCACAGAGGACATTCAGGAAGCAATGGCTTACCTCAAGACGGAGTTCGAGATGAAAGACTTGGGAAAAACCAAGTTCTATTTGGGCCTGCAGCTCGAACACCTCCCTGGAGGAGTGTTTGTACACCAGTCTACCTATACTAAGAGGGTACTTGAAAAATTCAATATGGATAAATGCCACCCTCTTAAGACCCCCATGGTGGTCCGATCCCTAGAAGCGGATAAGGACCCATTTAGACCAAGGGATGATAATGAGAAAATATTGGGACCTGAAGTTCCATACTTAAGTGCCATTGGAGCACTAATGTACCTTGCAAACTGCACAAGGCATGATATTGCATTTGCAGTAAATCTGTTGGCAAGGTACAGTGCTGCCCCAACCAGAAGACACTGGGTCGGTATTAAAACTATCCTAAGGTACCTTCAAGGTACCTAGGACCTTGGTCTATGGTTCCCGAAGAACCAAGAATCAACCATGGTGGGGGCACGTGGATGCCGGCTATATGTATGACCCACATAATGCCGATCACGAGGCTGGTTTTGTGTTTTTCTCGTGGTGGTGCAAAATTATCTCTTGGAGGTCCGTGGAAGCGCACCTTGGTTGCCACTTCAACTAACCACTCGGAGATTATTGCCATGTATGAAGTCAAGACGAGAATGTGTGTGGCTGCGACGTATGATTAACCACATCCAGAAGTCATGTGGACTAGACGTCGCTGACACCCCTGTTGACACCTCTTATGCTATATAATTATAACATCAATTAAACTTGAATCAAGGGTATAAAAAGAATAACCACATAGAGTAGGGGCTTTACTAACATAATTCTACGAGTTTTGGTGATTTATATCTCCTCAGGGACTTAACAGATAAAAAGCGCATAAAAAGCAAAGTGAAAAGCTTGAAGATTACTTGCCATATGAAGAAGAGACTTGACCGTGAAGTAAATCAATCCAAAATGTGGACTAATACATTCTAGAAGACACCAGAAGATAACACCTGAAAGGTGGGGCCAGGGTGTCAGCCACCCCTGGCGACCGCCAGGAAATGGCCTGGCGACCGCAAGGTGGGCCACCCCTGTCAGCCTCAGCTTCTTATGTCGATTTGTAATTGACCTTTAGGTTGAATCTAAGCCGTTGTTCAATGTCGGTTTGATCCAAGGGCCCTCATTCATCGCCTAGGGCTATATAAGGAGACCCCCTGCCCCCTGGCTAGGGCATGAATTCATTATTCATCAGACTCAGCCTCTGATCTACAGCATACACCCTACCTCTCCAATTAGAAGAATAGCTTAGATCAAGTTGAGAGAGAGATAGTTAGCAAGTTGAGAGAATAGATCTTTAGTTCCTCCTAGAGTGCAACTAGATCTAGTTCTTGTTTGAGATATAAAGAGTTGGGTGGAGGAAGAAGAAGGGAAAGTGCCGTATCTGTCGGTAACTCCTCTACACTTGTACCTCTGGGATACAAGACCTTCATCGGGTGCTTGATCCTCGAGACTTCTACAAATGGATCAACCTTATATTCAAGTAAGTTATCTTGTTATATTTTCTTTTGGTTTGCGACTCTTTTATTAGAGTACTTCATTTCCTGTCGCTCTTGATTTGAAGTTGCTACCCCTAGTGCAAGCGTGGTGTTTGGACTAGATAGCTCGTAGATACCCCTTACTTTCCCTGAGAAGCGGTAGTTAACATAGGTGACTTATAGCTGCGTTAGTCCTTTGTATTCCACCTCCCGTTGGATAAGGCTTAGTAGGGCCATTGTTGCCGAGGAGTACACGTTTTGCCCGTGTCTTCTTATGAGTGACGTCCCCAAAGAAATATACTCAATTCTTATAAGGATATAAACTAGACAACTATAGACATCTTCTCAAATCTTTAACCAATCTCCAGTCCTTGTCAAACGACTCAAGGATCTTAGTTTAATTTCACTAGCCTAACTTCATTCTCCTGTGGATTCGATATTTAAAACCCTCTCCTCGGTGAAGTGCTCACCGGTATCCGTTCGCTTGCGGACTATACAAATTATAAATATTTCGTGGGCTTATAAAATACCAACAACCCCCACCATTATCTATGAAGATAATGCAAAGCATGTGTTGCACATATGCACACGGGCTATGTGAAGAGCAATCTCACAAAGCATATTGCTCCAAAGTTCTTTATCCCCACGAGCTCCGTAAGAGCGGGGAAATAAAGATCCCCAAAGCAAGATCATGTGACAATCTTGCAGACTTGTTCACCAAGTCCCTACCCGCCTCTAGTTTCTGTAAGTGTGTTCGTGGAATCGGCATGAGGCAGCTCAAAGAATTGCAGGGTTCAGGGGGAGACATATCCCCTAGAACATAGCCCCTGGTCATGATCCTGAAGATCATGAGTCGGTCCCGAGACCCGACCGAAGCATCAACTGTTGTACTCTTTTTTCCTTGATGAGTTTTTTCCACTGGGTTTTCTCATGAGGTTTTTAACGAGGCAACAGGTGCAAACATGGCTGGTGCATGTGAATGTACTCTTTTCTCCTACCCTTTTTTCCCACTGGGTTTTTGGGGGGAGTTTTTAACGAGGCATGCACATAGCATAAATTTGGCCAAGGGGGAGTGTTGTAAATCAAAGTCAGTCAAGCTACAATATATGAACAATGGACTTTGATGGTGGCCAAATTTACAGCGGGGAAGAGGAAGAAGTCTAGATGTTCACACACTTTGTATAGTCTTGTACTCATCCTGTAAACCCCCTCTATAAATAGGGAGTCACTTTCACCTTTCGATGTACAAGAAGAACAACCACCAGAAAGTGAATACAAAGATCCTCTTCCTCTCAAACTCTCTCTGTGTTCTTGTGTGCTTGTGTAAGAATCGAGAGTGATTTCTTAACGTAATAGACCTCGGTGGATAACGGCGCTGTATGAGAAATTGTTGCGGTGGAGACGAAGAGGCCGTTGTCTTCTCTTACATGTGGCTAGGCAGTTACCAGCACCAGGACCAATCAGAAGGCTGAGAATTCCCTAAGCTTTGCTAGTGGGTTGCTCCTATATAAGAGTTATAGATAGATGCGGTCATTTGTTTTGTGTGCGCTTCTAAATCTAAGACTGAGAACGCTAGGACTCGACGCGGCCCAGGGCTATCCACGTCGCCCGCTTTCCCCGGGCCGATTGACGGCACACGGGGCTTTGATCGCATTGACTTCGGCCAGACGACGGGTGGGGCCTAGGCCGCAGCGTCCGATGCATGGGCGTTCTCTACCGTCGCGAAGGCCCTCCTATTTCCGTGGAATCGCAGTGGCCCACGCAGACCCTCGGTTCAGCCGGGATTTGAATGGGACTCTCTTTATCCTCGCCCCGATTAATCCACTTTTTAAAAGATCTCGAAAAACAATGAATTGAAGGATTTGATTACTCAATATTCGATTGGAATAGATTCACAATAATTCTAAAAACATTATGAATTTTCTATGCCTCTTCATAATCCTTCCAAATTTCATTCTAAAATAAAATAAAGAACCTATATTATAATATGGGTTCTGTGATTAATCGTTATTACTTCGATTCATTAGAACAACTTCCATCCATATCGAGTAGACCCTCGCCGTTGTGAGAATTCTTAATTCATGATTTGTAGGGAGGGACTTATGTCACCACAAACGTAAACTAAAGCAAGTGTTGGATTTAAAGCTGGTGTTAAGGATTATAAATTGACTTACTACACCTCAGTATACGAAACCAAAGACAATGATATCTTGGCAAAGATTCGAGTAACTCCTCACTCGGGTTCTGCACTCAAGAAGTAGGAGCTGCGGAACTTCTACTCGGTACATGTTGCTCTTTCTTGCTTTGAAAGCAAGGGATTACTTGCTAAAGCAATGCTTACCGAAGGTCAGAGTCCTATGTATGTATACTCCTGCCCACCTTTTACTCCTCAAGTCGTACCGGTTTTTTGCGATTCTGCGCCCCACAACGTGGTTTACACAAAGCCCCCCAGCGCCGGCCCCCGTGGGCCCCCAGGCCCAATGTTGTTGCCCTCGCATGTTTGGGAGGGCGACGTGTCGCCCCGACCGTAGTCGATCTCCCTTTGGCCGAATGCTCTTGGGGGGGGGGCGCGTCACCGTTCGTGTGCCTAGCCTCTACGACGCGCGTGGTGTCATTATCAGGCCAAATAGGCGTGGTGTCATTATCGATGTCCCGTTGGCTAGCGTTCATGGGGCTCGGCTACAACGAGACAAGGACACCCCCCTGCCTCATGGAAAACGGAATCCTGAGATGGCTACCGCCACACGCATTACCTCGAAGGCTGATTGGGTGGTCCCATGGAGGCTGAAGGCATCTAGGCCTCTAATGGATTTCAGTGATTAATAGCAACGTAAGATTATTGTGACTAACGTGTGGTTTGCATAAATTATTTGAGTTAGGTCACAATAATGGGATTAATGCCCCTACGATGGAAATCATTTTGGTTTTCGAAGGATGGATGACAAGGTTAAGGACGAACTAGTTCTAAGTGTTGATTGGTGTTGGAGAGACACCGTTAGGACTTTGTTTTTTCTTTGATAGTACCGTTAAGAGGAGTGTGAACGGGTAGCTTGACCTAGGTGAGTCTAATGGTTTAATGTGGTGCACACTTGTCAAACTTAGCACTAGGTAGCTCGAGATTAGTACGGATATCAAACCGAACAAACTTAGTTTTGGAAAGTTCTCGATTCGATGAAGTTGCGGGTCGGTTGAGGCACCAAACGCTGCACCATACGCCGGGTCCTACGCTCGCATGCAAATAATGTTGGCTCTCGCCCGGGCCGCGCGTTAGGCGACTCACGGCGTTCTTGGCGTCGGTGAGTGTCCAGAGGTTAGAATTCGGCTTTTGTGGCGGACGGGCCGGCGTCCGGCCGAGGGCACCTGACGCATCAAGTGTTCGCTAGTCACTGTATCCTGTTTGCGGATTTGAACTTTAAACTAGCCATTGGGGAGGAAGCGGACGTCGAGCGTTGGCTCTACTAGCGGGCGCGTTAGCCTCGCGGCGTCGCACGTCAGCTGAGTGTCCAGAGGTTAGAATTCGGCTTTTGTGGCAGCGGACACGCCCACCGAGGGCGCTCCAGGCGCATCAAGTGTCCGCTGGTCACGTATCTTGTTTGCGAATTTGAACTTTAAACTAGCCATTGGGGGGGCGGACGCCTGGCGCCCGTGTAGCTGCGCGTCCGATGCTTTGTTTTCTGGCTGAATTTGAACCCAATGGCTAGGGGAGTGATTTGGGGGTGTAAAGACATCTCCAACTCATCTGTACTCCCTCTCTTACCCATTTGTTCAGCTGAGAAACACTTGTAGAGTGTGTGAGAGAGCAAGAAACTAGTGAGATTCAGAGATTTAATAATAGCAAGACTAAGGACCTCATTAGTGCATAGGGGAGTAGCAAGTGTGCATCCACTCTTCTCATTAGGCTTGTTTGGTCAAGTGAGAGTTCGTGGTTGTTACTCTTGGTGATCGCCGTCACCTAGACGGCTTGATGGTGATTCAGTGTTTGAAGATCATTCGGTGGTGCTTGTGGATAACTCAAGCCATGGTGTGAGCGGTTGTGGACGATTCACCGCGACGGGGCATCGAAGAATCAGCCCATAGAGAGCACTTGGTCCTTGCGCGGAACAAGGGGGAGCGATACCCTTGCGAGGGTACTCTAACGAGGATTAGTGGGGTGTGGTGACTCTCCGTTACCTCGGTAAAAACACCGCCGCGTTCTTCTTCCTCTCTTTGCTTTGATCATTTACTTTCAAGCAATTCAATGCATGTCTTTACATTACTACAATAGCCATGTTAGAGTAGGAATTAGATCCTACGTGTAAAAATTTTGTGCGGTAGAATATATAACACATTTAGACACAAAGGGGTGAAGATGAGCTAGTAAGCTTTATTTATTGTGAGAAATTTTAGATTAGCCTAATTCACCTCCCCCTCTTGGGCATCTTGAACCCAACGACTATGGGAGTTGTTGGGGGTATAAATACATCTCCAACTCATTCGTACTCCCTCTCTTGACCATTTGTTCAACTGAGAAACACCTATAGAGTGTGCGAGAAAGAGAGAGCAAGAGCCCAGTGAGGTTGAGAGATTTGATAATCGTAAGATTAAGGACCTCATTATTACTATAATATATAGACTATATCTTGGTGAGTAGGGCATTGAAATAGGAGCCGGCGGTGAAAAAAAATGAGTCTCCACATCCTTACTTCAAATCAAAATTTCAACTGAGGACTAGGTAAATGCCTGTGCGTTGCAATGGGAAAAAAAAAATTCACGGTAATATTTACATGAACTTGTGTTGTATTGTTGGAGAAAACAGAATGAACATGCTGTTTATCAATATTACATAAATATAAGTCTCTATGATCTCCGACCCTTAATAATGATATGAAGTTCTCTCCAAATATGTGTTTTCTATTGAATTGGGCAACACCAAAGTATTTTCAATGGGCACTAAACTGGCAACCGAGGTTATCATGATACATGGAAACCTGCTACAAAAGAATCTACCAATTATTTACTTCCTTCCCTTACCTAAACAATATTTTAGGTAATATCAACAATAAATGAAAAATAAGCCAACACAGGCCTACCAGGATGAAAAATCAAGGAGAATACCTTTCGTTATTGATTTTTGTAACCGATTTATTTCAAAAAAAAAAAAAGTGATCACTCCTAGCTAGACTAGTCTTGTAAATAAATTGCAATGTTTTGAGTTGATTTGGGTGATTGGAATTTCATGTTGCCCTTTTTATTTGCGGCGCAGTCTCACGTGTTTAGCTAGGAGTGATCACACTCCTAAATAAAAACATGGGGCGGTTGGACTGCACCGCACCGGTCTTGTTTATGAACGGTTGGTCGAACCCGACTGCAGCCAGGAGCAGAGCAGGAGCCAAGCTGCCACTTCGGGCAGTCCTCACCTTCTTGCGCTTGCGCCGGAAGAAGGAAGCGCCGGCGATTCCAGCCCCAACCAGACGGAGATCGATGGCGGAGCCAACGGCCTCGTCCGCCGCCGGCTGGCCCTCGCCGAAGACGCGCGCCTCGCGCCGGTGCTCGCCCGCGTCCTCCCCTACGCCGTCGCCTCGCTGTCCTCCCCTGTGCCGGCCGTCCGCAAGCTTGTAAGCGCACCGCTCCTTTCCGTCCGTTTTCCTCCAGCACTTATTCGATCCGAGTTTCAGCGAGAGACATTCGTGCCGCCCGTCCTATTCCCCTCAGGACTAGTTACTTCCTTCGCGGAATCGCGGTGTTACGTTGTGTTGTATATGGCTCGTGCGGTGAGATTTGTGGTACACACTTGGGTTTCTGGTGGCGTACAACTGAGAGCTTTGTAAACTACTGCATTTAATCTGCCGCAATTTCTTCTATTATTGGTTTCTTCAGAGAGAGATTGCTTGTACTGTTAGTGGCTGGTCCATACAATTAAGTGATTAGTTCGTCTTACCGGTTTTTATTTTATACTACAACTATAAAAACTGCACGGTAATGTTCTTCACTGACAATTTTTTTTTTTTTTGTTTTGTTTTGAGTATCTAGCAAATGACCATGCATGTTTCGATTCGATCCATCCAAACCTTCTGAACTGCTGTCTTGCTATTTGCATCTATTATTGTTCACGCTATTGGTGAATGTGATACCCATAAGGTGGATGAGACTATTGCATCAAAATACCGAGTAAATAACTGAAACCAAGGATGGTCTAGTATCTGCTGAATTCTGTTTTCACACGTTATTGTATCAAGCACCACCTCAAGGGTAAGTATTCCTTGCTGAATTAGGTAAAAGTAAAACCATAGAACATGATTTGAGTGTTGGAAATTTGACTGCTATTGAATTGTACAGTAGTGGATGCCCAGCAGGACTGTCAGTTGCCCAATCAGAACGTGTCACTGGAAAACAACACCTAAAAAATAGACGTACTTGCATCAAGAAATGTGAAAGCATGTATGTACACATTTTAGCTGTCACTACCTGCACAATGCACTTGGTCTTCTCATTGTTGATTTTCTTGTTCAATCCCTTCAGCTAGGAATCTTGAATGTCGTTGAAGCTATGAACTTCGCACCTGAGATTGTCTACCCTTTTTATTTATCTGCTTCTTCAGATAGGTATTCTATTTTAGAATTTTGTCTAAAATATATTGGAATTTTTATGTGGACTGATAATGATGCTAACTACTATCTTAATACAGCCAAGAGCCAGTTTCTAAGAAAGGAGAAGAGCTCTTAAAGGCGCAAAGCTTCAACAGTAAATTTCAAAGATCCCACACTGTTCAATGGTATGCACTTTGCATTTCTTGGGTTTTGCTCAATGCGGTTTAAATTTCAGTTAGAGTACTGTCACTATATTTGTCTCTTGCCATCTATGTGGTCTGTTATAACTTATAAGTCATTGCACATTTATAGTCTACCTGGATGCGTTTCTATGTATTGGTGTTGTTTTGATTGTGGTTTCATTTTTTTTTTTACCTGTTGGGTTTTATGGTCCATTGGAGAGAAAAAGCATATGTGAGTGGATGGTTGCAAACCTGTTCTCATGATTTTCCAGCTCTTCTTGAACTCCCAAACCTGCCTTTCACAAGTATGTGTACCCATATAGGTGCCTACATATGTCCACGCAATTGGCTGCCAGCTGACATGGTTGAATGCCAGCAGGCTTGAACATGCATAGCTGAATGTGTGCGTACTTGTGTGGGCACTTCTTATTCTTGTTTGCCATTAAGAAATTGATAGTTCCATTGCATGTAACCCCTTCATGTGTTTATCTGTTATTTTTTATCTCAATAAATATTTTGTGGTAAGTCTTTATCCATGATAATGTTCTCTTGTGATGAGACAGGTACTGTGGATGCAGAGAATATAGCTGCTGATCTGTAAGTTTCCCCAGCACATCCTTCGAATGTGGCTTATGAATGTTTTCAGCCGATCAGTTGCTGCAGCAAATGCATTTCCGCACACACTTCAATGCATCTTCGGCTGCATCTATGGTATTCTATTTTGTACCCCACTTTTTTTAGTTTGCATTTAATTGGTCTTGTCCCTTCTGCTGCCTAATTGTTACATTGTAATAAGATTGATTGTTAGCAACTGTAGTTTTTCCATACTTTATATTTGTATCATTAATGAGCTGTCTATGTAGGACTGAAATATTTTTTCCAATGTTTTGTTGTTTTGAAATTTCCTTTTCTTTTGACGGCAATGTCTTTCTAAAAAAAACTCCACTAATAAATGGGAAGAATGTAAGCTAGTAAGTTTATCAAGGATCATGGTCAACTGAGATTAAGACATTTTATTAATTCTGCTCAAGGATCGTGCTCATTGTGGTTCCAGAAAGCATTTCTGTTGGCCTCGATGGATTAGTGTCTGGTCTCTGACTCTCTGTTGTTCTTAATGAGATTATGCACTGGTATTTTGAACTCATATTTCTGTGAACCTATTATTAGAAATAACTCTGTCTCCACATTCTTACATTTAATTGCTGGTAGAACCATCCTTTTGCTGTTTCAATGAGGTAATGACTTAAACTTCACCATTTTGGTATGCTACTAAATTCATCTTGTCTTTCATTGGTTGACCTTTCTTCTCGTGGAACCAAAGGTTTCCATTGGTGCCATTTATTAAAATAAATTTCATGTTTTCCTTAGATTGTTTTAAATTGCACTTTATACTTGCAGTTGGTGTCATTGCGGTATGCAGAATGCATAGATTGGCTAAGAACTCTTTTGGCTCATGTTGATTCTGATGCTCATGAAGTTGCTTCACGCCTGCTTGGTATTGCTTCTTCAGCTCTTTCAACCTCTTCTGCACTAAGTCTTCTGTCTGAGCTCACTTCAACACTGAGCTGGGTCAAAACCGTCCCCATTAGGGTATGCAAATGAAAACTTAAGTCAGTGCTTATGAAAACAGATGCGTCAGTGCTAGATTGGAGCCAAAACTATAACTGGATCTGTCTGATAGATGTCTAATTTCTATGTTGTGTATACTTGTGCCCACTTCACAAGTTTGACTGCCTATGATGCAATTAATTTGGCTGCCATCACGTGGCTTAGAAAACCTCCGTCCTAACTCATTATTTTCATGAATGCAACTAATTTGTATGTTTTTCAATTTAAGTTTTTTAATTTGTTGTATTTGGAGTGTATATGCAGATATCTGAGGATAT
Organism: Hyparrhenia diplandra; assembly: GCA_015847255.1. Lineage (NCBI taxonomy): Eukaryota > Viridiplantae > Streptophyta > Magnoliopsida > Poales > Poaceae > Hyparrhenia > Hyparrhenia diplandra. Next base: position 484,491 of record JADLZK010011343.1, on the reverse strand, counting down.
GGTAAAAAATGTAGTTGATATTCTTGTAAAAGTAGTTGTCTCTGAAGGTTCGACATTAGCATCTGTTGCTATGGAATCTCTTGGTCACATTGGTCTGCGTTGTGCATTGCCTTCCATCAACCAAAACTATTCTACAGGTTAACTTGTCAATCAAAGCTATACTTCTTATGAGTTGTGCTATTTATCATCTATGATGCTATTTATTTTAATTAATTTTGCTTCAGGTAAACTATTAAGTGTTCTCTGTGAGAGGCTGACTAAGCTTCTTTCTGAAAAATGATACTAAAGCTCAACAGAAAATTCTTGTGTCATTGGTGCACATATCTTGGAATGAGATGTCCTTTCCTCACCTGAATGATGCCTTATACTTGTTTTTTAGTCTTTCACGTTCTAAGGTAGTGGCACAAGAATCCAAACTTTGCAGCTAAAATATTTACCACTATTCTTTGGAATAAATAATAACATTCTTAAATTGTGCTTGTTCCGGTAGAAGATGTACTTTTTTGCAGGGGAGGCTTTATCTTTCATATGGGGAGAAGTTCCTGTGACAGCAGATGTGATATTGGAGACGAACTTTGTGTCCCTTTCCCAGGCCACAAACTATCTTACTGGTGATCTCTAGTCTTGAGTAACTCCTATGGAAAAAGTGATTGTGAAGATGCACACTCAGTTGCATGAGAAGAAATTATTAAAAAGTTGTTCGAAACACTAGTTTATACAGTAGAAAAGAAGAAAAAGCGGTGCAGGTACTGTCTGGTTGGTCTCGCTGACGATATACTGTGGCCGACATATAAAAATCCTTGAACTACTTCCGCAAATCCAGGTTTGTCAACCAAGAATAAGATACCTAGATTATTAGGGTGACCCTTGTACATTTTTTAAACTTTTCTCTAAACTGCCTCAGTGCATTAGAATCTGTAGACATTATACCGTGATATCCATAATTCCATATAGTATTTTAGTGCCAGTAATCTACAATGACTTAGGCATTGAAGCTAACTTTGAGTAGAAGTACATTAGATGTGTACCCCACTTAAAAACTGAACTAGCCATTGATTCATTTTGGGAGTTTTTACTAGGGTTTATGTGCCAATCTATGACTGTAGTTCAAATTTGCGCTTTAGTGAGGTGCCAAAAAATAGACCTAGGGTATCTCACCTTTTTGATTGAAGTGAGCTTGATTGAAGTTAGCTAGCACCATTGATTTTAGTTGAGTCTAATATTTGATTGCTTTATTTGTTCATATAGTCATTTAATGTTCCCACCAGAGATCCTCCTTTATCGAAAAATTTTAATTTCATCTCTTTTGCAGGAAGCCCTTCACATCTTCTTGGTGATCCAAATGAGCTTACGCAAGATTTGGCATCTCAAGGCATGAGTATTGTGTATGAGCTTGGTGATGCATCTATGAAATAGGAGCTGGTTCATGCTCTGGTGAACACACTGACTTGGGCTGCAAGAAAGAAAAAAGACATTGAGGTTTATATTTTTCTCAATTATATATTTTTTTCCTTAGTTGACAATGTTTTATCTGAAGGTAATTATGTTTTATGCATTAGTTGGAGGATTCTGAGGTCTTTCAAGAAGGCACAATTGGCAATAATCCTACTGGAAGGAGCTGTGCAGTCTTGCCAATGAGATGGGGCAACCTGACCTGATATATCAGGCTTGTTCATGGATCTAGCTAATTATCAGGCTGCTCCCAATTCTAAAAGGGGTGCTGCTTTTGGATTTTCCATGATAGCCAAACAAGCTGGCGAGGCACTTCAACCTTAATCAGATTGCAGATAAGATTTCCTCATGTTTTTCTTGTTGTTGAGAAAACTAATATTAAATTTATTTGAATTTTGCATTATAACTCATTGAGATTAGCTTTGTACCACAATAATAGTTTTCTAGTAGTCAATGTACTCCCATGCATAATCATAGTTCCAGAAATCATTATTTTCAAGCATCCGTTACTGTGAGTAGCAAGGTTTTGGTATAATGAACATCCATGCAACTATTGCTTGTAATTAAGTAAAACATGGCCTTGGAACTCGGATCAGAAAAATAGACCAAACATAAATCTACTGAGTAACTGTTATACATGTCAGCAGTCATCTTATCCTTAAGATGGTCATTGCATTGTTTTCTGGTTGTCATTGATATACAGCAATAGGTTATATTATTGCGTTCATATTTCTTATAGTAAGCTCATAGAGCCTTGGAGCTAATAATTCCAGCTGCACTTAGGATTCAATGGCACACATCTGGAAGTTAATTGATTCAGATCCAAAAAAAAAAGCAATAGATGAATATTATGATGCCATAGGATTTGTTGGTTCAATCTGGGTCGAGGCTTTGGCGCCACGAGAAGCATCCTGCCTTGCACTTGCAGACATCATCCACGGTCGAAGATATGGTCAGGTAACGTTCATGGTGTTATGTAAATTTTGAATAGCTCGATATTTCATTTGACATGCAGAGATGGCCATAATGTGTGTGAAGCCCAAGGGCGCGCAGAGGCCTCCGTCTATCTCAGAGATGCTCAAGGAGATCCAGGACGTCATTGCCATCGAGCAGGGACCCTAGGAGATGCAGCGCTCTACCATCCAGCAGCAGCTGCTCGTGTCCAATAGTTGGTGCCTCCTCATCCGTGAACAACAATTGCTAGTGTGGCGGTGGATTTAGAGCAGAACGGAGCATCCTTCGACGAGCTGGTCATGCGACCGGGTCTCAGATGACAACATTGCAGCAGCCCTCAGCCTTATTTGTATGTAGTACGTACCTACGTATGTATGGTATTGCCAATCTTGAGTCCGTTTCATTCATGCATGTACTACTTGAGGAAACCTGTACCTGGGCTGTATGTAATGGGTAAGAATTTATTATGTTTAACTAAATGGAGTGAAGCGTATGGACGCAATTAGAAGATGTTTAGGACACCGACATTGTCTCCAAAACACAAATTTGTCTTATCTTTTCTATAAAAATATTTATTGGAAAGTTATATATGTATATTTTTTGTGAAAGTGATTTTAAGACAAATTTATCATTTTCACATATCCAAACTCAAAGATTTAAAAGTTATTCATGATATTCTTAATGTTTGATCAAAACCTTTTCTAAAATGTCTGCTAAATGTGATATGGAGTTTTGACAGACAAATCGAAGCATTTTTAAGAATGTTAACGGATTTTTGGGGGTGTTGAAACAAATGAAGTAATGCTAGCAAAGAAACCATGGGTTACACTGACAATAATGACTTTCTTGTAAACTTTCACCTTAAATCCCTTATTAATTAACATAAATTCAATTCCCTACGCAAAACGCACGTACGCGCGCGCCAGGCAGCCACAAACACCGACCAAAATCATCTTGTACAGACACAAGAAAACAAACTGCCATCAAGCCAAGCCAACCTAAGCTGCTTATAGGTTGGATTTACCTGACGACTCACAGATACATCCGGTGTTCCACATATCACAACTTAAGCCTTTTGTCGCCAATTATTCTCCAGTTTATAGGCTTGCCGGTGACATCTGATGTGGACGCAGCAAATACTCAACCACTTGAGATCATCGATAGACGCGTGGTGAAGAAAGGCAACAATGCCGTCCCTCCTCAAGTGCAGGTCACATGGACCGGTCTGCCGAGCTCATCGATAACCTGGGAAGATCATCGACACTCGTACACAGCTGAATACGAAACATTTTGTTACCGGCCGCTGGCACCTTTCCGTTCGATGGGCCAACCAAAGCAAGCAACGCAGCAGCTTCATTCATTGGGCCGTTCGATGGGCGATGCAAATTGCAAGAACTATATGGAGTTAAGTTTGTACAAGAATTCATTTCAGAAGAAAAAGAATGGGGCCCATTGTAATTTTACGGTTTTTAAAGGGTCATGGTTGTTTTCCTAATGCAACTATTGCATGTAGTGTTCTATTGACTATTCATGTCACCATTGCATCAATAGAGCGAAGCTTTTCTAAATTAAAGCTATTGAAGGCGTATTTGTGTTCTACAATGACACAAGAAAGGCTTAATGATTTGGCTATAATAACACTTAAGGCGAAATGTCGGAGAAGATTGATTATGAGCATATCATTGAAGACTTTATTTCAAAAAACACTAAAAGAATGATGCTATTCAAGTACCGTTATACAACATACATACTATTTTTAATATATCATCTTGCAATATACTTCATACTACATTTAGCATTATGTTTTCTAGGTTAGTAAGCCTCCTTTTTTTTTATTGTCTCCAATTTCTCCGGGACGGCCCTGAGCGGCGTCAGCTTGGGGGCAAGCTGGGCAGGAGGACGTGTAACAGCCGGTGCTAAGGAGTGAGGAAGATGGCGTATTATGCTCAGTAGTGCAGGCGGCAACGCAGTGTCATTTCCATTTTTGCATTTATGTTTTATATTGAGTCAATGACATGTATGGGCCACGTGCCAGGTTCCTTTCCGCACAAAATGTGTCAAGCTTTGTAATCGGACGCATTCAGACATTTGCAAAATCAAACTCGAAAGCCAAGGCACAGAGTTGACGATCGTCTGATCTGTACCCTGTCCCTCTCACGTCGTTGACGATCGCTGGCGTCTCTGGCCCACCGCTGCCAGACCCTTTTGGTCGATATAATAGAGAGATCTAGACTTTTTTTAGATCCAGTTTTCCTGCAATTTGCCCGAGATTTGGCTCACAGCCCTAACAGGACACGTCACCATTCACATTTACTAATTACTTGATTGTGCAGGCGTCATTATTATTTTCTGTTTTTTTTTTTTCACACAAGTATACATCACACAAGTATATTTTTCACAATGATGCTAATAGAATAAAGCATAGGTAAACCTCAAGAATAAATGATCGAAATAGCAGAATAAACGATCCAAACATAAAAACCAAGAAATGTTCTGAGTTAATATATATATTTCTGGTTGTTACCATTGTCAATGGAAGTCAAATTACAAAAACTGACACATGTTGCTTGAGAATTAGCTGTGCACAGACTGACAGTATCAAAAACAGACTATATACACCAAATGCGGCATCAAAACAAAGTTCTGGCAATTCTTCCTTTACAGAGTGTTACATCAGGTCAACATTTTTTTTTTTTTTTTGGGAGTTTTAGGGCAGTTCTGGGTGGATCAACACCCGTCCAGGAAACCCAGCATCCAGTACATCAGTTACTTGACCAACAATGAGAGCGAACATTACAGGTCGACATTATAAGAAGCATATCAGGTCGAACCATTCACTACACAGCTCTGTACTTCCCTCTGAAGCAACCAGCCAAGAACAGCTGTCTCTGAAAATCACGGAAAAGGTTTGGGAAATGTTGACCAACAATGAGAGCGAACTTTTCATGACAATGCCTTGCATCATGTTGTCTGATATTTCTCAGAAGCCTAAGAAGATCCTTGAATTTTTTTTTGTAGGACTGGCGCATCAGTGGGTTGAGCAAATATGTATTTGCACCATTCGCACCAGGTTTTTTAAGTACTTCTTGCCAACCATCATATGAACTCATATTGATACAGACGCTGTCATAAGCTTTCCTGTCCTCGGCCTTAAGATCCAAAAGTCTGTCATACCATACCATTAAGGTATCCCCACACTCCTCAATGCCCATGAGGTTAGCATGATAAGGCAAAAGAACTTCGATGCCCTCCTCAAATATATCAGACAGCCACAGATTGAGGTCATGTGGTATGCATTTTCCCTTAAACATTTCTGTCTTGACCATCCTAACAAACCTTTCTAGGTCCTCAAGCTGTCCACCAGGCTTCTTTAAAAACAACCTCTTCGAAGACCAGCAAACTTGACAGTCAATCTCAACCTCGATTCATAAACAGCAAAGTTCTGCATTGTAAAGTTTCCAGCCAATGAATAACCTTTTTTGTGGAGACATTTCAAAAGGACATACACCTCTCTCACGATCTCCTTGGTCTTATCTGCTGTATATATGGTTTCATGGATTAGCGACCCTGGTGTCAACTCCCAAACTACCAGTCTCCAATCCAGATATGCTGGCAGCCTAACAATCCCCTGAGACATATCCGCCGGGCAAACAAGGAAGTCATGAAGTATTCCCTCTTCATCAAAGCATAGCGAATTTACTTCTGTACCATCACAAAGCTGTGGCAATTCTTCCTTTACAGAGGGGATGAAAGACGACATCTGAGAAAGAGCACTTGCAGGAAGCTTCTTGTTTGCAGAAAGAGCCTTTATCTTGGTGGTACGAAGCTTAAAAGATACCCCTGGCTTTGAATGTAGACTAGAGGGTGTATTGCACAGCACACTTGTGACAGTTGGACTCAGCCTCTGTCTTGATACAGTTGAAGGAGGTAAATCTGAATGGTCTGATATCCTACATAATACAGGAGAATCAATCAATACAAAAAAAAAAATGGTCCCTGCTGAAAGTAACCAAGTGCTTTCACAAGTTTGCATTGCCAACAAACAATTGTTACCTCGAAAAACAATATATGGAAAGTTTCCCGTCATCAGTCAAAAAGATTAGAAAGTGCTGAGGTGCCACCTCCTCTTGACAGAGTCCAAAGTTCCCAGTCTTTTGATCTAATGAAACATGCCCAACTGCAAAGCCTAGTACAGCATTATGACATTTCCCTGAAATCAGAAAGAAAAAAAGAACATTTTAGGGTTCATTTTCAACGAGAGATCCAGGGTTTGCTAAAAGTCAATCATTTACTGGTGACGATTTACCTTGTAAATCAATTATGGTAGTATATTTTGATTCCAGCATTTCAGTTCCATATTTTTCTTCAAAATTTTGTGTCCGCTTCAGACAAGCAATCTGTCCTCGAATGCTCTTTTTACTGGAAGCAAACAGCATGTCCCTTTTTTGGTAAAAAAAAAGCATCAGATGTATGTTTCAATCAGACAAAACAAACGGATATGAGAGCATTATACAAGATTTGTTTTTAAAAGGTAGCTTATACATTCTTACACTTCATGTCACAGACAACATAATCTTTAGTGTGCACTAGTAAATGGCAATGAAACAAGATCAGCTTACACCTAAATGAATGTATGGATCAAGGATTTCCTAACTGATTTCATTTTTGGGAACATCCCCTTCGCATGGAGATAGTGTAACATGATTTTTGTTGTAACCAATGCAGACAAGAAAATCATTTTCTCCATATCAGTACAGTAAAGTCCCCACCCAAATAACTGCCTACCACCATAAATACTGCACACAATCTAAAATTTATATGTAACCATTACTAAATACAGCTTTTCAAGGAATATGTAGACATACCAGCGAGACAAGTAGCAAAACTGTGGATCTGGTACAGCTCTGATATTATCCTTGAAACCGTTGAACAAATCACTGTATGTGTAGACAGTGGCCTCCAAAGGTGTGTTTGTTTCATTGCTTATAATTTGAACAATGTATTCTTCTTCCAAGCCCTTTTTGCTCAATCGAAGGCAACCAATAGCAATACTGTTGTTGCGCAGCCAACTAACGCAATCAACTGATCAAAAATACAATATGAGCAAAACATCCATAAAGACTACTCCAAAGAAATATGCACATTTGATACCTTTGCAATCAAACTCATCCGAGCTGAGGAGGGAGAGGGGCATGCACATTCTTTCCTTAAAATCAGAGGATATGATGCTTAATTTCTTGCCTCTAACAATTGCAATGCAATTTCCTTTCTGGGAACAGTCAGCTGTATACATTTCAACATTTCAAATAGCATTCAGCATATGGTATGTTTCACACTTCATGCTATGTGCAGTAAAAAATACTATACCTGCATCAACACTGCTGTAAGCATCCTCTAGAGGTTTATCAATCTTGCCATGAGATAGGAGCCCACCAGTCGACAAAACAATGTAACGTCCTTCATTTAGCCATTTAAAATCTTTGAGACTTGCAGGTTGTCCAAAGCAACATGTCGACAAAGGTTGGATATCCTGTTAGCATGCACACAGCCACACAGATTAGCCTCAAATCTAACACAAATAAGACTGTAAACTGATGGGCAAAAAAAACAGAATACCTTATTCAGCAATGAGCGTAATTTGAAGAAATGTATCCCTCTGTCAGTGCACACGGCCACTACTGAGCCGTCCCGAGAGATGTTTATATGTGACACGCCTGGGAGGGGCACGTCGATGATGCATGAGTCCTGGGCGCAGCGGCTGCCCTTCTCCCGGCCCTCTTTGGTCGCAATGAGTAGTTCCTTTGCGTCCATTACCATGAACCCTGATGAAAGGATAAAAACGAGAATCCTAAGTGACACGATGAGACGGGAATCGAGAACCCTAAGTGACACGATGAGACGGGAATCGCGAAGTCACCAGTGATAGGATGAGGCGGGAATCGCGAAATTACCAGCGGGATGGGCGATGAAGACGGTGGAGCAGCGTTCGGAGACGGTGACCGGGCGCACCGGAGCGGAATCCGGGTGGAAGAACGGGGAGGTAGCGGTCGGGAGGAGGGGGGATGGGGTCACCGGCGAGGCGGAAGGAGATATCGGTGGATCCGTTCTCCTCGGCCTCCACCTCGTCGGACGGATCCAGCTTGCGCGGCACCGCCATGGCCGTTGCGCCCGCGGAACCGGATGCGGCGGCGGCGGTCAGTTTGGGGTTGGGGAGGCGGCGGTCGGTTTGGGGTTTGGGGGCTTGGGGTTTGGGTTTGGGGAGGCCGCGCGGGGTACTCGCGGGGTACTCAATTTCATTCTCTGCAGTCAGTTGATCCTGGCCGTTCACTCCATCCAATGGAGCAGCTGAGCCCACGCACTCTACCTCGTTCCCACGAGTTGCAAGGCCCAATAACACGGCCCGTTAAGTGTAAAAAGGCAGCGGGCCGGCGTTCCTGCTTTTGGCGCGACACTTGCTGTGTCTAAGTGTATTTGGTAAAAATGAAATTGCAGCCATTCACAATACAATTTTCAAATCAATTTACAACACAATGGCAATATTTACAGCCGCTGTGTCCTCTGGGCATCAGGCCAATGCAGTGCGGTCATGGAAAAGGCTTCAAAACGCTACAGCTCGCGGCAGCCGCACACGCTGTCACAGCATCACTTCTCCTTGTTTTGTTGTGTACACACAGACACTGGTGAAAACTAAAAAGGTGAGAAATGATGAGGACGATAATGGCGATGCTCATGCGTCCATGCCGAGGCAACAAAATACAAAGTCAGAAACCACCTCTTCCTCTTGCCTCTTGTGAACAGGTGTGGCAGGTGAACCTGCAGCAGCCAGCAGAGCATGATAATGCTTACTGGCAGCAAAAGGTACTTAAGAGAGGTTACAGAGGGCACATGACAGTGCTAATGATGGGATACCATGAACAAGATCATCTACTCGGTTAGTGTTTCCTCTGTTATGCACACTGTCGACACTTGTCAGCTGCAACTACATCTGCTGAAACATTCTTCATCCAATCCAACTGGCGACGGCATTTTGTTGCAGGCGCAAAGCTGAGCTGTCGCTTATTTGGGTTCCAATCAGATCAGAGTATGTAATCAGTATTCGGCTTGTGTTTATTTGGGTTCCAGTGAGAGGTAGAATCTTGAAAAGGTGTAAGAGATGAGCATTAGGAATAAGTACAGTTACCATAGTATATTAATGTAGACTATGTAGTGTGCAAGCACCATCAGAAAAAGAGCAATAGTTTAACAGGAAGGAATGGTATTAGTCCTGCATCAATAGTTTATTACTCCCTCCGTTCCAAATTGTAGTTCACTTTGGTTTTTCTAGATCCATTTGTTTTGTTATGTATCTAGACATAGTGTATAACTAGGTGCATAACAAAATCAATGTATCTAGAAAAGCCAAAGTGAACTACAATTTGAAACGGAGGGAGTAGCAGGAAGAGATTAGTCCAACCTGATTAAATACTACTGCTCAGGTAGCGACACTAGCTTTTGGCCACATCTTTCGTACAATCTGACAATGGCTGGTAGGAGTAGAAAAGAGCACATCCATCCAACTGCCGCACTGAAGCGGCAACAGCTGCCTGAGATTTGGATGAAACGAAACGAAACACAAACACTGTCATCTCATCAGTCAGGTACGGAAAATGGTATTGTTATTGCCTTGATTGATCACGACCTCTTCATTATTAGTGCCTTGGAAATATCATGCAGGTCCTCTGACTGAAAAAAGTTGCATCTTCTTCCTCTTCTGAAGTATTGGAACACCAATTTATTCAGTGTGAAAGAAAGCTACATATAGTTAATCCCATTGCTATCCTTCAGATATTCTCTCTGCATCCCATCCCAGAAATATAGCTCCTTCTTGCACACAAGTACTCAATTCATCATCATGCGTCTGAAACAATCTGCTACCACTCACAGACATGTTGCCAGATTGGCACTCAACTGAACTGTAGTATATGCATTCCAACGATGATTGCCGCAGCTGTTTCTAGTTTGCACGCAGCATGATACCAAGAACAAACTCCAAAACTGAAGTTTCTGGAATGACACTGGCCCTTGGCCACATCTTAGAATTGCCAGCGAATGGCACATATGCGAAGTGAATCACACGTTTGTTGCAACACAAGTTACTCGAGAATCAGAAATGGTCCATGCCACCTACTGTACAAATTGCAGAGCATGGCATTTGGATAACGTATGAACCCAAATACTGCAATTTCACTAAATAATACAGAAAATGAAATGATACGCTATCTCCATGATCAGGACCTTTTCAATACCTTCAAAATATCTTGCAACTTGTTTCTCCTTTTCTCCATCAAGAAGGTTGAGGCTTCTATTCTGAAATATTCTATACCATCCAGACCCAATTCATTTTTTAATATAAAAGACGCATCCAGTTGGTCCTATTCTTGAGATATTCACTTTGCAACTCATAATAAATATATTGATACATCACACAAGTCAATCAATTCATAATTCTGATGACCAATCCACAATATACCACTCATAGAAATATTGCAAGATCGAGACACGCGACCAAATCATGCATTACATGAGCCCATTTAGAATACTGAAAAATCTGGCTTTTCTCACAAATAGATCACCAAGACTTTGTAGTTGTTATTGTGTCACAAATCGATCAACACATTTTGCGACAATTATATATTCTCGCACAATGATGTTGATAGAATAAAGCATCCAGAACAAACGATTGAAATAGCAGAACCAAGGTAACCCAAACATAAGAACCAAGAAATGTGCAGAGTTAAACTACATATATATTTTCCCTGGTTGTTAGCATTGTCAATGAGAGTCACATATCAAAAGCGACACAAGTTGCTTGAGAATTAGCTGCACAGAGACGTGACACTATCAAAAACACGACAATATACACCAAATGCAGCATCAAAAACATGGGAATAAGGAATAATCAGCTTTACCTAAAGATGACACCTTCCCTTTCCCTTTCCTGTAATCCTTTACAGAAGGATACACATTTTATACTTACCACCACTAGCTGATCACAGAAGAAAGAACAGGATAGCTACCTAGCACCACCACATTGCTAGATCAAAGGCCGGCAAGACGATGATGATGATCTTCGACAGAGCTCAATCGGCATTGAGCATCGGGGAATCGAAGCCCTCCATCCGGCTGCGCACGATGCGGTGGAAGACCTCCCGGACCTGTCTCTCCAGCGGTTCCAGCCCATCCTTCATGGCAGCACACGCCGCGGCAAGCTCCGCCGCCGCCTCCCTCACCTCGGCCTCCCGCTCACCAGTGAGCGGCACAGGCGCGGCATCAATGGCCTCCGCGAGCCTCTGCGCAGACTTCTCCAGCGCGTGGATCTCCCTGAGCAGACCACACGAGCTACGTCGGTCCTTGCGCTTCCCTTCCTCCGCAAGACGCTCCTGGAGCGCGAGCAGCGGCGGCGCCCACGGGAACGCTCCCCGCGGCGGCGGGGACGGGAGGTGGTGGTGGCTCCCCTGAAGCGCGGCGGCGCGGTCGGACACGGCACCGCGGCGACGAGCGCCCACGCCGCGAGGTGGAGCAAGCATCCCATGGCGTAGGCCGGCGCCGCGACTCCCGAATCGTTGGCGCGCGGCGCGGCCAGACCCGCCCCGATCGCCTGCAGCTGCCGCGCCGCCGACCACGTCCGCGACACGCCCAGGACAGCGAGCGGAAGTGCACCGACGGCGAGGAGGTCGAGGACGACGAGGAAGAGGAGGACGCCGAGGCGAGCGACGCGGCGCGGGACGGGGAGGCGCGCGCCGCGGCCGAAGGAGCGGTTCCGGTGGGAGGCCAGGAACGAGGCGAGCCCGCCACCGACACCCACCGACGCCGCGGCCGCGTCGTCGATGAGCAGCACCGACAGGTCCGACAGCGCCTTCCGCGCGCGCCGCAGCTGGCCCTCGTGGATCTGCTGCTGCTGCCCCTCATCGCAGCCGGATGGGGGCGGTAGAAGCGCGGAGGCGGCGATCCCGGCGAGGCGTTCCCACCGACGCGCCTGGTCGACGCCGTCGCGCGCCGCGTTGCAGACGTCGAGCGCCTTGACTGCGCGCTCGCCGAACTCGGTGAGTACCTTCTCCGCCGCGGGTGGAGTGACGACGCCACTGCGGCGGCGGGACTCGGCGAGCGCGACACGGAACTCTTCCTGGCAGAGGAGGAAGGCGTCGAGGAGGCGGCGGATCCACGGGACGGACATGAACTCGTCGTCGTCGTCGGAGGAGGAGGAGGACCGCAGGTCCTCGAGGTGCGCGGCGACGTGGTTGTGGAAATCGTCGAGCTCCAGGTCCACGACGACGCCGTGCGTCGGCGGCGGAGGAGTCATCGCGGATGCAACCGCTGGGGAGGAGGCGGTGTCGCGGCGGAGGGAGAGGAGCGTGCGGCCGAAGGAGGAGAACGGTGAGGAGGAGGAGTGGGCGTGCGTGGATGGGGTGGAGCCTTGGAGGTCCGTGGCCGGCATGGTCTCGGCGTACGTCGGCGTCGGTGGGGTTGTGGGGAGGAGGAATCGAAGCGAGCAAGCAAGCGCGGATGATCTTGGAGAGGGAAGGAAGGAGGGGAACGGCCGGCAGCGCGCGCGGATCAGGGGGTTTGGGTCAGCGGATCTGCGGGGGGCATGGCGGCTCGGCTCAGCTGGGCCTGGACTCCAGTGAGATTGAGATGGGCGTGCGGCGGCGGTGGTGGAAGAATGGTGATGGGTGGCGTGGTGGTATATACTCCCTCCGTTCATTAAAACTAGCAAATCTTTGGTGATAGAAAGCGTGTTTGGCCTTTCGTCTTGTTTAGCTTTTTTTAATAAACATTACCACTTTTGTTATGACTTATTATATCACTAAAGATATTGTAGTAATATTTTGTTTTTTTTTATAATTTACATAAAATTTTTTTGAATAAGATGAAAGGTCAAATACAATTTTTCTCAGTCAAAGAATTGCTAGTTTTAAGAAACGGATGGAGTATGTGTGGTTTAGGGGAGGGAGAGGGGGATTAGTTTATTTGGTTGCGGAAGAAAGGGTCGGAAGCAGCTGCACTGCAGCAGTCTCGTCTCTTGGTTCGTCTGGGCTACATGGAGGTTGGACTAGTTTAGTGCTTTTGATTATGGTTTTGTGGGCGCAAGCAAATATTCCTCTCACTGTGGTTTGGGAATGTTTCTGGTTTTTGTTTAAGATTAATTTTGGGGGTGGGGTGGTTTTGCTGTGACAGCCCTTGTGTGGTTTCGTAATTGTTCACCAGTCCTCTTGTGACGACGTACTGTCGTGTGGTTTGGGAAACTTTCGCTATGCATGTGGATCCAATCCACGGCGTACTGTATGTGCACAGCAGACAGCTGCAGGGTGCAAACGCCGTCCTCGATCTTCGCATGCAATGCAGTGCCAGTACAGCCTGAATGCACTGCCTCCTCCGTTACATTCAGGTCATCCCAGGCAACAACATCGAGGGGGTGTTCGGTTGCCATGCAACCCGAAATAATTTGGGTTAGAGCTACTTTGTAGCACATTACGTTTGTATTTGGTAATTATTGTCCCCAACATGCATTAACTAAGTTCAAAAGATTCGTCTCGCACTTTTCAACTAAACTGTGTAATTAGCTTTGTTATTTACCTATGTTTAGTGATTCATTTATGCATTAAAAGATTCGATGTGGCCAGTCTTGTAGACTTTTTTGGGTTTTGCTTTTGCCTTTGCATGGGAAGTGAACAACCTCCGAGTCTTTTTGTTTCCATTCATTCAGGCCTTTTAATTTCTTCACCTGAATTTGCTCACCATTCAGGCCCTCATCGATCCGATCCGATGACATGAGCTACTAGAAGGAGTACTTCCTCCGCTCCACAAAACATGCAATTTCTCACATCCCGAGGAGTCAAACATGGCTAACTTTGACCAAGTTTATATGAAAAAATACTAATATTTATGAGACAAAATAAATATCATTAGATTTATTATGAAATATATTTTCATGACAAATTTGTTTCAAAACATAAATGCTAGTAGTTTTTGCTAAAAATTTTGGTCAAAAGATTTAAATAGTTGACTCAAGACGCTTCCCACGCTTGTTTTTCGGAACGGAGGGAGTACTACAAAAAGACGTGCTTCGCAAGATGGATCTCATACTGCCGCTGACACTGACGGCCACCATGGATTGGGATTGGGATCATTTGATTTGCTTGGGAATCAAGGCGCCCAGCCTCCATGGAACCACGGCAGCCTCGAGTTGAGTCCCCGCCCGCCTTTTTCTTGCACAAGTGGACGCCTCACTCTCCTTCCGGCATCATCGGGACGAGAATGACGCCCTGACGGAGACGTCTGCCGGCCTGTATCATCACATCGGGTCTCTCCATCGATCAATCGTTTCTTGCGCAGCAGGGAAAATGGATCCGTACATGTATTGGGTCATGATTCAAGCCAACCTGACTGGACTGACTGACTGACTAACTGATGGCCGGTGATGGATGCATGGATGATTCAAGTCATACGTACACGGACTAATCTCACGCGCGCTTACAGTTACAGACAGGTGTAGGTACTCGCGCGTTCACAAGTCAGAACGCATGGGTTTGACAAAAAAAAACACTGAAAAAAGTCCATGCATCAACAGCTTGTGTTGAAGTTTCAGTTTCAGTTTCAATTCAAACATGGGCGATCCCATGCATCTGTATTCGTCCATATGGCCATTGTTGGCGGTCAGGTCGTCCATACGTATGAATATGATCCACCCATGCATATGTAGCTTATTCTATTCCTCGTGTTAGAAGATTTCAGCGGTCTGTACTTCATCGTAGAGTCCTAAAAGCTATTAATTACACCGCCACGCGTGGCGATTTTGCGATGTGGCATATCATTTATAGAGGAGAGATGGAAAAACAAGAAACGACGTCTTACGTAGACTCGACGTCTACGCAAAAATCGAGTGCGCGCTCGTATCGCCGGATCCCGTGAGACCGATTCCATCCCCAAGCGCTCTTGATTCCGCCCCGACCCCGCACCAGACGCCGGGCGTCCGCCGCCGCCAGGCTGGCCAGCCTTCGCCCGAGGAGCTCCGGCGAGGCCCATTCCCAAGCGCTCCTGATTCCGCCCCGACCCCACACCAGACGCCGGGCGTCCGCCGCTGACGGGCTGGCCAGCCTCCGCCCGAGGAGCTCCGGCGAGGCCCTCGGATCTCGCACGGCAGATGCCGTGGAGCTCGTGCAGCAGTCGTGGATTCGTGCGGCTGCCCGGACCACGCCGTCATGGACTGCTCGCGACCTGCCGGCTCGCCGCGTTCGCCGCGTCTAGCACGCGTGCAGCCGGCCGCAGACCTCGCACGGCGTTCGTCAGGGTATCTCCAACTTGCGCAAGGCCACAACCTCCACCAGGGCCCGCTGAGCGCTCGAAGACAAGCATCGCTGCTCCGACCTGCTGCTATCCTGCTTTCTTTCCCCACGGCAAGCAAGCCACAGATGGTTGCACTAACGAATGGAGCATAGGATCAAATGAGTAATAGTTTAGATTTTTGTTTAGACTCGAGTAGAGAAAAATGCATTGTGATGTATAGTTTCTTGGACACAAAGTCCTAGATGGAAGACTTACTTCATGAGAGTATGACCGCATGAGTCTTTCTTAACAAGTTGCCTTCTCCGCGGAAAAAAATGGCGTGGACCCTGGGTTCACCCGGACCTGGGTGCGCCCCCAGCCTGGATACTTGCCACCTGTCCCAGGAAATCATCAGACGGCGGGACTGCAGCGTGGCTTTTTTCCCTTCCCGATGGGCTCGTCTGTCCGCTCCCGGCTCCCGACGGCTCCATAGCAGGACGGCTAACGGCTCCGCATCAGGAAACCATCGTCTCGCGTAGCTAGCAGTCCACATCTCGTTCGCAACCAGAGGCAACCAGATATATTCCTTCTCCTCCATAAAAAATTGTAACCGCGTCGCTCGAGACGGCAACCAGATATTTATTTGTTCATCAATTGCCGTTTTAATCAACACTGAGCAAAGCAATCGCGTGTTGTTGCTTTCTGACGCCTGCACTTGCAGCTGCAGTGTCTGGCAGCAATGGAGCCCAAGTCAAATTAATAAACATTCAGCTGCAGCGTACGTAACTAGACGACAATCAAATGACTAAATACACAAGGCATCCAACTACAACCATAAACGGATAATCCACATTTTAAACAAGAGATGTTCACGAATTTCATAGAGATGTTCACGAATTTCATAGAGCATTCTAAGACGGCAGTTTACAAGCAAAATAACTAAATAAATAATTGTAGTTCCGATAAATTCAAACTTTAGTCAAAAGAGGTACACCGATCCATTAATCTTGCACTCCATCAAACTGTAACTCTCTACAAGCATTTTGCCGTGCATCATCTTCATCAACTCCCATTAAGAGACGCGTGTGTATCCTCCGGGTAAGTATGGAGCAGCGGTTTGCAAGGATCATCAAATAAATTGAATTGTGATATTGTGGAATTAGCATATTTAACTTGCACGGAAGGAGCATCCATGGCTGAAGAGGACCCACCATGTTCGTCTCTTGTTTGTACATCATTACTTTGGAGTTCTTCACCTGCAATAAAATATATAAATGATAATACAATATTTTTTAAAAAATGTAGAAATTAGCGGAAGGGTATTAGGTAGGTCAGTACCTTTTTTTTTTCTCGAGCACCCCCCTTCTTCTTCTTCCCCGCATTCTTTTCAACAACATTTTTGAAACGTGCATTCCTTGGTCCTTTTATTACTTGGGGATTCTAAATGATATTACACCATTCAATGATTGTTCGACGCTTTCATTTGAAATTGGAGAAACATCATTGGAATTTTCATGCATCTCACGTAGATGAATATCCGCTTCGGGTTGAAGTTGTGTAGGGCTTTCTCGCAATTTATCAAGAAGTTCTTTTGACGGAGAACACTTCAATGCAATAGATGTGGCCTTGTCGAGATATAAGAGCCGCTTGTTTTTGTAAATCCCCCATCTCGGATCCTTGTTTCTCAACATAAAATCCACTTTTCGCATACTTTGTCCATCGTGGCAAAATATATTGCGATGGCAAATAGTATACTTTATTCATATTGAAGACTCTAAGAGTATGCTTGCACAATAAACCTATAAAATATATTTGTCAATTAGTACTTATAATGTAGCGTGCAATATATAAATTCAAATGTAATAGTACACATACCTATGCATTCAAACATCCGACAAGAGCATGTAATGGTGGAATCTTCAGTGTTCAATATTACTGTTGCTCCTCGATCAGACTCCATATACTTAACAAAGAATGTCAAGTTTGTACCCACAGTTTCCAACAACTCACAAGTCAATGTAAATTGTCTCTTAAATTCATCCTCAAACTCTGAATACATTCGCCTTGTATATGAATCACCGCAAAGATTGAGCATTGGTAGATTTGAAAATGGAACCGGGTTCTTCCGACGTGAATTAAAATCGGCATCCAATTCATTTTGCACGGAGACTAGCCGCAACCTTTTCACATTCTACAAGGAGTTCGAAATACCAAGCTTCCTCGTAATCTTTTCTTGAAAACATTATTCATACCTTCACTCCTTTGGGTCGAGTTCATGTCTCTTTGTAAAAGAGTCACGGTACACCGCAGCCCACTTTGCCCTCAAAGTGTATAGGTTTGTCATCCATGAATTATTCTCAAGCTTATATTTAGTCAACAATTCATGCCATTTCTCTATGAAGTAAGATTCGACTGTCTTCATACACACAATTTTTGAAATCTGATAGGAACTTGTTACCTTTCTTATCCGACTCATGAATTACATGACTAAGATGTTTAGCAAAGATTCAAGCAAATGTGCCACAAACAAAGACGGTGGGTAGTATCCGGGAGTACAAAAGCAATTGCTCCTGCCATAGCCGCATCTTGATCCGTAAAAAATTGTGCTAGGGTGCTTCCCGGACATTGCCATTAGAAAAGTTTCAAAAAGCCAAACAAACGATTCAATAGTTTCATTAAATAGAAGTGCACACCCAAAAATGATTGTTTGCTTGTGATGGTTGCAGCCAAGAATCGGAGCAAACGGCATCTTAAACTTATTAGTTTTAAATGTGGTGTCAAATGTGACAAAGATCACCAAAGCATTTATAATCCATGATAGATCGACCATCCGCCCGTAAGAAATTTGCTATACGACCATCTTCTTTGTCTATCCGAACTGCATAAAAAAAATGTAGGATCCTGTAATTGTTTATTTCTCGGATATTCGGATAATGTTTGTGCATCATTGACTTCTAGGTACTCTCTGCGCTCGCGCCCAATCTCATTATTGCAATCCGTCTTAGAAAATGGTATGTTTTCCTCTCCTCCATAGAACTCCTTCATGAACTCATAAACTTGGGCTGGCTTCATTCCAACTTCTCGTATCTGCCCAATTAATTTCCTATCTGCCTCTATAATCTTTCGTTGGGACCTCAGCTTGTGTGCCTTATTTGGACTAGCAAGATAATGGTTGTGCTTTTTCTACGACCTTTTGCACCGTCCCAAATGCTCTCTTTGCTAATACTAAATTGGACACGAGCTTCACAAATAAACCTTGTAATGTCCTTTTGCGATTCCTCATTTTTCCGATACCCTTGGCTCTGCAAACAAAGAATTTTGTACATAGACTACCATCTTTGCGGCGCTTTGTCTTGCTCCTTCTTATCTTGAACCCAATCTTTTCTCGCATATAGCTGTTGTACATCTCATAAGCTTCCCTCGATTCAAAAGTCATTTCAACTTTAGGTGCGATCAAATGTTGTCCGGATTTATGAAGCACGTCCTATAAATAACAATTTATAATTAAAGTTATAATATAATAAAAATAAATAATATAAGTCTAATTTTTTTTTGTGAATTTTTAATTCAAGACGTGTACTTCATTCTCTGGTCCAACATGTGTTATTTGTTGTTCCTCTTCACAATCGCCATCGACAACATCAGGCACAGGTGGACCATGTAAACTAAGGAAGCGATCGTTAGAAAGATCGATGTCTAAGTCATGATAATTATCATAATCACGCGAGGAGAAGCCACAACAGTTACCTGAGGACCGATGACGACGGACCAGCATGCCTGAGATCCAACGAGGATTCCGACGACGTCGCTAGGTAGGGATTCGCCACGCTGCCTACCGCCCTAACCGCAGCGATGTCATCATGGCCGTGGCCATCGTCGCGCTGACCTCCATCTTCGTTGGCGGCGCGACGCACTTCAGCTATGCCACCGTTCCACGACGAGACCGATGGCGGCGCGAGACGTGGACTGCTAGCGACGAGACGAAGACTGCGACCCGTGCGACAGAAATTTGTTTCCCTATGCGAAGGACCTGGCGAGCCTGAGCCGTCGTACAGCGAGGCAAGGAGCCGATGGACGAGCCGCACGGACGAGCCTGCCGTCTGATGATTTCCTGGGACAGGTGGCAACTATCCAGGCTGGGGGCGCACCCAACGCCAGGTGAACCCAGGGTCCACGCCATTTTTTTCCGTGCAGGCAGGGGCGGCTCACCCGTGGACTCGTCGAGCGTGAGGCGGACGCGCCTGCCGTCGTGGAGGAGCGCGAGGTTGGCGCTGCCGAAGATCTGGGTGTAGCCCTCGTCGAAGGCGAGCGGGCGCACGCCGTGGAGTGGCAGCGGCGGCGGCCTCGCCTCGTGGCCGCGGGCGAACAGCGCGAGCAGAAGGGCCACGGCGAGCGACGGCAGCAACAGCGGGGAGACGAAGCGCGTGAGGACGCCATCTCTCTGAACCGGGAGGGAGACCCGGAGCGAGCTCTCTGCTCTGCTGCTCTCTGTCCGGCCGCGTCCGATGGCCTTCCTCCTCCCTCCCTCAGCCGTCACCCGTCAGCGAGCCCGGCGCCGGGCGGTGACAGTGGGGAGCGGTTTTATTGCGATGGACCTCGCATGCATCAGCGCTTTCCCGTGAGCCTGCCTGCCTCTGCCTGCTTTTTTCCACCTCGGGCCTTGCGCCGTGTGCCGCTGTGTCATTTCGAATTCGAAAGCCCAGCTGAGCTGACGTGGTTGCCCCCACACCGGCTTGTGGACCCTGCGCCTCTTGGATTCCTGGGGCCCGGCCTGTGCTTCAGCCTGACGTACTGTACGTGTAGTAGTAGTACGCAATCTTCCAAGGAGGCAAACGTTTCGTATTTGGACGTTGCCTTGATGTTCTGTACGTAACGGTGGCTAGTTCATCGTTTCCGTCCGTCTACATGAGAGTTTTGTCATGCCAGAAAAACCTGAATTTCTCAGTGCAACTTTGAACCTGTTCGCGCTTTATATCATCAAATAAGCCGATCTTCTTTTCATAAGATCCCGGTACATACGCCCAACAAACAAGATCGCTTTCTTCGAACGCATCGGCCCGACCACGGCCCGGCCCGAACAGGCTCTTTGGGCGTCTGGTCTGCTTCAAACACTCTAGTGACACATTAATGTGAAAAAAACACCCGAACAAGCAACATTCATTGTTGTACAAACTCCAAACTCCAAAGTCACAGCACCCACGTTTACTATCAAGGCCTATAAATAAAAATAAATTGCCCACCCAGTGCCTATCAAGAAGAAATTAACCCAAAGTACCATGTTATATCTATTTATTACTACATACTGCTCTAAATTATAAGTGGCTTTAACTTTTTGTTCATCCATTTTGTTATGTATATAGGTATTTTATTATACTAGATAAATAGCAAATAGGATGTGTCAAAAAAAAAGTCAAAACAAGTTATAATTTAGAACGGATGGAGTATATACTATTAAATTAATAAATAGCAAATAGGATGTATTAAAAAAGTGAAAACAACCTATAATTTAGAACGGATGAAGTATATACTATTAATTAATTATAATATTGCCAATGAAAAATGTGTCACCACAAAGTTGATGAAACATGACTTAGACTAACAACACCCAAAAAAGCAAGTGCCCAATAGAATTCAATTTCTTCTTTTTGGTTGGCACACAAGCACAAGGTTAGGAACAACAACACTGGGACACGGAGTGAGAGTGGAAATGAGACACAGATGGAACCATCAATTTTGCCTAAGGGGGTCAAACACGTACAATTACATCTTTAAATATTATAAAGTATATACAAGTGCATATCACAAGAACTTTTTTTTAATACTTTACGCTGATTACAATAAAAAAAAACACAAGATTTCAATGAATATGTTGAATTAACACTTTGTTGTGCTATAAATTGAAACTTATATTGGGATATTAATAAACATCTACTATGCATAGGGGGCCAAGCCCCCCTAGCCCCCTAATTCCCTCAGTGCAATGAGAGGTTACTAATTTATAACTTGAAATTAGCGTGGCGGTGTTGGATGACGGCGGCGGAAGCGGGGACACTTGTGTCGTACATGGAGGTCAAAAGTGACGGGCTTGTGAGAAGAGACGGCATGCGTAAGCACATGTTTGGGCTTAAAAAGAGACGTTTCGGTGGAGCTTTCAATGTCTGTGTGTACGTGGGTGTATTTAAAGTCCTACATTTTTTGAGTATTGAACTTATATTATCACATTTCGCAATAGCGGCAGCATGAGCAACAAGGCCATGCTAGTTGATTTATAGTATCGTGCATGGCCTGAACATATGACCTCCACCACAACCGCACGACCAACAAAGGCATTAGAGACAATAGATTGATTTACGTTACGTTGTAACACATCAACTATATGTTTTGTAGTACTCTTTCCATTCCATAATTATAATTAGTTTTATTTTTTGGTGCATCCATTTTTACTATCAATTTAGATATGATAGATAACAAAATAGATAAATAATCTCTAGATACAAAGTAAAATGGATATAAAAAATCAAAAGCTACTCATAATTCCGAACGGATGGAGTAACATTAGAGGCATATTTACTACTATACATATGATAACGCAAAGAGAGAAAAACGATGCTACAACCTAAAAAAAAAATGAAAATGTCATTTCGGTAGGACAAATAGAAGAATGTATATTTATGGAATGTATTACATGGATTGGAAGAGTGAGGGCAAGGAAAAGTATAGTAGGCCGGACGACAAATACTCCCTCTGTTCTACAAAACTTGCAATTCTCGCCCCGAAAAAACATTATTTTCAAACTACCGGTAATTATTTATTAAAATATATAAAAATTTTATACTAAGTAATTAGTATCATCGGGAAAAATCTTTAAGTCTAGTTTTTTAACAAATTTATTTGGAGATATAAATGTTACACGTATTTTTACATAAACGTAGTTAAAGTTGAGTCGGTTTGGTGGCACACGCTTCCCATAGTTCTGCAAATGAAATAGAACGGAGGGAGTACAACATTACTCCTATGGATGTGGTTGAAGTTGAAGGTGACTGATCCGCGCTGTCGGGGGGCACACGGCTGGCTTCCCGTGCCGCGCCGTGGGGGTTCGTTCTGGTAGGCCCCATTCTGACTCCGTGCTGTAAAAACTTGACGATTTTAAAGGAGCGGCATGTACCACTGCCGACTTCCCGTACTGCTCTGCGCTGCACTTGGCTACTCGTCGTCCGGTGTGCACGCCCGTACGGATGCACTGTCTCTGCACCAGCGCAAATACGTCCGTACAGTAGTACTCCTATCATTCTCACGATTATCACTGATTATTACTGTGAAGCCCGGCAGCAAAAAGATGAGGCAATAATTAACCTCGATCAGCTGGACGTTGGATGATGGAGTACTAATCATTTGTTTAATCCGATCGATGGGACTTGACGGCAGTGTGATTTGGGTAACCTCCCGCATTCCCACTTTGGGTTCCCGTGTGATTGATCCTGTCGTGTACTCGTGTCTGCTGACAAAGATGCGCGCCCCGCGTTGTATACTTCTACTGTAGCTCCGTCCTCGTGTACTCAACCCTGGTTAGACCCAACCGTGGCTTGTTTAACCTCATCGATGAGGCTTCATCTGGAGAGTTACTTTACAGCGGGTTGGTAACTCGGGCTTCGGTTATTTTATTACTATTATCCCCTCCAAGAGGCCTAGCAAGTGACCATGGGTGTGTTTACATCCCAAAATTTGGGTGCAAAATTCTGTGAAGGTCACATCGTGAACCTAATAACACGTTTCGTTTGTTAGTGGTAAATATTATCCTACCATGGCGTAAATAGACTCAAAAGAATCGCCTCGCAATGATATCTTCCTCCGTCCCCTAAATACTTGTCGCTCACGTTTCCCAAGAAATAACTTAAATTAAATCTCTATTAAAATGTATTCATAATTATAGTATATAATTAGTTAGAAAGATATTTGAATCTAGTTTTTTAACAAATTTATTTGAAAATAAAAATGTTGTGCGCATTTTCTACAATTCAATTCGAACTTGTGGCACGCATACAAAAACGACAAGTAAAAGGGACAAATGAGTACATCTAAATCAAACTTGATTAGTTTTTTAATTACCTAAATTTTATAGTGGCAAAGTGGCGTTTTTGTGTGCGTTAAATGTTTTGATGTAATGGATATGATAGGAATTTTGAAAACTTTCAGTTTTTTGGTTGATGTGACTGGGAACTAAACACACCCATGGCTTAAATCTCGTCTCGGGGATTTAAGATGGGGCGGTCGTTGCCATGTACTACTTTAATAAGCGAATGAATACGCTCTCGCTTTTATATATCCACACGACACAATGCTGGCAAGAATCCGTGAGCGTTCGTGTCCATCGCGGTGGTACCACGAACGATCAGATAAAGGGGCCGGGGCAAAGGCTGATCATGTCTCATGGTCCAGGAGGAGGTCAGCAAGGGACCGTGCACAAATCCGCAAGGCCTCTCTGGATCTTGGGACGGGCCGACGGGGGCAGTAGTCCCGTGGCGCCTGGACGTCACACTAAGCACCGGCGGCGTCGGCAACATGCTCCGGCCTCCCGCCTCCGCCGGGGCTTCGAGGTCGCGAGTTTTGCAGGGGAAAACAAAATCTCGATGACCCACCCAGCCACCAATAATCCGGTCATGGTACGGAGTAGAGTACGAGAGCCACTAATCCGGTCATCATGATGACCCAGCCAGCCAGCAATAATCCGCGACGGAGCAAGAGCAACGCACACGCACGGGATCCGAAAACTCGCAACCGCGCGTGCTTCATTCCGTGATGGGCTGATGGCCCCCCCGTAACGCCCGCTCCATCACGCATCATCATTGTCTCTGGCCGTGTGTGTTTTGCTGTGTTCAAAAGTGTTAAAAAGGATCATCCTTTTTTATATAATAAGTTGTTGAGAGGATGCTTTTGACAATTTTTGTTCTTTTAACCCTTTCTTGCATTGGAAACGATCCTGATCGTTTGCGCCTTTCATTTCATTTGCGCTGTCTTTTTGTGTTTGGTTGAATGGTGGTGGGCCGTTTCCATTTACGTTCGTTTCGTGAACCGGCCCGTAGATAGGCATTTACGTTCCTTTTGTTTGGTTGAAACGGGCTGGGCCGTCCACTGACACGAGCCGAGCTAGAGGCTGGACGAGCGACTGGGCCTGCCGAAGGCTTCCTCGCAGCCGAGACGAGCCTAGGTATTCCAAACGCCATTTCCCTTCCCGTCGTGTGAGTGCATCAATCAACGGTTGACGTGATGTGAAGCGGCGCGTGTCGACGGGAGCTTTGGCACCGCTGCCGCGTGTACGTATGCTCAACGCCAGGCGTCACCGGCCGAGAGCGTCGCGGTGGCCTTGCCCTTCCCTCCTCCTCTGCCTCCGGCCTCTGCGGATCAGGCTCTGGCCTCTGGTCCTTCCTTCCGCAGCTCCTCTGCTCTCGCCGGCTGGCCCTGTTTCGGATACGGGAGTTTGTCTCGTTTCTTCTTCTTTCTGACCAAGCGATCCCGGGAGGCAGCACCGGCAACACAGCAGCAGGTTTATTTGAATCAGGATGAACCGAGAGAGCGAGCGAACAAAACTACCGATCGACGACGAGATGCCGCCGAGGCACCGCTGTCGAGGGTTATAATATGACGATGATATCTATCCTTTCTCCGCCGTCTTGCGTGCGTTGTGATGGAATTGGGAGTTGATAGACTGAGCACATGCAAAAAACAGACGTGCTGCACAGTGGTTTGAGCCCCGTCCATGCAGTAGTGAGCTGGACGAGTACGACTCGGTGGAGCAAAATGCCAAAACCTCTAGCTCAACTCGCTCGTAGTGCCTGCACGACCAAGAGCTGCAGGATTGATAAAAAGATGCAAAAATGAAGGCATAAATGCGCATCCGGTCAGTACCGTGGGAGGGTACTATGATACCACTACACCAGATGCGCCTTGATGAAACTTTCTTGTAGAATATGGTTAATTTTCTTATATCCAAACTCTAATCATATGAACTGTGCTGAACAGGCCTGCAATTTTGCAAACATTAATAAGAACCGGATCAACATCCGTGCATGTTCCATCATAATGCCAAATAAAATAAATATGAATGAACCATCACTTGGTACCAGCTAAACATGAGCAGCAAGCTTCCACCTATCCCGGTCGCAGAAGCTCCAAAACCAAGCCCACCAACATCGACAGTACTACTTCACGTCACTTGAATCTAAAGATGGATGGGCACTGTCGCTGTCGTATACTATGCAACTCCAAACCAAAAATGACGATACAAAATTACAAACTATACAACGTGTGGCTAACACACGCTCCTCGCTGTTAGTAAACATTAAAATTTTCCAGTTCGATCAGCCAACCACTGCACCACACGCCATGATGCACGCTGCGATTAGCAGGGGAAAAAGGTGAACAATGAGAGTTGAGACGATCCTCATCTGGCCCCGCGTGTCGATCACGCCGCCGGATCACTGCTGTTGTCACGCTCCTTCCATCCTTGTCACTTGTTGTCACGCCCTTCAGCCGTATTGGCCCGGGCAGGGGCAGCTTGTGTCCGCCACACGTAAATACACCAGAAAGTCCATAACTCCATATGCACTCTATCGGTCTATATCCAACTAGGAGTTATATAAGGATAAGGATAGAAGGAGCGTAGCATGCATGACTCAGAACCTGTATGTTTACCCTCACCTTATATACGCTCCACCAGTTATCACCAGACCTCCCTGCCCCCAAGCTCACATAATCATAATCTTCATATCATATTGCTGGACATTATTTTTAGCTTATATCTTAACAAATAGATATATGGCAATAGTATTGAACTTGATGTTTGGTGCATGTATAGTTTGTCTCCCTTGATAATGTTACACAAGTCATGGTTTAGTGCCCTTCCAACATTACTGATCTTTAATGTCCGACCTTCCAACACTATTTCGGTATTTTTGACGATCCCCATGTCTTGTTATTTGGGTTGTGGTATAGTGACAAGATACGTCATGTACAAACATAACAAATACATACACACATCCACGATCACATTCCATGAAAACAAAGCATGTAAACCATAGCCTATAAATACATCTGAGATATCAATTTGGTAGGTTTTTAAATTAGAGCCAGTGGAGTTGTAGGTTTCACACCAACATCAGCGGTCGCCCAGCATCGATTTGCCCTTATTCATACCACGACCAGCATCGGTGGACGCCTGACGGTGGCCAGATCCGGCTCCTTCCCTTCCTCATCCATGACAATGACAAGGAGCAATGCCCAAATCTGGCCGGAGGAGCTCGAGCGGTGGAGGGGCCATCGACAAGCTCGATCTGGTGGAGGGACTCGTCGCCGAGCTCAATCAAGAGGAGGCTAAATCGTGGCGGCGTTGAATGGAGAGGATCGAGGGCGGATCCGACAGCGGCGACTACGGCACCGACGCCGCAATTCGGCCTAGCAAGCCCAAATTCAGGACTGACCGGGCTTGAGTTTGTTTTTCCCTTAATTTACCGTGGCGGGCACAATGGGCCCGCCATGGTTAACCTGGCATTAACCATGACCCCACTATCGTGATAGTTAACGTGGCATTAACCATTAACCATGGTTTTTTACTTAGTACTAGCGTACCGTGGATCCAAACAAGCCCATTTGTACCCATAATAACCCGTTTATTTAAAAGGAAATATGGGCCACTCGCAAAAATAAAAAAAAAAAGAAAACATAGGCCATGGTGACAAAAGTATATTTTGGAATACGTCAATTCGTAATGATGATCTGCATGTGATTCCAGGTCAGCCTTCGTTGTCTGCTTGTTTTGTTCTCTATCCCTTCATGAGAGGCGTGTGGCCGCCACGCTCCGCTACCTGACATTGATGTTTTCAGCCTCTTTTCAGCGCCTGTAGTTTGAATTTGATTTCTCTTTTGTTACAGTATCTCTTGGTTTTTAAATACTGTTTCAATTAATTTGTTAGGATTCACGTGTAGTTTTTAAAATGGCAGATAATATTTAGGAAATAGTATGTTAGTGAGTACGCATATATGCATAAGTGTTTGTTTCTGTACTACGATCTCTATGAAATAAGACAAATTACTATTAGACCGAGGAGATGATTTAGAGCCCACAAAATTATAGCCCATGTCTTTTCTGTTTTACATGACAATTTTTTTTATTTTCCTTTTCTTTTGTAGAGTGTCTCTTGAGAACTAACGTGGATCATCTAGCTATTTATTACTAGTAAGATAGGGTTGCATTCATGTATATTATTCTTCTACACATATTAATACAACTTTATACGGTTGGATGTAACTCATGTAAAATACAACCGTCTTATAGGTTAGGATATACATGCTGGATGGACACTCCATCGAAGATGAGACACATTCTTATTAACACTACGGCTAGATGAACACTCCATCGAAGACGAGACACATTTTCATTAACACTACGGTTGGATGGACACTCCATCAAAAATTAGACACTATCTTGGAGTTTTCCAACCGAGGGTGGAAGCATATTTAATATTTATCATCTGCTTTAGTACTCTTTATCAATTACAGGTTGTGTACATTCTCGGAGGTAGAAGCCAAATGTTTTTTTACTCATCCATTATCAAAAATAAAAAATTAGACACATTCTCATTAGCACTACGGGCATGTTTGAGACCACGATGTGGCCATGGCAAAAAAACACAGGTGATAATCCATTCTCACGGTGGCATGAAATGAATCAGGGTTCTCGTGGGTCATTTAACTAGATTTATTTTTGGTGGTGGTGGTGGGAGCGGCTGTACGTGGCTGTATGTCTAAAGCAGAGCGATACAACAACGATACGACAACCTCGTGGTTGCACTCCTCAATCCTAATAAGGCCCTACTGATATTCTTAAAGCAAGGGTCGCGTGGCTGACACACTCTCGTTCGATCTTACCTAGCCTACTGAATCAACCCCAGCCAACCACTCCACGGACACCATGAATCATGCATGCATGGGCTCATGGCTGGCGGCGCGCACGGCAAGAAACCGACAGCAGATCGAGTCATCTGGTGGCCTTCACCTCGTGCCAGGCACACGCAAAGGTGAAGTAAATCAGAGTATATATGCTCATGTGGAGGATGAATGAATTTATACATCAGAAGTTACACACATTCATGCTTGGGCCTTAAATCATCGCTGTGTTTGTTTGGTAACAAAAGGTAACAAATTCTCCCCCAAATTGAAGTCCCAGATCACCAATCGTCCAATCGACATGATCACCAGATTGTTGGAATATAAATCTGCGTGGAGACAGCGGCTAGTGGGCGTCAACGTTGGTGCTAGTAGAAAGGAATAAAAAGGCCGATTTGAACAGGTAGATGCAATCTGCTGGCTCCAGGTCATCGCTTGTCTGCTCTTGTTTTGGTCTCTAGCTCTTTTATCTAAAGCTCCTGTCGTATCACCTCACCTCACCCACTTTGGTCATGAAAAAGGTTGACGACAAGGGTATAAGCCTGTTCTTGACCACTTGACGTTGCGGAACTGTGCCCGTCTCGATCTATTCTCGATGGTGACGTGAAATCAAAGCTCGTTTTGCCAATCCTCGCAGGCGCATGCAGCTGTAAGCTTTCGATCGCTTCCCGTCGTGCGTGGCCCTGCGGTCTGCGGACTGAGCTGAGCGTGGCGTCCTTTTCCCAACCTAAAGCTTGGCGGTTTTGGCAAGTTGCTGTTGGAGTGACGCTGCTCTGATCGATCCATCCTAGTGCGCCGAACGGCCGCGCGGCGGCGCGGGCGGCAGACACGGCTAACACTCGCAGCGGCAGCGCCTGGCTGCACGACATGGCGTGGCTAGCGCGCCCACGTGTTCCCCACACCTCTCCGGCCTCCACGCCCCCGGCTGGAGCGCGCGCGAGATCCGAGAGCTCATCTTGCGCCCACCGATGGCGACACGGCGAGGGGCGATGGAGCGGCGCCCTGTGCGGTGCGGCTGTGGCCACCATCAACACCATCCCAGATTCCCAGCGGCGTCTCGGATGCCGGCGCAGGCGTGCTCCTCGCGGTCGCAGAGCATGGGAGCTTGCCGTGCGTGGGTCGCCTGGCCTTGTTCCGGATTACCTAGCGTTGCCTGCATCCGCCACATGGTCGACTCTTGGAATCGTATGCGAGAGAGGTGATCACTACTGCCAACTACTCCTATTGGTCTAGATAATGGTGGGGACGTGGTGTGTGGCGAGCACACGTCTGGGATGGAGACCTTCGTTATCATGGCCGTGCGAACTACTGAGAAAAAAAGGTTGACGACAAGGGGACGAGGCGTGTGGCGGACACACTCCCCTACCGGCTAGTGGTGATCTGACCCCAACCCCCAATAATCCTCATCTTTTTTCCATGTGCACCTCAACATTTACTCTGCTATCAAACACGGCTTGCAGCCTTGCAATCCAACGGTAGGAATAATTCAAGAGAGCTCGGCAGCTTGCCAATTTCAGGCAACCGATAAATAGGAGGACTGAAAAAAAAATGTTCACTACTAATATTCTCGAAAGATTTTTAAGATTTCTAATCATAGTGAAAAATTCAGAGGAGATGGATACTGGGAAATGGCTAGGAAGAACAGTGGTTGATGCGCTGGTCCAGACGGACCCAAAACCTATTAGAGCTAGAAGAGATAGCGTATCATGTTAACTCTGACGAAACGCGCCAATAGTTATTCACAAGTGGAGAAGATATATGCACCACCAACTCCCCCACTTGCACTACATGTACCAGACCACAGTTAACCACACGTTGAAATACTCACTCGCGTTGGATCACCTAAACATTTTGTCTCTTGCACAGATCACGCATGCATTTGCGGCCGGCGTGCGTAGCTGGAGTGATAAACTAGTAACAGTTTTACATGCCAATGTCAGCTAAACAAATTTAACTTGTTTGAGTGCTTGTGGCAGCCACAATCCTGGACGGGATTGTGGGAAAGGCTGGAGCTACCTGCCCTACACAGCTACTCCTACACCTCTGGCATATGTTGTCTCCTCTTGTTGTCTCTGAATGCCCTGCAAATTCTTTTTTCAGATACCAAGGGGTCCGTAGAAATGGGAAATTACAAATGGCCGATGGTGGTGCTCTTACTGAAGTTCCAGATCGAGAAGATTCTGCCACGGCGATGGTGCTAATACAAGTACTACGTACGTTGGTTCCAGGAGAAGAGATGGAGGTTAATATATAGTCAAAACTGAAAACGTCACCGATCGAAACATACCTATGTCTATGTTATGAGCTTTCATCACAAAAAAACAAATGGAGGGTTTGGTATGAGACGGCGTAACGTGTCCTTCCACGTCGGCCAGGAGACGCCGCGCACCTGTGTCCTGTCCACATTTTGTAAACAAAACCAGATCGGTCGATACTGCCGGCTTCTGATCGATCACCTCACCGTGTCCTCCATGCTCGCATGTCGTGCCTGTAAAACTTGGTTCTGTAAACTTACAAGTCACACGTTTCTCAGCCGTTGCTGGCAACAACTCTACTCTACTGTATGGTAGTATGCCTCATCAAGCTGTAATTTTCGCCTAGCGGTCTACTGTTACTCCGTAGCCTTTTTTTTACCCGTTTCATTAGCCCCTGACTTCTTGTGTGCACTGTGGGCATGTGGCGTCCTTGTCCCCAACCGAAAGCTTTGGCTGCTTTTGGAAAAAGTTGCTTCGCTGGTAGTAGTAGTGGTCGCTGCCCGGCCCAGTGCATGCGCATGCCGCACTGCCGCACGGTGCGCGTGGCGCAAGACCATCGCTGACACGGCTACCCAGAGGCAGAGAGGGAGAGGCCGCCGGCATTTTGTCGTCGAGGCCCGTGGCGGGCACGCGAACACCAACACCAACACCAACACGACGTTGTAGCTGGCTTTGGCTAGCTGCCGGGGCGTGTGGCGGCCACGACCATGCGTTCCCCCGCGCGCACTGATGACCCACCGAGTAGATAAGGATATACTAAATCCGTTTCAAAATATAGTTGGTTTAACTCTCTTTACTCTAAGGTTAGAATCTTATTCAAAAATTTATGTAAAGTATCATTTCTTTTATTATGAGATGATTTATTAATAAAAGTTCTTTAAAAATAATTTAAATTTAAATATATGTATACGGATTATTTTGAATAAGATGAGTGGTGGAACTTGTCAAATTTTAAGCAGCAAAAATGTTTCTCTCGAGATCAGAGAAGCATTGCGGCGAGCACACTACTCTTATATAAAGAAAATAAAAATATACGCACAAACCATTGGTAACCATATCCCCACCTCCTAATTGATCTTGTTGTAAGAAAAACAATAACACCCCACCCGTGCAATGTGCTCAACAAATTTTTTCACCCCATTTTCACTTATACAAAAGCCAAAACCTATCTGGACAGGTTTAGCTTGCTATGGAACAACTTGGACTTTAATTCTAATATTAATCACTTCATAAACCAAGAAAATAGAAAGTAACAAAAACCGGTGTGACCATGCTTAAGCTTTTATAGTGACTCTTTTGGTGAAGGCTCTAAAAAGTGTTGGTATTTCACTTTACAACAAGTATAGAGTTTAGATAGAGAACACCGGTGACTTGGTGACACGGGTGGAATCTCAGGTATAGGATGGTTTTTGTAGAGAAACCGAGTAGGAACTTGGTCCGTGCTACACTAACTTCTTTTATAAGGCGCATAGTGCATATGTCAAAATTAAAATATCATCTAGAGTGGATTTTTTTTTGTAATTTTCCTTAGAGTATGAAGTCAGCAGATGCCAAAGAGAATCAGCGTAGTAAACCAGACATTTCACACTGATTTGAATCCTTGTGAGCTGTGAAGCCACCCACTGTAAATCCACAAAAGCAACAGCAACCACACGACCCCGTGTCCAAGTTGGTCATTTCCGCCCGTGCTAACCCCTATAAATTCCCCTCCCAGCTCTGCCCATTTCGCCTCGCCAACACAGAGAACCTCACAGCAGCAAGATCTTAGCACAAACACCTCAGTCCACTTGCTGATTAATCTAATCACTCGAAACTGAAGATTAATCAGACAAGAGCTTAGCTATAATAAGCGCACAATCTTTTTGTTTTTAATTTCTTGAGCGTGCGAGAGCGAGAGAGAGAGAGAGAGAGTAGTGAGGCGCGAGAAGAAGAGAGATGGCGGCGCTGAACGGCGGCGGCAAGACGTTGGTGAATGACGAGGAGAAGCAGGCGCTGCTCCTGGAGGAGCACACCGAGAAGCACTTCACCGCCGGCGAGGTGGTCCGGGACATCATCATCGGCGTCTCCGACGGCCTCACCGTGCCCTTCGCGCTCGCCGCGGGGCTGTCCGGCGCCAACGCCTCCTCCGCGCTCGTGCTCACCGCGGGGCTCGCCGAGGTCGCCGCCGGCGCCATCTCCATGGGGCTCGGAGGGTAAGCTGGCTGCTATACACTTACGCATCAATAGAACTGCATCGATCCCCACTCTTGTTTAATTTTCCGCCATGTCCGCATCATGCATAGTCTCTCCACATTTGCTCGTTCAGTTCACTGGTGCCGTGGTGCGGTCAGCAACCCGACATGCATACCATAACTGATGCTGAGCTCATGCATCTTGGCTTCACTTGCCTTTGTTTCTTCCCTCAAATTAAAGGTCGATGCATGCAGCCATTAGTTTCAGTGTAGTATTCCCTGCTCAAATGGAGATTACAGCGAGTTTATACAAAAGATAATCAATGGCTAAATACAAAAGCAAAACAACAGTCAATTAATTTATAAAAGGATGGTCATCATGATCGGAAACATTTTCAGATGGTACTCGTTACATACTCCTCTCTCTCTCTCTCTAAAAAATTTTCCTTGAAATTTTAAGTACAGTATTGGTTGGCCTCAAGGCACGTCTGGAAGTACGGTTTTGGTACTGAAATCTATAGAACTTATTAGTACAAACTTGAATTAAACCTACCTAGAAGTTTCTAACAACAATATAGTACTACTTCTCTTCCAAAAACATAAAGACACATGCATTTACATGCTACATTCAACCATTTTTTATGAAATTAATAGCTAGTTCATCCAACTCCAACCACATAGGACGAAACAAAAAAACAAAAAAAAAACCACAGATGCCGTTACTGCTCTGTGCAACACCCTGGTCAGAGAGAGAGAGAGAGAGAGGTATTCAGAGAACTTTTGTATTACTACTATTAATTTAAACCCCTGGTTTGCAAAGTGCTCTTTTATATTTGTTTGTTTGTGTTTCCAACAGCTTGTGGCCTGCACTCATGCATTTTGGCCCTTACTAATCGGAGCCCAAATGACGTTTGAGCCCACTACCCACCCACCAAAACTAAACTTTTCAGTTGCGTGCGCGTGTCAGGTACCTGGCGGCGAAGAGCGAGGCTGACCACTACAACCGCGAGCTCCAGCGCGAGCAGGACGAGATCGACACCGTCCCCGACGTCGGTAAGCAACGCCACCGCGCGCTCCAACGAGGTCACCTTCTTCGTTCTCTTCTGACCGTCGTCTCGTCCTGAACATTACGCAGAGGCCGCCGAGATCGCCGACATCCTGTCCCAGTACGGGTTAGGCCCGGAGGAGTACGGCCCCGTGGTGACCTCGCTGCGCAACAACCCCCAAGGCGTGGCTGGAGTTCATGATGAAGTTCGAGCTCGGGCTGGAGAAGCCCGAGCCCCGGCGCGCGCTGGTGAGCGCCGCCACCATCGCGCTGTCCTACGTCGCCGGCGGCCTGGTGCCGCTGCTCCCCTACATGGTCGTGCCGGAGGCCGGGCGCGCCATGGCCGTGTCCGTCGCCGTCACGCTCGCCGCGCTGCTCTTCTTCGGCTTCGTCAAGGGACGGTTCACGGGCGACAGGCCCTTCTTCAGCGCCGTCCAGACCACCGTCGTCGGCGCGCTCGCCTCCGCCGCTGCCTACGCCATGGCCAGGGCCGTGCAGTCCATATGATGGTGATTGATGCCGCCGCAGGCAGTATTGATCACCAGTTGATCACCGGCCGGCCGGCCGGCCGCCGTTGGCGAGGAAAAATAAGTGCAGCTATGCATACGTGGCCATGGTCACTGGATAGCTTCTGTACACAAGGCAACATGTAGTGTACTTGTACTAGTGTACTACTACTAGTGTGTATGCACTCTGTTTGATGGCTGCGTGTAGTCTGTATGTCTAAGATGATGATGACGTGCTGTATTGTCTGTCACCTGTGGATTATTTAGGGGAGTGAAGTCAGCTGTGGCCCGATGGGCTTTGAATCTATTGTTTTATGGCTGAAAATTGGCTGTGTAATTTGGCAAGTGGAGGCCCAAACTGGTTTGCCTTTGGGCTTTGTCTCTAATTTCTCCTCAACAACTAACGAACCTAACAACGATTTCTGAATAAAAAAGAGGGTGGGGTTGCTAAGAAAAAAAACTTTTTTTTTTTTTTTCAAGAGCACGCCGTAGGCGCGTATTGCTAAGAAAAAAAAAAACTAACAAGGATTTTTAGATGTGTGTTCCTAACTGCCTTGTGTATATAAATTGTAAGTTTTTTTTGAATTATATAAATTGTAAGTTAATCCTCATGATTCTGGCTTCTGAGGCTCACCAAGAGGCATCGCCGGGTGAAACTTTCTTTTTTTCACCAAAGAAAAGGGGATGGAAAGCTCATGCTGATTGAGTGAATTGTACCATTTACCAATTACCATCCTAGTTGCTGGTCAGTCAGAGTCTCGGATAACGACTTGGGTGGCCAATTTGTCCATTGCAAAGGTAGAAAGTTGAGAGGTAATAAAATCTGCTGATGAAACTTGCAGAAACAAATGACCAGTAGCCCAATTGGCACAAGCTTTTTCATGAGGCTGTAATTAGTTGGTATAAAGTGGGATCCGCATAACTTTTCACTATACCGCCAAATTGGCCTTTCCTGTGCAAATCTGATAGTGCACTAGCTCATGATAAGCACTTTCTCACCAATCAACATCCCAAACCCAATCAGGACTCAACAGAAGCAGCAAAGCATGCATTCCTCAGTGACAGTGAGCGAGAGCTAATAAATTGCCCTTTTTTTTTCTTCTCAATTCCTGCCGCCCTCATGCTACTATACACTGTATGTGTGACAGTGTGGTACATGGAGTATATACATAAAGAATCCTCTCGAACAACAAAGAAGTGTCTTGTGATAAAAAAAGATGGAGTAGTAGGCCGAGTAGGGTAGGATGCGGTTGTGGACTTTGTGGCTTCGTGAAGCTAGCGTCCAGGTAGACCTCCATTAGAAAGAGAGATAGGTAGGGCCAGGGGTTTGGAACATGCGAGAACTGTGTCCATGGATGGTGAATCATCCCTGACTTTAGCCTAGCGCATGATGGGCAGCATTCGGTGGGCAGCACTTCACTTCACTGGATGGATGGATAGATAGATAGATAGATAGATAGATAGATAGATAGATAGGGGGGCATTCCTCCAAGTTGCTGGATTTTGGCAATCATGGTTCGGATTCCGGTGGACTCCCATGGTATCATTCCGATCTGAATCTGATCCGGCCGGTATGTTCCTTCACTGTTTCACACCAATGATCATAGTCGATGCCACTCTATTAGGAAGGAAGGATACTGGAGGCTCTAAAAAAAAAAAAAAAAAAAAAAAAAAAAAAAAAAAAATCTTCAGCTACATTCAGAATTCAGAATTAGATATGCATCCAGATGCTTTTGGAAAATTTGATACTAGAATAAGATCTTTGAGATTGACAGTATATTTTTGTATCATTATCAAGTTGTCAACCCCCTTCGTCGTCCTCGGGTCAAGAAGCATTTCTTCCCGCGGGAATCTAGTCTAGGCACAAGCGATGTCTGCCTCGTTCAAGCAAGCTGATGGTCATGGGCGCGTGCCTATCGCCTGGAGGCCGCAGCGAAGGCGACAGTTCGCTAGAGCAGCATCCTATCCTATCCTAGCTACTGAATGTTGCCTTCGCCTGCACATCAAATCAAATTAAAGCAGATGAGGCGGCCGGCCACCCAATCCCGGCCAGAGCCCATTCCGGCGCCGGCGGACGGCCGGCCGGGGTGCTGCATGCCCATGTGGCTACCCCTGGATCTCTCTCGTCTTGTTCATTGAACCTGTACGTGGTTGCTGCTTGCAACTAGCTGAGTTCATTGGATCTGCGTAGGTTCCACGGCCAGAGACGTCTATCTATCCATGTTCGTTCTTCTCAACAAGACCGTGCCACCAAATACTTTACGTGGATTTACTTTCGCCGCAACCGCAAATGAACCGACCTGCTTTTGGTCCCGTCACGTAATGTGGATCGATGTGGCGACTACATCGTGCAGTCCTGTTGCGTGAAAGGAAGTTGAGTGGGTGTGAAATTTAGGGGAGGGCATGCGGTTCGTCTCAACACTTGACAGCGTCTAGTACACTATTTGGATTAGAGTAAATTGTTTTCATCATACAACAACTTGTCATGGGTGCAAATTAGTCCAATGACCTGTAATATGCTCAATCTAGTACAATAACTTAACAGGTGGGTGTGGATTGGTACAACAAGTTATAAAATGGTCAATCTAGTACAATAACTTGATAGTTGGGTACAAACTAGTCCAAAAACTTATATAATGCTTAACTTAATGTCCAAATTGATGCAGTCCAAATGTTATCACAAACAATATAGTTTCTAATATGGACAAAAAGTATATTCACGTCGAAATAAGTTATTGTGCATTATTTGATAATTGATATTCTTGTAGTGATGGTAACATATTCGGTAAGGAATAGAACCTTCGGTGTTTAAAAAATTATTATTATGTCTTCGTTAACTATTTTTATACTAAGATTAAATTCTAATTAGGAATTTTTTAATTTCATATTCAATATTCATTTCAATTTTGATTATATGCATTTACATTCAACTAAAGAAATCAAATATGATAATATGTACTAACAATTAATACCTTTTAGAAGTTTTTCATAAATATTTTTAAAGTCTCATGTATTGGTTTAGTTTCTCGGCAATCTAATGGTGTAAATCTTAAATTTGATTAAATTTTAACTACTGAATAAATAAGTAAAATATATAGTTGATTCACAATTGGCAACTTAATTGATAAAAATTTAGTTGGAAGAAAATTTGAATGCTATCGATTTGTTTAATATGTTGATATTTGCAATTTTGGACTATACGTGCACCATTTTGCCAAGGTAGTACGCTAAATTGAGCATTTTACACAAATTTTTGAACTAATATGCACCACCTATAAAATTGTTGTGCTACATTGATTATTTTACATGATTTTGGACCAATTTGCACCCATTTGACATGTTATTATAATAAATTGAGCACTTTACAACTTGTTGGACCAATCTGCACCCACGACAAGTTATTGTAATATATTGAGCATATTACAAGTTGTTGGACCAATCTGCACCCACTTAACAATTTATTGTATGGTGGGTACAATTTACTCATTAGATTATGTATTCTTCTGGTCCATCTCTTAGTTTAATGTAGCACAGATGATGAAATAAATAGATGGTGAGCATGAATATAGATAATAAAATAAAAAACTAGTCATAAATAAATACAAATATACGATCCAGTAATTAATTCCAATTTTACAACCAATAGACACATCATTTGCTAAAAAAACAATAGACACATCATATTTTCTTAAAGGAGTTTTTTTTTTTGTTCTGCTTTCATATATTTATAAAACTTAAAACAAATTAGCTATGGATTTATAAAAACATTTTTTATTGTTTCTAGAAATCCATAAACATCACCGAAACTAGTTAGATGGCCAAATTTGTCCGATACTATAATTCAGCGGTAGAAAAATTTATAGTTGCATGGCCAAAAAATACAATTCACACCTTAATTTATATAAGCAATCTTTTGTGTGTCAGTAAGAAGCTTGGACACTTGATTTATTGATATACCCTTTTCCCACTTTGTGACGTTTGCAAAGTGGTATATAAAAGGTATTTGAGGGTTGCCTACCCTTTCTAATGTCCCTGTGGAACAATCTAGGCTCCTTATTGTGGTGATTATGTGATTTCATTTATTACTGGTATACATACTATTACTAATTACTAACATGTGGTTTTTAGGCGAATGCATTTGAGTTAGTCACAATAATAAGAATAGCCACATGGGTCTTGGCCCTAAGACTTGGTGATTGAATGAAGCATGGTGCAAAAGATATTTGTCTAATTAAGAACACTATAGAGTGACATTTGCTAGATGACATATAATATGATATACTTTAGTATATTTTTACAACTATGAAGAAAAACATAGATTTAAAGCTACAACAAAAAATGTACTAAAGCATACCATATTATATGTTCATTGTGTAGATCTACTCATCCGGAGTCCAACACAATTCGATTTTCCATTTTATGATTTTTTTTTATGATTTACTATGATTTTTCAAAAGTGCTTTAGGGGGTAATTTGACCTGGTTTTATAAAGTTCGGGGATCTTTGTAGACTGTTTTATAGGTTGGGGGTTATGTAGTCCACCTCTCATAGGTGGGGGTATGATATAGACTTTTTCTATTTATTAACCAACTGGGAGGACCACCTAAAATGATTCTGATTTTTATAAAACTCAATTTTTGCTCATATGATGGCTGAATTTTGGACGAAGGAGTATTGTCTATTTCTTTCGTTTCCATTCTGCACTTGATTGTGTCATTCTTCTTCTACTTTACTCGCATGATTTCTTTAATTATGTAAGATGTTTTCTTTTTTCTTTTGCCTTTTAATTTACTCATTTCCATTGTTTTCCATTCTGCACCAGAGTTGAACTAAAGGATTTGAACTCATGTAGAAGCTAGAGTATGTCCCTCCACCTAAAGGAATCTTTTTATATATGATTTGGCAGCTTATCATTTGGTTAGTGCTTTTCCATACCAAATTGACCCAGGGATGTCTCTTTTATTAAAAAATTTGTCTAAATTTTCATAAGAAGAGCCTCATTATGCCTTTTCAAATCTATGACTGCCAGACCTCCTTCATTGGGAATACAAACCAGCTCCCATGCCTGCTTTTGGAGTTTCTCCTTAAGCAATTTTTTTTTCTGAATTTAACAATTTGTTTGAGAACTCCTTTAGGAAGAGTCAGAGCCCTAGATGGAAGGTTGAGAATCTTGTAAGAATAGCATTAGTGATTTCAAGCCTACCAACATGAGACAGGAACATTGAGGTGGAAGCAAGTCTTCTTTCTCATTTAGAGATTAGGGGTAGTATGTCAACAATTGTGGGTTTTGTGATACCCAATTAGGAAGGCCCAAATAATTGAAAGGGAATGTACGTAACAGGTGGTTGAGGTAGTTCTAGAAATGAAATCATAATGAAAGGACACTACCACACAGTGCCACGTGTCATCAGTCAACGTCAACACTATCTTTAATTTCTTTCTCACTTCCTTTGCTCGCACTCCTCGTCTGAAACTGAAAGTTACTGCTTTGCTAAGAGACGAAATAAATTAAAAGCGAGATCCTAAAAGGAATGGCCATCCATGCATATATATTTATAGAGAGTTATAAGCATATTATATATACTGTACACATCTTAGAAGAGAGTTAGAGATATGTTCGGCCGGCCAGTGGCTGGCGACTTTAACGTGCAGGGGACAAGCAGTTCTAATCTTAGTAAAGACAGGAAATACCGAACAACTTTTCGTTTGGTGCGTTGTTTGTTTAATCGATTAAGCTGATCCCATTGGTAATGCTAGTCCATCTCACCAAAGCTTTTGTTTGAACAAGTATGCATGCATGGACGATCTAATACGTGACTTCTCATCTTTCCACTCACTGATAGCCTGTTTTGGTGTGTGTGTTTTTTTCTTTTACAAAAAGAGTAAATAAACTTTTTAACTTATTGGTAATTACTACCCGAACCATATAGTGGCATACTTTGTAGGGATTTTAGTCCTGCGCACACTAATGGTCACAGCTGTCAGATATACTGGACTGAGAGATTGTTGAGATTAGCTAGTGTAGAAAATCCAAGAAAATAGCATGTAGCTAACATACGCAGGATGTATCTACGGCTGATAAGCCGACTGATGCTGATTTTTTATGAGAGAAAAAAAATTAGAATGTGGCTGATAAGGTCAAGCGAACATGGTTGGTCCTACCTGTCACACTGTAGCCTGTTTAATTTGACTACACAACCCTGCACTAGTGCTTAAACGTGGAATCATCTGCCTAGCCTAATGCACAATACATAATTACCTTTTTAATCATTGAGAAGAAGGAACGCTGTGGGTCCCTTTTCATAGCTAAGAAATTGACACAAGGAGTGATAACAAATTACTCTAATTGCTAAGATGCGGGCTTCGGTGGTTTTGTTAGGTCCGGATAGCTTTTTTTTTTTTTTTCCCTCTCTCTGAGGTGTCTGGTGTGTTTAATTAGCATACAGGATGGCAATGAGCCGTACAATCCAAGATCTGGTGAGTCCTTGTCATACCAAGGCATACATGGAAAAATATCCAAAATTCCCCAGGTTGGTCAAGGCTCTTTCATAGCTTTTCCCATCAAGAATCTAACCAAATCCAGATAGACGCCCACGTTTGTATTCTTGATTGGTGGTTTAGTTTCAAATTTCTTCACATTTACTCCTTGTGTAGTATAAATAATAAAGTTGGTTACACACGTGTTTAGAAATTAGTAATAAGAAGAAAGAAATCCACTAACATTATTTAGAAAAAAATAAAACTAAATGAAAAATCTTACATAATCATGTTCCTAACTAAATTAAAGCAAGAGTGTACCCCTTACCTACAAGGGGTCAAATCACATATTTGATGCTCTGTATGTCTCACTGGTGCTAGCCGCAGGTGATATTGGTGTCAATGGAAAACCTTACTGTCATACGCTCAATACGGGCCATATCCCCCGAAGGACAAAAGCAGGCCAACAAGGGCCCAAGGAGAAAAGGACGCTGCTGCCGCGGCAACACTAGGGCGAGCCATGCGACGGGGCCTAGGGCTAGCGCCCTAGCCGTCACAAGACACCACATGGCGAGGAGGCGCCCACATTGCCGCCGTTTTCCATCGTCACCACAAGTTACCATATCGAGTCTTATTTGGTTTAGGAAATTGAGTCTGTAAAAGGGGAATCTGATTCGATAAGGATCCCCTAGTTTGCTTAGGAGTCAAGTCACGCCGAGACTATAAATATTAGCATCATGTAATCATGCAAGACAAATAAAAGTAAATTAGGGTTTAACCCTTCGGCTCCGGTCAACAAGCTCTCTCTCACTCTCGTCAAACCCTAGCCGCCGCCGCCATAGCCACGTCTTGCCGCCGCCGCCACAGACACGCATGCGGCATGCCCTAGCCCGACCGCCGTACACCGTCGTGATGGCCACGCCGCCGCCGAGCCCCCGCAACCGCACACTCACACGTACATGTTAACTTCATCAATGTTTAGAGTTTGCTAATTTTGATTTTTGTAAAAAAAATTCTAGTGTTGATTGTTTTATCTTATCACAACATGGGAGGATTATCGAGATGCTTCTTTGAAGCCACCTCCAATTACGAGTAAGATTATAGGGTTATTTGGGTGCTATGCTATATACGTTTTTTTCCAATCACAGATTATGCTCAAGAAAAAAGGTAGAGTTGAGAGAGCACTTAAAGGGGTATATTCTAGAAAACTCCGGACTTTTTATGAAGCTGCATCAGTGTAAAGTTGTAGGACAAAGTTGGTGGAGCAGTCTCAAACGCCCTATATTTACGCAATACTCAATTATTAATGCATAACTTTTTTTTTAATGCAAATATATTTTTTTAGCATGTGTAGAGGTGGTATTTTATTACTACAAACACTAGAAGAATAATTGCATCATTTTGGTAGTGCTTGTAACCATAATTATTAATTTATTTCGATCGCCAAGATAATATTAGTAATAATTTTGGATATAGTATAAGTTATTATGTGACAAAAAAATTGCATGACGTTGTTATCTTACTTACTCCCTCCATAGTTGAAAAAGAAGACGTTTAGGACAGCGACACGGTCTCCAAAGCGCAACTTTGACTTTTCTTTTCTATAAAAATATTTATTAAAAAATTATATATGTATACTTTTATGAAAGTATTTTTCAAG
Organism: Hyparrhenia diplandra; assembly: GCA_015847255.1. Taxonomy (NCBI): domain Eukaryota; kingdom Viridiplantae; phylum Streptophyta; class Magnoliopsida; order Poales; family Poaceae; genus Hyparrhenia; species Hyparrhenia diplandra. Next base: position 441,730 of record JADLZK010011343.1, on the reverse strand, counting down.
ACAAACCTATTGATATGATTTTCACATTTCTAAACTCAACTACTTAAAAGTTATTAATAATTTATGTTCTCAATGTTTGACCCAAGCCTTTTCCAAAGCGTCTTCCTTTTCAACCATGGAGTAGTATCTAGTACTCCGTCCGTCCCAAAATAAACGACGTTTTTGGGTTTTTCGTGCCACAAGTTTGACTCGATTTGTAGAAAATACGTAGAAGATTTAAATCTCCAAATAAATTTGTTAAAAAACTAGATCAAAAGATCTTTCCAATGATACTAATTATGTAATATAAATATTAATCCTATTTTAGTATATAATTGCCGGCATATGTTTCTCGGGAAGCGAAAACGCCGTTTATTTTGGGACGGAGGGAGTATATAAGTATTTAGTGCAAGTAGATAAGAACTTTGAGTTTGTAATCCACGTCGCTCCTCGACGATCATATCAACTCGGGGTATTAATGTCCGTGCATAGGGATCAGATCCATCTGCTGAATTGCTAGCTGATGTCAAATACAATGCCGGCGGCCTCACCAATCGCCGCATAAGATAACAAAATCTTAACAGTTGGATAATACAGCAGCTATTCTAAAAGTAAAAATATATGTTGACGATGATGCCATGGAAAAATACAATAAATCAATGTGTCTCCTAGCTCACTAAAATAAAGAGTTCAATAGAGATGGAACAGCTCATGATCAGCTATGCATATCCAAGCAAGAAGCTAAGAACCGGCGGCGTCAACATTGAGATGAATGATGCTCGATTGCACCCCCCCTGGTTTTAAATAAATAATGTCTAGAAACTAAATCCAAAAAAACTACGATTTTACTCACACACACACAGGTTAATAAAATGATTGGAACAGAAGAGACAATTTGCAGAGCCGTGTCCACACGCTGCTAGTTATGATTGCTATATCCACTTGACCGGACGTCGTGATTAAAAATTACCGAGATCCATCCTGCAAGCCAAAAAGAAAGAGTGAAGATAGCGGGTACTCCGTCACTGTTATCGTATCTTCTATAGAATATACAACAAATGGATTAGAGCTAATCTCCTCCTTAGTCGGATATAGTATATAAGAATCAACCGGCCTCTATCTTGACGGTCTTTTGGATGTCGTGGATATATAGAGGATGTGAAAAAATCTTGACGGTCTTGTTTAATTTACACAAGAGTTGTTGTATGTCTTTTTCCATGTAGTTTCTCCGCATACGGTCATATGTACCAGTAACTAATGTTAACCATCGTAAATGATGCTTATCCTGCTTGCAGTTAACCTTGGGAGTATCCACCGGACCAAGATAAGACAGGTTTGTACTATATCTGTATGGACGGTAGATACCATTTACCCCCTCCGAAATGTAAGGAATTATTAAGAGCACCTACACCTGTGCCTGGACTCCCCTTGACATCGACGTATTTGTAGTGATGAACTGAGGAAGAAACGAGAGAAAATGTATACACAGCCCAATGGCGTGCCCCAAACTATCAGTATTTGGCAGATCATAAAATGTGGTGGCCACAGCCCCGGACTCAGTTCTCACTTTTGGCCGCCACCATCCGCTAGTCCGTCGCTTTGCTTCATCAAGCTGTCGTTTAGCGTGCACGGTTGGTGGTAGCTGTGGTGAGGCGGAGGCGAAGTTTTTTCATCGCCACAACTGTGGCGGGGCGTCGGTGTGGCATGGCCAACACCGGCTGTGATCCAAAAACGCCCAAAGTATGTCCTAATAATTCCATAGGGAACACTTTGAAGAACTGAACTTTTCGCTAGCTGTTGTGTAAATGTAGAACATGCATATTAAAAAACAGTAGCGTTGACAACACAACAAGAAACGAGCTCCAAAATAAAATATGAAACTGGTCTTTTGTTGATTGAGAGTAATTATTTATCTGCATCATTGATAACCAACCAAAATTATTGCATAAGAACGTCCTTTCTGATTCTGAAGAACCAAATTAGTATCAACTCTTTTAAAATCTTGCATCATATAAACTAGTTGAAAATATTCATACTTGTACACGTATATTCAAATAAATGACAAAGATGGCGTACATATATGAATGCTTATTGCTTTGTGTGGGGAATCCACACTAATTCTTAAAGAAACACACTACTGATTACCAATATTTGTACAAAGAAAAAAAACTAGCACTATGCTCACTGATCCTTATCGACAAGTAGTACGAGATGACTGATTTGCAAGGCAAACCAGAGCAATCACTCCAAGTTTCAAAACAACGGGCTCTTTGCACCGACCTTGCATCATGCAAATCTTTTTTTTTAAGTCACCATGGAGAGGCTCAAACCTGCACCTGCATGGTTACAGGACCAAGTATCAAACCTCAGCGCTAGGCTCACCAATGTGAGCACAGATCACCGTACTATAATATTGTGTTTAGTTTTTAGCACCGCTCTAGCTCTGGCTTCGACACAGTGGAAGCCGAAAGGCAGAGGATGAAGAGGGAAGAGGGAAGAGAAAGAACACATCTCCACCACCTTCATAAGCCGTTGTAAGTGAAAATAGCACCGGTACCATCACGCAAGCGAAACCAAGTCGATTAGCCGGCTGATTTTAGCCCTTTGAACAAAGAATAAGAGCGTGTTTGGATTACAGCCATAAGACGCCGTGCATGCGGCCGCCACACCAAAACATGCAGTTTGGTTCTCACCCGGTGTATGGCCGCCACAGAATCTTTCTTTGTCTTTTCCTCCGGCAGCTCGTCGTTTAGCGCATGAAAGTGTGGCGAAATGGTGTCAGGTTGTGGCGGACGTTTCGTCCCCCTCCGCCACACTACGGTGTGGATGCTAACCCTGTGGCGTGGCGAAATGAAGTCTACAACCAAACATCCCCTAAGTCAAAACAAGCCAGCCAAGCCATCTTTGAAAATATAATACACGTGGAGTTTAAGCAGCACCAAAGGAGCCCTAAGTGCATCTATGATCCTTTATATTTTTCACATCCAGATACCGTACAACATGGGGCCGAAAGGCCGAACATCCTGCAATCCATTTAATTTAATTGGGTAATGATCATTATTCTCTTAATTACGCAGTAGTACGGGTTAGCAGGAGATGTCTGTATAGCACGCAGTGGATAGGAATAGGAGTATGGACTCTCTCAGGTATTTTTAAGCTGCTGCGTCCGCTGGCTGCTGTCAGGCGGTCGACGGCACCTCTGCTCCTGGTGCACACCACGCCTTCTCGGACGGCTCGGTCAGGAGCAGCCACGATGCGTGCAGCCCCGGTCACAAAAAAGTTCCCGGTGCGTAGGTGCGAGGAACGTGGTACATGGGGCGTGGAACGTTAATCTAAAAGTTCCCTGTTCACATGGGGGGTATACTTCTTTGAAATGATGGTTCGGCGCGGGCGTGAACCAGCCTATTTTTGTGCGATAGCTTGGTACAATCCTCGTTCTTAAGTGAACTATATAGTTATAATAATCATGTAATTCGTTGTGTATATATGTTGTTTGAATATAAAATTAACTTAAGAATCAATTGACGTGGTCAAACTCCTAAAATCTCAAATATGATCCATTTAACTTAAGACTCATTTGGCTCATAATACCTTGATCTTCCTTTTGCCATCCATAATACACATGGCCCATATTAAGCCTGCCTAGGCGGTAGAATTCTTTACAACGAAGGCAAGCCCGAAAACACCACCACGCCGCCGCCGCTCACCTATGTACCCAATCGTCGTCCCCTTGACCTGCGGAACACGCCCCAAGCATCGTTCCATCTCATTACCACGCCGTTCCGCTCCCCGATCCGAACGAAAGTTCCTTGACGCTGGATCAAGGCTGTGTACCACGTTCCCTGTGACTGGGGTGCAGCCTAGGAGTAGCTAGCGTGGGCGTCCCATAAGCTAGGCAGATTGTATTGATGGCTATCGTACTATTCAATTCAAGTAGTATATCCTGTTAAAACTATTTTGAATTCAACTGAATTTATTAAATACCAATATTTGCCATGTATTAGTAGATTTGTTTTTGAACTACATTTGAGTAGGGTATATAAGTATATATATAATATATGCATCTAAAGTCCTCAATGTGGATTTTGTTTTATACAACAGAGTCAACTTTTGAGTTTGTTTGACTTTGATTATGAAGAAAACAACGCACAGTCCAGGCCCCAACTTGAGCAACAGGGGTAACGTAAGTTTGACGAACCAAGGCTATGCCTTCGCTCGTACTGTAGCTACTACTATATCACGGTCAATAGTCATGGCCCATGGGCAAGCAAGGCTGCTTCGGAATGTCGTTTTTTTTTTTTTTTTTGGTGTAAACCCATGCTCATCTCGTCTCCGTCTTCTTGTCTTTGTCCACCTAAATAAGCCTCTGCCTACCCAGCAGGAGGTTGGTGACATACTCCCTCCGTCCCTAAATAGATGTCATTCTCGCCCCGAAAAGTCAACGTTTTCAAACCAATGCTCGTAATTATATATTGAAATATATAAATATTTATCTTTAAATAATTAGTATCGTGAAAAAGATCTTTAAGTCTAGTTTTTAATAAACTTATTTGAAGATATAAATGTTGCAGACGTATTTTCTACAAAACCTACCAAAAGTTGAGAAAATTTGGCCAAGACGCACCCCATAAATGTGACATCTAAAAAGAGAGAGGAGTACGCTACGATAGGAAGGTCCCTGCCTGCTGCACCACACCAGCGTCCAGTCCAGCGCGGCATTCACATGCCATGCGTGCTCCGTCCTCATCGTCGTCGCCGGCACCGCCGCGGGGGGCTCTCCTCCGGCCGGCCAACGTCCAAGCCCAACCAACCAAAGCTCTCCTCCGGCCGACGACCGACGCCTGCCAGCACGAAACGCCGCTTCGCTCTCCTGCCTGTGCGTGAAGACGACAGCTGGGCCTTGGCGCCCTCCCCAGCCGACACGTAGACGGTCGCACGTGCGCGGGAGCCCGGCCGCCCGGCCCGCCGCTCTCACACCCGACCCGACCCCGACGGATATTTTCCCACCCACACCCACGCACGCACGCACGCGGCTCGGCCGGCGCCAGGAGTCGGATCGTTCGTTCCCCTGTCCTGCCGGCCGTTCGATGGGATCGGACGGCCGGAGAGGCTCCTCAAGTGGATAGGGCTGAGGGCAGCGTCGTGGTCCCTTTTCAAGGTGGGCCCCACCTTGGCAGGCAGCAACAGATAAGATCGTGGGAACTCACGCTTCCAGCTAGCTCGCTCTGTACTCTTCTCTTGTGCGTGTGAGCTGAGCTGAGCTGAGGAGCAACCAAACAAACTTTCCAAGGTGGTCCCTGAGCTCCTGTTAATCACATGCTCATCAAGGACTTAATACTGTATGTTGTATATGTGGTATATGTACTTCGTACTATATACGGAACGAAATACAGCCAGGCTGCACATCCTGCAGGCACACCGGATTTGTTTAGTGGCACACACAGAATACAGATGGATGGGATCGACGAACGAACCAGCTTAGGAGTTGCAGGCAGGACGTACTCCCTCCGTCTCTAAATAAATGCCATTCTCACTTTCCAGAAAAGTCAACGTTTTCAACCGCAAGAATTATATATTAAAATATATAAATATTTATCTTTAAGTAATTAGTATCATTGAAAAGATCTTTAAAAGTCTAGTTTTTAATAAATTTATTTGGAGATATATAAATGTTACACGTATTTTCTACAAACCTACCAAAAGTTGAGAAAGTTTGGCCAAGACGCACCCCATAAATATTATCTAAAAAGGGACTGAGGGAGTAAAGCAAAACGCAAGCACGCACGTCATTATCCAGTCTCTTTGTTTTTTTTTTTTGCAATACAAGAAAAGTTAAAAAGATTGTCTGTCTCTACTCTGTACGGTACAGCCATGAATGAAATGAAAGGGGAAAAAGAAAATCCGGAATGGAGCGCGCCGCCTGGCCGGCGAGGGACAGACAGACAGATAAGAGTTGCCAAACAGGCTCACACAATTTGAGCAGCAGACCAAACCAAAACGAAGCAACAAACAGGATAGCGTTCCGGTCTCACACGGTGCTCATAAATTCGACGCACAACATACCATAATCGTGACCTGTGTGATCAGATCAGATCAGATCAGATCAGGATCAGGAATTCAGGATCAGCACAGCAGCAGGTGCCAGGTGGTGGGTGTGGCAGAAGAGGACGGCAAGTTTGGTCACCTGATCGAGAAACGAGAAAAACACAGGGTTGTTTCCATAAACCGGCCAGACTATATTATTTTATTCATTTATTCGGCGCGTCGTCCCTCCCTCCCCTCCATCTCCTCTGCTTCTCCAGCTCGGCTCGGCGGCGTCTCTGTGCTTGAGCTTTACTAAAAAATTGCGCAAAGCTTATCCCAATTCGATCTCAGCTACTCCTACTGTATTACTTAAACAAGTGATCGGCGTCTCCTGCATCAGCTAGCTCTTGCGAGTCCTCAAGAGCCACCCTGCCTGCACGGGACCCGAGGCCAAGAATCGCTTCGCTCCGTTCCGCCTCCCAACCGGCCGAATCCTCCACTCCTAGCTCCTTCCTGGAAAGGGATTTGCTTTCCTTGCTCCGTCAATTCCTTTTCTCCAGCTAGCCGGCGAGCTGGTGGTGCTGCTGGCGTCTGTGTCCTGTGTGTGTGTGTGTGTGTTTTTGAGGGAGAGGGTCGAGAGGGACGGCGGCAGGCAAATGCTGGTCCAGGAACCGGTCGTCGTCGGCGAGCACGCGGGATTCTCTTGTCCCCCTGCCGCTTTGTCGAGGGAGGGAGCTGAGTGAGTGAGTAGGTGGCCGTCCCAGCTGGAGCACCTGAGGACGTTTTTGTTGGAGAGCTTGCTCCTCCTCCTCCTCGGTCGTCTGGATTGATTTTGGCCGAAAGCTCTTGGTTTTTCGGAAAGGGTGTGAGGGGCAACTTTTCGGATTATTGCTACTTGCTCCGCCCGATTCGATTCCTTGCCGAGATTTATCTCTTCGCCGCCGGGAGACTACCGACTGGTGGTGGATAGATAGATCCTTTTCCTCCCCGCCGGCCATTCTTGCTCCGCAACAGTCAGCTGCTCTCTCTCCTCGGACATTCAAACTGTTCGCCAGCTTCCGGTGGAGATTTGTGAATCTTGGTTGGGTGCTTCATCATCAGCGACTTGCTCTGACTGATTCGGTGTGCCGGGATCGATGGTGTCGAGATCCTACTCCAACCTCCTGGAGCTCGCCGCCGGCGGCGACCCGCTGCCGCCGCTGGGGCGCCGCCGGATACCGCGCGTGGTGACGGCCTCCGGCATTGTGCCGGACCTCGACGTCTCCGACGACGACGCCGACGCCGCCTCCGCGGCCTCCGACCACTCCTCCCACGCGCCGCGGGAGCGCGTCATCATCGTCGCCAACCAGCTCCCCGTGCGCGCCTCCCGCCGCGCCGCAGGCGGCGGCTGGGACTTCGTGTGGGACAAGGACAGCCTCCTGCTGCAGGTCAGGGACAGCCTCCGCGCGCACCACGGCCGCGCGGACACGGAGTTCGTCTACGTCGGCGGCCTCCGCGACGACGTGCCCGCCGCTGAGCACGACGAGGTCGCGCACGAGCTCCTCGAGAGCTTCGGCTGCGTGCCCACCTTCCTGCCCGCCGACCTCCGCTCCCGCTTCTACCACGGCTTCTGCAAGCAGCAGCTCTGGCCACTGTTCCATTACATGCTGCCACTGTCGCCGGAGCTAGGTGGTCGCTTCGACCGCCTCCTGTGGCAGGCCTACGTGTCCGTCAACAAGATCTTCGCCGACAAGATCCTGGAGGTGATCAGCCCCGACGAAGACTTCGTGTGGGTGCACGATTACCATCTCATGGTGCTCCCGACCTTCCTGCGCAAGCGCTTCAACCGGGTCAAGCTGGGCTTCTTCCTCCATAGCCCCTTCCCGTCGTCGGAGATCTACAAGACCCTGCCTGTGCGCGAGGAGCTGCTCCGGTCGCTGCTCAATGCTGATCTGATTGGGTTCCACACCTTTGATTATGCCAGACACTTCTTGTCATGCTGCAGCAGGATGCTCGGGCTCAAGTATGAGTCGCAGAGGGGCTACATTGCTCTCGAGTACTACGGTCGGACAGTGACTGTCAAGATCTTGCCTGTGGGAGTTCACTTGGAGCAGCTACGCTCAGTCCTCGACCGCCCGGAGCTTGGGGTCAAGGTCGCCGAGCTTCTCAAACAGTTCAACCATCGGAACAGGCTGCTGTTGCTTGGTGTTGATGATATGGATATCTTCAAAGGAATTAGCTTGAAGCTTTTGGCATTTGAGCAGCTCCTGTTGCAGCATCCGAATGGCGGGAAGGGGTGGTGCTTGTTCAGATTGCCAATCCAGCAAGGGGGCGGGGAAAGGATGTGAAGGAGGTACAGGAAGAGAGTGATGCCATGGTGAAGCGCATCAACGATGCATTCGGGCAGCCAGATTACCAGCCAGTGATACTGATCGATAAGCCTCTGCACTTCTATGAGAGGATGGCTTACTATGTTGTCGCGGAGTGCTGTTTGGTTACTGCAGTGAGGGATGGCATGAATCTGATCCCCTATGAGTACGTAATTGCTCGACAGGGGAATGAGAAGATAGATAGTATCCTAGGTCTTGGCCCGGCTTCGAGGAAGAAGAGCATGCTTGTTGTTTCAGAGTTCATCGGGTGCTCGCCCTCCCTGAGCGGCGCTATCCGTGTGAACCCTTGGAACATTGATTCAGTGGCCGATGCAATGGACTATGCATTGGAGATGCCTGAAGGGGAGAAGGTGTTGAGACATGAGAAGCATCACAGATATGTGAGCACACATGATGTTGGGTACTGGGCTAACAGCTTCTTGCAAGATCTTGAGCGGATTTGCCTCGACCATAACAGGAGGCGTTGCTGGGGCATAGGATTCGGGCTAAAGTTCAGGGTTGTAGCCCTCGATCCAAACTTCAAGAAGCTTGCAGTTGAGCACTTGGTCTCAGCTTACCGGAGGACGACGAAGCGCATCATTCTCTTAGACTATGATGGGACGCTGATGCCTCAGACTTCGTTCGGTAAGAGTCCTACCTCAAGGACGATAGATGTGTTGAACAGTCTTTGCCGTGACAAGAACAACATGGTCTTCCTTGTGAGTGCAAAGAGCCGGATGACTTTAAACGAGTGGTTCTTACCATGTGAGAGCCTTGGACTAGCAGCTGAACACGGCTACTTCCTCAGGTAATTTAAGTATTATTATTTCCTGCGATTTTCATGCAGTTTGTCTTCATACTAAAATAATCTTGCAGATAGCAATGCAATTTAATCTTCTACTACTAGAGCACACTTCACTAATATGTTGTCCATGGTTATAGGCCGAGAAGAGATGCAGAATGGGAGACATGTGTTCCGGTGATAGACTGCAGTTGGAAGCAAATCGCAGAACCTGTGATGAAGACCTATACTGAGACTACAGACGGGTCGACAATTGAGAACAAAGAAACTGCTATTGTTTGGTGCTACGAGGATGCTGATCCAGATTTCGGATCCTGCCAGGCCAAGGAGCTCCACGAGCATCTTGAAGTGTGCTTTCAAACGAGCCAGTATCAGTGAAAGCTGGACCCAACCTTGTCGAGGTGAAGCCACAGGTAAAGAACCCCTGCTTGCTTGCTGCTGCTCACAACAAGTATAATTGATGATGCTAACGGAAATGCCTAATCGATCGTGACCCTCCCATTTCCAGGGGTAAGCAAGGGCTTGGTGGCGAAGCGGATCCTTTCGACGATGCAGGAGCGGGGCGACCTGCCGGACTTCGTCCTGTGCGTGGGCGACGACCGGTCCGACGAGGACATGTTCGAGGTGATCACGACGGCGGCGAGGGGCGTGTCCCTGCAGCCCGAGGCGGAGGTGTTCGCGTGCACGGTGGGGCGCAAGCCCAGCAAGGCCAAGTACTACCTGGACGACCCGCGGACATCGTGCGCCTCGTCCAGGGCCTCGCCAACGTCTCAGACGACGACCAGGCACAAGCGGACGCGGCGCCCCTTCCTGCCCCGGTAGCAGCCGCGACGGACACCGTACCGAGGTGAATCGCGGCGCAGGTCGGCGCACCGCAGTTAGCTCTAGGCAGCATGAAACCTTTTGGTGGAAGGGAAGACCATGGTTCGTTTGCTGTTCCCAGTTGTACAAAATGCTCTAGGAATGTTGTGGTCCTTGTTCGTGCTGCGTGTGTTCGGCTGGTTTGTTCGTGCTGCGTGTGTTCAGTTCGGCTGGCTGGCGTGTGCATACATAAGCCAGCACTGCAGTTGCCGCCGTGGCCTCGCCGGTCACGTCGATTTGTCGCCGGATTACTGTCGCTCTGGACTGAAGCTCCAGAGGTCGCCGTGCGGGTCGTGTTGCATTCCTCCCTTTTGTCTGTGCTGCGTCGGGTCGGGTGGTGGAGGAGTCAATAATTCCCGTCGCCACCGCTTGTATCCTCGCTGCAGCAAATGATGGCGAGCAACAGTGGAGTGGAGGTGGTGGTTGCACTTGCCGACCCGCACAGGCGCACAGCAACAGCACAGTCGGCGGCGGCGGTAGCCTCCTTGTCCCGCCTGTTCTGTTGCCTATCAGGGCAAACTTTCTTCAGCCGGTCTAATCATGACGTGCCGTGTTTAGCAACGTGGATATATACTAGAGATTGATTCTTGCCTGCCCTCGGTCGCCATCGCCAATGAGTGGTGTGGCCTGGTGCTCTAGTGGATTAGCAGCGCGTTTCGTCTTTGGCCTTGGGTGCCGTCCTGATCCGGAAACCACCCGTGTGCTCTGGAAGAAGGCGATAGATAACTAGGCTGGAGTAGGTGTAGTGTAAACTGCAAGTCACCTCGTAGCTGAATATGGTCTGTCTTGATTCCTTCATTTGGGTCGATTCGTTCTGTATTGAATACATACATGCTCTGGTTGCGTTGAGCAGGAGCTGGACATAGGACACGCCAGTGATCGTGTCGTGCCTGGAGCTGTGCGGGCCACGCACGATTCCGTGATCTTTTTTTCCCCCGAGTGCGACGAGCTAGTAGTGCCTTCGAGACGCTAGCTTTGCTGGTCCGGCTCCGGCATCGAGCTGGCGGCGGTGGCGTCTTGTCTTCCTGTCTCGTCCCATCGCTAGGACTAGAAGGGGGCTATCCCGACGCCGCTCGCCGCCGACGAGGGGGTGTGGGCGATGACGTGCGCCGTGGCGTCAACACGCACGCTGCGGGGTCGTTGCGCCTACGTCCCGCTTGCTCCAGGGTCCAGGCAGTCTCCTCAGGATAATCGTCGCGATAAGGCTCGAACTGGTCGCGTTGGTGGGGCAGGGCCGGGGCCCGGGCCGGCAGCGTCGCGTCGTGGTTATCCCCGGTGATGAGATCGATCGACTCGCCGATCCGCTCGATGATGGATGGTATTGAGCAGAGCATTATTCTACGCACAACTTGTCTTGGGAAGTACGGCCGCCTCTCACTAGAGTAATCTTCAGCAATGTGAAATCTTCAGAAGCGTTCAAACAATGATCCGCCTACTTGTGAATTATCCCAAGAGTAAGGCCAAACAATGATGGATAAGGCCACAGTTCAGAATCACACTAAACTTATATACAATGCTTTGTTCTCTGCCTGATACTTTATACAATGAGTGGTAGCATTATTGCCTTTGACAAGGGTATGGATAATCCTATGCTCACTGTTATATTCATGCGAAAAAATAAGACCAAAACAAAGCAACTCTTCAACATCCAAAACTATTTGTCGGTAGCTGTTCCAAGAGAGGAAAAACTGTACCTTCAGTACCTACGTCGAGTTGACTCATCAACCGACAATAGCAAGATAGTTGATCCTTTTCTTTTCTGAATATAGATGGCGTTGCCTTTCAGAATGGGAGCGTTTGTTGTGACAATAATTGCTTAATATACATCAACATCGAAGATGCACTAGAGGGACATTGGTTATGCATTTTGACCCAACCCTTGTCTAAATCCTTATCAGGTTCATGATGGTTCGGCTGTCTTCATAATGTTTATATGAGTGCTTCTATCAGTTTCGCAACAACTTGATATTTGAGAACAGATTATGAGTCTTTTTAAAACCTTATTGTTTTGGCATATACCAGTATCCATTTCTTCTAGAACAACAGGGCATACTGACATATTAGACCCCTCCCTTGCAGTTGATCTTATAAGTTAGGAGTATCTATGAAACTGATAGTCAAACTTTGCAATTTTGAGTCTCTGATGACATGGAATTAATCGAACAACAAGCAGAACTAGTGACAAAATTATGCATATCTAAAATACTTTCATATGCTCATGCTGTTGTACTTATAGTTCTTAGAAAAATATATAGAGAAAAATATTTGAGCACCAAGTGAGACAATCCTTTAAAAACAAGGGCATTCCAGTAGCAGTGATAAATTGATAATGCAATAACACAGAGCTGCAACTCAACAAGGTATCCACAGGCAGCTATGGTTATAAGATGCATGGTATACCAGGTCATCTATCACTCGAAATGTTACGCATATAAGCGTGGAGCCTTTGACGTCACACAAATCAATCGAACGTTAAACTTTTCATCAAATCAATCGAATGTTAAACTTTTCATTTTATCTGAATGAACATATATAAGTACAACCAATTGGTATGAATGTTCTTCTGAAGGATATATGCTGCACATGGTATATCATGGTAGGATTTTATATTTATACAGTAAGATAAAAGTAGAAACAAAGTTCAACGTGCCTGAAGAATACCCAGTAGTCAGATTGTGCTGTGCAGCAGCTCCATCTCCTATTCTGTTCCGAAAGGAAGTTGGAAGAATCTGGACCTAAGTGTAAATTACTTCTACAGAAATCAATAGTATCATCTTGTGAACACCTCCATATGGGTGATCCCAAATTCCACAAATGAACTGTACTGCTATGATATGAACAGAAGAGATCCTTGGGGCTCTGAATAAGATCCGCCAAACTAGAGTGTGATACTAAATCTGTACAAAGAGAAGCTCATTCCACATGTCTGGTATACCAGGTAAGCACCAGTGCAAGCAATCATTAATTCGGTGGAAGCCTTTTTGAAAGTCGAGTTTGAGATATGCCCTTCATCTCGTAGTTTCGAGATAGCAGTGATATCCAAAAGCTTAACCCGAGTTCCCTTTACAGCATTTTCTGCAGGTATATCAATTGAATGATCCTGCAAGACCTCACTTCCGTTAGCTAAGGGGATGGTATTTCCACATGTCCCACCTGTGTTCCAGTCACCATTTACAAAGTGCCTTGGTGAAATTGTCCTGAGGAAAACTTCCATCTTAGGATGCCGTGCAAGTTCTGAATCCATCCATCTAGCAATGCTATGCAATGTAAGATTTTTTTGCACGGTTTAGGTCTGCAAGTCTACTACCATTGCCTACAGGCTTCCCATCAGCATGCAATTCCCAGTGATTTCCATTGAATTTCCCTCTGTTCCAGTGATGGCCTGTGTTAAGTACTAGGACATCAAAGTCATTAAGATACTTCTTCAAAAATGTAACTGGTCGATCAAGATGCAATGCATATCTGGTCACTGTGCCTTCTGTATTCAGAGGTTCTAATTCAGACAGAGTAGCAGACCAGTAGAAAAGGATAGTTGTGTTGGTGGATGGAAATCTATAAGCCCACCCATCAGGTCTTAGAGCACCTGGGGCTTTGACAAGGTCATATTTCCAACCAACATCTTCGACCTCAGGACTGTATTTGCCACCAGTTGCTATACACATCATTGACTGAAATTGTTGTCTCCCAAGTGAATCGCCAACAAAAGCAAGAGTTCGGTTCCTCATCCTGAAATCCCAAACATATGTTAGGATAATCCAGATCTCAATAAGGTGCACAGATAAATGAAGTAAAATACCTTTTTAAGAAGTTAGCCCCTGTAAACTCAGGCATCTCACAGCCATGTGGCTGCCACCGATAATTCTCATAAGAGAAATGTGCGCGCCACATCATTCGACAAGCCCACATTTTTGACAGCCACTGCTTGCACTCGTTACCCGAGTACAGTGGCCGCTTATCATCTTCTATCCACTTCCCCTTTGCGTAGTTACAATCTATGAAGTAACAGAAGCATTAAAAAAACTTGACACCAGATTCCAATTTCATATTTGCAAAAATAACCAATCACCAGCAAAAAGTTGTGAGTTCCAATGGTTGAGATGAATAAACAAGAATAAAATGGCATCGCTCTGCATAGTTGCATTCTAGGATGTAACAACAACCTTCTGCAAAGGCAGATAAATGGGGCTTAATGTGTAAACATGGAGCAACCACAAATTGTTTGGTTTGCAAACAAGCACCAGGTGAAGTATGTTTTCAGAGGCTTGAGGTCAGTCAGCAAGCACGAAGCAGAAGTGGGGCAAACAACAAAAATAAGTAGTAGTATGTCCCAACATACATAAGAAATTACAGTTCACCACTTTGCCCTTACTTTTTGTGCGAGTGGCTCCTGGAAGCTGGACCTGGAGATGCAGCTAAGGTTGCTCCATCATCTCCAAGATGTTCCTGCTCCTGCTGCTGTAGGAAACCTGAGGCCAAGGTGAATACAAAGAACAAGTCAACCAACAGACAGAGTGTAGATTCTGAATTGGTAAATAAAGCACCAATCCCAAAAAAAGGGTAACATACAGATGTCAGACTACCTTGAGAGATAACTTTTAATTGGACTGGTGTTGTGTTAAAGATTGTGAAGACAGGGGCTCCTTCTAGTAACAGAAAAACAATCGGCACAGTGAGGAGAAGCACCAGGCCAAAGCATAGCTTGTGGACATGGACCCTATGCAGACAGCCGCCTTTCATCCCAGTAAGGCAGCATAGGCCCCGTGTGGCACCTCGAAGTTGATCAGATGCTTACTAGCTAGACTGAAGTCACTGGAAGTGGACGGGACCAATAAACCTGCACAGTTCAGGTCCAGATTCAGAAAATGCTCAGTCACTGTTGGAGTTATGTCACAGATGAAACTGGCATCAAAACTCAAGATAGAAAACTTAATAACTTAACCAATGCATCGCTCTTGTCAATTCTAACAAAAGTACACGCAATTTCTAACACCAAAGTGCAAGATTCATTCATATACGAAACCAGCAAACAGTACCACAGTGGCAATATGCAACAGAGGGGCCTATTTGGGACCGTGATTTCTGCGGCGGTGGCGACGGAAAGCGAATAATCCTGCCGAACGCCTCGCGTTAGACACACTTATCTGGAACACAGTCACCGTTGGCAGTTCACTTTTACACTAAAACGCGGCTTATTCGGAAAGCGAGGAATTGACAATTCTGCATATCGCGCGCGTCCCCTCGCCCACGGAAACAAACATAGCCAGAGTCCTACAAATATAAATGGAAACAACATGGGGAAACACAGAGGTCACTAGCAAGAATTGAGCTGAAAAGGGCAATCTCCTTCCAATTCAGTGAAAGTGACGCCAAAACTTGGAGCAGTAACAGTAAGCAAGCAGGCAGGTCGGCATGGGCGGATCCAGCTGGATGCATGAGTTTTCCCAGGAATACCCAATTATTTTGAGAAAAAGAATGAGTATATGTTTGATATATGTATGATGGGATTCCATGTATGATATATACATGGTTCTCAAGTCGTCGCCTAGGCGTCCAATAAACCTTTGTTGCATGTATCTCTTGTACAATAAACCTGCAGCGAGGAATGACATATATCCTGTAATATCAACAGACGGGTTCGGCATTTGAGGTTGGGTATTCAAAATGTAAAGAGTTCTTTTTACAATTAAAATCCTAATATTTGGCGTGTATAATACCACATAATAGTAATATATCAATTATTACCAGATACTGTTTGAGCATAGTTTCATAGAATTGAGCATAACTTGAATTTTTTTATATCATGTAGATGTAAGTATCAGTAGATGGAGAAACATAGAGTAACTCTCTCCATTTTAGCTTGTGATTATCTCTTCTTTGCAGCAGTACCCGAACAAAGATTAGGGACATAAAAATGCACTTCCAGAGTATAGTGAACAGAATGACACGACCTAAAAGCTTGGGCGCATCCAACTGGATGCATGGGTATTCTTCCCAGGAATACCCAATTATTTTGAGAGAAAAAAAAGAGTATATGTTTGATATATGTTGATGGGATCCCATGTATGATATAATGGTTTTCAAGTCGTCGCCTAGGCGTCCAAATCCTGGGCGTCCCCATCGCCACGACCAAAATCCAGCAAAGCAAAAAGAGGAGGCGAGGGAGAAGAAAGAGGAAGAGCAGAGGAGGATCAGCAGGGTTTGGGGGAAGGCCAAACTCCCATCTCCGCACCATCGGCTCCCATGGCCATGGCAGCTTCCTCACCGGCCAACTGCAGAATTAGTGATGTGAGAGGGGCAGCAGCAGGCCACAACAGCTGTCGATCTGCATAGAGTGGAGAGAGATCTGCAAGGGGCCGCATGGGAGAAGGGGAGGGAAGCGGCAGGGAGGACCGGAGGAGAGGTGCCGGCTGTAGATGTCAACGGAGGGGGCAGAGAGAGATAGAAAGAGGCGGCACCTGATAGAAGCAGCAGCAGCAGCACCAGCACCAGCATCAGCATCAGCATCGGCGGCGGTGCTTCGTCGGAGATCGAGAGGGGGCGAGAGGCCGCACCTTTATACAGAAGGGTTAGGGAAGGTTAGTTGTCTGGCTTGGGCTTTCTTAGTTTTTTTTTTCCTTACTTTCTTCACCAGCACTAAAGTTCTTCGTACTTACGTCTATAAGCACGCGTACACAAACAACTCTATGAACACCTTCAAAACCGAGCCAGTAAATAAATTTAAAGTTCACGAAGTCATCACATATACCTCACTGTCTGCGGGGCATCGCTTACCACTTAACGTATATACGTCGAAAAATTCTAAAATAAATTCGAGGATAATGTCTTAATGCATATAACGTTAAAAAATCCCGAAATAAATTTAGAATAATGCAGAAGACTTTCGTGATTTGAACCCCTACGTAAGAGCTCCTAACCAATAGCCTTTATCGTTACGCCGTAAGCCCCTTAAATCTCAATTTAAATAAACATTTAGCATAGATAGATTAATTTTAAGATGTCATTAATTAGCTAAAACTAAACTAGAGAGATCTGAGCAGGTGAGAGGTGTCCCCGTGCGGAGCCTGCGTTGTGTCTGGTGTGGAGTCCAAACATTCGGTGGTGTCGTGTGCCCGGTCGTCACCTCCGGTGATGGGCGGGGCGGTGGCTTCAAGTCTGGGCAAAGGAATGAATGTCTCTTCCCTTCGCAATATGCAAGCACGTTGTGCGTGGGTCGGCTGTGTTTGGTTTTTCATGTATTTTTAAACACAAGACACAACTCATTTCACTGGTATAGTCTTCATAGTACTTTAGGATCCTGTTTTTGACCTTCTGATCTTCTAATTTGATAGAATAGAGAAACATTTTAGTTATTTCAAGAGAGATAAAGAAATAGTAGGTTTACTTAGCTTCATCTCGCAGAGGGGGCTGCTTTCGGCGCCTCGGCGGACGCCCTCAACATCGCCGCAGATATACATTCTCAGTGGCAGGACATGAGCTGCGTGGTGCGGTTTTTTGACGGATGGAGTGGGGGTGGTCCCAGCCGCGGGCGACTCAGGTTCCCAACCCTAAGCGCCGCCGTCCCAGGCCCTCCCACCCATTCCTCCACCCTCGCCGTCGCCGGAGGAAGGCCGCCCGAATCCGGCGCGCTCTCCCACGAGGGCGGCGGCGGGGCCTCTCACCCCCGGGGTCGCGAGGTCACGCGCGGGTGGATCTCGGCGGCTATGGTGGCGGCGTCGCGCGGCGGGCGGCGTCGAGGTTGTGGGCGAGGTGCCTGGATGGTGAAGGAGGCCATGCGCGACGGGGAGTCTCGACGGTGCGTGATGCCGGAGGGTTCGATGGTGGCATTGGCCGGGCGCCAGGCCCGACTCGGTGCTCCCACGCCGGTTGTGCGGGTCGGCGGCCCGGGTCTGCGGGCTGCGGCGACGGATGTTGCACGGCGGTGGCATCGGCGGCGGCACCGCAGGGTCTTCTGGAGGAGCGATGACGGACGACGCGGCGGTGGCGTGGAGCCGCGAGGGGCTTCTGACGGAGCGGCGAAGAGTGGTTCGAAGGTGGCGGCCTCCGAGGGCTCCACGGTCGGGCATTCCTCTTCCTATGGTGGTGTAGCCGGCCGACACCCACATCGGGCGGCCCGGAGAACCCGTCTGCGGGCCGATCCGGCGACCCGAGAGATGGGCGTCGCGACGCGTTGACCATGGTGGCGGTGTTTTTCGGACGGCACAATGAAGCAATGGGTTGGCCGTGCGGGGGATGAACCGGTGGCCGCCATGGTGGCTTCCACGATTCGTCAAGGTGGAGGATTCGTGGAAGGGGACGGCGAGGGATTGCGGCGGACGTCGGCATTTGTTTTCCAAATCGTATTTTTTGCGATGGTGCACGTCGTCGGGGCGTTGGCGTAACGGCATGGACCCAAGGGACATGGCATCGGCCGCCACTATATATGACGGCGGTGGCGCCCTCGAGGGCGTCACTTTCCTCGCCGGAGGCGCCGTCTTTCAAGTGGATCTCTACGGTGAAAACCGGCACCGGTTGGGTGGGCGGCGATGGCGTCTTTGGATGTCATTTTCTCGTTGGAGACGTCGCTGTGGAAGATCCATTGGATGTCGGTGGCGCCGGCATCAAGGTGGCGACTCATCGCACACACTTATGGGGCCTTATGCTTTGCACGGATCCGGAGTCTCCAATGGTGCATGAGTTTTGTTTGT
The DNA here is from genome assembly GCA_015847255.1 of Hyparrhenia diplandra. NCBI lineage: Eukaryota > Viridiplantae > Streptophyta > Magnoliopsida > Poales > Poaceae > Hyparrhenia > Hyparrhenia diplandra. The sequence continues at coordinate 423,032 of JADLZK010011343.1, read as the reverse complement.
TTTATTTTTTTCGAGTGCACCAATTGTATTCGGGTGACCTTTGTCTTACCCATAACACCGTCGTTCGGTTGTAATTGTGTTGGCCTGATGCATCCTCGGATGACCGAAGCCGGAATATAATTTCCTTTATCTAAAAAAAAAAAAGCTTCATCTAAAAAACACATTAGTTTTTTTTATGTACTTAGGGTGCATTTGGGAGGGTTCCTCCTTTTGCACCCCGAAACGACTTTCAAAACGGCTAAACCGTTTTGGTAGGGTTCCACCGAGAGGTTTAGAGATTGATGGAATCATCGTGTCATGTGTTTTAGTTTTGTTTTTTAAACGTCCTCGCTCGACTCACGGCGGCTACCTAACCGGCCGATGGTGTTGCGAGGGTCGTTCCGGCGTTCACGGCGGCTACCGCTGCTGTCGTCGCCGTTTGCTCGCTTGACTCACAACGGCTACCTTGCCGTTGTTAGAGTCGCAAGGGTCATCATTTGGGCGTTCACAGCGGCTACCGCCACTGTTGTCGCCATTTGCTCGCTTGACTCACAACGACTACCCGGTCGTTGTTGGAGTCCACGAGGGTCGCTTAGTGGTCACAGTGGCTTCAATGGCACCGGCTCCGGGATCTTCGGTGCTCGCCTACCTGCTCCAACGAGGGGCCGCTGATCGTCGTCGTCGCTTTTTTTGTCGCACAATTGTTTTATACTTAGTACACCGCTCTAAGCTCCACAGCTGTAGCCGGCGCCTTGTGTTAGTGTTCTGCCTATTTGTCCTCCCTGGAAGCTCGCCATGGGGACGTCTAGGATGTAATTGAACTTTCTCACTTTCTTAATGCAATACGAGCATGAGCCCGGTTTCAAAAAAAAAGTTTGTTTTAAAACCGGACTCTAATCATGTCTAAACACTTAACTCTTACGGGCATGTGAGTGAGTGGTGGATCATGGAAACACTGTATTCCAACTCGTTCTGGAATCCGGCTCTGCACCGTTTGGTTGATGTTCTTTTGTTCTGAGAGAAAAATATAGTATCATGGTTGATAAATTCAAGCGAATATGTCGCTAATTTATACAGGCAAGAGAGATTGAATCATTGTATCTCTGTTAGACGATTCTTGAGTGATAAAGAACGAAGGAAAACCTTTCTAGGAAGAGGACGTTACTGCATCAGGTCATGGTAAGTCTAGGCTTACCAAGACCAACATGATCCTTGCAAGATCAGTCTTACAGCGATTGCAACTGGTGAAAGGGCTGGGAGATTCTCAGTTCATATTAGTAAAAATTGCAGCCTTTGTGGAGCTATTGAGGATGACAATCACCTGTTTTTCAAATGTGAGTTATCAAGACAGGTTTGGGCTACTTCTCCCTATCCCCTTCCAATCCACAATTTAAATGTTTCTGAAGATGGGATTCAACTATCTCTTCCTACTTTAATCACGCCACATCCTTCTGAAGATACTATTCGCATTACTTTATTTATTATGTGGTATATTTGGAAAGCTAGGAATGATCTCAGGTACAATGGAAGAAGATGGAGCCCAATTCAAGTTCATAAGGCAGCACAGGCACACATGGAGAATTTCATTCAGGCCATGAATGAACAATCGGCTGCAAACATACCACTCCAAGCTCACAACCCGGCACACTGTCACCAATTCCCCCAAGGGATACACCACCAACATGCCACTACAGCACCTGCTCATGGTCTACTAGATCACCAAGACTTACAGCAATTCAACCTGACCCCTACCTCTACAGGTGACAGGTACCTCCTTCAATCCCCAACTTTTTTAGATGGTTTCAGGTGTTACACAGATGCTTCCCTATCGCCGGATGTGCATGGAGCCCCACCTAGAAGAGCTGGTTTGGGGGTGTTTTTAGTCAACACATCTACTTCCCCCCCAACCGGTCTCTTCATCAAAGCAACAATGGTGCAAGCATCTTCTGTTCTCATGGCTGAATCTGCGGCGCTCTCTCTAGGGGTTTTGCTCCTTCGCGGGTTGAACATCACTCAAGGGGCGGCGCTTCTAACGGACAACCAGATCCTCATAAACTACATCAACAATGCCGATTTAACAAACCCACCGTTGGAGAATCAAGCCCTACACAGAGCTTGTCCTTTCCCACCTTGCAGGGACTTCAATTATGGCGAACAGGATTCGTAGAGATTGCAATCAGATGGCCGACACTCTTGCTAGACATGGATTAGCCTTAACACATAATGATTTTGATGGGTTATGTGTCAACCCTAGTCATGAACATGGGTGCCCTTTTCTTTTGGCACTCCAACATGTAACCATTAACAATGTAATGGTTCTAACAGCATCATCTTTGTTAATCAATGAAAGCTCTTGTTTGTTGGTCGAAAAAAAAATGATATATCACCTACAAAGCTCAATCAACAACAATGTGCGACCCAAATAAATTTAGTGCCAACCACTACTAGAAACAATTGCTAAAACACCAAGTAACAACTAAAAGTGACATTCATAGGCAGCATGGATCATACCATAACCCATGGACCGACCGAAGCTAGCTAGTCCAAAGGACGTGACAGCCCACACCTCCATGTTACCATGGCACTTTACCGTCATCCGATGCAGACCCGACCTCATCTTAGAGCACAAAATATTCAAATTCATGTACTCTCTCCGTTCAAAATTATAGTTTGTTTTGAATTTTGTAGATGCATTGCTTTTGTTATTCTACCTAGTTATATATTATGTCTAGATACAAAGTAAAAAAATTGCATATAGAAAAGCCAAAACGACTTATAAATTGGAATAAAGGAAGTATAACTTAGTGGAAATCTTTTCAAACATGGCCCGGTGGACAAACTCACATTGTTTTTTTTTTTCGCGATGAGTCTTTTTACTCTTTTTTTTTTTTTTTTTGAAACTCAGATTGTTTTTATAGGCTCTGGGAGAGTAAGGACTTTGCAAATATTAGATGATCAAAGCTTTAGTTCCAAACCAAAACAATACCAAAATTTAAATCATAGGTGAACAAAAGTTTGGCTTGCCAACGATCGAACCACTTTCCCTCAAAAAAAAAAAAAACGTTCGAACCACTTGTTAACAGTTCTTGCCACCCATACCTTTGCCTCAAGGTTGTTGTTGACAATATTTCTTTGACAGCAATCCTACCGAAACAATGGATTACTCCACGTTATGGCACCAAACGAACTGGTGGCAACATTGCTTAGTACCCAATGCAATGGCAAAGGCCATTGGTTGGGGGCTCCCACCCGGGGTTCAAATCACGGGTGCGACACTTTATCCTAAATTTATTTCGGGATTTTCCGGCGCTGTGCATTAAGTGGTAGGCGGCGTCCCGTCGATAGCGGGCGCCGGTGGCGACTTTAGAACTTCAAGATTTGCCGGCTCGGTCCTTCGAAGGTGCTCATAGGGGTAGGGTTTGCGTACGTGTGTTCATAGGGGGTGAGTGTGCGTGCGTGTTGAGCGTCTGCGTTGTAAATCTCAAAAAAAAAAAAAAAAAAAAAATCTCTTCCAGTTGGCCGGCGAAGTCTGCAAACCATGCTCGAGCGGTTCTAGGTTGATTTTGTTTGAACATAGGCTAGTGAGCCACCGAGCCACGGAGAGCCAAGCTTAAGGCTAGTGTTAGTTTCCAAAACTCTTGTCTATTAGAAATGTTGTTATGTCTCTCATATTTGCTTTTAATCCCGTTTTAAATGCTTGTTATTGTGTTACAATTTGAATGATACAATTTATACATGTTAAAGATGCTATTTTTGTCGCTTTATGTCAATCAATTGATCCAAGTTGGTTTCCACCCAGTCATGCATGTGTTGATCCAAGTTGGTTTCCACTACATATTTTGCTAAAAGGTTCTTCACTGCAAAATGGTAAAAGGTTATTCACAGTAATGACTCACTGTTATTACATCAAGTGGTTTTAGTATGGTTAGGTTACACGCTCCTGAAAATCCTTGTCAACAGTAACAGGCATGACCTGACACTTGTAATAGCTTTGGTGTCTGTACTGCGTTTGGATAAACTCGCCACAGAAACTTGGAAACTGCAGGATTCAGGAACTTGCTAAGCGCTGTTGCTTCACCAGCGTGCGTTCTTTCAATCATGGCCAATCACCCAGTTGGAGGTTCTAGAAAAGTTGCCGCTGCATTATTGCCCACCGATTGAAACACTGTTCGAAATGTCACCGGCGCTTTATCACAAGAGGATTTGACACATCAGGTAATCATTTTTTTTTTTTATAACAGGGCAATCAGTTATAGCACTGTTCATACTTCACAGTTTGTGCCATTTTTTTTTCATAAAACAAGGAAATGCAATGGCATCAGAGAGACCAGAAAGTGCGATTATGAAGATCGGAGGGGCTAGCAGCTTTAAGAAAATGGTTTCTTCATTGCCACAGGGTAAAGAGAATGCATCGCGAAAAGAATAATGCCCTAGTTCAAAGAAAAGGGCACTAAACTGATTCAACCTTCAGAACTAAGATGACTAATGATGAGGAAAAATACCAGTTCCACAGAGGAGATCTGCATGCATAGAAGGAAATAAATGCCTAATTAACCAACTAAGAATTGGAAGCCATATCAGGTGCACAAAGATTGGTTACAGTGAAAATAATATCTCCCTTATGGTTTACCGTATTTCTCATAATTAGGTTCAGCAACCTATGTAGATCATATAACCAATTTTACAAACTATGCTGTTATGGGTGGATTTTCTTTGGTCATCCATTGTGAGAAACTAATAATTGCAAGAACCAACTAAAATGCTTCAACCTAAGGTATTATTATCACTTTGCAATGAGCATTCAAATGCTTAATAGCCCACTCGACAACTATGCAATGCTTTTGCAACAGGGTACAACTGCACAGTCCCCTTGTATCAATATGATCAGCAAGTGCTATGGCTCTTCCCTTTCTTTTCATAACCAGTTTTGATCATTGAAGTGCTATAGATCTTTTAAACAAAAGTCTATCACTTCCCTTTTCTCAACCACCAACAAGTTCCACACCAAGTGACAGACCAAGTAAGCTTTGCACTAGATCCCCATTTGCTAGTGAAGCATAAAGAAGAGAACCATAAAAGGGCGTTCCAACAAAGTTTGTGCTCAACGAATATGCTAAGTAGATCCCTTTCCAGTGCGAGCCTACAAAAGACTATGCTGTCCCATGTTAATCGACCATTACACCTTTGCAGTATCGCCACCTGAGCCAGCCTCATTTCTCATGGCCTCCTTCGTCTGCTGTCCGTCAATCTATTCTGTGGCCACATCTTGCTGGCAAAGCCATGGATGATCTTCAATCGCAGGGTGGTCATGCCTGAAAGCCTACAGCGCAGAGGGCAACCTAGAACTTTGGCAGAGTCTTGTATGTCTCCTTGAATTTATTATGGGCTATATATATATATATATACACACTGCAGCTTGTACTGAGTTCATCTACTGCTGTCAACTTCTATATGAAAAGAAATAGCGAACTGATTATCACTTCTTTGAGACTCATTATATTGCCTTTTGTTGTTTTGTCACTATGTGTGATTGTATCAGAGACGGTGTTGAGGGGTTGAAGCCCAAAAGTTACCTTATCTCTAGTCAGTAAACACTGTACTTTTTTTAGTCTGTTGAAACTTTGGTGCACTCCAGAAGATGTGGCAACTCTGTTAGCCTTATTTCTGACTTCTGAGATAATTCCACACATTGGCAATCTCACCATCTAATAATCTTTTTAGGAACTATCTGATCATGGAGGTCAGTTTAGAGTATTAAACACCAGTGAACTACATTCCTGAAATCTACATGTTTACTCTCTGAATTTTTACCCCAAATTGAACACCCGCACATCATGCTACTAATCTACTACTATCAGGCTCAATCCTATGCGGTAGAAGTTGAATTGGGCACTAGAATACTTGGAAACCATCCATTTTGGAAATCACAATTGCAATACACTTGCCACACCCAGCTCTAACTGACAATTGCTTATTTATTCTTTCAACCATCAATCAAGTTTGCAATTCACAAACACGAAGAGGAAATTTATTCATTCAACCACCAGTCAAACTATTGTTCAAAAAAAACCACCAGTCAAACTGGCCTTCGTGATGGTAAGAACACGGACTGACCTGCCCGCTACTCCGCCGCCTCCGCCTTATCCTTGGAGAATCCGGCGATGCCGCTGGTCCTGAAAAAAAAGTTCTCCCAGTTGCTCCCATCGAAGTTCCTGTACTCGACGTGCTTCACGGTGCCGGGGTCGACGCAGGCAACGGTGACGGCCACGCCGTCCGTGTTGGACCGCGGGGTGTAGAAGGAGGTGATGCCGCAGACCTTGCAGAAGGTGTGCTTGGCCGTGTGCGTGCCGAAGGTGTAGGTGGTGATGAACTCGTCGGCGCCGGCCTGCAGCTTGAACTTGGCGGCGGGGACGATGAAGTGGGTGTTCCCGCGCATGGAGCAGTTGGAGCAGTTGCAGATCCACGCCACCACGCTCGCGGGGGCCTCGACCTGCCACCGCACGCGCCGGCAGTGGCAACCGCCGGTGTGGACGACTGCCGCCTCGGAGGCCATCAAAGGTCTGCACAGAGCAGAAGCTCGCGACGAGCAGGCTGCAGTTGACTCTGAATAGGAACTCTGAATAGTATGGCTGACGGCTACGCTGTTTTGTTATGCGATAAGAACACTGATGAGTTATGGTACATTGTTAATTTTTACTAGAAATTTTGGTATTATCAACCTAGAAATTGCTGAGGAAGTAATATTATCTAGTGTTAACTAATTCAATGCCTTCTAAATCTTGACGTTTTTTTTTATATATATAAACTAGCAAAAATTGCAATGGGAGGAAAGGTTTCAATATCTATGTGTTTTTTCTAATCTTGAAAGTGAACACTAAGTTAGGGTGCATGTTTTCACTTCCACTTAACTTTTAATTATAGAATCAAATAATCAGCAAATGTAACGCAACATACTGCATACCAACTGAATTTACGTGTGAATAAACATTTCGTTGTGCAATTTCTGTTAAAGCCGAGTCCAATAGCATACTATTAATCAATGAGGAATATCACTCGCCAAGAAGTTTTCTTTATTTCAGCTCCACGAGCAACTTCAGCGACGGAGGTTAAGCTGTTTTGGTGAAAGATTAGTTTAAATTCGTTATATAAGTTAAAAACCATAAAGTATCCATAATATCATGTTTAATTTTTTTTTCCTCCTTTCTTTTTCCATTTTTATTTTCTTTCTCACCACTATCTAGCTTGGACTCGGAGCCTACGTGGCCTCGTCCACTTCTAACATAAGGGCACGCCCCACGCTAGCTAACAACAACGTACTACCCTAGCTGAATTCATGGTCCCACGGATGCAAGCACACATCATAGCCATACATCTTCCCTTTACTTTTTTTTTTTTTGTTAGAAGTGGCTCACTGCATGGAGCAACATTCAGAGGGAAGAGGCGGACAACAGTTGTGGACTATGGTCCCTAGGCGGACAACAACTATGGACTATGTTCCTTAACAATCAACGTCACCGAGGTAATCACTCCATCTCCCAACGCGTGCTTTGCTTCCCGTTTTTTTGTCAAAGCCGGCCACCATCGCTCCCGCAGGAGACTCGACGCACCACGAGGCCACCGCTTGTCTGTGACATGGATGAACAAAGTGCACATGTGGCATTTGGGAAAGCACGCCATGGTGATGCGTTGGGGAAGCCCCTGAGCCCCTCTCCCTCCCCTAATAAGGAAACAAGGCATCCACAAAAGCCTTTACAAGCTAATGGTCATAGCAAGCCGACACCCACAGAGCCCAAGCGACAATGCACCTAGTCTAGGGGCGAGGATACCTCAAATCAAACACTAGCTTAGGACAGGTATGTCAGTGATATCATATTCCATCTCATGCAGTGCCACATAGGATTTGTTGATGCGAGGGAAAAAAGAGATGATAGATCGTTGCTTAGCGAAATAACCATTTCTTGAGCTAAAATTAAGAAGTATAAGACAATTATTCTATGAGTGCATGATTTGTTGTTGTCATGAAATTCACTGTCTCATGAGCTAAAATTAAGGAATATAAGTCAATTATTCTATCATTGTTTAATTTGTTAGCCATGCAACTCATAATTCTACTTTTGCTCTATGCATAAATTAACGGTAATACTACTCCTAGAGCGTCGTACGACACAATAAAGAAATCAGATGCTCCGTCGTGCTCTATTCCAGCCATCCTTATCCATTCCCCTCCCATTCTTCCAAAGGCAGATCCTTATCTCTTCCTAGCTAGCTCGAGCGCTGCCCGTGCACCAGATTGTTTCCCGCAAGTGTCCATCTGTCTCGTCGACTATGAGTTACTATGAGACAACTTAAATGAACAACGACCGTAATATATACTTGTTATTAAGTCGTTTAAATTATGTGGCACTAATTAGAGGCTCTCGCCGGACCTTGCATACTCTACTGTCTCTGCCTATGGTGCGATGTTCTTTGGTTCGTTCCCAATGTCGGGCGCGAAGCTCCTCTGGAAGGTCGCGGCCCCTTCCGGGTTCGCTTCTTCTTTGGATCGCCATGCATGATAAATGTTGGACAGCCGACCGGCGACACCGCCATGGCCTTCAGGATTCAAATCTTTGTATCATCTGTGATCAGGCCCCGGAAACTTTGGACCATCTCTTGTTGGGTTGCCCGTACAGCAAGGAGGTATGGTTTACTGTCCTCTCCAGGTTGCACTTGCAGAGGTTGGTGCCGACTTCGGAGCAAGAGTTCATGCCGTGGTGGCTTAGGACACGCAAGCGTGTGCCAAAAGCTTCCTGTCGGGGTTTCGACTCGATGTTCTTTTTGGTGGGTTGGCTCCTTTGGAAGGAGCACAACTCCAGGACCTTTGATGCCAAGGCGAGGACTATGATGCAACTTGCATTGGCTATGCAGGAAGAGGCGATGGCCTGGACCGCGGCGGAAACAGGCGACTCGCAGAGCTGGCAGCCTGGGCGGGAGCCTAGAGTGTATTATTCCTTTTAGTCGCACAATTAGACAAAATGTAACATCCAATGTTTGATCCAGTAGTGGGTAGGATGGCAGTGGTAACCAATGGTTACTCATGCTTCAAACTTTGTTTGACTTTTATCCTGCTTAATGAAAAACGTGCAACGGCGTGGTCTCAAAAAAAAAAAAAAAATCCGTTAAGAGACAACGTCAACAATACTTGCCTTTATTACTGTTTTGCGTAGAGCGACATTGTTGCAATCATTTATTAGGCACCCGGCACAAGCATACAGAAACACTGATGAAAAGGGATGAAACACTTCACTTGTTTCAAGCCCTTGAGCTAGAAATCAGCAGCTGCTGCAAGCCTCCTCAAATGTTACCACAGACTCCTCACATGTAACCAACAGAACAGAGAGCCTGGTGTAAGCACAGCCGAACGACAGGCCTACTCCGCCGCAGCATCCGGCTTCCCCTTGGAGAAGCCAGCGATGTCGCTGCCGCGGAACCACTCCTCCCAGTTCCTCCCGTCGCCCTTCCGGTACTCGACGTGCTTCACAGTGCCCGGGTCGACGCAGGCAACGGTGACAGCCACGCCGTCCGGATTGGACCGCGGGGTGTAGAAGGAGGTGATGCCGCAGACCTTGCAGAAGGTGTGCTTGGCCGTGTGCGTGCCGAAGGTGTAGGTGGTGATGAACTCGTCGGCGCCGGCCTGCAGCTCGAACTTGGCGGCGGGGATGACGAAGTGCGTGTTCCCACGCATGGAGCAGTCGGAGCAGTTGCAGATCCACGCGACGACGCTCGCGGGGGCCTCCGCGCGCCACCGCACGCGCCGGCAGTGGCACCCGCCCGTGTGCACCACGTCGTCGGCGACGGGGACGGGACTGCTCATCTTTGTGATTGATCAGTCGTGCGGAACAGAGGGCGTAAAAGCTTGGGAGCTTCAGTTCTTGCCGACGTTGCCGTCAGCCGTCTTTGATAAAGATGGCGATGTACTACGTACCTGGGTAGGCTCCGGTTTCTACACGTCTCCGCGAGAAAATTTGGCGTGGCGCTCGGAAGAAGCGTGGAAGCTCACTTTGGACAGGTGAGGGCACCGCTGCACCGGCGAAGTGTCACCACCGTTTAAGACGTGTCTCGTGTTACACTGAACAGAGTGAGGCTCTAGCTGCACTGCGTGGCGTCTAGGTGCAGAGCCCATGTTGCCGTCGAGACAACATAGCTGGCCATTCAGTTTTCGGTTCGGTTAATTCGGTTTCTACAAGTTAACACAAATACATAGCAATTCAATACGAGACAGCGAATATAAACCAAACAAAAAAAATAGTCTTACAAAATGGAAGTGAAGTACAATTCTTATCATTTTTTCTTTTGACTAATTCAGTTATCTAAGAGCAGGAACTAGTTTTCTTCTGCTATTTTGGTTCCTTGCTATCTAGAACCAAATAAGGAATTGATTTTCAGTTCTGGTTGTTTTGGTTTCGGTTCTGGTTCTTTTACTTTATTTTTTCCATTTTGTTAATTATGCTCACCCTGAACACCAATATTAATGTCGGGTGTCAAGGATGATCTCCAAACCATCTCTCTATACGTACTTCCTAGTTCAAAATTGTGGAGTTTAAATACAATAATGAATGGAAGGAAGTGGCGAATAAATGGTTTACTGAACTTGTCTAAACTTTTGACTTTCTCATTCGACTGGTTATGTTTTTGTGGCCACAGAAAAACTCACTCACCATTTAGTATTTACCGAATATCATTTTCAAATGCTCAACATTTTTGCGAAGGATGGAATGCTCAAATTAAGGGTGGAAAAACATAGTGAAAGGATTGGCTTTCCGTGAGGTTTAATGTCATCTCTACTGCTTCTCACTTTGAATGTTAGGGGCTGTTTGGTTGGTGCCCTTCCACACAGCGTCAACTCGGCATGCATCTCAGCCTTGAAAATATAATACCTAGAGAGTTGCTCTTATGCCTTGTTTGGATATTACTGTATTCACCTCAATCAACATGTAGGGTGGAATTTAATTAGAGTTTCACTCCAACCCACCCACTCTAATAGTTCTTTGAATTAACTGAAATTGGGTACATAGTGCAAGTCTTTTCATCTCTCGTATTCAGTTCGCACACTAACTCCAAAGGAACCACGGGCCTCATAGTATTTCTTACACCCAAACCCAACATGTAATTCTTGTCCACAGTGGAAAGGCTTTGATGGCTTTCTTGAGGGAGAGAGCCAAATCTAAATTGGGATCTAAATTGGGGATGCCATTCCAGTAATTTCCACTTTGCTGAAAAACGAATCGACCAGCTCATGTCGCCCTCCACACGGGCGGCCGGGTGGCGAACCCTAGCCACCACGCCCGCCCCCTCCCCTCCCCTCTTCGCCGCCCCGCCCTGAAGCCGGGTCGGCTGCCGGCAAAGCCGCACGGCCGGGATGGCGGCCACGCACTCTTCAGCGGTCGGTGGCGCATGGAGCGCGGGGCCTGGCGTGGCGCCGCCTTGCCGAGCCGTGTGGGGCTCGGCGGAGGTCGCCTTCGCCTACGGCCCGCGGCAATCTGGGCTAGGAGCCCCGGGCAGCGCTGGGGATGACGGCGGCGACGGTCTTCGCATACAATTCCGTCGTCCCTTCGCCCCCGTGTCGACGACGCCTTGACCGGCTTCCCATGCCCCGGGGGCCCTTAATTGGGCTGCGGCGCCCAATGTCGCAAAGAGGCCTCTTCTTCGTGCAAGGTCTCCTTCTTGTGGATGGCGAGGTCCCTGGCCCCGCACGCCCCGCATCTAGTGTCTCGGGTGGGCGGATCTCGCCGACCGGACCCGGGCGCGGTGGTGAGTCGGGCGATGTGGCGGTGGCGTTGGCACATGCTGTGGTGGCTCGGGCTCAGCCGGGCGATGCGGCGACGACCATTGGCACATACCGTGGTGGCTCGGGCTCGTGCAGGCATTGAGGGTTGGCTCCTCTCTTATGTCGTCCCTCCCCTGATGGCCTTAGCTACGCGTGGCAGCCATGGCTACTTCAACGTTGCTCGCCGTGGCCACGGTCAAGATGAAGGCATCGGCGTTGGTGCGCGCGCAGGTGGACGCCAGTGAGCGGCGGAGCGATTGCTTGTTTCTTTGGCATGCCGCCTTGCGGTGGGGTGGCCGACGCAGCTTTGCGGCCGCTGTGAGCAACCGACGCGTCGATGCCCCCTTGGCGAGGTTTCTGCAGGACAACGGGCAATGACGACGGTGGCGACAAGCAGGGGTCCAGAATCTCGGCGACATCTGAGATGGGTTTATCTTGGGGCGAAAGCCTGGCGACGACAACGCCTGGGCGCCTTTCTCCCTTTGGGGGCGTCGCGTCCCTAGTTCTTTCCACGGGTGAGAACCCAGTCCTCTTGGACGAGCGACGGCGACGCTTTGAACGCTGTAACCTTCTGAAAGGCGTCGTTGTGGATTCCGACGCGGCTAGGATTTGTGAGTGAGGCCTTGGCCGGAAGTCGGTTGCACTTGTGTTTTGCTTGTGCTGGGCAACGATGGCCTTCTTGGCCTCGGGAGCTCCAGACTTGTATCTTGCTTGGGTTGTCGATCTCTCTGTTGTATTGGCGTGGGGTTGGTTTTTGGGCCCGGCTTCCCTCATAAACTGGGTCAATTCTATTCTACTTATTAATACCAAAGCCGGAACAATTTATTCCTGGATCTTTCAAAAAAAATAAATTGGGCATGCCATACTATCTATTATCCTGCTAACAATTTGTCAGTCTCCTTTCCAACAGCCCCGAATCTCAGAATAAGTGCAGCGGAGAGGTTCATTACAAGCTGCAGTACGTGGCAAGCAAACAAGGAGGTTCATTATAAGCTGCACCAGCAAGCAAATTATGGAGTATTTAGGACAGCTCCAGATCTACAAAACTCAATTCCACTCCCAGTTTTGGTAACTAAACAGCATCACCTCCATCAACTCTAAATCAACCAATACATAAATCTAACTACCAGATCCGTGAAATCCATAGAGATCTTCAAGGAGTGTTCTAGAAACTCCCAATTTCGTTCTTTCTTTTCCTTCTTCTTTGCACCTGTTTCTGTCGCCGACCATAGCTTGTTCACATGTGCCGCCTGCTCGCCTCACCGACATTGCAGCCTTGGAAGCATGCCGGACACCTCGCCGGTCCTACTGGCCTCCATGAGCGCCAGACCCCTCATCTCGCCTCTCTCGGCCACAACTAGTGCAGTTCGGCGCTCCTAGCCACGGGGTGCGTGCCTAGCTAGCCCTATCACCTTTTCTCTCCCAGCCATGCGAGTGCAGGCCAAAGCATGCCATGTTCTCTGATCTTCTCCTCTGAGTCTCTGACCCTCCATCGTCCCTTGTTAGATCCGAGAGAGGCAACCGAGCCCCCATCCCCCGGCCATCGTGAGGCCACTACGCTGTCCGCGTGTGTGAGACCTCATTTTGTTGGTTTGTATTTTTTGCCATCTTGTTCCATTGGTTCTTAGGTAGAATTAGAAAAGAGATCTCATATGTTGTACTTTTGAAATGAAGTTGTCACAGTTGACATCGGTTAGACTAAGGCGTGACAAATTTGTGCTTAATTTTGTTAAAGGATTAACTTATACAAAAATTGATGTTTCAATTTGGTAATTTTGGAAAGATATTTGATTGATTTGGCGGGGAGCTATTTGTCATGCCCTAAGAGATAAAAAAAAGGTGATGTTTCAATTTGACGACATCTTAATTTGCATTGTCTTCTCAGTAAAGCTAATGCAAAGATATCTCTCTGTCCATCCACGAAATGTATGTGTGATCCCAAGGGATTATAGGAGCATGAAAATTCTTGGATTCATCACGTGGAGCCGGAGACTACTACTGACCCGAAACTGCATGGCTCTGGACCACCGTACCCCACGAATCTTTCAATTACAGTCACCTCATGGATGACGATTTGTTCATGATGAAGCTAAGAACATTTCCAAGAAAGGTGGTATCCAGCTTGCTATTTTCATTTTAGCTAACATGTGTACAAAATCTGGCTGTTAACGCCATCACTATTCCATTTGACGCGCTAGCTATCCCGTGAGGGTGAGAAACCAAATTTGGCTGGCCGGTGTGCCTTGCTATATTAGCGGATGTGACACTAATAGCTAGTATCATGTTTGTGTTGCTCCAACATTCTATTCCTTTCTCCTTCTTTCACAAACCAAATTTGGCTGGCCAGTGTGCCTTGCTATATTAGCGGACGTGACACTAATAGCTAATATCATGTTTGTGTTGCTCCAACATTCTATTCCTTTCTCCTTCTTTCATAAATTCAAAAGGTGATTATATCAAGCTCCAAAACTAGTGTCTATTTTTGCCAATGTAATAAATAATAAAGGGCACATTTTAGTTGCATGTAACTCAAAATCTCCTAGAGATTATAATTAGAATTCTTCAAAGTTGACTATTGTAAAATATTTAAACTTAGGAGTATTGATAGAATTCTCAAAAATAATGAAAAGTATATTAATTCATATTAATTTTAATAATGATATAAAATATTTATCAATAGAGTATGGAGTATATATGCTAGTCTATTGGAGTTTGCTGAATTACATTGAGAGAAGCGTGTAATTTAGAATGTCTCTGGGAGAGGCTCTAACTCTAAGGCCACTATGTAGCAATTGGAGGCCGGGTCCCTTAATTCTCCGTCGTCTGCCAAGTGCCATGTGTGTTTTTCAAACAAAAGAACAGACTTTGAGTCTTTGACGATTCCATTAGATGTATGTAGACACTATCAGATGCCCACTGTATGCATGCACCTTCCTTTTTGATGGATCCTTTATAGGACGATCCTAGCTTGATCTTGATGGTGGTTACATACATATGCTACTACACTATAAGATGCAGGCCCATGCACACACCGTCTAGCCTATGAGCGCGCACTGAGAAGGTCTACAATAATTGGCAGCCGCCCCACAGATAATTGTCCTGTACTGTCCTTGATGGTGGTCACGTACATATGTTACACATGTCGTCCTATGAAATGCATGCATGCTAGCGTTAGTTCTTCCACACGGTGGATCTCGGAATATATATATATATATATATATATATATATATATATATATATATATATATATATATATATATATATATATATATATATATATATATATATATCAGTCACACTGCTTGTCTGTGATCATATACGTTTGCTGCTCGCGCATGTGGCTATGGACGCCGTTCATCTTGCTGCGGCAGTAGTGCTGAGTCTATCTGCTCCAAATATTGCTTGCTCCCACGACGACGGCTGCGTCGCTCGCCGGTTGTCCCAAGAAATGTGGCAACATCACCTTCGACTACCCATTCGGCATTGGCACCGGGTGCTTTAAGGACCCGTGCTTTGAGCTCATCTGCGAGCAGCCCTCAAGGCTGTTCCTTAGGTGGTGGGGTGTTGACACTCATGCATGTCTGGGCAACCACAGCTACAGCAGCGAGGTATTCCCTCACCCGTGCCGTTGTGATGTTGGCGATCCGTATGTACCCGATGGCTGGACTCCTGATTCTCAAGGTATATATATTTCACTTGATTTTCATTTGATTGATCCGTTAAATACATGTTTTTTAACTGTTGCTATTGTTTTTGAATTTAATTAACAGTGGTTACGAAAATTATACATAACAAAACAGGCAGGGGTACGGTGGATCTAGAGTATATCATCGGGTCCGCCGACCCCGATAACGTTTAGCTAATCCTCTATTTATTGTTCAGTCAAAATTCCCAATAAAATATCATATAACATCATCTTCTTTGATGTTGACCCCGGTGACTAATCTGACTAGATTCACCCCTAAAACAGGGTACTACAATCCAGTTCCACAAAAGGAGAACTGCCGCCGGAAATGTGGAAACATCAATGTCCCATTTCCATTTGGCCTGGAACCAGGATGCTCTGCAAGGCCTCAGTTTCAACTCCGCTGCACAAATACTACCACGTCCTCAACCCTTATGTTTGACAAGAATCACAACGTGTGCCAGATAAATATTGCGGACGGTTTTGTGCGCATCAAGCACCTAAAACCCTACGGTGGTTTTTCTCTACCAAGGCCAGCTGGCCGTAGGGATGGTCTATTCTCTAGTGCAAAGATCAGCTCTGACATTGCTGTTTATTGGGTTGTTGCCAATCTTACATGCGAAGAGGCACAGAGAAATACATCGACATATGCTTGTGTTAGCGACAACAGTTCATGCTTGAACGTCAACAAAACTGGTGTGGACAACAGCTACCGTTATGGCTATCGATGCAAGTGCATGAATGGCTACCGCGGAAATCCATATGAGCTAAGTGGGTGTTGGGTTAAAAGACATATAATTAGTCCCCAGATGGGTAAGTTCTTACTCAATTCAATTTTTCTATGGATGTGGAGAAACAAAAATGAGTATATAATTTCTCATGCAGGTGTTGCCATTGGGGTTGCCGTTAGTTTCGGAATTCTTCTTTTTGGCGTCAGTGTAAGCCTTCTCGTCCGTAGATGGAAAAGAGATATCGAAAAAAGTGAGGCGGAAGTATTTCCGGGAGAACCAAGGCCTTCTACTTGAACAGCTACTATCCTCTGATGAAAATGCCACTGAAAATACAAAGATATTCTCTTTGGAAGAGCTAGAAAAAGGCAACAAATAATTTTGATCGCGCACGTAAAGTTGGCGAAGGTGGACATGGGATGGTTTATAAAGGCATCTTATCTGATCAACGTGTCGTTGCTATAAAAAAAGTCAACAACAATCAAACAGAGTGAGATTAATGAATTCATCAATGAGGTCGCTATTCTTTCACAGATAAACCACCGAAATATCGTGAGACTTTTTTGGTTGCTGTCTCGAAAACCAAGGTTCCTCTACTCGTATATGACTTTGTTCCTAATGGTTCGTTATTCCAAATTCTTCATTCCACCTCAAAAGTAATTTTGCTTTATCTTGGGATGATTGCCTTAGAATCGCCATTGAAGTTGCAGGGGCTCTCTGTTATCTTCACTCATCAGCTTCAGTATCAATCTTTCATCGTGATGTCAAGTCATCTAATATACTCCTTGATGCAAACTACACCGCTAAAGTTTCAGACTTTGGAGCTTCTAGATTGATTCCTATTGATCAAACTCATATTTTTACACATGTTCAAGGAACATTTGGTTACTTAGATCCGTAGTACTACCAGACCGGACAATTAAATGAAAAAAGTGATGTATATAGTTTTGGCATTGTGATACTAGAGATGCTCCTAAGAAGGGAACCTATTTTTACAAATGGGTCGGCTCAATGCAAAGTATATCCCAATACTTTCTTTACGAGAGTTCAAGACAAGGCCAATCATAGAGATAGTTGCTACTCAAGTTCGTGAAGAAGCGGATGAAGAAGAGATTATAAGTGTTGCCTCACTTGTAGAGATGTGTTTGAGGCTTAATGGTGAGGAGAGACCTACTATGAAGGAAGTGGAGATGACACCTGCAGACCATAAAAACAAAAAGGTTAAAGTCATATAGAGTTCCACCCCTGAATGCCAAAGATTGCCATCAGTTGACATATTCAAGACCTAGAGAAACTATTGATCAGTCATTACCCCTTGAGGATTTCAGCTTGTGCCAACCAAATACAAGATGCTACAGCCTGGAGCAAGAGTGCATATCATCAAATGATATACCACGATAGATTTTCATCAGTGTAGGTGAATTCGACTCCACAATAATGACTTATCCACAATATCCTAGCGATGTAATTCCCCTTTTCATGTAGGTGTCTCATGTTCGAGACATATATCATACGATATCATACGATATTGTACGTATGTTTTTCATGTAATATATATATAGCCTGAGCTTATGTGTATGTGTTTTACTCATGTCGGTGTTGTGTATCCTCTCAGATCTAGTTTCATTCTTCTAGTTGCTATGGCCAGTCTTAGTGGAGAACTGATGACTAGCTACACTTTGCCTTGGTTGACCATTGGTCAATGAGAGATGTGGGTTGCCAATCTCGAGATGGTCGGTCGGAAGAGTATTGCATCCCGAGTTCAAGTGTTCAACAACCCCTCGGTGGTAGTGCTGCTCTTGGCCACATTGCTTGGACACAACGCTTTCCTCTGCTATTATGCGATATAGTATAGCCACCGAAGCACGCAGAGCAGAGCTCACGATGGGTCAATTGGTGGATACTGAAGCATGAGGAGCTCACGATGCGTCGATTGGTAGTAATCTCGACGTGAGGAAGCTAGAAAGCAGATAATGGGTGGCTTTTTCCATGGGGATTGGGAGCTCATTCGAGCTTGGCCATGGCAGGGGAAGTGTTAATTAGTGGCACCTCATCATTGATGGGGCACGATGGTGGGCGAAATAGACTCATAGGAGCTGGAGACACATACAATCATTCTGGACAACTTAAATAGGGACGAAGAAAGGGGGCTTAGGCTGTGGAGCTTAGCGACATCATGCATGTCGGTAATAACATATATCATTATTACAAAGGGACAAATGGAGGAGGTTACCACGGAGGCTTTGATCGCAAGCTTTTTTTTTGAACGAACCAGGCAAAATGAGCTGCCGATTATATTAAAAAGGAGAGTCCCATGGGAAGAACAACGAAACAACACCAAAAGAAAAGAAGAAAAAGAAAAAGCAACTACACTCACCCGGTTGGATTGGGACATCAACACGGGTTACCACTCAAAGGCCGGTCGGATTGGGACCTCAACACGGCCAAGTCTCTATACAACCACCTCGACAAGGCAACAAAAACATGAAACCGAAATGCAGACACCGCTTTCGCGGCGCCCACCAAAACAACCACTCTCAAGCAATCGCCGAGAGCCACAAGACGTAACCCTACGCCGAAAGGACCCAAGAGAGAGCAGACCGCACCACACCGAAGGCCGCCGCTATGCGGGACCTTTCGCCGTGAAACCCGCAACACCACACACCTCCCGACGAGGGTGGAACCACCGAATCCGGACCTCAAACGCACGGGGCCTTGCCTCTCTGTCGCCGGACTCCGCTCTCGCCGCCTCGAAGCACGCTGCAAGCGGGGGCCTCGCCACGTCCGCCACAACACTCCACGTCGCAGATCTGTGTCTAAGATTGCCATCAGAGAGGTACGCAGGGCCGCCCTGCCTCCTAGGGACACCAACGGCCAAGTCACCACCGAGGATCGACATCGTCTCGCCGCTCCACCAACGCACAAACCTCCACGACCGAGTCGGCAAGACAAGGAAGTCGCTCGCGCCATCTTAAACGATGTACCGCACCGGCATAGCCCAAAAGGCCGTGCTACTACCACGCATGATCGCCGCAAGCCAAGTCATCTCAATATGTCGTTGCCGCAGCGCCCGTCTTCCGACGCGATCCCCACGCCCCGGACAGCTTGCACGCAACGCCCCGCCGCCGCGATCCGCTGCAAGCGGCCACCCCCCACACATCGATAACCCTTGTTTGCCTTCGGGCTGCGAACATTTCCACGAGCTTAGCAACCCCCTGAAGCCCTCAACCCGCACCACACCAACGCCGCCACCAAATCGGATCCTCGTGAATCATCACCGCGAAAGAGCCAACAGCCCGAGTTGGGTCTCAAGAAACGACGCCTCAAGGAGGGAACGACGCACGGGCGCCGTCGTCGATCATCCGAAATGGATAGGGTTTTCACCCGAGAACCATGTGTCGCCGGGATGAAACTCCACGAGATGACCCCCCTCAGGAGGGGCGACGCTTAAGGACGCCGCCGCCATCGGCGCCCGGAAGAATACCCGGCAAGGCTTTCGCCAGAGCATCCATCCCAAAGCAAGCACACCCAGCCCGGCCTTCCACCCACAACGACCATGGAGGTCCACTCAAGGGCGCCGCCGCTGCCGTGCCTCTTCCCACTGCTTGCGCGAGAATCGCTCCGGCAACACATCACCGTCGACGAATGCGCCGACCGCGCCACCATGGCACCATCTCTCGCCCGGGCGCCGCCGTGCTTGCCTTGCCCCACCGCCACCGCCCACTGCCGCATCCGGGCCACCGCACCACGACCACCTCGCCGCACACGCCGACGCCGCAAAGGAGAAGGACAGCATGACGCGGCCACCGCGAGCCCACGCCATCGGGCACCCGGTCCGCACGCGTCGCCGGGGTCCGGCCCGAGCCTCCTACGGTGCCGCTCCGCCCAAGGGTGGTGCACGGCACGCCATGCCGCGCCCCCCGGCCTCCAACCGCCGCGCGCCGTCGCCCCACGTCGGAGCCGCGTCCCGAGTCGCCGTCGCGGAGATGTCGCCTCCACCGCCGCTCGTCGTGGATCCGGGTAGGGGAGGGCGGGATCCGGTCTTGGGGGCGCCGGATCCGCGACCTCGCGCCGCCGCCGTCACCTTGCCGCGGCCGAGCCGTGCCTCGGCTCCGCCGCCCGAGAGGGCCCGAAATGAAGTGGGAAGCCCGCCGCCGCCGTCCTGGAGGTCCGCGCAGATTCCCCGGCGTTCCTCTCCGGCGGCGGGAGGGAGGGAGGGTGGGGAGGGGGAGGCGAGGCCGGGCGGTGTCGCCGCCGCCCGAGTCGCCGGCGGGGCGACGCGGGGGGGGGTTTTCAAAACCCATCCAATCTTGATCGCAAGCTTGATTGTGTGTGTGTTTATTGCAACCTTAACGGAGAGAGAAGAAGGTGATCATGGCAGAGTTAGATTTTTTATGCTCGGGAGAGAGAGAAGGGAAGGAGTTAGAGCCTTAGACTCGACCGCATCACTATACTATATCGCATAATAGCGGAGGAAAGTGCCGCAAAAAGTGGTCCTCAGATGTGGTCCGCAACGCGTGGATCCAAAGTATTCTATATTTGTTTGAACAAAACTGGAGGGGAGTCCCCTCTGTGCTTTTATTATAAAAAGTACAATTCTTTACAAGTTGCCTCAAGAGACATAAAAAAAGAAATAAAATAAAAAAAAATTACACAAAGGGCTCTATCCATTTATCAAGGTGAATAACAGGAGAAGCGTTAGCTCTAAGCTTAACTAGAGTTAATTCATGCTTGAAGACTCTTTTAATACAAGCCAGGGGAGCGAGGAATCTGTTTGAAGATGAAGTTAGAGCCTTAGGCTGATTGCATCACTATCTTGTATCGCGTAATAGCGGAGGAAAGCACCGCAACGCGGTCTTGTATGCGGTCCACAACGCGGGCGGATATGGTATTTTTTTTTAACAAAACTAGAGGGGGGTCCGCTACTATGCTTTTATTATGAAAAGTAAAGTTCTTTACAAGTTGCCTCAAGAAACATAAAAAGAAAGGAAGAAAACAAAGAAAATTACACAAAGAGCTCGATCCATGGATCAAGGTGAATAACAAGAGAAACTTTAGCTCTAAGCTTAACTAGAGCTAATTCGTGCTTGAAGACTCTTTTAATAGAAGCCAGGGAAGATGAAGTTAGAGCCTTAGACTGATTGCATCACTATACTGTATCGCGTAATAGCGGAGGAATGCGCCGCAACGCGGTCCTGAATGCGGTTCACAATGCGCGTGGATTCGGTATTATTTTATTGAACAAAAATTGGAGGGAGAGTCGGCTATCTGTGCTTTTATTAGAAAAGTAAAGTTCTTTACAAGATGCCTCGAAAACATAAAAAAGAAAGAAAGAAAACAAAGAAAATTACACAAAAGAGCTCGGTCCATGGATCAAGGTGAATAACAAGAGAAGCTTTAGCTCTAAGCTTAACTAGAGCTAATTCATGCTTGGAGACTCTTTTAATAGAAGCCGCCAGAGTGAGGAATCTGTATGAAGATGAAATCATTTCGGATGACTAAATTGCCCAAAACATGGTTGTGATTATCTCAAAGAAGTCGGGGCTCTGAAGTTGCATCTTGAAAACCATAATTGAGTCCATGACATTGGACTAAATGAAGTGAGCCAATCCCAACAGATTCTAGTAGGACATTGCAAAAGGACAAAAGGAGGAAGAGATCTTTGAGTCTTCTTATATGTTCAAGTGATCCGTACACAATTGTAATCATCAATAACCATGTTCTTTCTTTTTTATGAGCTCTCTCGTGCTTAATCTATCTTTTAAAACTAGCTAGAAAAAACATTTCTCTTTGGTTATCAAATAGATTTCCATAGCGAATTGTAGATTGGAGAAACTATTGCATCTCATTAGTTGAGAATAGGCTTTACTAGAGGGAATATATTGAAGATCCCTAGATATGTATGACGAAATATCATGACTGGTTGAATTTGTAGCTCTTGCGGGATGAGGGTTAGTTCTCGTAACTAAACAAAGGCCTCTATGGACAAAGCTAAGTGAACTGAACAAAGGCCTCTCACGACAAAAAAGGTAAGTGAAAGTGGTCTGAAATATTTTTGAGTATCCGGAAGCTCTTGACTAAAATATTGTTATTTTGGTGTAGGAAAAGAGTTTAAGCATTGTAAACCGAAGCATTTGTTGATATTTCTAACACGATCCAAATTAGGAAGGCGAAAGAAATATATATGGGATATCTATCTAATCATGTTAGCTTGGATGTGGAGTTAATCTCACAATCCAACAAAGGTGGAGTTAGGCGGTGTTAGTAGTGGGGTGTAAACCTAGCATCATTATCCATAGTGGAATTAATCTCACCAGAATATGTACTCAAGGTATACCACTCATTTCTAGGCATTACCTACGCACTAGTCTGTCACCCTAGCAATAACGCTCTAAGAAATGCGGGTATGGTATTCTTGATAGGCCTTGATAAAAATGAATGAACATGATATCCGCAAGCGCACGAGATAGAAATACCATTTGTAGCACTTCACCGGGAGTAATCCGGGTATCGTATTTATATTTTACCACAAGGAAGGGGAGTCTATGGAAAGTAGAGAGAAAGGGGTAATGATTTAGATTGTGATTTACTTATGAGATCCACTTGCGCTTGTATAATGCGAGTAGCCATACGCATCTAACATTACTCAACAGATAAGTCACAAGATAAAGATAATTGAATAAATGATAACTATCCAAGTCTAAGATCATCATATGCCACTAGTATCATACGAGCTATTAGCATGTTATAAAAAGAATAGAAAGAATATTCCTAAGATACTCCTTATCATATATCAAATGAATACTACAAATAGTGCAATACATCTAGCTATCATGGTGTTGGTATTTCTTAGCGTAAGCAGCAAAGTCCGCAAGCGCACGGAAAGTACCATTGTAGCACTTCACCTAGAAGTATTCCAGGTATCGAATTTCCACAGGGAACGGGAGCTAAGTCTGTTCTTCTAGCTATCAAGGGTCAAGCATAGGAGGTGATCCTAGGAGCGAGGTGTTCTTTCAGCACTTAGGCTAAGTCAGGCTACTCTGTCTATTAATCGAGTATTACTTCAGGGCATCCGGGAGTGCACTTGGTACGCCAAGCGATGCGGCCTCTTGCTCTCTTCAATAGCCCGGACGTGGAGGAGTACAATGGGCGAATAGGGCTGTCACCACCTATCCCCTACCTCACTACCGTGGATTGCGGAGCAAACACAGGTGATTTATAACTTAGACACCACGTCTACGTTACTTGTCACTACTCTAGCGTTGGCCAGGAGATCCCGTCTTTATCAGGGGTCCTCTACTAGAGCATTTACCACAGGGGCAAACAACGATCCCGTAATTCTCGATAAAATAAATGATAGCGTGAACTTAAGAATGATACTGAAAGTAAGGCACGAATAACTTCCGCCAATTCATAGAAGTTACCCGTAAAGGTACAAGGTAGGGAGGCGGGAGCCGACAGATCCGGCACTCCGACAGTCGAAAAGACCACGGGTCGCTACTCCTCTCTTCCTCTCTATCTTGCACTCTCTCTCTCTCTCCCACTGAGTGTCTTGGCACTCTCTAAACCACCCTGAATGTGAGACTATGAATTGTGTTGGGATGATGCTCTATGGAGGGGGGGTGACCCTCCTTTTATACACAAACGAAAGGTGGTTTTGGCGGGAAAGTTTGGCGCCAAAACGGTGAAAAACACCTCCATGCACCGCCTCTACTCCTCCGGCCGGGACACCGACCAAGGCGCGGCGGGTTCGGGCCAAAGGCCGCGGCGGGTGCCGCACCTGCGGCGGCCGGCCCAGGTTTAGCCCGCCTGGTGCCGTGCCTTCGCTGTGGGCTGCGGGCCTGCTCTACATTGCTCTTCGGAGGTGCCGGTTGGATTCGGCCTGCAGTTACGGCACGTCACCTATGAATGAATAAATCAGGATCGAGCATAAAGATTATTCCGGACTTCACCTTCCTTGTGAGCATTCAAAGTGTCTATCAATTCATCTTGAAAAATTGTACAAAGGAATAGTTTGGATGTCTATCATTTTATTTCTACTCTTACATGTAAGACTTGGTTTTTATATTTTCGAAAAGAAAACAGACATTGCTCGTGTGGTCAATTCTAAGATGAGTCACTCATATTTGTGGATTGGTTCCTCCCAAGTATCTTAATTATGTCACTCTCTCTAATCCTATTATTTGAGTGGTGTTCAGGTGATTCTTCGAAAATGACAAGTGCATATTTACCTTGTATATATTGTCGGGTCAAACTTCGGATCCTCGGGGAAAGGAGAGTCATGTTCCCGGATCGAAATGTGCAAGTGTGTGGAATGCAGTATGGTGGAGACATAATAATGTTGATCTTGTTGTAATTTGATCCTTCTAATTGTCATGCCTTTGAATTGGAAAGCATGGGCTATTTATAGATTTTTTTTTTAGGGCGGGCTTCTTTGGCACGCCATCTTTTATTCTCTTGGACACATGTCCATTTTTTTTTTGTCTCATGCGTATCTAGCATGGAGTGTACTTCTTTTCTTTAAATAGCCCATATTTCTTCTTTTGTTTTGCATGTGATAAATATTGAAGGTTTAGAGATTGGAACAAGATCATGTCTCTTTTTGGTGGATGGTGATGCATGTTGTGCGCAATTCTTAATGTAAGAATTGGCTTATTTTGGTGGGTGCATGTGCATTTCGATCTTAGGTGCATGAAACTCCTCTCAACCTTGATCACAAAGGTTGACAAAACTCAATACAAGAATAAATAGCTATTTGTGGATGTATATAATTCTAATTTGGGCTTTGGTAGGAATTGATTCTAAATTAACCATGGAGCATGCTTGAGTAAAAGTTTTGAAATGAAATTCAAGTCTTGTTGCAAGAGAGAATAAAAAGTCAAGTTATCCTACTATATCTCTGAGTGCAATTAATAAGATGAAATGAGTTCCCTTCTGCAACGTTGCTCATCAAAGTTTAGGATCTTAGTAGGAATAAAATTTATACTAAGCGATTCATTTTATTCAAGAGAAATGGACATTAGCCATGTTGATTTTAGAGGAATTTGTTCTTAATTGGGCATAGAGAGAGAGAGAGATGGGAAGGGCGTGGAAGAAGGTTTGTAAACCTTTGTTGCGTGTCTTGGGCCTTCCCCACACTTGTTCTTTATACATATTATTTCAAGAGACAAGAAAAAAAAAGAACAAGTGTGCAAAAATAAAAAAGTAACAACTCTTTATTGATCGGGCATACAATCTTTGAAGGAAAAATACAAGATAAATGAAAAACAAACAAATAAAACTAATGCCTGATTTATTTGGAGAGAAAATTTCTAGCATGGTGGGGGCAAGAGCGCCACCACTCCTGCTGCTCTTGCCACCCTAGTTAATTTTTCATTAAATCCCCTACGCATTGAGTTGATAGTGTCTTCTAATTTCTTAATTTCTAATTTCTCTTCTGCTATGCTATTTTGAGCATGTTCTAGTTTTCTTCGGAGACTCCTAATGCTAGCCTTGACAGATGCAAAGGTGGGTCCAATCTCCGGCTCTTCTTCTTCGCTATCACTAAAGAATCCTCATGGGCGGCCCCTAGGAGGAGGGTTCCCTAGTGGTGGAATGACTCTTTTACCACTCGCTTGATGGGGGCTTTGGTTCCTAGAGAGGGTGTTTTTCTTTTTGTTTCTAGGATTTTCCTCTAAAGGCTTCTTGCTAGTGTTGATGGGTGAAGCGCTTCCTCCTAATCTTGGGATTGGATTTTGATTGAGGCTTTCTTGTGGAGCTTTGTGGAGGAGGTAAGATTGCGAGTGGGGTTCTTTGTGACAAAATTTACTTCCTCTCTAATGGGGATTCTTCAGGTTCGTCTATGCCGAGGGCGAGGTAAAGCTGGTTGTTGCGTGTCATGGTGATAAAAGAAAAAAAGAAATTTGTTTTAACTTCTTAAAAGAAAACAAGTGTAATTAAAGATTAAAAAGCTTCAAAACTAATTAACTTTATTTCATCTATGGTTTCATTTATATTGTGAGAAGGTTCATAATAAACTTTTAATCTTTGGCCATTTACCTTTGAGATGTTACCTTTATCGTCGCGAATGGTTATGGCTCCGTGTGGTGCGATGTCGACGACGGTGTATGGTCCCATCCACTTGCTTTTAAGCTTTCCCCGCCAAGAATAATTTCACTCGAGTTGAAGAGTAATACCTTGTCTCCTTCTTGAAATATTTTATCTTTGGATTCGGTTGGTCGTGCCATCTTTTTGTTCTTTCCTTGTAAATTAAGCACCGTGGTATGCCTTCTCACACCATTCCTCTAGCTCGGTGAGTTGTTTCTATCTATTTTGTCCCAGGCTAGCCGTTGATGCTCACTAACTCATATTTTTATGCATCAACCATTCATGGAAAAGAACTAAAATAAAATTAGATAACCTTATTAGGGTTTTCTACTAATGAATTCCATGAGTTTTGGTAAAGTTGTGATTTGCGGGGACTTAACAACGTAAAATCAGCGAGAAATGACGTGGCATACGACCGACGTAACGCAATGCAATCCAACTCCAAAATTAATCCGAAAGGCTACGGATCTCTCCCGACGTGAACTAACCCGGAACCAAGAAATACATCATCTAGAAGACTCGGAACACGCGACGGACGACGGGACCCGGAGGGAGGCCCCGGGCCGATCGGCCCAATAATGGGGGCCGATCGGCCCCAGTCCGCCGTCTCGGCTCCGCTTTCGGAATGTTCCTCAACCGCCTCCAAGACTCGATCTAAACCGGTTGATTTGAGTCGGTTTGATCCGAGGGCGACGAAGAAGTGCGGGATTTATTCAAGGTTAATACCACATCGCTTTGTTGAAGTAGAAGAGACAGAGGAAGACCGATATATAAAATGCCCAAGACCCCTCAAGCCAAGACAAGTCCAAGTTGATCTAAAGCTTCACGTTCGATAAGAAGTAGATCAAGGAAGAGCCAAGACAGAACAAGAAGAGGAGACACCACGAGATAGGATAGCTAATTCATAGCTCTTTGAGCCTAGATTAGATAGAAAGTCGAGGTTTAGAGAAGAGAGAGTGTATGCTCGGCTCGGATCGATAAGTTACACTATGGATCAATATAATTATTGTTTTCATACACCTTCGTGCTATTTAATTATTATGCATACAATTAGTTTACTTACACTTTATTCTATTCATAGCATATTTGATATAGTCATTATTCATGGTAATTCGAAGTACTTATTCGTGAGCTCCTAGTATATTACAAATTGTATGCTAGGTAATAGAGAGTATGTAGGCATGGTGCTTAGATATAATTTATTTGCGGATTCACCTTATATGCCGGGTCGTGTGGTAGATCGTAGTGGTGACAAAGACTATTGAGTCCTTTGCAATCCTCCCCCGTGTATAAGACTAGTCGATAATGATTCTTGGGATGATCTTGTTTTTCGTTCTTGATTTTCTTAAGTAATCTTCGGGTACACATTTTTATTTATGGTTTTGATTTATATATGATCTTATGCTATGCCTGTTTATTTCCACTTCAGTAAATTCTTTGTATGCTACATAAGAACTGTCCCGTCTGTCATAAATCCAATCCTAATCTAACTAGGAATTAATCTTCTCCTATTGTTCACCACGTGCACCTCACCCGTCTTATATACCTTATCACTATTATCTTTTATTGGCTCACCCTGTTTAAGTAAATGCTAAACCACCGAATCTCATTAGTCTTCTATCACTGTCCTTAATCAAATGAATTGTTAATCTTATCTTCCTCGTGGATTCGATATTTAAAAACCCTCCCCGGGTGAAATGCTCATTTGATATCCGTGCGCTTGCGGATCTATTTCTCTGTAAGTTAATAAATACCAACAAGCATTTAAAGCCGTTGCCGGGAAGATTTAGATAACTTTTCTTTTGATTATTGATAGATGAATTCTAAGTGTGGATTTGCTACTTAGCATCCACTCGCTAAACGGATTTACCCGTTTATTGTCTTTTTCCATCTTACTTGCGGGGTATTAACAAGGTTAGACTGTGATTCACTATACTTCATCATCCGAATCAAGTCAACCAGCAACACCAAGTTCCCGAAGCCATGCACGAAAAGACGTTGCGAGTTCTCTCTCGCTCCAAACATCGAGAACATTCGCGACCGACCTACACTTCAAATCAATCATGAGTTCGAGCTCAAGGCAAGCCTCATCAACATGGTGCAAGCTAACCCGTTTGAAGGAAAGACACATGAAGATGCAAGCACTCATCTCCAGACTTTCATGGAGATAGGCGCCACCATCAATATCAAGAACATTCCCAAGGACATGATCACCCGCTCCGTTTATTCCCTTTCTCACTATCGGGAAGAGCGAGGCAATGGTTCTACTCCGTGAACAAAAAGATAGACACATGGGAGAAATGTTCAGCCACATTCTTATCAAAATTTTTCCCCATAGGCAAAACCAATGCCTTACGTGGAAAAATTACCAACTTTCGACAAAGCGAAAAGGGAGAATCTATTCGGGAGGCATGGGAACGTTTTCAAGAATACATATCGGATTGCCCTCACCATGGAATGGAAGAATGGATGCTCTTACAAGGATTCTACCATGGACTAATTCAAAACCAAGAGAGCATCTAGACGCCAACTTCTTTGGAGGATCATTCTTATCACTCACACCAGGGAAAGCCAACATACTTATGTGTAAGATATCAGAAAATCAAGGCTGGACCCTGAAGAACACCCAATACTGTCATCAAAGTGAAGAAATAGAAGAAGAACAAGAAGACTTGAAGGCAGTATCAACTGGGATGGACGTGCTACTAAATTGGCTTGAGGAGCGAGCCAACTACAAGAAGAATCGACAAGCTTTACAAGACTACATGAACGCTTCAAGAAGTTCAAGCTTGGTGGTTCACGAATCAACACCAACCCAAAAAGAAGACCATAACCCACGACCAACTTACGCAGTAAGTATTCGAGGTAATAACTTTAATTCGGGTAATAAATTCAAGCAACCTTCTTTACGAGAATTAATTGAAGAGCAAGTTAAAATTAATGATAATTTCTCTAAGAAGTTAGTTGCTAATGATAAAATTCTAGAAGATATAAATGCTAAAATGGATAACTTTTACTGCTATGATAAAAGAGCAAGTTGCTTTTAATATCAAACTAGAATCAAAATTGTCTACTGCTATGCCTGTTGTCACTAATCATGAGCAGGTACATAACATCCGAACAAGAGGTGGTAAGCAAACTACCGATCCACCATTCCCCGACAGAGCGGTAAGACCTTCGGCTAGGAAAACCTACGGCACCGCGGCCCACAACACAACCCGTAGTACCGGCCAACATTCCCGAAGACAAGGATGATGACGAGAAAAGAAGTTGTGCGCCAAGAACACGTGGGACAAGACTTTCACGACACCAATTTCCTACCCTATCCAAGAAGAATAAGAAGACCTCAAATTGATGATCAATTCGGCAAATTCATAGAGGTAATCCAGAAACTTTATATTAATGTACCTCTACTAGATGCCATGCAGGTCCCTATATACGCCAAGTACATTAGAGATATCTTAAACAAGAAGAGACCATTACCAACCACGGAGATCATCAAGCTAACGAGAAGAGTGTAGTGCGGCAATCCTAAACA
Source organism: Hyparrhenia diplandra (assembly GCA_015847255.1). NCBI lineage: Eukaryota > Viridiplantae > Streptophyta > Magnoliopsida > Poales > Poaceae > Hyparrhenia > Hyparrhenia diplandra. The sequence goes on along the minus strand of JADLZK010011343.1, from coordinate 393,209 downwards.
CGTTACCCATCAAGAAAAAGGATCCGAGGATGCCCCACTATAGAGTGCTCAATCGGAGATCAATATTTCAACAACGCACTCTGTGATCTTGGAGCAAGTGTCGAGTGTGATGCCCAAGGTTGTCTTCGACAAGCTCAAGCACCCTACCTTGGTTCCAACATCAATGTGTCTACAACTAGCGGATCAATCGGTTCGCTACCCGTTAGGAATCGCCGAGAATGTTCCGGTGAGGATCCGGGAGTTCTTTGTGCCCGGTCGACTTCGTTGTGCTGACATGCACCCGAACTCGGTCTCACTCATCCTCGGACGACCATTCCTTAGCACCGCCTAACGCTAACATCAACGTCGTATTGGAGAGATCACATTTGAGATCAATGGAAAGGAGGAGAAGTTCGCCTTCAAACCCAGACCAGAACTCGCCACCAATGCGAACATGATCAATCAAGAGAAGACGATGCCAGACGAACCATCCTCTCCGATGGAGGATGCACCGAGGACTAGAAGATTGGAAGGTCCCCGTTCGAGGACCTTAACTACGGACCCTCGCCGTCGGGTAACTTCGGTAAAAATTTAAAAATCCAAAAATATTTTATTCCTTGCATTTATTTTCTGCAATTTAAATTCTTGCACTTTTACATTCATCGTAAAAAAAAAATTACGCCCCATGATTAATTTTTTTAAGAGTAAAACCCGTTTAATTACTTTTTTTCGTGGTGGCACAAAAATAATTTTTACATCTTTCATTTTTATTCAGAAAATACAAAAATATTACAACCTTACAAGTGGGACCCATATGTCATAGGGACAAAACATCAAATCATCACTTTCTTTATTCCCTTTTTTTTCCTCCACCATCCAATTTCCACCAGCATACTTCCACTTGACCTAACATATACTATTCTAGCGTGGAATTTCAGCAAATAATAGATGGTGGAGAGGGCACCCGAATGGGCCCACTTGTGGGGCCGACCGCCCAATAATCGCCGATCGCCCCCCCCGGCCTATAAATAGAGCCGCCGACCTCCTTCTCTTCTCATCCCAAGCAACTAGAAATTCTGATTTCCGAAGAGAGAAGAAGAACGCCTTGAGCGGATTAGGAAAGAATTAGAGGAGAGAAAAACTTAGAAGAAAAATCCTTTAGAAATCCTCTCGCCAAAATCCCCGAAAAAATGTCGTCCTTGCTTGGAAGGTTTCGCCGGTCACGCTCAAACTCTCGGGCTGGTTCCGAGCGATCAATGAGCACCGACACAAGAGCAACGCCATCACCTTTAGCTTCTCCATCTCCAATGCCTTCACCAAGCCGAGGTAAAACTCGACCTTGGACGTACACCTTCATTTGCAAGCGGAGACGAAAGGAGTAGGTATGATAAACTTAAGAACAGTAGATTTCTCACTTACTCCTATGCTAGATAATACATTCATGGACCGTATAGGAATTTTACCGAATTCAATATTATTTTTCAAATTCCGGATGGTCTTCTTTTATGACACCTCTCTCGAGGGTGCCGGCTTCTCACATTAGAATTTTTGTGCACACTAAATTACACCGAGGATGGGACCGGAGTGACCTTTTCGGTTATTCTGCGACTTACACGATGACATGGAGACAACTCGGTCTTTGCACTAGGTTTTGAGTCAAAGCCGCCCCATAAATGTAACCTCCACCTTAAGCGACTTCAACGAGGGAAGTATTCGGAACGAAATCACTGGGAAGGGTATGTTCCACCGACCTCGCACAAATGACATCCACCTTCCAACACTAAGATATTTACACAAATGGATGGCCCTTGTCCTTTTCCCACGAAAGGACAATATCATCTATGTCTGAGCATCGGAGTCGGCATTCCTATATGCCGCTGTTAGAAGGACATCCGTTTCACTGTTATGTCACTAGTAGACCATTGGCTATCACTCCCCAACTTAGTTGGAGAGATAAGCTGCACTTCATTAATCACTCGTATAGCCAATGATCTAGGCCTGGGGGAGATGACACCACCATCACGTACATAACCACTCCACGAGATATCATAGGGTGCGACTATTTTCGGCGGGGGCCGTTGGGTAGAAAAAGACCGAGAACAATATTACTACCTTCATAACAACAATGCAATCCCGTTACCTAACCCGGGATTAGGCATATACTACGTGCAATCTTTCTTGATACATACAGCGCAGTACCTAGGTCCAACGTCGACCATCCACATCAAGCGAGCTTCAACATCCCAATACGGAGGAGGGCGACCAAACTCCGGAGGGTGCGGCGTACCAAGCATCTGAGGGGCCGTGCCACCGCATCCACGTCGCGCCTACCCAGGAGGACCGCTGCCCACACAGGAAATACCGGAAGGTAGTCATCTTTGCATTTACGCCCGGCCCGTCATTCTTTGCGCGAGTTACGAGTACCGCGATCCAGCAAGATCCGCCGAGGTGTGCACGACAATATGCGCACCCTAATCAACACTCAGAACGCCCACTCCGACATCTTGTACAATCAGCAAGAGTGGATGCGACAAAGGGGGGAGCAGCTGGACGACATCCAGGACGCGGTGGAGACCAACACTGAACAGCTGGAGAGACTTTTCGGCCGCATGGGACATAGGTAAGTGCATCAAGCAGCTTGGGGGAGTGGTCCCCGTTAAAAACCACAGCTGAGGGGAACCCCTGTCAAACCAACCAATCGTCAGACCCTTGAGGAAGGAGTGCCCCCAAGGTAAGTATCTATCTATCTATTTATCTATTTATCTATATTACTATAGTTTTTAATTATTTAGCTATATATTTATATTTGAGTCCTGTCTATTTAGCTAGTATAAATAATATTTGTTTTAATATATATATATATAGGTGTGCTATAAAAAAAAAAGAATAATAATTATATTGATCTGTGAATTATGCTATAAGAACATGATAGATGTTGCTCCTCCGTGATCAATGCCTAGTTTACCATATTTATTCCTCCCAACATGGATATAATTGTTTAGATTCTAAAACATGCTTTGAACTTAAGTTACGTAGGGAGTATGATCTTAAATTTCAAGTCTAGGCAATTGATTGATATGATATAATAAAAGTTGAGCTACTATCTATCTTGTTCATACGTGACGCTTAAATTACGAGTATTAATCTTTGAAAATTTTAAATGAGTCTCTGTATGACATAAGCCCGATAAAATAAAATAAATACCTTGTTGAAAATATGCTAAAATTGCTTACATTATATATCTCTCTATGCTTTCAAGAGACTTGGGCATGACAAGCAAAAAAATAAAATAAAAAGAAAAATATATATATATGAGAGAAAAGTGAGATGAGAAAGAGGGAGAGAAATGAACAAGTGTTCTACTAGGCGAGAAGAGCCTACCTCCTAATAAAAAAGAGATGAAAAATGAACAAATGTTCGAGAGCGAGTAGAGCTCACATCTCGAAAAAGAAAAGGAGAGAGAAGAATGTGACAAAAGTCAATACGAGGTGAGAAGAGCTCACCTCTCCAATTAAGTTGTCATGTAACCCAAGGTTCTCTAAAAATTTATTACTATAAGGAGAGATATATTTTTAGAAACAAAAGAAGCAAAGAAAAGGGCTAAGAATTTAAATGTTTACTATTAATTGTTGTCATATTTGGAATACTACATGCTTTCACTTTATAATCTTTTGTAAAACTCCGAGTTATAGTGAAACCACGAACTTGAGACATGGTGTTTGACTTAATTGTTCTATCTTTCAATAGTCCAAGATTCATGATGATAAAAACTCCATGCTCTCAAGTAAATATAAAGCAAGTTTATGATTCTAAATTCTTCATCCTACCTTGGTTGAGATTTACTTTGATAACACACACGTGGGGCCTTGCTAGGGACTAGCAAGAGGTAAGCTTGGGGAGTTTGTTGATGCTCACTAACTCATATTTTTATGCATCAACCATTCATGGAAAAGAACTAAAATAAAATTAGATAACCTTATTAGGGTTTTCTACTAATGAATTCCATGAGTTTTGGTAAAGTTGTGATTTGCGGGGACTTAATGTAAAATCGCCAGAAATGACGTGGCATACGGCCGACGTAACGCAATGCAATCCAACTCCAAAATTAATCCGAAAGGCTACGGATCTCTCCCGACGTGAACTAACTTCTAACCAAGAAATACATCATCTAGAAGACTCCGAACACGCGACGGACGACGGGACCCGGAGGGAGGCCCCCTGGGCCGATCGGCCCAATAATGGGGCCGATCGGCCCCCCAAAGCCGCCGTCTCGGCTCGCTCGGAATGTTCCTCAACCGCCTCAAGACTCGATCTAAACCCGGTTGATTTGAGTCGGTTTGATCCGAGGGCGACGTAAGAAGTGCGGGATTTATTCAAGGTTAATACCACATCGCTGTTGAAGTAGAAGAGACAGGAGGAAGACCGATATATAAACAGCCCAAGACCCCTCAAGCCAAGACAAGTCCAAGTTGATCTAAAGCTTCACGTTCAATAAGAAGTAGATCAAGGAAGAGCCAAGACAGGGAACAAGAAGAGGAGACACCACGAGATAGGATAGCTAATTCATAGCTCTTTGAGCCTAGATTAGATAGAAAGTCGAGGTTTAGAGAAGAGAGAGTGTATGCTCCGGTTACGGATCGATGAAGTTACACTATGGATCAATATAATTATTGTTTTCATACACCTTCGTGCTATTTAATTATTATGCATACAATTAGTTTACTTACACTTTATTCTAGTCATAGCATATTTGATATAGTCATTATTCATGGTAATTCGAAGTACTTATTCGTAGAGCTCTAGTATATTACAACTGTATGCTAGGTAATAGAGAGTATGTAGGCATGGTGCTTAGATATAATTTATTTCTTGGATTCACCTTATATGCCGGGTCGTGTGGTAGATCGTAGTGGTGACAACACTATTGAGTCCTTTGCAATCCTCCCCGTGTATAAGACTAGTCGATAATGATTCTTGGGATGATCTTGTTTCGTTCTTGATTTTCTTAAGTAATCTTCGGGTACACATTTTTATTTATGGTTTTGATTTATATATGATCTTATGCTATGCCTGCTTATTTCCACTTCAGTAAATTCTTTGTATGCTACATAAGAACTGTCCCGTCATCATAAATCCAATCCTAATCTAACTAGGAATTAATCTTCTCCTATTGTTCACCACGTGCACCTCACTTGTCTTATATACCTTATCACTATTATCTTTTATTGGCTCACCCTGTTTAAGTAAATGCTAAACCACCGAATCTCATTAGTCTTCTATCACCGCCCTTAATCAAATGAATTGTTAATCTTATCTTCCTCGTGGATTCGATATTTAAAAACCCTCCCCGGGTGAAATGCTCATTTGGATATCCGTGCGCTTATGGATCTATTTCTCTCGTAAGTTAATAAATACCAACACTAGCTTGACGTCCATGTTCCAGGTTTTGATTGCCCAAAGAAGCTCGATGTTCAAGCTCCACCGGCAAATGGCGGCTTTTCCCATAGACCATTCGGAATGGTGTCATGCCAATGGGGTCTTGTAAGCTATCCTATACGCCCATAGTGCATCGGTAGCTTGTCTTTCCATCCCTTTCCCATTGCATTGACTGTTTTTCAAGGATGTTCTTGATTTGCTTATTAGATGTTTCGCCCGGCCACTTGTTTGTGGGTGGTATGGTGTAGCGATGTTATGCTTGGATCCTAACTCCATCGAAATTTTTAAAACTTTGTCGATGAAGTGGGTTCCTCCGTCGCTCACCACCATCCTTGGGGTTCGAAGAGTGGAAAGATAATCTCATGGAACATTTTCCTTGCAAGCTTGGAATCTGCGGCTTCGACGCGGCGGTGCTTCCACCCATTTGGATACATAGTCGACAAATGATGAGGATGTATTCACAATCATAGGACTTTGGAAAAGGTCCCATGAAGTCAATACCCCGGACATCGAAGACTTCGACTTGTAAATTGTAGTGGAGGGGCATGGCATTTCGTGAGGTAATGCCTCCTTGCGGTAGCACTTATGACACCTTCGATGAACTCTTTGGTGTCTTGGTACATGGTTGGCCAAGAGAATCCGCCTTTGCCAGATTTTTGCTTGTGTACGGAACACGCCATAGTGTCCTCCGTATGGCGCTGCGTGGCATTTCTCAATAATCTCTTGTCCCTCTTTGGTGGGCACACATCTTCTCAACATCCCGTCGGAATATACCTGTAGAGAGGTACGGATCGTCCCGGAGGTGGCGTCGGCTTTACGCTTTCAACTTCGGCGGGATTCGCGGGTGGTACATAACCCGAAACCATAAAATTCACAATGTCTCGCATACCATGGGATTATGTCCTCCACCTTCGGGGAGCATGTCGTCGCGTAGGAAGTCATTAATGGGCGCCTCTGCGTGTTAGTGAATTGCAAGCGCGACAAATGATCATAACGGTATTCTCTACTCCTTTCTTATCTTTAATTTCTAAATCAAATTCTTGGAGTAAGAGAATCCATCTTATTAATCTAGGTTTGGCGTCTTTCTTAGTGAGCAAATATTTCAATGCAGCATGATCAGTGTAGACAATCACTTTTGATCCCACTAAGTAAGACCTAAACTTATCAATAGCAAACACGACGACTAGGAGTTCTTTTTCGCTTGTGGCGTAATTCAATTGAGCTCCAAAGAGTGTTTTGCTAGCATAGGCAATTGCGTGATGCTTTTTATCTTTGGTTTGGCCCAGGACCGCACCAACTGCATAATCACTAGCGTCACACATGATTTCAAAGGGCAGCGACCAATCTGGTGGTTGAATGATTGGTGCTGAGATGAGTGCTTCTTTAATGGTAAGAAAAGCTTTCATGCACTCATCAGTGAACTCAAAAGGCACATCCTTAGCTAGTAGACTTGTTAACGGTCTCGTAGTTTGTGAGAAATCTTTTATAAACCGTCAGTAAAATCTGGCGTGGCCTAGGAAGCTACAGTTCCTTTTATGTTCACCGGGGGGTAATTTTTCAATCACTTTGATTTTTGCTTTATCTACCTCAATCCCTCTTTCGGACACTAGGTGACCGAGGACAATGCCCTCTCGGACCATAAAATGACACTTTTCCCAATTAAGTACTAGGTCCTTCTCTTGGCATCGTTGCAAGACTCTATCTAGATTCTCTAGACAACTCTCGAAAGTTTTTCCATAGACGGAGAAATCGTCCATGAAAACTTCCATGATCTCCTCAATCATGTCTGAGAATATGGACATCATACACCTTTGAAATGATGCGGGTGCATTACACAACCCGAAAGACATTCTACGGTAGGCGTATGTTCCATATGGGCATGTAAACGTGGTCTTGCTTTGATCATCGGGGTGGATGGGAATTTGGTGGTAGCGAGAATATCCATCCGTGGGAAGCAAAAAAAGAAAGAGTGTTTAGCTAACCGCTCCAACATTTCATCAATGAATGGGAGTGGGAAGTGATCTTTCTTTGTGGCGACATTTAATTTCCTGGTAGTCTATGCACATTCTCCATCCTGTGATAGTACGCGGCTGTGGGATTAATTCATTTTTAGCGTTTTTAATTACCGTCATGCCTCCCTTCTTAGGCACTACTTGGGCGGGGGGCTAACCTTGAGTCCATCGTGTGGAACGGGATAGATTATCCCTACGTGAAGAAGTTTAAGAACTTCTTTCTTCACGACTTCTCTCATTTCATTATTGAGCCGGCGTTGAGGTTCACGTGAGGGTGTTTTTATCCGGGTCAACGGGGATACGGTGAGAGCAAATCATTGGGCTAATTCCCTTCAAATCAAGTAAGGAATACCAAGACGGTTTCTATGTTTTTCTAAGACTTTTATCAATTTGGATGACTCCTCTTGATTAATTTATCATTGATAATTACGAGAGCATTTTTATCATTATTTAAGAAAACATAGCGTAGTCCTTGGGGGGGGGTTTTAGCTCAATGGGAGGTGGTGTCATTTCTTCTTCTTTAGGGAGATCAATGAAATCATCCATCTCACTAATTTCTTCAATGAAGAATTTGGAGTCTTTTTCTAAAGATTCTTCGGAGTTTCAAAGGGTATTGTTGACACTACCTCAACGGGCATACATTTGGGACGAGAGGTTCCATTATTGAATTTTTTAGCTTTAGTTATGGGTAGAGTGAAAGTGTCTCTTCCTAACTTTACATCTAAATCCCCCATTTTTGGTGGGTTATTCAACAATTTTTCTAGGGGTGCCCGATTAATATATCAAACTCATCTATATCAAAAATATGAAAATCTAGACTGAGTTCAATATCATTATTGTGAAAGAATAACATCATGCAAGAACCCCAACCCCGGGATAACAGATCGTGTATCATGTCTAAGGGTTTTGATTGTAGGCCACCATTGTTGATCGTAAAAATGGATTAAAGCAAAAGAGTGGGACATTATATTAATGCCTACAAGTGGGGTTATATTGCACATTTTCCCGCATTCCTCGTATGTTACGAAGATAAGGGAAAATGAAGGGGTGCGAATCCGAATTTCTTCGGTCATCGACTCACTTTCATTAACCCATTCATTACTCATTAGCGTGGTTAACTCCCTAATTGATTTTTGCAATGATTCTTTACTTAATGGTTCTTTAGGAGTTAATGGAACGGGGTCTCTTCACTGATTCGTACCTTGAGGTGTTTCCATAATCGTCAAGAAATACATCCTCAATGTTTGGGAGGTCTCCCAAAAGGGGTTCCTCCACCGTTCGGGAAAGGTTTCTCTAAGGGTGTATGTGGTTCGAGGAGGTTCGGCTGAGCCGAAGAAACGTCTTTCGAGATAGACTTGCATTCTACAAGGGCGGGTTTATGAGGAGGAGTGTTTTCTCGGATTTTATCTAAGAGTGCTTCTCCTTCTTCTACGAGGTTTATGTGAAAACGAACGCTGCGGGTGAGTCTAGGAATTTAAGAGATTCCTTATTTAATCCTCGACCAAAAATGTTGCAATAAAACATGTCGGGACAAAGACAGTCGGGACCAGTTTGTTAATGTTGTAAATCTATCCCAGGCTGCTCCTATCTCTTCTTTCTCCTTTTTTGCTTTGGAATGAGAGGATTTCGGCACGAAGGGCAACAATTTCGGTGAGAGGGAAGAATGCTAGGCAAAATTTTGCTGCGGTTCCTCCCAAATCCCATTTACTTTTCCTATGTTATGATCGTACCATTGTATCGCTCTCTCACGGTAGCGAGAAAGGAAACAATTTCCATTTTAAATATTCATGTGGTACGCCTTCAAAATGGAGGCAACCACGTAGCTGTTCAAATTCCCGCAAGTGGTGATATGGATTTTCTCTTTCGAAACCGAGAAAAGGGTTGTTCCCGAACCATGGCTAACAATCCCGGGCGAGCTCAAATCTTGAAGCTTGTGATTGGCTTGAAGAAGATGGGCGTTCTAAGAGCTCGCCCCTTGGAGCGAATAATTTGGAAATGGTGGGTTGCTCCATAATAAAAATAAAAATAAAAAGAATGGCGAGGGCGTAGGCTCACACCGATAACTAGGTTTCACGTGGACTATAACGACAACCGTTCCCCGAAGAACGGCACGAAAATGCTTGTTGGTATTTCTTAGCGTAAGCGAAGAAAGTCATAAGCGCACGGAAAGTACCGTTGTAGCACTTCACCTAGAAGTATTCCGGTGTCGAATTTCCACGAGGGAACGGGAGCTAAGTCCTGTTCTTCTAGCTATCAAAGGTCAAGCATAGGAGGTGATCCTAGGAGCGAGGTGTTCTTTTCAAAGACTTAGGCTAAGTCGGGGCTACTCTGTCTATTAATCGAGTATTACTTCAGGCATCCGGAGTGCACTTGGTCCGCCAAGCGATGCTTGCTCTTTGCTCTCTGCTGGCAACCGGACGTGGAGGAGTACAATGGGCGAATAGGGCTGTCACCACCTATCCCCCCACCTCACTACCGTGGATTCATGGAGCAAACGCGGGTGATTTATAACTTAGACACCACGCCTCGTTACTTGTCACTACTCTAGCGTTGGCCGGGAGATCCGTCTTTATCGGGGGTCCTCTACTAGAGCATTTACCACGAGGGGCAAACAACGATCCCGTAATTCTTGAAAAATAAATGATAGCGTGAACTTAAGAATGATATTTGAAAGTAAGACACGAATAACTTCCGCCAATTCGTAGAAGTTACCCATAAAGGTACAAAGGTAGGGAGGCGGGAGCCGACAGATCCGCACTCCGACGGTCGAAAAGACCACGGGGTCGCTACTCCTCTCTTCCTCTCTATCTTGCACTCTCTCTCTCTCCCCGAAGTGTCTTGGCACTCTCTAAACCACCCCCGAATGTGAGACTATGAATTGTGTTGGGATGATGCTCTATGGAGGGGGGTGACCCTCCTTTTATACACAAACGAAAGGTGGTTTTGGCGGGAAAGTTGGCGCCAAAAACGGTGAAAAACACCTCCATGCACCGCCTCTACTCCTCCGGCCGGGACACCGACCAAGGCGGCGGGTTCGGACACCGGGCCGCGGCGGGTGCCGCACCCGCGGCGGCCCCCGTGTTTGGCCCGCTGGTGCCGTGCCTTCGCCTCGTGGGCTGGCGGCCTGCTCTACATTGCTCTTCCGAGAGGTGCTTCGGTTGGATTCGGTCTCAGTTCTCGCCTGTCACCTATGAATGAATAAATCAAGGATCGAAGATAAAGATTATTCCAGACTTCACCTTCCTTGTGAGCATTCAAAGTGTCTATCAATTCATCTTGAAAAATTGTACAAAGGAATAGTTTGGATGTCTATCATTTTATTTCTACTCTTACATGTAAGACTTGGTTTTTATATTTTCGAAAAGAAAAACAAACATTGCTCAAGTGGTCAATTCTAAGATGAGTCACTCATATTTGTGGATTGGTTCCTCCCAAGTATCTTAATTATGTCACTCTCTCTAATCCTATTATTTGAGTGGTGTTCGTGTGATTCTTCGAGAAAATGACAAGTGCATATTTACCTTGTATATATTGTCGGGTCAAACTTCGGATCCTCGGGAAAGGAGAGAGTCATGTTCCCGGATCGAAATGTGCAAGTGTGTGGAATGCAAAGATGGTGGAGACATAATAATGTTGATCTTGTTGTAATTTGATCCTTCTAATTGTCATGCCTTTGAATTGGAAAGCATGGGCTATTTATAGATTTTTTTTTTTTTTTGGGGCGGGCTTCTTTGGCACGCCATCTTTTATTCTCTTGGACACATGTCCATTTTTTTGTCTCATGCGTATCTAGCATGGAGTGTACTTCTTTTCTTTAAATAGCCCATATTTCTTCTTTTTGTTTTGCATGTGATAAATATTGAAGGTTTAGAGATTGGAACAAGATCATGTCTCTTTTTTGGTGGATGGTGATGCATGTTGTCCGCAATTCTTAATGTAAGAATTGGCTTATTTTGGTGGGTGCATGTGCATTTCGATCTTAGGTGCATGAAACTCCTCTCAACCTTGATCACAAAGGTTGACAAAACTCAATACAAGAATAAATAGCTATTTGTGGATGTATATAATTCTAATTTGGGCTTTGGTAGGAATTGATTCTAAATTAACCATGGAGCATGCTTGAGTAAAAGTTTTGAAATGAAATTCAAGTCTTGTTGCAAGAGAGAATAAAAGTCAAGTTATCCTACTATATCTCTCGAGTGCAATTAATAAGATGAAATGAGTTCCCTATTCTCAAGTTGCTCATCAAAGTTTAGGATCTTAGTAGGAATAAAATTTATACTAACTGATTCATTTTATTCAAGAGAAATGGACATTAGCCATGTTGATTTTAGAGGAATTTGTTCTTAATTGGGCATAGAGAGAGAGAGAGATGGGGAAGGGCGTGGAAGAAGGTTTGTAAACCTTTGTTGCGTGTCTTGCGGCCTTCCCCACACTTGTTCTTTATACATATTATTTCAAGAGACAAGAAAAAAAGAACAAGTGTGCAAAAATAAAAGTAACAACTCTTTATTGATCGGGCATACAATCTTTGAAGGAAAAATACAAGATAAATGAAAAACAAACAAATAAAACTAATGCCCGATTTATTTGGAGAGAAAATTTCTAGCGTGGTGGGGCAAGAGCGCCACCCACTCCTATTTGCTCTTGCCACCCTAGTTAATTTTTCATTAAATCCCCTACGCATTGAGTTGATAGTGTCTTCTAATTTCTTAATTTCTAATTTCTCTTCTGCTATGCTATTTTGAGCATGTTCTAGTTTTCTTCGGAGACTCCTAATGCTAGCCTTGACAGATGCAAAGGTGGGTCCAATCTCCGGCTCTTCTTCTTCGCTATCACTAAAGAATCCTCGTGGGTGGCCCCTAGGAGGAGGGTTCCCTAGTGGTGGAATGACTCTTTTACCACTCGCTTGATGGGGGCTTTGGTTCCTAGAGAGGGTGTTTTTCTTTTTGTTTACGGATTTTCCTCTAAAGGCTTCTTGCTAGTGCGATGGGTGAAGCGCTTCCTCCTAATCTTTGGGATTGGATTTTGATTGAGGCTTTCTTGTGGAGCTTTGTGGAGGAGGAGGTAAGATTGCGAGTGGGGTTCTTTGTGACAAAATTTACTTCCTCTCTAATGGGGGATTCTTCAGGGTTCGTCTATGCCGAGGGCGAGGTAAAGCTGGTTGTTGCGTGTCATGGTGATAAAAAGAGAAAAGAAATTTGTTTTAACTTCTTAAAAGAAAACAAGTGTAATTAAAGATTAAAAAGCTTCAAAACTAATTAACTTTATTTCATCTATGGTTTCATTTATATTGTGAGAAGGTTCATAATAAACTTTTAATCTTTGGCCATTTACCTTTGAGATGTTACCTTCATCGTCGCGAATGGTTATGGCTCCGTGTGGTGCGATGTCGACGACGGTGTATGGTCCCATCCACTTGCTTTTAAGCTTTCCCCGCCGAATAATTTCACTCGAGAGTTGAAGAGTAATACCTTGTCTCCTTCTTGAAATATTTTATCTTTGGATTCGTGGTCGTGCCATCTTTTTGTTCTTTCCTTGTAAATTCCGCACCGTGGTATGCCTTCTCACACCATTCCTCTAGCTCGGTGAGTTGTTTCTATCTATTTTGTCCGGCTAGCTTGACGTCCATGTTCCGGTTTTGATTGCCCGAAGAAGCTCGATGTTCAAGCTCCACCGGCAAATGACAGCTTTTCCCATAGACCATTCGAATGGTGTCATGCCAATGGGGGTCTTGTAAGCTATCCTATATGCCCATAGTGCATCGGGTAGCTTGTCTTTCCATCCCTTTCCCATTGCATTGATTTGTTTTCAAGGATGTTCTTGATTTGCTTATTAGATGTTTTACGTCGGCCACTTGTTTGTGGGTGGTATGGTGTAGCGATGTTATGCTTGGATCCTAACTCCATCGAAATTTTTCTCAAAACTTTGTCGATGAAGTGGGTTCCTCCGTCGCTCACCACCATCCTTGGGGTTCCAAGAGTGGAAAGATAATCTCATGGAACATTTTCCTTGCAAGCTTGGAATCTCGCGGCTCGGCACGCGGCGGTGCTTCCACCCATTTGGATACATAGTCGACAATGATGAGGATGTATTCACAATCATAGGACTTTGGAAAAGGTCCCATGAAGTCAATACCCCCCCGACATCGAAGACTTCGACTTGTAAATTGTAGTGGAGGGGCATGGCATTTCGTGAGGTAATGCCTCCTTGCAAATGGGCACTTATGACACCTTCTCGATGAACTCTTTGGTGTCTTGGTACATGGTTGGCCGGTAGAATCCGCCTTTGCCGGATTTTTGCTTGTGTACGGAACACGCCATAGTGTCCTCCGTATGGCGCCAAGCGTGGCATTTCTCAATAATCTCTTGTCCCTCTTTGGTGGGCACACATCTTCTCAACATCCCGTCGAACATACCCTCGTAGAGGTACGGATCGTCCCCGGTGGTGGCGGCTTTACGCTTTCAACTTACGGCGGGATTCGCCAGTGGTACATAACCCGAAACCATAAAATTCACAATGTGCATACCATGGGATTATGTCCTCCACCTTCGTGGAGCATGTCGTCGCGTAGGAAGTCATTAATGGGCAGTTCCTGCGTGTTAGTGAATTGCAAGCGCGACAAATGATCCGCAACGGTATTCTCTACTCCTTTCTTATCTTTAATTTCTAAATCAAATTCTTGGAGTAAGAGAATCCATCTTATTAATCTAGGTTTGGCGTCTTTCTTAGTGAGCAAATATTTCAATGCAAAGATGATCGATGTAGACAATCACTTTTGATCCCACTAAGTAAGACCTAAACTTATCAATAGCAAACACGATGGCTAGGAGTTCTTTTTTTCGCCAGTGGCGTAATTCAATTGAGCTCCGGTGAGTGTTTTGCTAGCATAGGCAATTGCGTGATGCTTTTTATCTTTGGTTTGGCCCGGGACCGCACCAACCGCATAATCACTAGCGTCACACATGATTTCAAAGGGCGTGACCAATCGGTGGTTGAATGATTGGTGCCGAGATGAGTGCTTCTTTAATGGTAAGAAAAGCTTTCATGCACTCATCGGTGAACTCAAAAGGCACATCCTTAGCTAGTAGACTTGTTAACGGTCTCGTAGTTTGTGAGAAATCTTTTATAAACCGTCTCAGTAAAATCTGGCGTGGCCTAGGAAGCTACGGATTCCTTTTATGTTCATTGGGGGGTAATTTTTCAATCACTTTGATTTTTGCTTTATCTACCTCAATCCCTCTTTTTCTGACACTAGGTGACCGAGGACAATGCCCCTCTCGGACCATAAAATGACACTTTTCCCAATTAAGTACTAGGTCCTTCTCTTGGCATCGTTGCAAGACTCTATCTAGATTCTCTAGACAACTCTCGAAAGTTTTTCCATAGACGGAGAAATCGTCCCATGAAAACTTCCATGATCTCCTCAATCATGTAATGAGAATATGGACATCATACACCTTTGAAATGATGCGGTGCATTACACAACCCGAAAGACATTCTACGGTAGGCGTATGTTCCATATGGGCATGTAAACGTGGTCTTGCTTTGATCATCGGGGTGGATGGGAATTTGGTGGTAGCCGAATATCCATCCAGGAAGCAAAAGAAAGAGTGTTTTAAGCTAACCGCTCCAACATTTCATCAATGAATGGGAGTGGGAAGTGATCTTTCTTTGTGGCAAAAGATTTAATTTCCGGTAGTCTATGCACATTCTCCATCCTGTGACAAGACTGTGGGATTAATTCATTTTTAGCGTTTTTAATTACCGTCATGCCTCCCTTCTTAGGCACTACTTGGACAGGGCTAACCCAAATCCATCGTGTGGAACGGGATAGATTATCCCTGTGAAGAAGTTTAAGAACTTCTTTCTTCACGACTTCTCTCATTTCATTATTGAGCCGGTGTTGAGGTTCACGTGAGGGTGTTTTATCCGGGTCAACAGGGGATACGGTGAGAGCAAATCATTGGGCTAATTCCCTTCAAATCATGTAAGGAATACCCGAAGACAGTTCTATGTTTTTCTAAGACTTTTATCAATTTGGATGACTCCTCTTCAGTTAATTTATCATTGATAATTACAGGAGCAACTATTGCAGATCTCATTAGTTGAGAATAGGCTTTACTAGAGGGAATATATTGAAGATCCCTAGATATGTATGACGAAAATATCATGACTGGTTGAATTTGTAGCTCTTGCGGGATGAGGGTTAGTTCTCGTAACTAAACAAAGGCCTCTATGGACAAAGGTAAGTGAACTGAACAAAGGCCTCTGTCGACAAAGGTAAGTGAAAGTGGTCTGAAATATTTTGAGTATCCAGGAAGCTCTTGACTAAAATATTGTTATTTTGGTGTAGGAAAAGAGTTTAAGCATTGTAAACTCAAGCAATTTGTTGATATTTCTAACACGATCCAAATTAGGAAGGCGAAAGAAATATATATGGGATATCTATCTAATCATGTTAGCTTGGATGTGGAGTTAATCTCACAATCCAACAAAGGTGGAGTTAGGGCGGTGTTAGTAGTGGGGTGTAAACCTAGCATCATTATCCATAGTGGAATTAATCTCACTAGAATATGTACTCAAGGTATACCACTCATTTCTAGGCATTACCTACGCACTAGTCTCACCCCCTAGCAATAACGCTCTAAGAAATGCGGGTATGGTATTCTTGATAGGCCTTGATAAAAGAATGAACATGATATCCGCAAGCGCACGGATAGAAATACCATCGTAGCACTTCACCGGAGTAATCCGTATCGTATTTATATTTTACCACAAGGAAGGGAGTCTATGGAAAGTAGAGAGAAAGGGGTAATGATTTAGATTGTGATTTACTTATGAGATCCACTTGCGGTTTGTATAATGCAGTAGCCATACGCATCTAACATTACTCAACAGATAAGTCACAAGATAAAGATAATTGAATAAATGATAACTATCCAAGTCTAAGATCATCATATGCCACTAGTATCATACGAGCTATTAGCATGTTATAAAAAGAATAGAAAGAATATTCCTAAGATACTCCTTATCATATATCAAATGAATACTACAAATAGTGCAATACATCTAGCTATCATGGTGTTGGTATTTCTTAGCGTAAGCAAAGAAAGTCCGCAGCGCCGCGGAAAGTACCATTGTAGCACTTCACCTAGAAGTATTCCGGTGTCGAATTTCCACGGGGAACGGAGCTAAGTCCTGTTCTTCTAGCTATCAAGGGTCAAGCATAGGAGGTGATCCTAGGAGCGAGGTGTTCTTTTCAAAGCACTTAGGCTAAGTCGCTACTCTGCCTATTAATCGAGTATTACTTCGGCATCCGGAGTGCACTTGGTCTGCCAAGCGATGCCGGCCTCTTGCTCTATCGTGCAACCGGACGTGGAGGAGTACAATGGGCGAATAGGGTCAAGCCACCACCTATCCCCTACCTCACTACCGTGGATTGCGGAGCAAACACGGGTGATTTATAACTTAGACACCACGTCTACGTTATTTGTCACTACTCTAGCGTTGGCCGGGAGATCCCGTCTTTATCGGGGTCCTCTACTAGAGCATTTACCACGGGGGCAAACAACGATCCCGTAATTCTCGATAAAATAAATGATAGCGTGAACTTAAGAATGATATCGAAAGTAAGGCACGAATAACTTCCGCCAATTATTGTAGAAGTTACCCGTAAAGGTACAAGGTAGGGAGGCGGGAGCCGGCAGATCCCCGCACTCAAACGGTCGAAAAGACCACGGGTCGCTACTCCTCTCTTCCTCTCTATCTTGCACTCTCTCTCTCTCTCCCACCGAGTGTCTTGGCACTCTCTAAACCACCCCGAATGTGAGACTATGAATTGTGTTGGGATGATGCTCTATGGAGGGGGGTGACCCTCCTTTTATACACAAATGAAAGGTGGTTTTGGCGGGGAAAGTTTGGCGCCAAAACGGTGAAAAACACCTCCATGCACCGCCTCTACTCCTCCGGCCGGGACACCGACCAAGGCACGGCGGGTTCGGACACCGGGGCCGCGGCGGGCGCCGACTGGTGGCGGCCGGCCCGGAGGTTTACCCGCCGGTGCCGTGTGCCGTCGCGCCTGGGTTCGCCGGCCTGCTCTACATTGCTCTTCCGCAGGTGCTTCGGTTGGATTCGGCCCCGGTTCTCGCCTCATCACGTTCCCCTTGGCCAAAGCGTACTTCCCGAAAGTTACGTATTGCTCTTTATTTATTTATTTTCACTGCTTTCGTGTTTGTTCCTGCAAAACAAATATTCTCGAATACAAGTGGAACTAGGTGAGTAGTAAATGTTTAGTTAGTTTAAATGGGTTTTATCTCTCTTAATTAGGACTAAGTTGGCGGTATAAAGTATGTGATAGTGGCCGCCAACACATGGCAAGGTTGAATTACATCTACACATGGTAAGCAACTACCAATGACAATCAAGGACGAAACTTGATAATCACCGTAATTATAGCTCAACTTGTCCTAGCATTCGGGGTGGACTCCAAAGGAGTCAACAGATCTGTCACTCCCCGTGATCTACCACACGCCCCGAAATGTAGGGTGCAATTGTAGATAAACGTTGTATAAACACCACGTTTACACATTGCTTATCACCCACATAGTGATCATCTATATGGATGCTATACAATTCCATGCATAAGATATAAGACAAACTCACTAAACTAAACATATAATCACAAAGATGCATGGATACATATTAATAAGAATATAATAATAATATAGATCAAAGTCATAACAATTGTATTCGATAATAATAATACTTACGGATCGAATACAAGAGAGAAGCCATGAGAACGATGATCCTCGCTACTTCTTGACTATCGGGAATCAAGGTGAACTTGACTTCCTCTAGTTCTAGCTAGGTAGCTAATTACTTCTAATATGATGAACTAGGGCTTAGGTCTAGACTTGGTTGGACTTGAGTTGAATGAGAATGACTTGGTATGAATTGATAATGACTTAGGGTTTCACCCCAGGGTCGTGGTCTTCTTATATAGCACTTGGCGATGAACAGGGACCCTTGGATCAAACCGACCTCCAATAACGGTGTAGATACAACCTCAAGGTCGGTGGGTAAACCGACATAAAAAGGTGAGGCTAACAAGGCGGGACCCACCGGGCGGCCGCCTACTTGCAATCGGGCGGCCGCCGGGGTGTCAAGCCACCTTGGCTTCCCCGTCTCTTCTGGTGTCTTCGGTATCTTCTAGAGTGTTTTAATCCACATTTTGGGTTGTGTTACTTCACGGTTAAGTTTTGTCATCGTATGGGATGTAAACTCTTCCGATTCTCATCGATTTTCTCTGATTTTATCTATTAGTCCCTGTAATGTTACAGAATACCAAAACTCATGGAAATATATTAGTTAGATCCCTAGACTTATGTTGGTATCCATCTTGAGCCCTTATTTCATGTTAATTGACTTATAATATTATGTTGTAACAGTGTCAACAGCACCTACCATTCCAAACATCATACCATAAGAAACAAGAAGACCATCGAAATAGAAGTCGAGGCTATACCTTTGTAAGAGTCTAGAGATTTGCAAACATACCTCCACTAGAAAGAGCCTTTTCTGTTGTGGTTGGGCAATGAACCATTTTGGTACTAGCTGTTTGTTAAAAAAAAAAAATTGTGAAGATGTTTGAGAAGAAGGCTCGATTCTCGAGTATGTAAATTGAGGGCACCTAAACCACCATTCTCTTTTGAAGTCGGACCATATCCCAAGCTGCTTTTTGTTGACACCGTTATAGTATAATTTTACTAGTCAACTAAACTTGGATAAGGGCTTAAAATGAATATCAACATAAGTCTAGGGGTTTAACTAACATAATTCCACGAAGTTTTGGTGATTTATATAATTTCGTGGACTTAATAGATAAATGCGAAAAAAAATGGAGAAAGTTCCTAATATACATCCCATACGATGACAAGACTTAACCGTGAAGTAACTCGACCCAAAAAGTGGACTAAAACATTCTAGAAGGTACCAGAGGACACCGTATAAACAAGAGGCCGAGGGGACACGGGGGCTGGCGGCCGCCCCGAGAGCCATTTAGGCCGCCGCCCGGTGTCCTAAGCCCACCCGGCCCCATCTTCGTAGGTCGGTTTGTAACCCGATTTTGAGGTTGTATCTACACCGTTGCCAAGGTCGGTTTGATCCAATGGTCATCGCTCATCGCCAAGGCCTATATAAGAAGACCCCCGACCCCGTGGTTAAACCCTAATTCATTCCATCTCATTCTATTCATTATCTCTCGGTTGTAGAGGTGTCCCAATGTAAGGATAACCTCTCTCTCGATTAGTGAATTAGAAGTAGATTAGAAGAAGATTAGTCATGTAATTAGAGATAGATTAGCCATGTAATTAGAACTAGATTAGATCTAACTTAGATCTAATCAAGAGTAAAGGAGAGAGGAGCTATGCTTCTGTTCGGAGATGTCTTCAGTATGGTATGTCTTTGTATCTTCTCTACAAGACTTATGATTCATATATTTATCTTCTCTATTTACTTCCATTACTTTCATATAATTGGTTAAGTATAGTTGTTATGTTATTGCATGGGATCTCCGCTCGTATTGAGGGCTCTAGTTATTCATGGTAGCTAGAGTAGTAATCGGTAGTATAGACATGGTGTCTAGGCTATTGATTACCCGAGATTGCACCCAACCCCACGGATAGTTTGTGGTAGCCCCAGTGGTGGTGACCACGATGGCGATGTATTCCACCACGTTCGGGTTGGTGATTGTAGGACCTTGCCAAACCTTCCTAGCCCCCTTCTCATCCCTTTCTACGTGGTTAGTGCTTTGGTGTCCCGAAGTGTTATGGTGTGATTGCTATCATAGAACCTAAGTAATAGAGAAGTACTCGGGAACCTTGATCTCTCCCTTTGACCTCTTGATTAGTTTAGTTACTCTTTGATATCTTAGGTAGGTTATTATTTTATGCATTGACATTTACTTATCCTTTAACAATTACCCCCTCACTATAGTCTAGTGGTTTGCTAAGTTAGTGGATACATGATTGTGACTTATTAGAATTCTATAGCCAAAGCTTCCCTGTGGATACGATACTCTAGAATACTCATCCTAGGGAAAAGCTACAATGGTAGGTGTTCTGTGCGCTTGCAGAATCCTTCATATTCTTTTAGCACTTAACAAATGCCAACACTTTTGCAGGGGTTTTTTCGGTTTATGTTTGAACCTCTCCACAAGCAATGTTTCTTGTACTTGTCTATTTGCTTTATAACCGTCTTGGGTAATAAGAAGGTGCACACTGTGTAAGTTGGTAAGGCACTCAAAACTGCATTTGTCATATGAAGTCCACCTGCATCATATAGCATAGAGGATATTGAAACCAATCTTCTCTCACATTTTGAGACCAAAGGCCAATAGTCAGCAACAGATGGTCTAGTCAGACTTAGAGGTAAACCCAAGTATGTGAAAGGAAGGGATCCAGTGGTGCAGCCAAAAGAATTTGCAAGAACTTACGGTCTTTGTTCAAACATTTATAGGTAGAGTTTACCTTCAAACATGTGGCATCTACAAAGTCATTTAGAATTTCTTTGAGGGAGCGGGATAGCAGATGTTCACGCGCCGCACACTGCCCCACCTCGCTATAGCCGCGAAGGAGAGAGAGAGAGTATGGGTGGGGAGATAAGGGAGCAGTGGAGGCGCACCTGCCCACCGCCGGTGAGGCGGACTGGGAGGAGATGGGCTCACCCGCCAACAGGAGAGGCTGAGCAGGGGAAGGACAAGGATGGGCCGCGCGCCGAGGCTAGAGAAGAAGCCCCGCCTGGGCGAGTCGAGGCCATGGATGGGCTGCCTCCTTGCAAAGCGCGAGGTTCTGGCCGCCGGAGGGTCGCCGAGTGTGGGGCAGCGGGCTCCAATGCAGCCACGAGCATCTTGAGGCTCTTCATGCTGCTCCGTCGCTCATAGAGCTTGAAAGTCGGCTTCTTGGGCCTCGGGGGCGTGGGTTCCGGCTTCTGCGGGCCTGGTGTCGACCACCGGTGTGAAGGAGGTAGTGTCGTCCTGGACGAACTTGGTGGGGAACGGGTTAGGCGGGTTCGTGGACTTCTCGAGGTAGCGGCACGGTTCTTGGAATCGCCATCGGCACCGGCGAGGGCGGCGTCGGCAGCCCTTGGTGGTGGTGTTGGCACCGGCGTCCATGAGAAAAATGTTGCCTTTGGCTAGCTTGGTTTGGTCGGCTTCACTTGGGAGTGAGGAAGATGGGGCGTGAGAGAGAGAGAGAGAGAGAGAGAGAGAGAGAGCTGGGGTCCATAAGCTGGTAGATGGCATAGAGGAAGATATAGAGTATGGATGGATGCGGGAGAAGTGTGTATAGAAGAAAGAATCTTGATGAATAGGACGAATAGAGGATGAGTTTTGAGGACGCTGAGTGCTGACAGCCTTAGAGGTAGGGGAGGATGAGTGGTGTCCACCCGCCAAAGTGACAGAGAGAGGAAGGCGGGGACGTGATGGCTTGTTTGTTGGTTTGGGCCGATGTGGGACTTGGCCTGCAAACGCAAGCGTGAGTTGGTGCCATGCTAGCTGGTTTGTTGTGTGAATTGGGCTGGTGGCCTAGCTGGAGAGGTTAATGAGGTGTTGATGGGAGTTAGCCTTCTTGTAAAATTTGGTATAGGAAGCAAATGGGGTAGACCTAGATTGAAAAGGAGAAAAAAAAAGGGAAGGGATATAGTTGCATAGATTTATGCCCAATAAAGATTTTGAGCTTTTTAAACAAAAAATTGTGCAACAATAGTTTTCTACATATTTGAAGCTTTTTAAACCTGATTTGCAAACTTTTTAACCTATATTTCGAGGAAGCATTTAAAAACCATTTTAAGTTATTTTAAAGTATTAAATTTTGAAACTATTTTGAAGCCAATGTGAAATGAGATTTTAAAACTAAATATAATATAGTGTTTGCAATATGTTTTCGAAATATTTTTCAAAATTTAAGCCCTTTATAAAATTTATTTGAAGCATATATAAAGAAATTTTTTTGAATACTCTATAAAGTCAAACATGAACTCACTTTACTTCGGAGCCATTTTTCAGTATTGAACCACTAGTTAAAATAATAAAACATACTAGTCTGTTGGCAACACAACTGTACTTGTTTCATCAATACTCAATTCACAAACACGAGGGCACGCACAACACTGTTGGACAGCCGTCACAAATGCTTTGCAAAAGAAAAACATCGTAGATAGATAGTCATGAATTGGGAGAGAGGAGGAAGAGGAACCCACGAAAATCCCAACGGTGATAGAGCTCCTTCAAATGGCGTCCGAGCTCAGCTCTGTGATATACGGCATCCAAGCCAGGAGGAAGCAGAGAAAGTGTTAGCGTGAGGCTTGGGGAAGGGAAGATTGAGCAGGGGAGAAGAGGAACAGCAGGGGTAGTTCACACTAACGACGAATCTTAAACGAATTCAAATTTGGGTTACAATCGGCATGAGCCGCTCTCTCCCTTCGGAGTTGCTTAAGTACTCAATACTCTCGCCACACGCATACAGCACAGGTTCACTTGGCCCATTCATCCCGGTGCCCCTCGGGTTGGGCTTCTTTGTGCGGACGGCCCGGCCCATGACGCTGGTGTCATCTTCCAGCTCCTGTTGGTGATCCGGCACAGAGTCTTCAGTGCTTCCAGGGTCTTCAGGGGCAGCACTTGTAACAGAAAGCGAGAAAGAAGATGAGCAGGGGAAGCAGAGAAGCGGCCGACCATATCTTATTTTTCCTGATCATGGGTGCTTGTTTGTATTATTAAATTGAAATAGATGGATCATTGTACAAATTATCTATTTAGCTATCTATTTGTGATTCGACAAGATCTTACAGACAACATCCCGTCTGTGATTGAACATTACATGCTATAAGCTCGTGCCCAGTGACTAAGCCAAATGATGAGTCTTCCGATTGCCCTTTAACTATTACAATACCAAATAACTAGTAATAATTCAACGAATAAATTATTCTGCTAATGTTCGTGATCGATACTGCCAGCCTATATACGAACGACAGACTTATTGAAACGACTAACATATTAGTTCGAAGAAACATCCGAGGTCCAAAGCTCAAGCTTAATAGCTTATATAGCTAAGCTTGCTATGGCGCTTGATGAGCCGGGGAGGGCAATGTTTGTTTGGGTCGCTTGTGATGCCGCAATCTGGCACTACCGTTGTCTTGCTGACGGACACCGGCAGCTTTGGTGGCGGTGGCACAGCGCTGCCATCGGCTCCGAGGAGGCGCCGCGCCGGTGCGGCCGCGGCGGCGTCAGCATGCACCAACGCTGCCACTAGCAGCAGCGCAAACAACACCACCGCCGCTCCAGCCGGACCTCTCGCTCTCCCTCCTCCCTGCATCTTGATCGGGATTTGCGTGCACTGCAGCAAAGGTAGCTCCTCCACAGGTCGAGAGAGATCTCTTGCTTGTTGAATGCTGAGGAAATCAATGGTTGTTGTGCTTCCAAAAGCTCAAAGCCATGGTGTCTACTTATAGCATGCATGCAACGAGTTAAAACATCGTTCATACTATGGAGACGACGGTCGATCGTCAAGAGCCATCTGAAGTTAACTTCCGCGACATTGCCGCGGACGGATGAAGAAAACGTTTTTGACGGATCAAACCGACGACAGAACCTGGTATGCCTGAAGTTTAGACGATGCATGTCTTGTGCTGTACACAGATCAAGCTAAGGTTGAAGTTTCAACATTTCAAGAGTGGTGGACTGACGACCATTTGACTGTTTCATGCATAAATCCAAGATGGAAAGTAATTTGAAATTCTCTGATACAGAATGTATGCCTGACGTTTCAAGTTTTCAGCACTCAGGGTCAGGGACGGAGCCAGGAAAAAAATTGTAGGACGGGCTGAACAAAATTCTACAACGACTTAACTCTACTATAACCCCTCATAAAAGACAAACATATTAAAGTAATCTTATATTCAAAACATGCGATTAATGAAATTTACAAAAAAAAAAATAAAAAATACAGTTTATTCATAAATGAAAATGGACACAATTTTATTCAGTTTCACTCCCAGGCCGCGCCCACCCGATGCACTGTTGTCCGTCGCCGCCTACTGCGGTGCTACCTGCGAGTTGCGAGATGGCAAGACGTGGAGCGGAGGCGTCGGCGCTCCATGGATGCGGCAAGATTGGATGGCTAGCATACACTGGAATCAGGTCTGCTTAAAATAGGTTTCTTCTTTTACAGGACCTCAGCCCCTCCTTCTTTTGTATCTACCGCTCAAATTGAAGGGGACGTTGCATGCTGCTACACGTAGCCGGCACCTGTAGGTCGGGCTTGAGCCCCGCCCGCCCGGGCGTTGGCTCCGTCCCTGCTCAGGGTGCAGCTATCATCCGGTGTGCCTGGACCGTACGTCCGTACCTTGACGGCCAGACCTGTGGAGACTAGAAACTCACAATCGCGTTCATTTGCCATGCCAGAGATTTTGCACGGCAACAACCTGCAGTGTCTGGTTGTTTTTCTTTAGAATGTCCCGGATACAGAAGCGTGATGTTAGGTGCGAGAAGAATAGCCCCCGCATGGTTGAACGCCGAACGATTTTCGGTTGCTGGAAAACAACCGTAGTTCAGTTTACTTTAAATTGCATACATCACATCATATTAGTTTAGATCCCGTTTGGATCTTTTGACATAGGCTATATAATTTCTATAGCTTGAGTTTTTTTTTTTTTTTTTTTTTGAAAGTATAACTTTACTTAAGTTTTTTTTTTTTTCTCGAACACGTCTTCACGTGTCTTTTTCATTAAGAGAAGAAGCGGGGACCGCCAAACAAACAATTACAACAAACACCGCACAACACAACACAACACTACACCACGCAACCACACGGAGGAAGTGGCCACAACAAACGAGACAGCAAGAACTGCTGAAAATAAAGAGAGGAGCACGGCACCGAGGCACCCAACTCAACGCAACACGCTTGCCAAAGTGCAGCGTCGCTAGGCCTAGACTCGGACATGCCAAATGAATGTAGTGGAAGTCCCGGTCGCCGAGATTCACTCCGCCCCGAGCATCAAGGGGCGCCCCACTTCAGCAAAGAATTGCCGAGGTGGATCCCCGGAGCGGCGTCGCGGGGCCCACGGCCATGCAACGATGACGGCGAGACAATGTTGTCAACCCCCGAGACGACTCTAGGCGGGTGCGGCGTCGGTGGCCCCGCCAAGCAACGACGACGGCGACAACGATGGCGTGACATCCGAAAGCGAGACGGCCAGTTGGCGGCAAAACCGCCACGTTCGGCGAGTTGCAACTCCACACCGCCAAAGCCGAGGGGACGCGTATCGAATATGCGGTGGAAATCTCGATCGCTGAAACGCTGCCGTCGTCGGTGGCCCTCGCCGGACATCAACGACAACGGGCAACGATTGCGTCTACCCCGGAACACGCGGGCGAACCACGACGGAGCAAGGCGCCAATCGCAAGGCGGGGGGTGGGAGGCGACAAGGAAGATGGGGCGGAGCCGCAAGGCGATGTAGGAGCTCGATGGGTTCAACGGAGCCTTTAAGAAGGGGATGACGCCGCAGCGCCCGGCTGCGTTGAGAAGTAACCCACCGGAACTTTCGTTCCCGAGTCCGGCCGAGCCGCGACGACGGCACCGATGACGGCGCCGGGAAGGTAATGACGAGGGGCACCACTGGCCGTCGCCCCAGGCGCGGGGGCCCCGGGAGGGGAGGGTTTTCACCCTAGTGTCGCCGTCCGCACGGCACCGTCACCTCGGACCAGCACACCGGCGGCCCGAGAAGGACCACCCGAGCACCGCGCCGCCGCCGCCCCCGAAGGTGTAGATGCAGCCTTGTTCGCGGGGGCGGCGTGCGGCGCAGGCCTCGCCTCGCTGCGCCGCCGCCCGCCGGAACCGTCGCCGCCGCTCGAGGCGCGCGCGGCGGCTGGGGCTAGCGTGGCTGCCACGGCCCGCCGCGAGCGGAGCGGCCGCGCGGAAGGCTCCCCTGCCGGACGCCAACCCTGCACCCGGCCGGCATAGCGGTGGCGGGACGAGCGGGCCCCGTCCGTCGACCACCACCTATGGGAAGGACGGGCACCGCCACGGTCGGGCAACACCAGCCGCGAGCGAGGAGCGGGCTAGACGAGTAGAGCGGGGGCGGCCGGGACCCAGGGCGAGGGGCGAGGCCGGCAGAGCTCCCGTGCGGGTCGCCAAAGCATCCCCTGCCACCAGCCCCGACGGTCGAAGAAGTTGTGACGGGCGAACCGGTCGCCCCAAGGACGGATCTAGCCGAAGGCACCCCAGACCTGCCGACCCGCCGCCCGGCGGCGCGGCGCCCGACGAGGAAGAAGGGGGGGGAGGAGAGGCATCGGAACGAAGGCCGCTGGCGCTGGGGTGCCTTTTTGAGCCCCCTCCCGCTGGCGCCGCCGGGCGGCGAGGAGGTGCGGTAACGGCGGCCTGGCCGGCGGCCCGGGATGGAGGCTCGGCGGCGGCGGTTGGAGACCTCGGGTCGCCCGAGGAGACGACGCGAGGGAGCCGAGTCGTTTTTTACTTAAGTTGGAGAGTGCAAACATAGCAAAGGGATCTATAGAATCCATTTCCCATCTCTCGCCTTTTGTAATTGAGGTCTTGTTTAGATGTCGAAAAAAATTTGCAAAAACACCGTTGGAACTCCTGCGAGTGGCACCAGAAGACGTTTTTGTTTGTTTGTGGTAAATATTATCCTACCATGGAGTAACTAGGCTCAAAAAAATCGCCTCGTAATGTACATCTAAACTGTGTAATTAGTTATTTTTTTACCTACATTTTATACTCCGAACATATGTCTTTTGGTGTATTTATTGTGATGTGATGGAGAGAGAGTGGAAAAACTTGGAAGTTGGGTTAGAAATTTTAGCCATCTAAACCAGGCCTGAGATAGCCTATGTATAGGTGCCTTTCCTTTCTATTTTGGGCATGCATGCCTTGTAACATTCTTTGTATCCATTCTTTCATTTAATTAAAAAAAAAGGTCGGAGACTCCCGACTGGTTCGGTCAAAAAAATTAAGATAGCCTTATTTTATAAACTTAAATAAAGTTGTGCGGATTCTAAAATTTCAAACCAAATAGCCTAATTTATTAAGTAGATTCTAATTCCTTGAAAGTGAATTGCTAAAAAGGGCCCAGGAAATTTTTGGCCATTGAAATTGAACTGTTGCTCGAGTTTGGTTTTGGTCACTGAACATGAAAATCAAAGAATCTTTGGCCAATCAACTCTCAAAACCGGGTACACTTGACCATCACACCCGTTTGACGCCCTCTTTAATTTCACTGGTTTTGACATCCATTTAACTATGTTCTCTTCGTCATTAAACTAATCTGATGTGATGATATATGCAATTTGAACCAGACTGAACTTCGTACAGTTCTAGCAACCCGAAATGGTTTGGCGATCAACCATGTCTAAGACTTTTATTCTGGCACTAAGTACTAAAAAGAAACTAGAATAATAGCCCAGATAATATATATCGATATGAAGGTGAGATCGAGAAAGGCTGATGAGACTTGTTACCTACATGTCCTTACAGCGTTTTTAAATTCCCTGTCTCCGATCCTTTGAGAAGTAAAACATCAGTGCCAAAACGCGTTGCAGGTTGTTGCAGTGTAAGATCTTTGGCAGTGCACGCGGTCAGGTCAGTGCAAATTTCACTTTCAACCGGACTCTAGCCATCAAGGTACATACGGTCCGTCCGTTCGGACACATCGGCTGGCAAATACCGGCCAACTTCAGTCATATTATTCCGTACCTCGAGAATTCCGCGCTACTTTTGAATTTTGATCTTGGATTTTTGCATGGAAGAATCATACAGTCATAGTCGTCAGTCCACACTAGCTTGAAACGTTGAAACTTAGCTTGGACCTTGAATCCTTGATCTATCTACAACAAGACATGCATCGATCTCGTATGAATCTACTATGCATGCTTGCATATACCAGTTTGCGTCATCAATTTTATCCGTCAAAAACGTTTTCTAGCTTCACGACCCCCCCGTCTGCGCGGCAATGTCATGGAAGCTAACATCAGCTGTGGCCGGCTTGACCACGATCGATCGTCTCTATCCATAGTCTGAACGATGTTGTAAGTCCCTGCATGCATATGCTATAACTATAAATAGACACCATAGCTTGGAGCTTTGGAAGCACGACAAAAACCATTGTTGTTTCCTCAGCTCGAGCTCTGGTCTAGTTAGCATCTCTCGAGATCTCTCCCAACCGACCGGTGGAGCTACCTCTCTGCTGTAGTGCACGCAAGACTCCTGATCAAGATGCAGGGAGGAGGGAGAGCAACAAGAGGTCTGGCTGGAGCAGCGGCGGTGTTGCTTGTGCTGCTGCTGGTGACAGCATCGTCGGTGCATGCTGACGCCGCAGCAGCACCGGCGGCGCGGCGCCTCCTCGGAGCCGGCGGCGCCGCTGGGCCGCCGCCACCAACGCTGCCGGTGGCCATCAGCAAGGCAACGACAGTGCCACATTGCGGGGCAACGTACTCAGGCAAACCCTGCCCACCTCCTGCGCAGGCACCATAGCAAGCAAGCTAGGTAGCAAAGCTGTAAAAATAAGCCTGGAGCCTTGGACCTTCGGATTTTTCGTCGAACTATAATGTGTTGTTTTTTAGCTTGAATAAGTTTGTTGTTCGTATAGGCTTGATCTCGAACATTAGCAGTGGAGAATAATTTATTTGTTGAATTGTTACTAGTTATTTTGTTATAATTAAAGAGCAATCAGAATACACACACGTTTGGTTTATTATATGCACGAGCTTATTACGTCTCACTACAGGAATCCGCTTCTTTGCCGAGTCTTGCTGAAGTTTGCCGAGTGGCAAAAGTCGGGCACTCGGCAAAAGAGTCTTTGCCGAGTGCCAAACCGAGCACTTTCGACAAAGACCACTTTGCCGAATGTCCGGCGGTCGGCGAAGTATAGCACTCGAAATCTATAAATTTGCCGAGTGCGCGGCGGTCGGCAAAACATTACACTTTCGGCAAAGCTTAACGAGAGAAAAACGGCACCGTTCTCCGTCACTTTTGCCGGTGTCCACCGTTAGACACTTTCGGCAAACTAGGGTCAGTTTGCGAGTGCCGGTATATACGCGCACTCGGCAAAGCGGGGTCTTTGCCGGTGTCCATCCCGCACTCGGCAAACCATTAATTTTTTTGATTTTTCGTCCCATATTTTTTGTGTGGCATTAGTACAGTAGTTACATCTCATCTTCACAATTTGGGACAATTTCAAGTTGTTTTTGCTATATTTCATGAATTATTTCTATTTTCTTGCATTTTACGGGCGACTCAAATTTGAACTGCAGGTACATGAAATAATGGACTGTGGTCATTAAAAAATGTTATTCATGATGTTTGGCGTATGTTTAGGCTCAATCCAGGGGACTCGCATGAAATTTCGAACATTTATGTGCGGGAACATGACGAGTTACCAAGGAAAGGTGTTTTTAAAATCTATAAAATCCAAACGAAGTTTAAAAATCACGAAACTTGGCGTGGTGTCTTGTCATCTCATGGGGAGGCTGTGGAAAAAATTTGAAAAAGTTTCGAGCAAGTTGTGACGTCGGATGGCTAAAACCCAGACATCTCCACACTTCATCATCGTGCTTACTGCTGCTCCTTCAGGTTCGGTTTATAGATGAGCCACATGGATTCAAACTTTACGATCTTCATCTTTGATCAAATAAGGTCATTGTAGTGATAAGGTCTGCGAGGTTGTAGATCGGAGTCTCAATTTTTTCGGCTAATGAGACATGTGATATGTAGACTATATCCCAATTCCCAATCACCATCCCAAAATCATCTCTTCTAGCTGTCGTCAACAAGTTCATGTAGTCACAACACGGACCTATCGACCTTATTAGGAACGAGCCTAGAAAGATATGGAAGCCAAAACAAGCAAAGAACAGGGCAAATCGGAAATTCTCTAAGAAAATGAGCTAAGCTTATTTTCAGACTTGTCTAGCCTATTTTAAACTTGGCTAGGTCAATTTTGATACATTTCAGCTTTCACGGGCCAGGCGATGCAGGTGTTCCTTCTCTGTGGAAAGAAACAGCGGGCTTCGAACCTACTAACGGCGTCTGCGTGTGTAGTTTTCTAGGTCGCTAATTGCTTCTGCCATGTAATCACTAAACTATGGATCCAATAGCTAGGGCTCTAAAACCTGGCCAGCCTTGACGTCCTCTCGTCATCTAGTCCTTGTATTTGGTTCTCTTCCTCTTAATGAAACATGGGTGGATCGCGAAAAAATACATTTCAGCTTGGAAACTTTTGTAGAAAAAGGCAAAATGTAAGCAAATATAATGAACTCTAAAATTAGTATATGTACACACTATGGGGAAGGTATTCCAATCTTTCAAAAAGAACTGAGCTTCACCACAAATATTGAATTCCCTCTCCCAAGTTGTGGTTTTAACAAAAAAAACTCAAAGATATGATTTCAAGGTGTTCGTAGAAAATCGTTGAAGGCAGAGTTTAGATATATTGCCAAGGCCAATAGCACCTAAGTACAAGCCAAGAACACCTCAACAGCGAATTGGCTTGTAGTCCAATACCAAGGATCAAATCCTGGTGCTTGCACTTTTTTCTAAGATTTTTCCAGGATTTTCCGGCGTTATGCATTCTAAAAAAAACAGTTATGCATTCTCAAAAAAAAAAAAAAAAACCCCCCCAAGAACCTAGGTGTAATAAAATGGTACCTAACTCTAGGGCCATATATGATTTTGTTGGTAACTGAACGTGACAAAATGATCATTTGGACTAATGTAGTTTTCTAGTATACGAGGTAGGAGTATTTAATTAGTCAAATGAAGGCAAGGATGAATTTAATTGGACAAAAGGTAGCGTGAGAATCAAGTGATCAAGATCTTAGCAGATTTGCGAGATGTTCCAGACACCAAATAGAAGAAGACCACAGACTAGAGGACGCCAAAAGGGAGCACACAGAGCCATTTGGCCAGTGCGAGTTTTACCCTGTCTCTGGCCATCTACGTACGGTCCTGGCACATGAGGTAGCAAATAGTCAACTTCAGTCATACATTCAACGTCAACTTCAGTCATACATCCGGCACCTCAGAGAATCCCAAACTACTTTTTTGATCTTGGTTTTTAATTTGCATGGAACAATCGATGCAAAGTAGTCGTAAGTCCACTCTAGAAACGTTGAAACTTAGCTTTAGACCTTGATATATGAGATCTGTGGTACCACACTACCACAAGATCGACATTCATCTCATGTGAACCATGTATGCTTCCATATACCAGTTCGCGTCATCGGTTTGATCCGTCAAAAACGTTTTCTTCATCCATATACGCGGCAATGTCGCGGAAGGTAACACCAGCTGACTAGCTTGACGATCATATCGATCGTCTCCATACTAGTCTGAACGATGTTTTAATTCTCTGCATATATATATTCATGCTATAAGTAGACACACCACCATGGCTTGGAGCTTTGGAAGCACGACAACCAAATATTGTTTCTCCTCCAGCTCGAGCCTTGATCTATCTAATTGGCATTCTTCAGCAAGCATCTCGAGATCTCTCTAGCTAAACCGGCGGAGCATTGTCTCGAGATCAAGATGCAGAAAGGAGAGAGAGCAAGAGGTCCGGGTGGAGCAACGGTGGTGTTGCTTGCGCTGCTGCTCGTGGCAGCATCGGTGCATGCCGCCGCTGACGCCACGGCAGCACCGGCGCGGCGCCTCCTAGAAGCTGCTGGTGGCGCTGCGCCGCCGCTGACCGTCAGCGAGGCATTGTCACCAGTGCCTCATTGCGGCGAAACGTCCGACAAGAACACTTCTTGCCCTCCCCCACCTAACGTGCCATAGCAAGCTAGCTGTTGCATTGCTAGCGATATATATACGAGCACCACTCTTTCTGTGATAAATAATATAAGCGTGATTTTTTTTCTTAGCACTAGCTTGAATAAGTTTTTTGTTCGTAGGCTGGCAGCAATAATCACGATCATTAGTTGTGGAGGATATTTGTTGGTTCGTTTGAATTATTACCAATTATTTTGTGCTGTAATAATAAGTAAAGAACAATCAGCTAGAGATATATTCATTTGGTTTAACCACAGCCACAGAGCATGAGCTCGCGTCTGTAAATTGAATGTATCGATGTTGTTACGTTATGGCTAGTTATCATGCCTACATATGTGGTACAAATAATATATGTTTTATTATTCTAGCTAGCAATTCAATGCTGAATAAAAAAACTCCAAAATGGTATGGTATATACTTTGTAGCTTAGGCATTGTTTCAATACAAAGCACAAAAAAATTGAATGGTTTGGATAGTGAAAATTGGTGTTTTGTAAACCGGTAGTTTGCTCAATATCATACAGTCTTTGTAGTTCTAGAAATTCCACTCACCTTTTAGTCTTCTAAAACCGAGACCAAACAGATGATTTGTTGGGTATCCCTGTTATGGCTAGTGTGTGAAGTATCCAGCAGATTAGATTATATTGTTTTATTTGTTATAGGAAAGGGATAAGTTGGGTTGATTCAGTTAGTATATTTTATGTTATTAGGGGCAAGTAAGTTGCCTCTATAATAAAGGATTATCATGTAACCAGTTAGAGTCAAACAAGAAAGATACCTAATATATATAGTCCTCGAGAAATGGCAGCCTCTGCTAATCCATCTATCCATAACCCATCCATCCATAACAATGACCGACCACCCATGTACAGTGCTCCCTACGTTTCAAATTATAGTTCATTTTAACTTTTCTAGATGCATTGCTTTTGGTATGCACTACGTCTAAATGCATAGCAAAAGACACCTAGAAAAAACAAAACTACCTACAATTAAAAGAGGAAGTAGTAAATAAGAACAAGCTGGTAAATCCGGCCTGTGTTCTGTTCATGTACCACCAAGGTTCTCCTCTCAGAAGTACGCTGACCAAATTTTGAAACCTTAATTCATCTCGTGGAGTGCATTTTTGCCATCGTTGGGAAACAGATGAATGATAGACATGACATTTACGTTGATCGAGCACAAATAGCGCGGATTAGCTAGCTACTGTGTGTTTTAAATACAAAGATACCCTGTTGCATCGGCTAGGCGTCCGACCGACGAGCGCTCCAAAATAACCACTGCTATTCTGATCAGCATGATATATTCAGATAACAGAGCAAAATGATCACAAGACTAAATACTCCAGCGCCCATCCTTCCGGAACCCGGCGCCGGACATGTTGCTGCTGCCATGGCCTGTAAGGTTCCAGTACGCGTGGTTCGCCCGGTTCACCCTTGTTTGTAGGTCACGTACACGTCTACGTCGCCACGCCAGGAATCCTACAAAACCATCAGATGCTTCGTCATCGCCATTTTGCATATCCATCAAGAATATTATTAAGACTCCCTTTTTTAAGATATAAACGAGCTGTCAAGCTCTTTGGAACGGGTGCGACTGAACTGAATATCTGAACTTGTTCGAACTTCAGATTGATTGTCACTTCATTCTTGGAGTTAACAAATTTCAGCAAGGTCAGTGCATTACCAAGATAAGATTTGGGTGAGAAAGTTTCTAAGATTATTATATTTTTATTTTATTTATGGGCGTGGGTGCACATGCATTGATTCTCTCCGTACCTTTCATGTTCCCCATCAAATCAAAGCTATGGTAGGGAATGTATGGGGAGTCACCACCAGGCACGTGCTCGCTCCTCCACCTTATGATTCATACAAAAGATGGTAGCAAAACAAAATTAGTGAACCATCATATATCCACAAGCGAGGTCGAGGAAAGTAAATGAATTCCCAAGGTTACCGTCAAGTACATTTGTGTCGTCTTTGTTCAGATGGATAGATGGATGCATGGTTTTCCTATCGAGTACAAAACTGCCATTGCTGATTCTTATTGGCTACTCGTCCATCTACGTACAGTTCCATAGTCTCAAGAGCCATCCTGAATATGTATAAGTTTGTGATTACAGTTCAGAACAAGAAATCCGGTTCAACAAAAGAAAAACATTAAACTTGCTTTCTTTACCATTGCGGCGCCCACACGATTATTTTGTTTCATCTGGATACTACAATTAGCTAGAAGCATCTTTTAGATCCATATAATAAGACTCTGCAACTGTAAAAACAGAGATTTGTTTACATTACCACATACTCTGCAAGGGTCAGTCATATCCAATATACACTACACACCAAGAAACATGCAAGCTTGTCATGCATTGTATCATGAAACAATATGTAGCATGAAATTTGAAGCAAGGAAACAGTACCTTTGGAATCAGGAGCAATAACAGACATGAGGGTGGTTCCCCAGTAGGTGACCTGATGGAGAAATCTCCCTTCTTGTTCTAAAGTTCGTAGACCCTAACCATCTTCCTCGCCACATCAGCCCAACAGGCCATTGTAAGGCACAACAACAAAGCAACAGGGAGCAGGGCACCTCTTGCCATTGGGTGATACTTCAGCACAGAGTAGTGTATGGCACCCTACAAGTTGAGACAAGAAACAGATGTATATATATGCAGCTGGGTAGATGCCCTTCACCACTCCCCTCTCATGCTTTCAGCCAGGAAAGGTTAAAACTCAGCATCCCCATGCTGTAAAATGCCTCTTTTTTCCTAGAGATCTGACAGTTACTAGTACTTTATTTAGAAAATTGAGAATTATTGGTACTTTCATTTAACCGTGCTTCTTTTCCACATGTCACCTCAGCATCCATTGCATATGGCATCTTTGGTACAGAGGTCTAAGATGACAATCAAAACAAATGGAAACACGTGAGGGACTTTGTACAATACACAGGTACTCTCTTCCAACCTTGCATACAATAAGTCATGAGTAAAAAAGAAGGAAACTCCAGGTACTGAACTTAAAGCATTATGTTTGTACAACTGTAGTCAGTGTACTCAGCTATCATATTTTGGGTTTCAGTTTTATTTGGTTGTCACCCTAATGAACAAAAAATCCAAAACTATGGAAATTGCTTTTAAAATTTCAGTAAAAATTCCTTTTAAAACTTGGAATGATAAAAGACAATCTACAACACATATTATATTAGTGCCACTTTATTCACAGAAAACATTTTAGTTTGAGGTTTATAGAAGGTTAATGAAATGAACGAGTTTTACAAAAATCAGAAATTACACTCAAAGGTTTGAATCAAATTTAGATTGAACTCCAAATGAAAAATAAATAAATATATATATATATATATAGGACTGGATCATGACAGAATTTTTTGTGTGCAGCATATTGGATTATTGAAGCTGAAGAAAAGTGGGAGTGCTCAACATATTTCCTTTAGACAGATTATAAACACTACCGTCACTGAAATCAGTCTGTCAACCATCCATCTGCTCGGAATGTACACATATCATGGCTAGAAATTCTTTTTAGAAATATATGGATAATAGAGCTTTATGAAATGCTTATGATTTAGGATTTAGAGGTGACTAGCATGTGTGTGCTGACCATGCTTCCTTATATTACTATACTGAACCGGACTGTTGGTTACGTTGTTTTTTTTTTGTTTTTTTCCTTACGTTCACAATATGTGTTATATATATGTGTTGCCATCTATGGTATAATACATTGCAATACAATTTCGTGAAATACCTTCGGTTTAGGATTTAAAGGTGAATTGGGAGGTACCTGTTTCTACTTGTCTCATCAGAAGGATCCGTTGCTTTGTGTAGTCAACCCGTGTTGCCCTCTTTTTTCTCATAGGACCTCATCTATTAACTAGAAAACAGGTCCATCACCCTTTGATGAAAAGCAGGGCAAGAATTTCCTGTCATAGCTTCTGCATATCAGACAAGATCCAGGCTAAGTTGGAATCTGATTCTATGCAAAGATACAAGGGTCATTCCTATGTAGCTATGTCTCACACAAAAAAGGTCAAAAAGAACCATGGACAACTCAAACACCCTGTTGCAATCTCAAAGCAGACAACCTACACAAAGGCAATCTCAAAGCAGACAACCAACCTGAAGGCTAGATTTCAACAGCTGCTGAAACATAAGAGGACAGGAGAACATCAGTCTCCTACCCTGGACTGCACCACACTGTCAGGATAAGTTTCTGAGGCGCTCCACATCCTTGTTCTGGTGAGGCCTCACAGTACAGCCCTCAGCACCAGCGTCCCAAGCTGGTCATCTGTTCTCATTAACAAGGATTAAAAACATGTTACTATCAGCTTCAAGATTAAAAAACATGTTCTGAAGCGCTGTAATCACTAGGGATGATTATTATGGGCGACCTGCACCACTACCCCACCGCAAATGCTATCAGCTGCACACGCGTGCTGCTGGAATGCTACATTGGAGAGGCATGCTCAGTTGCTCACGGGATAGAGAGAGGAACAACTAAGTCAACGTGAGAGAGAGTTGACATGATGCAAATACCTTGCTATTTTATGGTATTGCCCCTAGTAGCGATAGAAAGCACATGGATGTCCTTTTAGGATTCTGAAAATGGCATAAAATGAAATACAAAATTACTCTAGGGATGATAAAGACGCATTATAACGTTTTCAATGGTAAATCAGGAATCATAAATTCTTTCTATGTTCGTAGTTTCGTACAATTGAGTAGAGTGTTGGTCGTTAAAATTGTTTCTGAGAGAAAAAAAAAAAATGGTAGGAATTGATAATGAATATTTTCAATCATTTCCGACCGACTTCATCCCTAGTAATCACAGTGAGACTTTTAGGGGCTTTAACCCATCTATTAGACTATTACTGCCTAAACACACAGCAGGCATTCATAGCAAAGGCAGGTTTCCCTTTTTAATCCCTCAATCTATCACACTTTTATAGCTCTAAAAATACTGTAAAAGGGAAAGAAAGAAAGTCTAACCTGCTGGGCTCGTTTTCATACCACATGACAATAGCTGGTTCAATGCCTAAAATCATCCGTGAAATTTGTAGGGTGAGTAGGTATGAAATGCATAACTGAAGCAAAAACATGACAGAAATGCACTGATTTCTTGTACCTTCATGGCCTTGAGAGGTCATATGCAGTATTCAGTGAGGATCATGTTGATGACATTCTGCTGCAAAATAACATAGGTTAACTTAGCCTTTTATTTTAAGGAACAATTCTGAATTAATGAAAGAAGAGGAAAGGATAACAGGTGTACTTTGGAACCTCAACTGAATCTTTCCTTTTCAAAAAAAAAAAAACATAAGCTATCACAAAAGACCTACACACTGATGTGTTGGCCGGTGGCCGCACAGATAAGCACGGCAGGCAGGGACTTACCAAGTATGGAACGAAGCCATGCTAGTTACCATGTACAATATGTGGGTGCTTTTAATATAGTAGAGCCAACAAATGGAAATGACATAATATTTGATTGGCGTGATTTCCCAGAATGTAAACATTTGATCCATTCAACAACATCAGCATTAAAAACTGTTACATGAGCATCATGTTAGTACTCCGCCCACACTTGAGAGTTACTAAGCATAGTATCACGACAAAATTCATGTCAGAGCACCCTAATTACACCAGAAGCAATGACTGGCCCAGTTCTAACTCTTCTATGCAAAGGTAATTGATTGGCGCTTTGATTTCCCAGAAAGTAAACATTTGATCCATTCAACAACACCAGCATTAAAAACTGTTACATGAGCATCATGTAAGTACTCCGCCCACATTTGAGAGTTACTAAGCATACTATCACGACAAAATTCATGTCAGAGCACCCTAATTACACCAGAAGCAATGACTGGCCCAGTTTTCTAACTCTTCTATGCAAAGGTAATTGATTGGCGTTTTGATTTCCCAAAAAGTAAACATTAGATCCATTCAACAACACCAGCATTAAAAACTGTTACATGAGCTTCATGTTAGTACTCCGCCCACATTTGAGAGTTACTAAGTATAGTATCACGACTAAATTCATGTCAGAGCACCCTAATTACACAAGAAACAATGACTGGCCCAGTTCTAACTCTTCTATGCAAAGGTAATTGTCAAAAGCTGTAGAAGGAAAACTATTAGTGTCAACAACTTTTGCTCGATTGTTTCAAAAACGGCAGGTCCACCAAGGCAGACCATCATCAACTGTCTTAAATTAACATTAGTTAGTTCCATTTGCCTCCACTGTTTCTGTAGTCTCTTGAAGAAGTTCCTTAGAAATGGCAGCTGGGTCAAGCTCATAGCTATCTTTGGGGACATTTGGAGCTTCTTCGCCTGACATCCTGTAGAAAGGCACTTGATGTGAAAAACCGAAACATCTCCTCTTTGGGAATCTTCATTGTACTATTCAGATCCTGATGGCGCTCAAATATTGTTCGAAACTCGGCAACTTTAGCTAAGGGAATAACAGAGATGCCATGATCTTCATCATAATTATCTAGTACCTCAACCACATCGTAGGCATGGAGCACATTATCTGGAGTATCTTCATCCCAGTCTGGGGACCAATTCGATAAATAGCCCAGATGTCACCTTTCTGTGGATAAATTTTGATTACTCCACGCGGCCCTTTTTCCCATTTCATTTGGTGTGAAAACATGTTGACTATATCGCATGCTTCATATTTACCAGCCTTGAAATGCCCACATGACTTTGTGAAGCCAGAAGAAACCCAATTCAAAGGCCCAAATTCACTATTTGTCCTTGACTCAAGATAGCTTATTCTGAGCTTGAATGGTTTCAAGGAGAAAATTTTCTGAATAACCGCATAATAACGAGGCATGCCATCTTCGTCATCATATGTAGCCCAAATTTGATCAATTTGAAAAGATTCCTCAGTGCGATCCTTGTCAAAATCATGGAAATCAGGATCAGGAACATTATAAGACAAGGGGTCATCATCTTCATTTTCACCATCTGAGCTAGTAGTAGAACCAATCTCTTTTGGATCAACATGAACATCTTTATTGGTAGTAGGATCATCTGGTGCGAGAGCTTCATTATCTCCACCATTTTCATTAACCATATGTGTCTTGGTCGCTTTTCCAATAGCAGCAACTTGAGATGTTTTGCTTTTAATTCCTGCTAGCTTGTTTCTCAGCCCACTTTTCGCTTTTTCCAGAAGAAGACCCCTACATTCCAACTGAGAGAAGGTCTTGTCTAAGCTTATGCGGATTGGAGGCCTGGGTTTCAGTTAGGTCCACCATTGACGCCGTGAAATTCATAGGCCCCAATGTTGGTTGAAAAAGATATATTCACACCAGGCACTCTAAAACAATTTGCTCCAGGACGTGGTATGAAAGATGAAGAACCAACTCCAGCATCTTTACCCATAGTCTTCAACTTCTTTCCAGATGCAACATCATCTGTTCCAGGATTAAAGACGTCTGACATGCTTGCATGCCTTTTTAGAGGATTGTACTTCCGCCGAAGAGCCTCTTCCTTTCTTGCCGCTGCTTGTGCCTCCTCCCTCTCCCTCCTAACCTTTTCATATGTCTGATGAACTACATTAGCAGCTTGAGCAGCAGCAGCAGATGATGCAGTGGCACTAGCTGCACCAGCTGCCCGTGAAAATGGACCCCACTGCATATTTCTGTTAGTGCTTGCATTTTGATTTGCACCACTGATCTTTGAATCCTGCACCACATTAGCAGTTGGTGGTATTGGTGCTTCTTTTGCTAGGAACGGCTCACGGCAGCTAGGGCAACGAAGATGCTGATTCAGATACACCCTAAGATACTCGTAGTTCATCTTGCATTTGTTACATGAGGTCCAAAATGTAGGAGGTTTCGCCCAGGTGCAGGGGTAGCAGAGGAAGGTGCAGGAGGGGGTCCAGATGGTGGAGGTTGAGGTGGGCGCGGACGCGACGCCGCGGCAGGTGCTGTTGGTCCTGCTGTTCGCTTGTTTACTGCCGGTTTGGTTGCAGCAGCAGCATTAGCTGCGAAATTATAGAAGCCATCAGATGCACCAGGAGGCGCACTTGCCTTACTTGATTGAGCTGTCCTCTGTTGGAATACCCTTACATTCCTCTTTTGGTCATATTCTGCTCTCTTAGTTTTGTCGGTTAGCACTGTATACGCCTCTTGGACCATCTGGAAAGCACCCTCAGCACCGACTTGTTTGTTCTTGTCAGGGTGGAGCTGAAGAACCAGCTTCCTGTACCGTTTCTTGATTGTTTCGTCATCTGCTGTCGTGGCAACACAAAGGATAGAGTACCAGTCCTTCTCCCCAGCAACCTTCACTTCTGAAGCAAGATAGATATCAAAGGTGGCAACCATCTGACCAATGCCTTCAAGATCAGGAAAGAGTGTTTGAGCTTTGAGAGCGAATTTCTTGGCACCCTGCAGGTCCCTCGCTTCAAACTTCTTCTTTGCAATATCCTTTGCTCGCTGGGCCTCATCCCTGTTGCATTCCATTTCTTCACACCTCGGAAAGCACAATAACCACACTTTTTGCAATTGATTCACAGAATTTCAGTCCTCGGAGTGCAAGAAGTTTCAGAACCCTGCTCAAAAGGAAACGAATATATTACCTAAATTACGAAACTTACAACTTACAACCAATAATTTTTGCAAAGAAATCGAAGTTAGTAGGCATAATAGCTGCATATACACCTGTAACTAGATTCAGATCCGACTACGAATAGTAAGGTAGGGTTTGGGCGCACGGTTATATATACCAATGAATTACGTTAAGATTTGGGCGCACGGCTTCGCACAGCAGGAAATGAAGACCAGGCTTCACACAGCAGGAAATGAAGACCAAGGGGAGGGAATACTAGTGTCCTGGTCAGGGACGGATCCAGTATATGCCAAAAAAATTTTGCAAAAACTTCGAAGTGTATCTAATAGCTTTAGGTTAGGGTTTCGGTGCTCAGCTTGAAGAGAAGGGAAGAGAAGGGGTGGAAGTACCTGGTGGTTACTCGTCGCCGGCGAAGAGTCCAACTAAAGCCACAGCAGCTGGCCTAGGCGGCGGCGGCGGCGGCGGCGGTGGCGGAGGCGGCGGCGGCGGTGGCGGAGGCGGCCGCCCACCAGTCGTCAGAGAGCGAGAGGGGGGCCGAGAGAACGCACGAGGCAGGGAACGGAACGGGCGCGTCACCTAGAGCAACTCCAGCGGTGGCCCCTCCAGGATGGGAGAGGACGGCGACGGCCTCCAGGCAGCGACCGCCGGGAGGGGAGAGCGGAGTCGCGAACTCGCGCGACGGGAGATTCGGGAGGAGATCGAATGGGTACTGAAAGAGAGGGGTTCACGGCGCAGTGGCAAACGTCGTTGGGGCTCCACTTAGGTTCAAATCTGGGTCCTCAATTTATTTTAGTTTTTTTCGACGCTATACATTTTTAACCGAACCGGTCGGGAGCCCCGATCTTTTTTTTTAATTAAATGAAAGAATAGGTATAACTAAAATTACAAGACAACCAGGCCCAAAAAGATAAAAGAGTGCCTATACATATCTCTCCAAACTTTTAAAATAGTTGCCTTGACAGGTTTGGCCTTGATACAAACCAAGCCAAATTCTTCAAGGAAGAGTCTTTTCTATCCTGAAAAAACATTTGAACCATTATCAAAGATGATGATGTTTCTTGTTTTCCATAGGGTCCAACAGAGCCGCAGATGACTATTTCTCCGAATATAGTTCTCGAAAATCGCTTCTAGCTTTGAGGAACATGTCATGTGGGCGAGACTAATGTCCCAAGTTATATTTAGCGAATCCCAAAGATAGTTTATTGAAAGTGCAACTAAAAAAGAGGTGAAAGTATGTTTCTTCACATTTGCTATTGCACGAGGACACAATCAAAGGAGGGTAATAACATATTCTTTCTCTTCAACATATTCCTGGTGTTTAATCTGTCTCGAGCTAGCAACCAGAAGAAGAATTTCTAATTTCCCATATTGCTGGCACCCCAGATCCATTTAAAGAAGGGTGATGATGGATTAGAGGCATGCATAAATTTGTAAGCCTTCTTACTGCTATAAGTGTTATTTCCCCATGAGTAGGACCAAGAGTCATGTGAAGATTCATCTAAATTCAGATTATTCAAAATATATTCAACTTCTTCTAATTGATTGCTTGCTATGACTGATAAGGTGGACTGAAAACTCTCAAGTGTTTGACTTATAAAAAAATCGACTAAGCATTTAGGCTTCCTTGTAAAGGAGAACAATTGGGGCAATCTGTCTTTCATTGTTTGATCAACCCAAATATCGACCAAAAGGATACAAGTGTTACCAATTTTGGGACTGCATCTAGCAAATTCTTGAAAATTTTCATAGAGTTTGAGTATGTCCTTCCACCAAAATGATCCACTTGGAGATCCGAGGTGTGGAGGGTTCTCACCATTTGAATATAAATTACTCCGGTGAGGGAGACCCGGGACCTGCTCGCTTTATTATAGAATTTATCTAGATATTTCATTAGTAGGGCATTGTTCGACTTTCAATGTCTATAATTCCAAGGCCTCCCGATCCTTAGGATTTCTTACTTCTTCCCAAGCAACTAGGCATCCGCCTTTTCTGTCTCGCATCACCATTGCTCCAAAGACAATTTTTTCTATAATGGTCTATTTGCTTAACCACCAGGGTGGGAATTTGAGTGTGCACATATAAAATGTTGGTAGGGCTGAGAGCACCGAAGTTAACCAAGAATAATCCGCCATTATAGGAGAGCGGTTCGACACCGACATTCTCCCCTTTCAATTCTATTGATGAGTGGTGCATAGTCATTGACAGTTGGTTTTGTTGTTCCCAATTGGCAGCCCTAGGTATGTGAATGGCATGGTACCCACATGGCATCCAAAAATTGCTGCTAGAGTCCGAGCTCTAGTATTGCTCATGTTTATTGGCACTAGGCTTGATTTTTCCAAAGTTGACTTGAAGCCCTGAAGATTCAGAGAAGGTCTTAATTATTTCCTTGAGGTTTCTTAGGGTTGCTTCATCACCGAGAAGCACCAAAAGAGTGTCATCTGCATACTTGAATGATGGGGTAGTCACCTTGAAAATTATTGCTCAAAGGGTGATCCAAGAATCCATCATGCCAACTTTTGTTTGTCATTGTCTGTAAAAGATCTACAGCAAGGACAAATAGGAGGGGGGATAGAGGGTCACCTTGCCTTACTCCCCCCTCTTGCATTTAAAGCTTTTTCTAGGGACACCATTTAAAATGACCGATGAACTACCAATAGATAGGATGTTTTTGACCCATCGAATCCATTTGTTGGAGAATCCTTTATGTTTGAGAATTTCCAAGATGAATTCATGCTCTATTCTCAATCAAAAGCCTTCTCAAAATCCAATTTGAGTATGATTATCTATTTTCTAGAGTGGTGGCAAAAATGCAGGAATTGAAATGCCCAAAGCTAGACAATCCCTGTATGGTTCTTCCTCTAATAAAGCCATATTGATTTGCATGTATAAGGTCAAAGATCACTGACTGTAATCTGGTTGACAGGATTTTGGTAATACACTTCATGGAGTAGTTGGTGAGTGTTGGTATTTGTTAGCTTACAGAGAGATAGATCCGCAAGCGCACGGATGTCCAAAGTGAGCATTTCACCCGGGAAGGGTTTTAAATATCGAATCCACGAGGAAGATATGATAAGCGGTTCAAATGATTAAAGACAAAGGATAGAAGACTAATGAGATTCGGTGGTTTAGCATTTACTTAAACAGGGTGAGCCAATAAAAGATAATAATGATAAGGTATATAAGAC
Source organism: Hyparrhenia diplandra (assembly GCA_015847255.1). Lineage (NCBI taxonomy): Eukaryota > Viridiplantae > Streptophyta > Magnoliopsida > Poales > Poaceae > Hyparrhenia > Hyparrhenia diplandra. Next base: position 349,175 of record JADLZK010011343.1, on the reverse strand, counting down.
AGTAGAGGTGCACGTGGTGAACAATAGGATAAGATTAATTCCTAGTTAGATTAGGATTGGATTTAGGACAAATGGGACAATTCTTATGTAGTATACAAAGAATTTACTGAAGTGGAAATAAACAGGCATAGCATAAGATCATATATAAATCAAAACCATAAATAAAAATGTGTACCTCGAAGATTACTTAAGAAAATCAAGAACGAAACAAGATAATCCCAAGAACCATTATCGACTAGTCTTATACACGGGGGAGGATTGCAAAGGACTCAATAGTCTTTGTCACCACTACGATCTACCACACGACCCCTAAGCATATAAGGTGAATCCATAAGTAAATTATATCTAAGCACCATGCTTACATACTCTCTACTACCTAGCATATGCGCATAATATACTAGGAGCTCTACGAATAAGTACTTCGAATTACCATGAATAATGACTATATCAAATATGCTATGACTAGAATAAAGTGTAAGTAAATTAATTGCATACATAATAATGAAATAGCACGAAGGTGTATGAGAACAATAATTATATTGAACCATAGTGTAACTTATCGATCCGAACCTGGAGCATACACTCTCTCTTCTTTAAACCCCGACTTTCTATCTAAACTAGGCTCTAAATTAGAGCTATGAATTAGCTATCCTATCTCGTGGTGTCTCCTCTTCTTCTCCCCGTCTTGGCTCTTCCTTGATCTACTTCTTATTGAACATGAAGCTTTAGATCAACTTGGATTGAATTGACTTGAGGGGTCTTGGGCTGTTTATATATGGGTCTTCCTCTGTCTCTTCAACTTCAACAGGCGATGTGGTATTAATCCTTGAATCATCCCGCACTTCTACCGTCGCCCCTCGGATCAAACCGACCATAATCATACGGATTATATTGCATCTTGGAGGCGGTTGAGGAAGCTTCCCGGCGGAGATTGATTGGCGGCCGGGGGCAGCCGATCGGCCTAATATTTGGCCGATCGGCCCGACAGTGGGGCCCACTGGGGGTCCGCGATGCGCCGTGTCTTCCGGAGTCTTCTAGATGATGTATTTTCGGGTTTTGGGACTCTTTAACGTCGGGTGTATTCCGGAGCCTTCTAGACTTGTTTCGGAGTTGGATTGCGTTGCATTACGTCGGTCGTGTGACACGTCATTTCTGCTGTTTTTCTGTTAAGTCCCTGCAAATCACAACTTTACCAAAACTCATGGAAATCTTTAGTAGAAACCCCTAATAAGGTTATCTAATTATATTTTAATTCTTTTCCATGAATTGTTGATGCATAAAAATATGAGTTAGTGAGCATCAACAAACTCCCCAAGCTTACCCTTTGCTAGTCCCTAGCAAAGCTATATGCTATAGTAGGATCGGGGTTGCTACTACGCTTTCATACCTCAAAAAGTACCGTGTTTATCGAAAATAAATTCTCCTCTTAACAAGATTGCTCTCTCATACCTGCTTACCATGGGGCGTAGCCTTTTCACGAAATCATAAGCAAGATAAAACAATCAAGTTAAGTACCATGTCTCAAACTCTTTGATCAACTATCATCCTGTTTTGCATTATTTTTCAAAAAGAAAACTCGGAGAGATCCTATGTATGACCCTCTTAAGTAGATAGTACGTAGTGAAGTGACACATATAGTAGGACATACATAGTGGAATGATAGTGGTGAATGAATGAGGATGAAAGGTAGTAATTAGCCTTTAGCCTTTTCTAGTATTTTATTTTTTTTTCTTTTCAAGCATCTTGGACTATATCTCTCTTTCTAAAAATTGCTAAGACCTGGGCTGTCCATTCTTGGAGAGGTGGGCTTTTCCCCGAACTTGTGTCCATTTTTTTCTCTCTCCTTAGAGATGTGGGCCCTACTCACCCTCGGACACGTGTCCATTATTCATCTCTAAATATATTTTTATTATTTAGGGAGGTAGGCCCTTCTCGCCTAGTATGACTTTTTGTCCGTTACTCTCCCTCTCTTGTCTCACTTTTTCTCTCTCGAATATTTATTTTTCTTTTCTTTCCTCTTTTTTTTTTTTTTTTTTTTTTTATGATTATGGCTAGCGGCTTGATGGAATATGGGGAGGCGTACTTGGATTAGAAAGCAAGTGTATTTGGTGGAGTGGGATGTTTTGATGCGAGTGACAAACTCTCAAGGGTCATATCTAAGGAACTCATCATGTATAATTTTTAAAGATAAAAACCAGGGATCAAGTATCTCTAAGAATATGATAAACAGTAGCTCAACTTTTCATGCACTTTTATCTTTCAATGCTAAGACTTAGATTAAGCATGTGCTTCCCACAAGTGTTGGATTTAGAGCAAATTAAGCATTTAAAGCTTTAGGAGAATCTAAGTCCAAAGTGTAAGTACTTTTAAGAGGAATTAAGGCGGAGCAACTATTCATCATTTCCAAGCATATGTCATCAAGGTCATAATTAAAGAAAAGAGAGCTAACTCGCGAACTTCTAATATTTATTGGACTCTTAAAACTAATATTTTTATTTAGGACTCATTAACTCTAAGCAAAATATACTAACTAGCTAATATTTAAAATAGATAGGATAATAATACTTATCGTGATAACCGAGGGTGCTCTCCCCAAGCCGGATCTTGAAGTAGTCTTTTTATTCGTCCTTGGAACTTGTTCATCTCCTGATTTTCTTTCGGGCGGCGTCGTCATCTATGGAATCTCGTCGGGATGTCGTGGTTCCAGTGCGGTGCCTTCAATGATCTCGATGAGTAGCGTAGATGAGGTAGCCGACGGTGTTTGATCGGTCGATGACGCTGGTGGTGGTAGGTCTTCCGAAGGTGTACTCTTGTTGTCTCCCTTGGTAGGCGTGTTCTTCTTTCTTCCTCCAAGCTTGTTTCTTCGGTGGAGACCTTTTTGGAGTGGCCGGTTCGGCGCACTTGGTTGGTGGGAGCCGGGTGGACTTTTCTTGAATCTTCTTTATGTCTCCTTTGTCCATCGCTCCGTATCCCACTTGTAATTTCTCCGCGTCTTGTTCTTTTTAGGCTTGCTTGTCTGATCTTGAAGTTTCATCTCTTGGGATTGTGATCCCGAGGATTGCATCACCCATGTTCCTTGCTTGTTGTGCATGTTGTAGGCAGGACATTAACTGGCGCAAAGTGTGTCCCGCTCACAAAGTTAAGGTAGAGATCAAGTGCATGGGCTCTGGCGGTGGGAAAACACCAACAGAACCAAAATTGTATTCATCCTACTCTAACCTTGAGCATATATAACCATGGTAGCATAATGTGTTTCATTTATTTGTGACAAAGGTGAAAAGATCGGGGCGACGGGTATGAATGTGGCTTTTATAACATAGCAAACTAAAAGTGTAGAGAAAAATAAAACTAAAGAGACAAGGGTAAGAACAACTAAGAGCTAACATGTTGAGCTATTCGATTAATCCAAGTGAGGTTGTGAGCTAACATATTTAACTCCTTAGTAAGCATGCCATGATTAGAGTAAAGCTTTATCGATTAGGACACTTACCCGAAGATGTTATCTTTATTGTAGAATCATGGCAAAGATTGTAACACTTCATGGTGGTTCTCTCATGGTATGAATGGTAGTTGAGTGTCTTGTCTTCTCTTCATTTTTCTATGTCGGAACGGGCGGAGTCCGAGAGGAGGGAGAGCCTTGTCGGAGCATCTTTTAGTGGAATTGGTCTTCCTCCCCAAGCTCCAACTCTGTGTCACTCGGCGCTTAAAGTCGTGGTTGATTGCTCATCATCTCCTTGAGTGTGTTGTGACCGGCTTGTCTTTGATGGAATCTTGTTGTGTTCGCCCTCCCCTTGTACCAATCCATTTTCTTTTCTTCTTTTAATCGCCCGAGGGATGAGTATGCTTGACGACCCAATTGATCTTCCTTTGTCAATTCTTCTTCATCTTCTTTTACTTAGTTGACGAAAAGGATGCTCATTTGAGATGTAAACTTGGCGTCCCTCCTTGATTAGCTTTGTCCTCTAACGACGTGGTGTGGAGTGTTCTTCTTGATGATGTGTAGCACACCGTCGCCTTGATGATCGAGGGAGAAACCTCATTGGTGACATCCTTGTCCTCCATGGTCTCGGGGCATTATTGTGACTTCTCTTTGTACTTGGCCCGTCATTGATTGGAGTGCGTTCCTACCGGTGTATTTCTTGTTGTAGGTGATGAGAGCAAGCAAGTCTTTGATAAGATGATGTAGGTTGACGTTGATCCCGCTTCTCTGTTTTGTAGTGGAAGTGGTAGTGAGGTAGGTCCATGAACATGGCCACCACGCATTCTTTCCCGCAAATGCATTAGTGGACATATACCGAAGGATAGCAATGATATTGAAAAATAGGGTTATTGTCCATATAATTTATTTGTGCTAACATAATGATGGTTCTTTTTTTTAAAAACTTAGCACGATTATATAAATTTGTTTTTGTTTTTATTATTTATTATTATGAAGCGGTTGCACTTAAAAGCGTGGCTAAGGCAAAGGTAACTTGCGACAAAAGACAAATTGAGTATTTAGGCACTTACAGCCGCCCTTTTCTCGTAAGGAGTGAGTTGAGTCTTCTTTTGTGTGCGTAGTTGTTGGAGTTCATTACATATCTTGCGTAAGCTAATCTCTTTTTCCAAATTGGATTTGATAATTTTTCTCAAGGGGTTAGTCTCACAAAGATAACCGTAATCTACTAAAGTATACTATCGGTCAAAAATCAACCTAGACATAATGTCCAACTCAATTTAAGAAGGCAATTTAATCTAAACACCATGTTTAATTTAAAAGCCCTTAGAAATAAAATCGACACACCTTGCGGTTTCGTGAATCAAACTAAACACCATGTTTAACTTGAGCCATGAAAATAAATTAAGCATCATGTCTAAGGTGTATGAAGATATTTCAAAACTTAAGCATACTATAGTAAACAAAGGCAAAGATAAAGGTTTTATAGAGATGAAGGGATATGATCATGGTGAGACTAATATGATTTTAAAAGTTTAAAACCTTCTCTCGCTCGATCATATTTACCTTTACTCACAAAATAGAATTTGTGAGTTGTGCGCCTTCTTTATTCGTCACTTGAATTCTTGTGACGACGACCGGGCGTGAGTCCCAATGTTAATGGTTTATGAAGTTCAGTACACCGGATTCTCCTACCGTCGGCCGCCGCTCGAAAATATTAATCAATTACCCCGCATAAGATAGACTAATAGACAATATACGGGTAATTCTCGTTTTAAGCAGAGGTGCTAAGTAGCAAATCCACACTTAGTATTCATCTATCAATAATCAAAAAGAAAAGCTATCAAAATCTTCCCCAAGAACGGCGCCGAAATGCTTGTTGGTATTTGTTAGCTTACGTAGAGATAGATCCGCAAGCGCACGGATGTCCAAAGTGAGCATTTCACCCTGAAGGGTTTTAAATATCGAATCCACGAGGAAGATATGATAAGCGCTTCAAATGATTAAAGACAAAGTGATAGAAGACTAATGAGATTCGGTGGTTTAGCATTTACTTAAACAGGGTGAGCCAATAAAAGATAATAATGATAAGGTATATAAGACGTAGAGGTGCACGTGGTGAACAATAGGATAAGATTAATTCCTAGTTAGATTAGGATTGATTTAGGACAAATGGGACAGTTCTTATGTAGTATACAAAGAATTTACGAAGTGGAAATAAACAGCATAGCATAAGATCATATATAAATCAAAACCATAAATAAAAATGTGTACCTCAAGATTACTTAAGAAAATCAAGAACGAAACAAGATAATCCCAAGAACCATTATCGACTAGTCTTATACACGGGGGAGGATTGCAAAGGACTCAATAGTGCTTTGTCACCACTACGATCTACCACACGACCCTAAGATATAAGGTGAATCCGCTAGTAAATTATATCTAAGCACCATGCTTACATACTCTCTACTACCTAGCATATGCGCATAATATACTAGGAGCTCTACGAATAAGTACTTCGAATTACCATGAATAATGACTATATCAAATATGCTATGACTAGAATAAAGTGTAAGTAAATTAATTGCATACATAATAATGAAATAGCACGAAGGTGTATGAGAACAATAATTATATTGAACCATAGTGTAACTTATCGATCCGTAACCTGAGCATACACTCTCTCTTCTTTAAACCCGACTTTCTATCTAAACTAGGCTCTAAATTAGAGCTATGAATTAGCTATCCTATCTCTCGTGGTGTCTCCCTCTTCTTCTCCTCTGCCTTTGGCTCTTCCTTGATCTACTTCTTATTGAACATGAAGCTTTAGATCAACTTGGATTGAATTGACTTGAGGGGTCTTGGGTCGTTTATATATGGGTCTTCCTCTGCCTCTTCAACTTCAACAGCGATGTGGTATTAATCCTTGAATCATCCCGCACTTCTACCGTCGCCCTGGATCAAACCGACCATAATCATACGGATTATATTGCATCTTGAGGCGGTTGAGGAAGCTTCCCGAAGCGGAGATTGATTGGCGGCGTAGGCCGATCGGCCTAATATTTGTCGATCGCCCGTGAGTGGGGCCCACTCGGGTCCCGCGATGCGCCGTGTCTTCCGAGTCTTCTAGATGATGTATTTTCGGGTTTTGGGACTCTTTAACGCCGGTGTATTCCTGAGCCTTCTAGACTTGTTTCGAGTTGGATTGCGTTGCATTACGTCGGTCGTGTGACACGTCATTTCTCGTGCTTTCCGTTTTTTCCCCGTTAAGTCCCTCGCAAATCACAACTTTACCAAAACTCATGGAAATCATTAGTAGAAACCCCTAATAAGGTTATCTAATTATATTTTAATTCTTTTCCATGAATTGTTGATGCATAAAAATATGAGTTAGTGAGCATCAACAAAGGAGTGATATTGGTCCGAAGTCATTAACTGTCTCTCGGGTTGTCCTTCTTGGAATCGTGGCTATATAGGATGAGTTTATGCTTGTGAGATCAATGTTGTTGCCAGCAAAAGTCTTGGAAGAGCCTCTTAAAATCTCCTTCCATGATATTCCAAAGATTTTTTTTATCAAGGTTCCATTGAACCCTCGTTGGTGTTTCTACGCACACGAGAAATCCGCAAGCGCACGGAAATACCGTTGTAGCACTTCACCCTGGTGGTAGCGGGGGTATCGTATTTTTACACAGTGGACGGTCGCAAGGTGGCTTTTCCCGGTCTATGTCAACCTAAGGCAAGGGTTTGTTTTCTAAGAGTAGCGAGGTATCTATAGGCTAAGTTTTTCGTGCAAAGGATTCCTATAGTCCGTTGTCTACTCACTCTCGGGCACCGCCCACTCCTAAATGGGTAGAGTCCGGCAATTAGCACCGCGCCACACCCGAACGTGGGGGATTTCAAGGGGACGGACAAGGCTTGTCACGACCAAGCCGCCTACCCCTCAACCGTGGATGTGCCACAAAAGGTAGGCCGAACGCTAGTCCAAACACCACGTTTGCACTATTGGTCACGCTTTCTTGATGTTGGCCAAGGTTCTCCTGTCAAAGAGTTCCTCCACCAAGAACTAACGTAAAACGATCTACCAATCCCGCAAGTCTACAAATACCGAGAAATATACGATGGAAATTAAATAGTCGCAAGATAATCATAAGACTGCTTACCAAAGTGTAAGTAGCTTGCAGAGGTACAAGCCTCGGGCGGTACCGACAAGTCCCAAGACTCCATCCTCCTAGGAACCGCTGAACACCGAGGGGCGAACCAAAGAACTCCGTGTAGAAAGAATCAAGCTTCTTTCTAGCCTTTCCCTCTCTCACTCTCTAGAATTGGGAGATAGAATAGAAGAAGTAGAAGAAGAAGAAGATCTAATTCTACCCTCTTGCACAAGTGGACCGGTTTCTCCTTTGAAATTGTATTGCTTCATGAGAGGGAGAGAGGGGGTCTATTTATACACAAGGGGAAGGGACCTAAGTGCTAAAAAAAAACACTCAAACCGACCTAGGAAAACCTTCCATGTATGCTAAACCGACCATCCCACGCCGGTTTCACCGCTTTGGAAGGTAACAAACCGCCTCCCCCGGCCGGGCTCGAATCGCCTCGGCGAGGTGCTGTGCCGCACCGTGTGGTGCGCTACCAAGACCCCCGCCAGGCCACCGCCCCAAGCCGCGGCAGCCGGGCTTCCTTGCTCAAAAAGTTGTAAGGTGGACTTGGCCCGGCCCGGTTTTTCGCTTTTGTTGTGATTTCTCGCTTGGGCTTGCCATTTGCTCCTTTGGGCCTTTTTCTATTTGTTGATTTTATTTCTTTTTCTTTGTCTTTTTGGCCCAAAGTGATCATCCATGAGTTTGAACCCGCAAGTCCAAATAAACACCAAAACTTTGGAATATGTTAGTTGAAATTCCTATTTCTAGGTTGTTTTGGTGTTGTGTTGACGGTATTTAATTTGTCGTTGGTTACCGTCAACAAACTCCCCACACTTAGCCCTTTACTCGCCCTCGAGTGAAGGCACAGGGACTAAAGTGGTTCAATCTCCAAGATGTAAGCTTGCATACATGTTATTCCAAGCCTTACCTCGCCTTGTGAGCATTTTTCTAGCCTTTATTACCTTTCATCGTAGTGGGGCTTCCTAGCTTTTCTCCAAGCCTTGGGTGGTTGCCGATAGAATGGTTATAACAGAGGTGCTTATCATTCATCCTTTTTGATCAACTTTTTATCCTGGGTTTTATTTAGATAAAATTTTATTTTTCGAGAAAGCATGGGCTTTATTGCTATAATTTTTTTTTGGAGAGGTGGGCTCGCCGCCCTAGACTTTTGTCTTTTATTTCCTCTCTTTTCTTTCTTCTCTTTTTTTTTTAGAGATGTGAGCTCTACTCGCCCCTTGGACACTTGCCCATTTTTCATCTCATTTCTTCTTCTTTTTCTTTTTTTTTTTTAGCATAGCCCAAGACATTTCTCTTTTTCAAAGAATAGATTCCTGATGTTGAGTTTCTCTTTCGACGAAGTCATAGCAAATCCATTTGTACCATGTCATATTTGGCAACAACTTAGACTAGATAGAGCATATGCAACCCACATGAATCGTTTTTTTTCAGATGAGTAATTGTTTTAACGTAAGCTTGGTATTCTCGGGCGAGGAATAAAATGTATGCATGCCATGTATCAATTGGTAGATATAGAGATGGAGTTTTGCTAACTTGGTTCAGGTTTTAGCACTTAAAAGATAGATCACAAGTCAAAAATTTAATTTTAATAAATTGCGTACCTTTGACTTGCGAACCTCCCCCACACTTGTTTTTGTACCTATTTTTATTTTCTTTTGCACAAGGACAAAAACAAGTGGAGACATAGACAATAATATAATAACTTTATTGAATTTATAAATAATTCAAACTGGGCACACTTGAAGGAATTACAAAATAATAGGAAGGGAAATACTGAAAATTAAACTAGTGCGCGCCTAATTATTGATAAAGAGGTAGAGCACTTCTAAGCCGGCTGCGTAGGGCGCCGCATTAGCCGCTCCGGCGACCCTAGCTAGCTTAGTCTTGAAGTTTAGGCGTAAAGAGTCTAGTTCTTTCCCCGATATCGCCGTTTCTCTAAATCGCCCCTTCTACCTCTCGCGCTTAAGGTTTTTGCTAGCTTGTTTAGAGAGTTAACTCTAGCGTTTAAGGTTGCTAGCGAAGGGACCTTAGGAACCGTGCTACTCTCAGCTGTGTTTAGTGATCTGAGTACCCTGAACGGCCTCGAAAACATTAGAGCCTTCCTAGGTGCGACGGGGTACCCTCAAAGGGCCTTCGCTACTGAGCGACTCAACAACATTCGGGCCTTTCTAGGATTCGCCCGAGGGATACATAGTGGAGCACTTGGAGACGCCGGTCGAGCAGGGGTTGGCTTCTTCATAAGCCCTTTCCCTCGTCCCTCCTTCAGGGCATAATCGACACCGACAACGGTGTACCTGTAATCGTAGTCGGAGGTGGAAGGAGGACGCGTCTCGTTGAGGAAGTACGACGCCCCGCTCCGGGCTCCTTCCTCTGATGCCCGTGGTGCCCACCGTAGGGACGAGGTGGGCGCCCAAGGATACGCTTTGCGTGTCACGGATCCGCCTCGTGGACACATGGCTGTTCCCTCCCACCGGATGAGTAGCGTGGGGAGGGAGCACCCAAGAGGGGCGACAGAGGATGGTTCCACCTCGTCACTAGGAAAGATCAAGTCATCCTCATTGAGAGAACAAAGTGAACGAGAGGAGTTGTAGAGGGTAAGGGCATGGTCTCGCCATTGCAAATGTTTTGGCTTAGAAGAAGAGAATTTGAGAGGAGGAGAAGAGCAAGAAGGAGAGGTGTGAAGAATGAAGAGGAGGAGGGTGGATTTTATAGGACAAACACTCCTCTCTATTTTGGCAAAGTTAAAATCTACGTGAGCGCACCTCACCATTGCAAAAGTTATGAGAAAGAGGAAGGTGATGGGTGAAATCCCACTGAACGGAGCCGCCAGGTGCGGGGCGCACCGTGGTGCGCCACACCACCACCCAAAGGCCCCCGGGTCGAGCTTTCGCCCACATTCGCTTCCTTTTCTCGAAAAGTTTTGAACTCGGGTTTGCCGCGAGAAACGCTTTCCTTTCTTTGCCGATCTCTAATTGATTCTCAAATTTGAATTTTGAAAATAGTTTATGCTTTGATTTAATTTAGAAAGTTAATATTCTTTTGTGTAGTAAATGACCAAAGATAAATTTAATAGAATAAAAGGAAAATAAAAGGCAAATACTTAATTAAAAAAACTACATAGATAACTTTTTATGTTTTACTATTATTATATATAAATATAATTATTACTATTATTATTATTATTAATTTTTTATAAATGCCGATCATTATAAATTAATTCTCAAAAGCATAAATCTATTCTATCGAGCTCTTGGTTAAGATCGTAATCGGTTCAAGAAAAGCTTAAGACGTTGACCATTTACCTTTGTATCTCACCAAGGCTATCTTGAATTGTGATTGCGCCGTGTGGCGATGTGTTGATGACGGTGTATGGTCCTTTCCATTTGCTTCTCGCCTTCCCTTCGCCAAATAATTTCACCCGGAATTGAATAGGAGTACTTTGTCTCCCGTGGCGAATTCTTTGAATTTGATGCGCCGATCATGCCATCTTTTGTGCGCTCTTTGTAGAGCTTTGCACCGTGGTACGCCCTCTCGCCATTCTTCTAGTTCAAAGATTTGTCTCCGACGGTTCTTTCCTCGTGAGTCCGACGTCCATATTCCACTTCTTGATGGCCCAATGAGCTTTCGGTGTTCCCTCAATTAACCGTAAATGGCAAGTTTTGCCATAGACCAAATTGTAAGGTGACATGCCGATAGGGGCTTTATATGTCAAGTCCGATATGCCCGTAGAGCATCGGGTAGCTTGTTCTTCCAAATTTTCCCCATCTCGCTGGACCGCCTTCGCGATGTTCTTGATTTGTTTGTTAGAGGTTTTCGCTTGCCCGCCGGTTTTGGATGATAAGGGTAGCAATGTTGTGCCGAAAGTGCCCAAATTCTTTCAAGAATGTCTTGAATGATTTGTCCTTGAAATGCGATCCTTCGCCACATCATCACCATGCGGGGCATTCCAAAACGGGGAAGATGATTTCATGGAACATCTTGCGTGCATGCTTGCCATCGCCAGCTCGCATGGTAGTGCCTCTACCCACTTTGACACGTAGTCTACCGCCACCGATATACTCGCAATCATGGGATCTCTGAATGGCCCCATGTAGTCAATGCCCCACACATCAAATATTTCTATTTGATGGTTGTAGTGTAGGGGCATTGCATCACGAGCCGTGATGTTCCCCGCCTTCTCGCGCTTGTAGCATCTTCTCGATGAACTCTTTTCGTGTCGTCGCATCATCGTCGGGCCGTAAGAATCCGCACTACCAAATTTTGGCTTGTGTGCGAAATACTCCCGATGCCCTGGCGTAGGGAGATGCATGACATTTCTCGATGATTGTTGATGCTCACTAACTCATATTTTTATGCATCAACCATTCATGGAAAAGAACTAAAATAAAATTAGATAACCTTATTAGGGTTTTCTACTAATGAATTCCATGAGTTTTGGTAAAGTTGTGATTTGCGTGGACTTAACGTAAAATCGCCAGAAATGACGTGGGCATACGACGACGTAACGCAATGCAATCCAACTCCAAAATGAACTAAAGGCTACGGATCTCTCCCGACGTGAACTAACTTCGAACCAAGAAATACATCATCTAGAAGACTCCAGAACACGCGACGGACGACGGGACCCGCAGGGAGGCCCCCGGGCCGATCGGCCCAATAATGGGGCCGATCGGCCCCCCCAGCCGCCGCCTCGCCCCCGCTTCGGAATGTTCCTCAACCGCCTCCAAGACTCGATCTAAACCAGTTGATTTGAGTCGGTTTGATCCGAGGGCTTACGTAAGAAGTGCGGGATTTATTCAAGGTTAATACCACATCGCCTCGTTGAAGTAGAAGAGACAGAGGAAGACCGATATATAAAAAGCCCAAGACCCCTCAAGCCAAGACAAGTCCAAGTTGATCTAAAGCTTCACGCTCAATAAGAAGTAGATCAAGGAAGAGCCAAGACAGAAACAAGAAGAGGAGACACCACGAGATAGATAGCTAATTCATAGCTCTTTGAGCCTAGATTAGATAGAAAGTCGTTTAGAGAAGAGAGAGTGTATGCTCCGGTTTCGGATCGCAAGTTACACTATGGATCAATATAATTATTGTTTTCATACACATTCGTGCTATTTAATTATTATGCATACAATTAGTTTACTTACACTTTATTCTAGTCATAGCATATTTGATATAGTCATTATTCATGGTAATTCAAGTACTTATTCGTAGAGCTCCTAGTATATTACAAACCGTATGCTAGGTAATAGAGAGTATGTAGGCATGGTGCTTAGATATAATTTATTTGCGGATTCACCTTATATGCCTGGGTCGTGGTAGATCGTAGTGGTGACAAAGACTATTGAGTCCTTTGCAATCCTCCCCCGTGTATAAGACTAGTCGATAATGATTCTTGGGATGATCTTGTTTCGTTTCTTGATTTTCTTAAGTAATCTTCGGGGTACACATTTTTATTTATGGTTTTGATTTATATATGATCTTATGCTATGCCTCGTTTATTTCCACTTCAGAAATTCTTTGTATGCTACATAAGAACTCGTCCCGTCTGTCATAAATCCAATCCTAATCTAACTAGGAATTAATCTTCTCCTATTGTTCACCACGTGCACCTCACACCTTATATACCTTATCACTATTATCTTTTATTGGCTCACCCCTCGTTTAAGTAAATGCTAAACCACCGAATCTCATTAGTCTTCTATCACCGTCCTTAATCAAATGAATTGTTAATCTTATCTTCCTCGTGGATTCGATATTTAAAAACCCTCCCCGGTGAAATGCTCACTGATATATCCGCGCGCTATGATCTATTTCTCTCGTAAGTTAATAAATACCAACAAGCATTTCGGGCGCCGTTGCGGAAGATTTAGATAACTTTTCTTTTGATTATTGATAGATGAATTCTAAGTGTGGATTTGCTACTTAGCATCCCCTCGCTTAAACAGATGATTTACCCGCTTATTGTCTTTTTCCATCTTACTTGCGGTATTAACAGGTTAGACTGCGTGATTCACTATACTTCATCATCCGAATCAAGTCAACCAAAGAACACCAAGTTCCCCGAAGCCATGCTCGAAAAGACGTTGCGAGTTCTCTCGCTCCAAACATCGAGAACATTCGCACTGACCTACACTTCAAATCAATCATGAGTTCGAGCTCAAGGCAAGCCTCATCAACATGGTGCAAGCTAACCCGCTTTGAAGGAAAGACACATGAAGATGCAAGCACTCATCTCCGGACTTTCATGGAGATAGGCGCCACCATCAATATCAAGAACATTCCCAAGGACATGATCCGCCTCCGTTTATTCCCTTTCTCACTATCGAAGAGCGAGGCAATGGTTCTACTCCAAAGAACAAAAGATAGACACATGGGAGAAATGTTCAACCACATTCTTATCAAAATTTTTCCCCATAGGCAAAAACCAATGCCTTACGTGGAAAAAATTACCAACTTTCAGCAAAGAAAAGGAGAATCTATTCCGAGAGGCATGGGAACGTTTTCAAGAATACATATCGATTGCCCTCACCATGGAATGGAAGAATGGATGCTCTTACAAGGATTCTACCATGGACTAATTCAAAACCAAGAGAGCATCTAGACGCCACCGCCGGAGGATCATTCTTATCACTCACACCGTGGAAAGCCAACATACTTATGTGTAAGATATCGAAAAATCAAGGTTGGACCCCGAAGAACACCCAATACCGTCATCAAAGTGAAGAAATAGAAGAAGAACAAGAAGACTTGAAGGCAAGATCAACCGGGATGGACGTGCTACTAAATTGGCTTGAGGAGCGAGCCAACTACAAGAAGAATCGACAAGCTTTACAAGACTACATGAACGCTTCAAGAAGTTCAAGCTTGGTGGTTCACGAATCAGCACCAACCCAAAAAGAAGACCCAAGAACCACGACCAACTTTACGCAGTAAGTATTCAGTAATAACTTTAATTCGGTAATAAATTCAAGCAACCTTCTTTACGAGAATTAATTGAAGAGCAAGTTAAAATTAATGATAATTTCTCTAAGAAGTTAGTTGCTAATGATAAAATTCTAGAAGATATAAATGCTAAAATGGATAACTTTTTCGCTATGATAAAAGAGCAAGTTGCTTTTAATATCAAACTAGAATCAAAATTATCAAAATTGTCTCTTGCTATGCCCGTTGTCACTAATCATGAGCAGTACATAACATCCGAACAAGAGGTGGTAAGCAAACTACCGATCCACCATTCCCGACGAGCAAAGAAGACCTTCTGGCTAGGAAACCCACGGCACCGCAGCCCACCCACAACCCGTAGTACCGCCAACATTCCCGAAGACAAGGATGATGACGCAAAGAAGTTGTGCGCCAAGAACCTGTGGGACAAGACTTTCACGACACCAATTTCCTACCCTATCCAAGAAGAATAAGAAGACCTCAAATTGATGATCAATTCGCAAATTCATAGAGGTAATCCGGAAACTTTATATTAATGTACCTCTACTAGATGCCATGCAGGTCCCTACATACGCCAAGTACATTAGAGATATCTTAAACAAGAAGAGACCATTACCAACCACGGAGATCATCAAGCTAACAAGAGTGTAGTGCGGCAATCCTAAACACGTTACCCATCAAGAAAAAGGATCCGGGATGCCCCACTATAGAGTGCTCAATCGGAGATCAATATTTCAACAACGCACTCTCGTGATCTTGGAGCAAGTGTCGGGTGATGCCCAAGGTTGTCTTCGACAAGCTCAAGCACCCTACCTTGGTTCCAACATCAATGTGTCTACAACTAGTAGATCAATCGCCGCTACCCGTTAGGAATCGCCGAGAATGTTCCAAAGAGGATCCGGGAGTTCTTTGTGCCAGTCGACTTCGTTTGTACCGACATGCACCCGCACTCCGTGGTCTCACTCATCCTCTGACGACCATTCCTTAGCACCGCCAACGCTAACATCAACGTCGGTATTTGGAGATCACATTTGAGATCAATGGAAAGGAGGAGAAGTTCGCCTTCAAACCCGCACGGAACTCGCCACCAATGCGAACATGATCAATCAAGAGAAGACGATGCCGACGAACCATCCTCTCCGATGGAGGATGCACCGAGGACTAGAAGATTGGAAGGTCCCCGCTCGAGGACCTTAACTACGGACCCTCGCCGTCGTAACTCGGTAAAAATTTAAAAATCCAAAAATATTTTATTCCTTGCATTTATTTTCTCGCAATTTAAATTCTTGCACTTTTACATTCATCGTAAAAAGAAAAATTACGCCCCATGATTAATTTTTGCGGAGTAAAACCCGTTTAATTACTTTTTCTCGTGGTGGCACAAAAATAATTTTTACATCTTTCATTTTTTATTCAGAAAATACAAAAAATATTACAACCTTACAAGTGGGACCCATATGTCATAGGGACAAAACATCAAATCATCACTTTCTTTATTCCTTTTTTTTTCCTCCACCATCCAATTTCCACCAGCAGATACTTCCACTTGACCTAACATATACTATTCTAGCGTGGAATTTCAGCAAATAATAGATGGTGGAGAGGGCACCGAATGGGCCCACTTGTGGGGCCGACCGCCCAATAATCGCCGACGCCCCCCTCCCCGGCCTATAAATAGAGCCGCCACCCTCCTTCTCTTCTCATCCCAAGCAACTAGAAATTCTGATTTCGAAGAGAGAAGAAGAACTCGCCTTGAGCGTGATTAGGAAAGAATTAGAGGAGAGAAAAAACTTAGAAGAAAAATCCTTTAGAAATCCTCTCGCCAAAATCCCGTAAAAATGTCGCCCTTGCTTGAAGGTTTCGCCGGTCACGCCAAACTCTCTGCCGGTTCCGAGCGATCAATGAGCACCGACACAAGAGCAACGCCATCACCTCTAGCTTCTCCATCTCCAATGCCTTCACCAAGCCGAGGTAAAACTCGACCTTGACGTACACCTTCATTTGCAAGCGAGAGACGAAAGGAGTAGGTATGATAAACTTAAGAACGTAGATTTCTCACTTACTCCTATGCTAGATAATACATTCATGGACCGTATAGGAATTTTACCGTAATTCAATATTATTTTTCAAATTCGGATGGTCTTCTTTTATGACACCTCCGAGAGGGGGTGCCGGCTTCTCACATTAGAATTTTTGTGCACACTAAATTACACCGAGGATGGGACCTGAGTGACCTTTCGGTTATTCCGCGCACTTTACACGATGACATGGAGACAACTCGTCGCACTAGGTTTTGAGTCAAGTCGCCCCATAAATGTAACCTCCACCTTAAGCGACTTCAACAGGGGAAGTATTCGAACGAAATCACTGGAAGGGTATGTTCCACCGACCTCGCACAAATGACATCCACCTTCCAACACTAAGATATTTACACAAATGGATGGCCCTTGTCCTTTTCCCACGAAAGGACAATATCACCAGACGAGCATCGAGCCGGCATTCCTATATGCCAATTTGTTAGAAGGACATCCGCTTCACCCGTTATGTCACTAGTAGACCATTGGCTATCACTCCCCAACTTAGTTGGAGAGATAAGTTGCACTTCATTAATCACTGTGATAGCCAATGATCTAGGCCCCGTCGAGATGACACCACCATCACGTGCATAACCACTCCACGAGATATCATAGGGTACGACTATTTTCTAAGTAGGGCCGTTGGGTAAGAAAAGACCGAGAACAATATTACTACCTTCATAACAACAATGCAATCCCGTTACCTAACCCGGATTAGGCATATACTACAGGCAATCTTTCTTGATACATACGCAGTACAAATGTCCAACGTCGACCATCCACATCAAGCGTAGCTTCAACATCCCAATACGTGAGGAGCTGACCAAACCCGGAGGGTGCAGCGTACCAAGCATACGAGGGCTTCGTGCCACCGCATCCACGCCGCGCCTACCCAGAGGACCGCTGCCCACACAGAAATACCGGAAGGTAGTCATGCCGCATTTACGCCGCCCGTCATTCTTTGCAGGTTACGAGTACCGCGATCCAAAGAAGATCCCGCCGAGGTGTGCACCGACAATATGCGCACCTAATCAACACTCGAACGCCCACTCAGACATCTTGTACAATCAGCAAAGAGTGGATGCGACAAAGGGGGGGGAGCAAATGGGCGACATCCGTGACGCGGTGGAGACCAACACCGAACACCGAGAGACTTTTCTACCGCATGGGACATAGGTAAGTGCATCAAGCGGCTTGGGGAGTGGTCCCCGTTAAAACCACAAAATGAGGGAACCCCTCACCAAACCAACCAATCGTCGACCCTTGAGGAAGGAGTGCCCCCAAGGTAAGTATCTATCTATCTATTTATCTATTTATCTATATTACTATAGTTTTTAATTATTTAGCTATATATTTATATTTGAGTCCTGCCTATTTAGCTAGTATAAATAATATTTGTTTTAATATATATATATATAGGTGTGCTATAAAAAAAAATGAGAATAATAATTATATTGATCTGCGTGAATTATGCTATAAGAACATGATAGATGTTGCTCCTCGTGATCAATGCCTAGTTTACCATATTTATTCCTCCCAACATGGATATAATTGTTTAGATTCTAAAACATGCTTTGAACTTAAGTTACGTGGGAGTATGATCTTAAATTTCAAGTCTAGGCAATTGATTGATATGATATAATAAAAGTTGAGCTACTATCTATCTTGTTCATACGTGACGCTTTAAATTCGAGTATTAATCTTTGAAAATTTTAAATGAGTCTCCCGTATGACATAAGCCCGATAAAATAAAATAAATACCTTGTTGAAAATATGCTAAAATTGCTTCTCAAGTATATATCTCTCTATGCTTTCAAGAGACTTGGGCATGACAAGCAAAAATAAAATAAAAAAAAAATATATATATATGAGAGAAAAGTGAGATGAGAAAGAGGGAGAGAAATGAACAAGTGTTCTACTAGGCGAGAAGAGCCTACCTCCCTAATAAAAGAGATGAAAAATGAACAAATGTTCGTGAGCGAGTAGAGCTCACATCTCGTAAAAGAAAAGGAGAGAGAAGAATGTGACAAAAGTCAATACGAGTGAGAAGAGCTCACCTCTCCAATTAAGTTGTCATGTAACCCAAGGTTCTCTAAAAAATTTATTACTATAAGGAGAGATATATTTTCAGAAACAAAAGAAGCAAAGAAAAGGGCTAAGAATTTAAATGTTTACTATTAATTGTTGTCATACAGGGAATACTACGTGCTTTCACTTTATAATCTTTTGTAAAACTCCGAGTTATAGTGAAACCACGAACTTGAGACATGGTGTTTGACTTAATTGTTCTATCTTTCAATAGTCCAAGATTCATGATGATAAAAACTCCATGCTCTCAAGTAAATATAAGCAAAGTTTATGATTCTAAATTCTTCATCCTACCTTGGTTGAGATTTACTTTGATAACACACACGTGGCCTTGCTAGGGACTAGCAAGAGGTAAGCTTGGGGAGTTTGTTGATGCTCACTAACTCATATTTTTATGCATCAACCATTCATGGAAAAGAACTAAAATAAAATTAGATAACCTTATTAGGGTTTTCTACTAATGAATTCCATGAGTTTTGGTAAAGTTGTGATTTTGCGTGGGACTTAATGTAAAATCGCCAGAAATGACGTGGCATACGACCGACGTAACGCAATGCAATCCAACTCCAAAATGAATCCGAAAGGCTACGGATCTCTCCCGACGTGAACTAACTTCGAACCAAGAAATACATCATCTAGAAGACCTTAACACGCGACGGACGACGGGACCCGAGGGGAGGCCCCCGGGCCGATCGCCCAATGGGGCCGATCGGCCCCCCAAAGCCGCCGCGCCCCTCCCGCTTCGAATGTTCCTCAACCGCCTCCAAGACTCGATCTAAACCGCTTGATTTGAGTCGCTTGATCCGAGGGCGCGTAAGAAGTGCGGGATTTATTCAAGGTTAATACCACATCGCCTCGTTGAAGTAGAAGAGACAGAGGAAGACCGATATATAAAACAAACCAAGACCCCTCAAGCCAAGACAAGTCCAAGTTGATCTAAAGCTTCACGCTCAATAAGAAGTAGATCAAGGAAGAGCCAAGACAGAACAAGAAGAGGAGACACCACGAGATAGGATAGCTAATTCATAGCTCTTTGAGCCTAGATTAGATAGAAAGTCGGTTTAGAGAAGAGAGAGTGTATGCTCCGCTTCGATCAAGAAGTTACACTATGGATCAATATAATTATTGTTTTCATACACCTTCGTGCTATTTAATTATTATGCATACAATTAGTTTACTTACACTTTATTCTAGTCATAGCATATTTGATATAGTCATTATTCATGGTAATTCAAGTACTTATTCGTAGAGCTCCTAGTATATTACAAAATTTGTATGCTAGGTAATAGAGAGTATGTAGGCATGGTGCTTAGATATAATTTATTTGCGGATTCACCTTATATGCCGGGTCGTGTGGTAGATCGTAGTGGTGACAAAGACTATTGAGTCCTTTGCAATCCTCCCCCGTATAAGACTAGTCGATAATGATTCTTGGGATGATCTTGTTTCGTTTCTTGATTTTCTTAAGTAATCTTCGGGTACACATTTTTATTTATGGTTTTGATTTATATATGATCTTATGCTATGCCTGTTTATTTCCACTTCAGAAATTCTTTGTATGCTACATAAGAACCGTCCCGTCTCTGGTCATAAATCCAATCCTAATCTAACTAGGAATTAATCTTCTCCTATTGTTCACCACGTGCACCTCACCCGCCTTATATACCTTATCACTATTATCTTTTATTGGCTCACCCCCTGTTTAAGTAAATGCTAAACCACCGAATCTCATTAGTCTTCTATCACCGCCCTTAATCAAATGAATTGTTAATCTTATCTTCCTCGTGGATTCGATATTTAAAAACCCTCCCCGTGAAATGCTCACCGGATATCCGTGCGCTGCGGATCTATTTCTCCTCGTAAGTTAATAAATACCAACAATGATCCGCATTCCTTCCTCCCCGGGTACGCATCTTCTCGCAAGCCGTCCGCACACACACCCGCATACGCATATGGGTCATCCCATAGGTGCCGCCGCTCTCCATTTGAGCTTCCGCTTGTTCTCCCTGTGGTGGTACGTATCCCGCAACCATGTAATTCACAATGTTTTGCGTACCATGGGTTGAAGTGCGACACCTTGAGTAGCATGTCGCGCGCAGTAGTCGTTAATTGGTGGTTCCTCGCATGTTAGTTACCGCATACGCGACAAATGATCCGCAACCGTATTTTCTACTCCCTTTTATCTTTTATTTCTATATCAAATTCTTGAAGTAGAAGAATCCAAATGGATCGCGAGGTTTCGATCCTTTTGGTGAGAAGGTACTTAAGGGCGGCATGGTCCGTATAAACGATTATTTTTGTGCCAACTAAGTAGGATCGAAACTTCTCGATAGCAAAGACTACCGCCGGGAGCTCTTTTCCGTAGGTGGGCGTAATTAAGTCGGGCTCCCCGTCGAGTTTTGCTAGCATATGCGATGGCATGCTGTTTTTTGTCCTTGGTTTGGCCTAGGACCGCACTTTTGATGTAGAAGTCGCTAGCATCGCACATGATTTCAAATGGCAACGACCAACCGGGGTTGGATGATCGGAGCCGAGATGAGTGCTTTCTTTAGGGTTTCAAAGCGTGCAAGCACTCATCTGTGAAGTCAAAGGGTACATCTTTGGCTAGCGGGGGCCGTAAAGAGGTCTAGCGATTTGCGAAAAATCTTTTATGAATCTTCTATAAAACCTGCGTGGCCTAGAAACTACGGATACCTTGACGCTCACCGGGGGGTGGTAGTTTTTCGATAACTTCTATCTTAGCTTTGTCTACCTCTATCCCCTCTCCTGACACGAGGTGCCCAAGAACGATGCCTTCTCGGACCATAAAGTGGCACTTTTCCCGCCAAGTACCGTGTCCTTTTTCTTGGCATCGCCGCAAGACCCGGTCTAGGTTCTTCGTGACAACTTTCGAAGGTCTTACCATAGACTCGGAGAAATCGTCCATGAAGACCTCCATGATTTCTTCGATCATGTCTCGAGAAGATAGACATCATGCAATCAAAAAAAGAAGCGGCGCATTACACGCCCCAAATGACATTCTACGATAGGCATAGGTTCCGTATGGGCATGTGAACGTGGTCTTGCTCGTCATCGTGGTGGATCGGGATCTGTGGTAGCCGAATACCCGGCCAAGGAAACAAGAAAGAGTGTTTCGCTAACCGCTCCAACATTTCATCAATAAAGGGCAGCTGAAGTGATCTTTCTTTGTTGCCTTGTTAAGTTTTCGTAAATCAATACACATTCTCCACCCTCGTGACTTGTCTTTGTGGAATGAGTTCGTTTTAGCGTTCTCAACGACCGCCATTCCTCCCTTTTAGGGACCACTTGACCTGGGCTAACCCAATCACCGTGGTGGTACGGGATAGATAATCCCTGGCGTGAAGAAGCTTGAGAACTTCCTTCTTCACGACTTCACGCATCGCATTATTGAGCCTCGCGCCGGGGTTCGCATGATGGGGTACCGTCGGGGGTCAATAGGTATGCGATGTGTGCATAGTGTTGGGCTTACCCCTTTCGGATCTTGAAGGGAATACCAAGACCGATTCTGTGTTTCTCTAAAAACGGCTATTAGCCGGGTAGTCTCCCCGGTCACTAAGTTTATTGCTTATGATGACCGGTGCTTGTGAATCGCCGCTTAGGAAGACATAGCGTAGGCCCGGGGGTAGGGGTTTAAGCTCAACCGAGGCCGAAGTTAGCTCTTCCTCTTTTTGGGAAGTTCTATGAGTTCCCCTCGAATCGCCCTCTTCTTCAATGAATAATTGGGCGTCTTTTTCAAGGTCCGCTTCGGGTTCTCATATAGCATAACTCCCATGACCTCCCCTCGGGCGTGTCGCACTCAAGGAAGGGTTCTTGCATCGAAGTTTTAGCTCGAGTAACTGATAGAAAACTTTTTCTTCCCGAGTTTGACATCTAAATCCCTAGATGTTGGTAGATCAAGAATCTTTTCCAAGGGATGCCCGATTAGGATGTCGAAGTCTTGGATATCAAAAATATGAAAATCCGTAGACAATTTGACATCCTTGTGTTGGAAGATTTGTCCATGTATAACCTCACGACTTTCAATGGTGGTTCGTGGTGCTATGCGCAAGGTCCGTGTTGTGGGGGTCCTAACGCTTTCCTCGTCACAGTGGCTTGTGCGAAGGTTTCGACATTATGTTTATCCCCACACGCAGGGTTATACATGACTTCCATCCAGCCTCCCCGGTATTTGCAATGGATTGGTGTAGAGGGGCCACTTATCTCGAATTTCTTCGAAAGAGGGTCCTTCCTCTCGCAACCATTCCGTGCTCATTATAGTCGTTAGCTCCTTAACGCACTCACGGAGAAAGAGTTTATCCAGGGGTTGTTCAGGGCTAGCCGGGACTGGTGGTTTCTTCCATTGTTCGTACTTCGAGGTGTCACCGAATTGATCAGTAAGGTCAACCTCGAAGAACGGAGATCCGTGCATACGGTCTCCTTGTGTTCCAGTTCGAGGAGGGTCTCTATGGGTTTAACGAGGTTCGGCTTTTCGCCGAAGAGACTCCTCCGTTTTACGCTTGGGTTCTACTCGGATGGGTTCTAGCGGAGGGGTATTCTCAAGAATACGGTTTAGAGAGCTTCTCCTTCCGCCGTGGTTTTATGTGAAAATGACCTCGGCAGCCTAAATCAAGCAAAGGCGCCGCGCCCGTCCAATCCTAGCCAAAAATGCCGTAAAAAGCACGTGGTTTGGTATGGGCAGTGTCCGGGCGGATCGTGTAAGCGTGGTAAACCGGTCCCGTGCTGCACCTAAGGTTTCACCCTCTATTTGTCGGAAGTTGAGTATCTCTTTGTCGCAGGGGGCGCGATTCTCGATATCGGGTAGAATGCTACCGCACCCCGCGCCGCAGCTTCTTCCCATTCTCCGTTTACCAACCCTACGCTATGGGCGCACCATTGAGTCGCCCTCTCGCAAGAGAGAACGGAAACAACTTCCACCTCAACGTGTCATGTGTCATGCCCGCAATTGTCGGTCGACCACGAGTCGCTCAAACTCCCGTAAGTGATGATAGGGGTTTTCATATTCGAACCCGAAAAGGCTCGGCCCGAACCATGGCTATAAAGCCCGGGCGGAGCTCATATTCTAAGTCGTGATTGGCTTCGCAGATTGGCGTGGTTCTACGAGCTCGCCCTTGGGAGCGCATGTGATTTGAATAGTGGGTTGCTCCATGGGTACAGAACTCTTTGGTATTTTTGTTTAAAGGATACTACCAATCACGTAGGTTGACTCGCCCGATATATGACTACGACAACCGTCCCGACAACGGCGCCCGACGAAATGCTTGTTGGTGTTTCTTACGCACACAGAGAAATCCGCAGCGCACGGAAATACCGTTGTAGCACTTCACCCTAATGGTGCTGTGGCATCGTATTTTTACACAGGGACGGTCGCCGTACCGGGCTTTTCTCTCGGGTCTATGTCAACCTAAGGCAAGGGTTTGTTTTCTAAGAGTAGCGAGGTATCTATAGGCTAAGTTTTCCGGCAAAGGATTCCTATAGTCCGTTGTCTACTCACTTTCGGCACCGGCCCGCTCCCAAATGGGTAGAGTCCGGCAATTAGCACTGCGCGCCACACCCGAACGTGGGGGGGATTTCAAGGGACGGACAAGGCTTGTCACGACCAAGCCGCCTACCCCTCAACCGTGGGATGTGCCACAAAAGGTAGGTGAACGCTAGTCCAAACACCACGTTTGCACTATTGGTCACGCTTCTTGATGTTGGCCAAGGTTCTCCCACAAAGAGTTCCTCCACCAAGAACTAACGTAAAACGATCTACCAATCCCGCAAGTCTACAACACCGAGAAATATACGATGGAAATTAAATAGCCGCAAGATAATCATAAGACTGCTTACCAAAGTGTAAGTAGCTTGCAGAGGTACAAGCCGGCGGGTATCGACAAGTCCGCATTCCGTCCCTCCTAGGAACCGCGGAACACCGAGGGGCGAACCCCAAGCAACTCCGGGTAGAAAGAATCAAGCTTCTTTCTAGCCTTTCCCTCTCTCACTCTCTAGAATTGGGAGATAGAATAGAAGAAGTAGAAGAAGAAGAAGATCTAATTCTACTCTCTTGCACAAGTGGACTTGGTTTCTCCTTTGAAATTGTATTGCTTCATGAGAGGGAGAGAGGGGGTCTATTTATACACAAGGGGAGGGACCTAAGTGCTAAAAAACACCCAAACCGACCTAGGAAAACCTTCCATGTATGCTAAACCGACCATCCCACGTCGGTTTCACCCGCTTTGGAAGGTAACAAACCGCCTCCCCCGAAGCCGGGCTCGACCGCTTGGGCCGGGTGCGGCCGCACCCGTGTGGTGCGCTACAAGCATTCCCTGCCCGGGCCGGCCCGCCCGGCTTCGCAGCCGGGCTTCCTTGCTCAAAAAGTTGTAAGGTGGACTTGGCCCGCCCGGTTTCGACATTTTGTTGTGATTTCTGCTTGGGCTTGCCATTTGCTCCTTTTGGGCCTTTTTTCTATTTGTTGATTTTATTTCTTTTCTTTGTCTTTTTTGGCCCAAAGTGATCATCCATGAGTTTGAACCTGCAAGTCCAAATAAACACCAAAACTTTGGAATATGTTAGTTGAAATTCCTATTTCTAGGTTGTTTTGGTGTTGTGTTGACGGTATTTAATTTGTCGTTGGTTACCGCCAACAAACCCATCGTGTCCCTGAGCATGGTTATCCGGGAGTTCTTTGATGACTAAATGGATCTCTTCATCACTAAGGCACTATACATTAAGTGGTAGGCGACGTTCCCATCGAAAAACGAGGCGTACTGTGATGACTTCATGAACTTCAAGATTTGCCGCCCGGTCCTTCAAAGGTGCTCATAGGGGTAGAGTTTGCGTATGTATGTTCATAGCGATAAGTGTGCGTGTGTGTTGAGCGTTTGTATTGTAATGTGTAATCTAAAATAAGATCATAGGGGTAGAGTTTGCGAACGTGTGTTCATAGCGGTGAGTGTGCGTGCGTGTTGAGCGTCCTCAGTGTTATACTTGTGTACTCTCAAAATAAAAAGAGTCGATAGTGTTTAAAAGAAGGGTAAACGGACATTTCGCTCAAACAAACGAGGGTAAAATTGTAAACTTTAAAAATATTAAAAACGAGGGTAAAATCATCATTGGCCTATAAAACGAGGGTTGAATCACTAATTTCCCTTTTTATTTGGGTGCTTCTCTATTTTTTTTTTTTTCTTTTTTTTTGCGATAAGGAAAATTTCCATCGATACTAAAGCGAGCCTCATTTTTTATTTGGGTGCTTTCTCTATTTTTATTGATCCTTTATTTTGCATTTGCTCCAACAGAAGGCTCTAAACCAAAGTCCCTAAATTCTCTTAGTTAGACACTGACCATTAAGACCCTACATGCATCTTGAGTCTCTCACCATCTGAGCTATTTGAATGCACACGTCCCCATATTCTCTTGGTAGACACTGACCATTAGGACCCTACGTGTCATCTTGAATCTCTCACCATCCGAGCTATTTGAATGCACACGGAGAAGGGGAGAGGCTTGACCCTCGAACGGTGTTGCACCGAGGAAGGGAAAGATTAGGTGGCCGCGAGCGATGAGAAAGATCCGATGGTCGTGAGTGACTTCACCTAACTTCACCTCGTCCCACATGGACCTCACTGCACATGGAAGTCTTGTTTACTCCACACGTATTGTTGAGGCATGTAGGCACTACTTCGGCGCCAAGTCACCGGGTCGCTGACACTATGGCTATTTTGTCAAACTGGTTACCAAAATGGCTTCATCATCTTTATGGAGCCGAAAAAAAAAAAAAAAAAACTAAACTAGAGAAGTAGAACCATGCCAGTTATCCGTTAAAAAATAGTTATCTATTAAAAAAATCAAATCTCTATATGCATGTAAACCTCTAAAGATCTCTCGTATATCAAAGTTTAAATATACTATCGTATGAAGATGTATCATAAAGGGGCAATGACGTCCATGAACGTCGCCATCGATGACCGAAGCACCAAGCTCGTAAGGGCTTTCACCCTAAGACATGCCCAACGGATGCGCCAAGATTGAAATGGCCTTCATGAAGGGACCAAGTGGAAATTATAGCGACGCTAACTGAATGGGCCATGGCCTTCGTGAAGACGGCCATGGGTAGGCTAGCCATAGCTCCTGACATCCATGCTAGGCCCCAGAAAGGTAGCCACGCTCTGTTACCACTGTAGCGCGTAGATCCATGCATGGTGCGGCATCAACACCAACACACCTATTCCGGCCATGCGCAACATGGCCGTGTGCTCCATTTGACTACTCTCCTATTGATCCCTTTGTTGGTCTATCTACCATCCTACCCCTTGGCTTCTGCAAACACTAGTCACGTGCTCGGCATCAACGACTTGCTCTGACGTCCTTGGGATCAGTTGAGTCCTCCTCATCATATGCTGGGTCTTGGGGACCTTGATCTCCTCTAGATCTCCTCATTCTCCTCCCGGTGGTCCTTCCCCTTTGAGGTTTCCTTCCCCGAAATGCATTGGTGGACGTTGGTTGGAGCCCAGATGCGCTCATCGGTGGCGCATCTCACGACTATCATCTATTGGCCTCGACTCAATGCCTTATAGTCTCTTGGTTGTCACCTGTCAAATCTTACTCAATGCCTTACAGATGCATGCGACTTAGAGTTCTTTGAAGTCTGTCTTTGATGGTGGCACATGCTAGGAAGTAGTGTTTGTATTCGCTTTGGTTTGTAGGTTGTTGTTGTGTTGTGTTTTGTTGCTAGTGTTGTTGTCGTTATCGCTTTGTTCCCTCCCCCTCTTTATACTCTTTGAGACCTCAACCATGTACTGGTGTATTGTACCCTCACCCACCGGCTTAAGAGATTTGTAAAATAAAATTAGGTGGGGATCAGCTTGATCCCCATAGTTGACCCAAAATAATATGTATCTTGATTTAATGAAATTGTTTGTTTGAAATTTTCGGAAAAGGCTCTCTCCATCGTACTATGTAGCAATAGGAATTAATAGAGAAATTAAGGAATCTTCGGGTAGGAGTAGGACAGAGAGTGCTAACTGAATGTACTAATGACCGATAAAGAGTATAGAGATCAGCAATTCAGCTAAGATCATGCTCATAGTGAATATATATTTAATCCATGGTGTAATCGCAAAAAAAAAAAAAAAAAAAAAACATAGAGTTTGTTGGTTGATCTGAAATCATCCGTAAACGGATCTATATCCTGTCCTGTGTACCAAACTCTGTCAGCATCAAGTCAAGTTCAGACTTCAGAGAGACTTGACTATTGATAATGAATTCAACCAAACCGTGTGTTGCATATTCTACCATTCTGGTCTATACATTGCAAGTCTGTATCATCTTCTACCCGTCATCGAGTGTGCCAAACACATTCGGAGTCGCAAGACACATTGACCGTCAAATAAACGCGTTACTATGCCTATATATCAGGTATTTGTCAGCTTGGTAAATGTCACATGAAACGGTCAAAGGAGTGAACTAGCAGGCATAGGTCGTCACACCGGCCGTTTGCAGCTTGCACTGGTTAACGTATGTGTATGGGCAGAAATCGACGGTCCACGCTTGAGTTGGAACGCACACAATTACCACAAAGGTATCACCACCAGTGGAACGAACGAATAATCCGTCAAAAACGTTCTCCGCCTCCGTCCGCGCGCGACGACGCCAGCGAAAGACCGCAAGACGTACGCCACCCTGCTCGTGGCGCTCGGCTGATCCGCGAATGAGCTGGTTGCATGCCTATAAGTAGACACTACACACCTCTAGCTCTTCATGAACTACACTTCATATATACACTACGTGTCCGAGCTGATCAAGCCCAACGCAGCAAGCTAGCTAGTACTAGATCGCTGAAGGCACGATGCACAGAGGTGGCAAAGGCAGGGGCGCTGAAGCGGCGACGGCAGTGCTTCTACTTGCGCTGCTGGTTCTCGCTGCCTCGCAGGCGGACGGCGCTGCGGCGGCGCGCCGTCTTGGGGTTGGTCCGAAGGGGGCTAATGGCTGCACCAGTGACCCCAGCAACCAGGGGCTTCCCTGCTACGGCCCCAGCCCAAGAAAGCAAGCGGCGGCGCAGGAGGATCAGTCACCTACGACAGGGTTTCATCGTAAACCCTGAAACACCTATGACAAGATCACAAGAATGATAAGAAACAAATGTGCTGTTTAGATTCGGTCGATTTTGATAATTTTTGGGCACATCTTTCGTTGGTTGCTAAAGATATTTAATTTTTTGTATGTTACTGTTTTTTTTACCATGTTTGTTTTAGTGTTTGTTTAGGTTGCATGCAAGTAATAGAAATCGATATCATACTCGGGAGGAAGGATGTATATAGTTATTAGCATTGAAAAGTATATACTATATGGTTGTAAGATTTTTTTTCAGAGAGAAAACAGAGTTCCCCATTTATCGAAGATCCACCTCGTCTTCTTTCTCTGAGTGCAACGAGGTCAGTTTTGGCCTTTTGAGAACCTCTGACGAAAGCAGTTGACTCTCGTTCCGTTTCTGTGTACCTGTCCTTCTCATTTTTCGAAAAACAAACAAGCTCGACTTTAACTGAATATATATATAAGAGAATATTGTAATTTATAATATATAATTTGTGTTATTAGATTGATCGTTGAATCTAGTTTTCTAATAAACTTATTTAGTGATAAATATATCTAATGATACCGATTTGCAGAAAATATTGGCCAATCATGTCGATTCATCTCTGATAAATTTCAGTTAATACTCTCAACAGTGATTTTTTGTACTCTAACTCACAAACAAAAAATAACTAGCCCATTTGTTTTTAGCATCCTCTTTCTCAATCAAATTCTATAAAATTTAAATGTACATAAGCATTCAATTCAATAGCAGAAGTGCAGAGAATATGGCCCAATCAAATTCGATATCAAACAGTTCAGCCTAGCTTATTGACTTGAGTGGACCAACCACGAAGACACGAGCAAACAATTTCACACGACATAACGGCTGCTGCTACATTACATATAACTCAGGAGTCTGGAACTACGCATCTAAGCAACGGTATCCATGTTGCTGCCCGCGACGTCAATGACGAAGCGGTACCTCACATCGTTCTTCTCCAGCCGCTCGATCGCTGTGTTGACGTAGTCCATCCGCACCACCTCAATATCGGCGGTGACGCCATGCTCTCCGGCGAAGTCCAGCATGGCCTGGCAGTCGGCGATACTTCCCCGGCGTTCCCGGCCACCCGCTTCCCGCCGGAGATGATGGCGAACGCCGGCAGCTCCAGCGGTGTGCTTGGCGCGCCGACGATCACCATCTGCCCCATGGGTTTCAGTAGCGCCAGCAGCGGCACGATCTGGTGCCCCGCTGACACCGTGTCGATGATGCCGTCCATCGTGGCCGCCGCAGACTTCATCTGCTCGGTGTCGCTGCTGACCAAGAACGCGTCGGCGCCAAGGCGTCCGAGCGCCTCGTCACGCTTGCCGGGCGACGAGCTGATGACGGTGACCGTCACGCCGAACGCCTTGGCAAACTTGACGGCCATGTGGCCTAGGCCACCGAGACCGACGACGCCGAGGTGCTTGCCGGGCTCGTTGAGCGCGTACTGCACCATCGGGGTGTACACAGTGACTCCGGCGCAGAGCAGCGGCGCGGCGCCGTCCAGAGGCAGGCTCTCTGGGACCCGGACGACGAAGTCCTGGCTGACGACGAGCACGTCGGAGAAGCCCCCTTGGTGGTCGCGCCGCCGTCCACGCCGTTGGAGGTGAGCACGGGCTCGGGGCAGTAGTTCTCGTGCCCCGAGCTGCAGGTCTCGCAGGCGCGGCACGAGTCGACGAAGTAGCCCACGCCCACTGTGTCGCCGGCCTTGAACTTGGTCACGCCATGGCCGACGTCCGTGACGACGCCGACGACCTCATGTCCGGGGACGACGGGGTACATGGCGTTGCCCCAGTCGTTCTTGATGACGTGGAGGTCCGTGTGGCAGATGCCGCAGAAGAGCACCTTGATCGTCACGTCGCCGTCCCGCTGAACCCTGAAATCGGCATCAAGCAGAGCACGAATGTTATGGAATGTTCTCAACAATGTATGTGGGTCTGTGTGAGAGAGACATCGACAGACCTTGTTGAGAAGCTGTAAGGGGCGAGGAGGCCAGAGGCATCCCTGGCAGCCCACCCGTGGGCCGTCTTGCCGCCTTGCTCCATCTCCATGAAAACTACTTGAGCTAGCTTGATCTCTGCTCCTTGGACCTTGCTTATTGGCTTTTCCGTTCAGGAGAATGAAGCTCGATCTGGGTGGTACGCCGTTGGTAACTTGGGAGCACCTTAAATAGGTGAACAGGTGACCACCACCAAGAGCACGGCGTCAGATAGTGCGTATGTATCCCTGTCAGTTTTCACAAAGGACAGTCCCTACGTTAATGTACACAGTTTCAATTCAATCTTGACCGTAAAAACGTTGAAAAGTCGAGAATTCCTTTCAAATCAAATTAGTTAAAAGTTCCTCAAAGATTGACGAGAGAAGCCGTGCGTCCCTCCAAACACGCATACTAGTCAAACAAACACGAATATACCATGCAGTGACGCGATTCTTCAAAAACCTATGCATGCAGTGACGCGTACACTCCGCACAGTCGGCGGTGACGCATGTGCTTAGCGACTACAGCCAATGCTAGGAGTAGAGATAAGGACAAACAATAAGGTAGGGAGAAATGAGTTCAATGAAGATTATTTTACACATGGGCTTACATAAGAAAATTGATTGGGCACCAGAGAGATGGGCTGAATGGTTGTTGGGCTTAGGGCACTCACAATGCTTAGAAACTATCATGATTTCTATAATTTTAGACATTGTGTTAAGAAACTATCTTCCACAATATAATTTTCTATCATGATGTCACAATACAATTTTAGTTAGTTAATTTAGGATGGTTGTAATAAACTTGCAGTCGCTAACGACCACAGGAGTTGGACATATAAATAGGAAAGCCTGGCGCAACCAACGTCAGGGTCAGAGAGCACGTAGCAGCCGTTCAGTCTCGATCGGCACTCATTGTCATTGCATCTAAAGACTAGTCAGCATCTCAAGGCTAACGAACTTAACAAAATAATTTTTCCGAGATTTCAGAGTACTATATACTACTATCTAATACTGTTCAGTGGAGTATATATATGGCAGGCTAACGAGTAACGAACAAGAACTTGCTGCCGACGGCGAGGTGTATTGTATTGGTGTGTTATTTGGTGGTTGATCTGGTGGAGATCATCGCGACAAAGAAATACCAGGGCGCTATGTGGTAGCTATGGCTACACGTCACTTGGAGTGCCAATGTGGTGCAAATGTCATGCGGTGAAGGTCACATTGTCAAGATAACCATTACCTTATTCCAATTTTATATCATTAAATCACCACAATTATTAATCTTGCCTGAATTATAGGTTTTTAAAAGTTTGTCTATGCATAGCACTAGGCCTGGTCTCAGTTGCTGAGGCAGATCAACGCCAGCCGACACTGACCGCACACGAGTAAGCTGGAGACTGGAGAGACCAGTGAGCTGCTGTCACTACACGAGTTGCTGCCCCGTTAGCGCTCACTGCTCAAAATAATTTTTTCGAGATTTCATAGTACTGTATATATACTGTTGACTGATGTTTAGTACTCACCAAACTGTAAGTCATTCTAAAAATTTCATAGAATCAAAGTATATTAAGTTTAATTAAATTCATATAATAAGATAATAACATTTAGGATGAGATGACAACTAATTAGTATCATTGGATTCTTCA
This sequence comes from Hyparrhenia diplandra, assembly GCA_015847255.1. Classification (NCBI taxonomy): domain Eukaryota; kingdom Viridiplantae; phylum Streptophyta; class Magnoliopsida; order Poales; family Poaceae; genus Hyparrhenia; species Hyparrhenia diplandra. The sequence goes on along the minus strand of JADLZK010011343.1, from coordinate 316,743 downwards.
GAGAATCAAAGTATCTGATGCAAAAGTCTTTGTGATTCTCTTTATAATTTTGATCAACTTTGAGACGCTTTTAATTCTCCTGGATTCTTGAATTACTTTTTATATATCCCCATTGTAATGGTGCATGTATCCAATTAGTTGCTTTCTCTCCCGTTAGGACAGACACTAATTTGCTGGTCAAAGGGTTTGTAGCGTTGTACAGTATTCAATCTACTACTAACCTATACGATATGGTCTATTCTTCAAAAAACCTATGCATGCAGTGACGCGTATATTCCGAACAGTCGCCGGTGACGCATGTGCTTAGCGACTACTGCCAATGCTAGGAGTAGAGATAAGGACAAACAATAAGGTAGGGAGAAATGAGTTCATTGGAGATTATTTACAAAGCGCAACCAAATTATTTAAAATTTTAAAAACATGGGCTTAAATAAGAGAATTGATTGGGCACCAGAGAGATGGGCTGAATGGTTGTTGGGCTTAGACGCCTAGTAGTAGTGTAGTAGTTGGGCGACGATTGAAATTGCAAAGGTGAAAATGTTGGGTGCCAATTGATGCATAATTTTCAAATTTTGAAAAACTTCTAAATATGTTTTTTAAAAAAAGGTTTTCACAATTCTACCCAATAGTGGCAGGTTGGCACACTATTCTTAAACATGCATGTTAGTTGGCCCAAAATATGGTCTCCTATGCTTTGGAGGATAAATCCAAATTAGTGTAAGCACCGACATCAAGTTAAGATGTCAGTTCTAAACCACCAAAACAATCTTGATCATACCTAGGGTACATGATCCTTACAGAACTATCTTTAGAAAATGGTTTATAGAGATGGGTTATAAGAGCATCTACAAGAGTATTCAAAACCTACTCTCAATCTTGATCTTTTCACAATTGTTGGAGAAAATCAACAAATGTGCTCCCAACCTTTTAAGTCACTTGGAAAACTCAGTGATTTACGAATTGATTTTTTTAGAAACTTTTGGAGATGCTCAGTCTCATGGGAGAGTGGGCAGGGGTTCAGAGTTTTCAACCTATGTGAGAAGGTTTTCTTCTTAAGCACAATGTTTGAGGTTGTCTTACCCCCACCAGTATAAACTTTTTTTTTTGACTCTCTCTGCCCTCAAATACAAGGCAATGAATTTAAGCATTCAAAATTGTCCTACATTACTAGTGTGTGTACAACCAGAATTAGAATATGATAAGCATAAAGTCTCTTAGTCTTATGTTATTACCCTATAATTTGCCAAAAAAAAAAATTAAATATCTTAAATTTTAAGACAGAGGCAGTACAAAGGAAAAAGATACCTAAGACATGTTTGGTTACAAAAGTCCTATGAATTTTTTAGTCCTACTTTTATACCAAGTCAGCAAGGGAAGCTCCAACATATTTTTTTTTAACATTTTAATAATGCAGACATGTTTAAATTCGCTACCACGGGGGAGCCAAACCCGGGATCTGCTAGGTGCTAATCGGTACTCTAACTACACGAATTCTTTAGTCTTAGGACTTTTAAAAAAAAAGAGTGTCCAAGAGGTACTTCTAGGACTTTTAGTCTCAAAAAGGTCCCACGCCATTTGGTTTATTAGGGATTTTTTTAGTTCCAACATAAAAAGTGTCATGAACGAAACACCCCCAAAGTATTATGCTAGTAGTGGTATAGATTTCCAAACGAGCCTAGTGAAACGGGCGGCCCGAGGCACGGTCCGAAAAAGTGCGGCACAAAAACGACCCGCCCGGTAGCTCCGTGCCGTGCTTGGCCCGCCCGAGGCTGTGCCCGTGCTCGACGCCGAATTCGCCCGTGGGCTGGCACGGGCACGCCCGATCCAACAAGCAGCACGGGTCGGCCAGGTAGATTCTAGCCATTGGATTGTGCCTCAATAAATCTCAACCATTGAGCAACATAGTATACATAAGAGACCTCTCAACAAGACTAAAACCTAAGCTCCCTCCCCGTTCTTTTTCTCTCGCTCGCAGAAAGTCACCGCGCCGGCGCTCGTCCTCGCGGCAGCAGCGGCGCCGCCATCGCGGTCGCGAGTCGGCAACGCATCACCTGGATGCGGCTACGAGCATGGGCACGTCGGTGGCGAGGGCGACTCGGCGGCGCGTCGCCAGGCAGCAGCGAGCAGCTTGGCGTCGACAGCGGCAGCGAGCAGCCAGCGCGCATGGTGCGGTGTGCCTAGGCTGGCACGGGCGGCACTGCGGGTCGCCGTGCCCAGCGGCACGGCACGACACGTTCTACCACTGTAGTGTCGTGCCTGGGTCTGGACTTCGGCACGGTGGCACGACATGGAATGGCACGCTTCGTCTGCCGTGCCCGGCGTGCCTATGCGTGTACTGTGCAGTGCCGGGTAATGCACCAAAGTTTGCTAGTCGAAGCACAGCACATCAATGCAATCTGACATATATAATTTGGAAACTTTTGGCGTACCAATATGGAAGTGATATATCGTTCACATACATAGGAACTTCCTCGAAAATGTTACACATAAACGCATCATGATTCATGGTTTCATCGATCCAGAAACACAACCCAAAACTCGGTACCCTTGTTTATTTCCCACCTGTACGACATACAGTGGCTGCGTACTTCCAACCTAAAGCCACAAGACACACGTTCGAGGAAGCAAATTTACACACACGCCGCTCGGCAGAAGTTGGAATGCGCCTAAGCAGCGACGCCAAGCTCGCTGCCTGCGACGTCGACAACGAAGCGGTACCTGACATCGTTCCTCTCTAGGCGCTGGATCGCCGTATTGACGTAGTCCATCCCGACCACCTCTACATCCGCGGTGATCCCGTGCTCACCGGCGAAGTCCAGCATCGCCTGGCACTCGCCGACGCCGCCAACGGCACTGCCAGCCACACGCTTCCCGGTGGTGACGAGGCCGAAGGCTGGCACCTCAAGCGGCTTGCTCGGCAACCCAACGACAACCATCGTCCCCATAGGCTTGAGCAGGTCGAGCAGCGACGCGACGGGGGTGGTCCGCCGACACCGTGTCAATGATGCCGTCCATCGTGCCCGCCGCGGTCTCCATCTCCCCGGGGTCGCGGCTGACCAGGAACGCGTCGGCGCCGAGGCGGTCGAGCGCTTCGTCACGCTTTCCCGGCGACGTGCTGACGACGGTGACCTTCATACCGAACGCCTTGCCGAACCTGACGGCGAGGTGGCCGAGACCGCCGAGCCCCACGACGCCGAGGTGCTTGCCGGGGACGTTGAGCGCGTTCTGCACCAGCGGGCTGAACACGGTGACGCCCGCGCACAGCAGCGGCGCGGCTCCGGCGGGCGGCAGGGTCTCGGGGACCCGGACCACGTAGTGCTCGCGGACGACGAGGACGTCGGAGAAGCCACCCTGGGTGGTAGCGCCGCCGTCGTCCAAGCCCACGCCGTTGGAGGTCGCCACGAGCTGGGCGCAGTAGCTCGTACCCCCGGCTGCAGCTGTCGCAGCTGCGGCAGGAGTCGACGTAGTAGCCCACGCCCACCGTGTCGCCGGCCTTGAACTTGGTGACGCCCGGGCCGACGTCCGTGACGACGCCGACGACCTCGTGTCCCGACGACGACGGGGTACACTGCGTTGCCAAACTCGTTCTTGATGACGTGGAGGTCGGTGTGGCAAAGCCCGCAGAAGAGCACCTTGATGGTGACGTCGTCGTCTCTCTGGACCCTGAAATCGAAATGCAATTGGTGAGCGGCGCACCATTGTTTCAGTATAGGATGATGGCCAGGTTAGCTCTATAAGACCTCGTTTGGATGTTGTCGGATTTACTTCGATCCACATGTGTGGAGTAGATTAGGGTGGAATTTAGTTGAAGTTTCACTCAAACATATTTGAATTGATGCAAATTTCGACTACGTACGTCCAAGCAAGCAAAGGCTAATGCACACGGTATGGTCACTTGGTCATTTAAGTGAAGAGGCATACCTCCGTGAGAAGTGGTAGGGGGAGAGGTGTCCAGAGGCATCCCTGGCTGCCCACCCGTGCGCCTCCTTGCCTTCCGCCATTAAACACTCGTATTCCTACCTCGACCTCACACTTCCAATTTCGATCAGTAACCTATTACGGTAATAGTATTACCTACGCTGGTTGTAAACTTGCAATCGCTAACCACAGGAGTAGGACATATAAATAGGAAAGCCTGGCGCAACCAACGTCATGGTCAAAGAGCACGTGTAGCAGCCGTTTGGAGGGTCATACTATTTACCACATAAAGGGAGAGATTTGGGACCACATCTACGGGCCTAGATGATGACTTCTCTAACCAGCATACAGATCTGATCATTGGGTATTTCTCTCAAGCGCAACAAGTCTCAGTCATAGGGATCTTTGAGAAAGATTTGTATCTGAAACTTATACTCTGAACATGCTCAAAATATTGTTAATTTCAAAAAACTTGCGTGTTTGGGGATTAAATGTCAATGTAATATCATTGTTTAATTTCACAATGTTGTTATCTTATCATGCGATCCATGTGTTTTATACAAATTTTAGTTATCCCAGTAAAGAACGCACGGCGTGATACTAGTTATAAACTAAATCACAGGACTTGTGCGTGTTTCTTTTGACGGACGGGAGCGCGTGTGCGGGTTTCAGTCGGGACGGGAACAGCCTGGGAGCCTCTTCTGTCTGAAAGGGTATTTTGGACATTTGTATTCTCTGGTCCCACAACCCAGTGCGTCTAAACGGAGAAAAACGAACAGAAGTTGGACGGAAGGGTATGTGGAAGAAAAGTAAGTTCGATTTGGACACACTGGTAAAGAAAATTTTTTAAAGGGCACACAGGGCCAACCAAACTTTTTATAAGGGCATACAAAAAAAACCCCTACCTTCCGCCATTGAACACTCGTACTCCTACCTCGACCTCACACTTCTAATTTCGATTAGTAACCTATTACCTACGCTGGTTGTAAACTTGCAATCGCTAACCACAGGAGTTGGACATATAAATAGGAAAGCCTGGCGTCATGGTCAAAGAGCACGTATAGCAGCCGTTCGGTCTCGATCGGCACTCACTGTCATTGCATTGCTTTACTGTCCATTATTCAGTGTACCTGCTCCTGCTCAACTCCCAGCAGTTGGCTCGTTGCTTAATTAAGTCACCGGCTCCAAAAATTTTATCAAAGAATTTGACAAGCTGAGTAGGAGATTCTTGTGGGCTGGTGACCAAGAGCTCACTGGTGGCAAATGTAAAGTAGCCTGGGTAAAGGTTTGTGCTCCAACAGTCAACGGAGGCCTCGGAATTGTTGAACTAGAAAAATTCAGCCGTGCCCTACGCCTAAGATGGCTGTGGTTTGCTTGGGATGACCGTGACAGAGCATGGAGAGGGATGGAGCTGCCGATTGATAAGACTGATCAAGCACTTTTCAATGCAGCAACAAAAGTTCAGCTGGGCAATGGTATGAAGGCTAACTTCTGGACCTCGAGATGGCTAGATGGTGACGCACCGGCAACCTTATATCCAACCCTGTACAACCACAGCAGAAGGAAGAACAGATCAGTGAATGACGCCATCACTAACGATCAATGGATCAGGGACATTGACTATGACATGACAGAGGCGATTATCAGCGACTTCATCTCCCTGGCGGCTGACCTACAGTCTATAACCCTCAATCCACTGCAGGAAGACAAAATCACTTGGATGCACACGCCACACGGTCAGTATACCACAAGCTCTGCTTATAAACTGCAATTCCTTGGTATGGAACGATCGGCTGCAGCAGCTGTCACCTGGAAGACTAAGGCGCCTCCAAAATGTCGATTCTTCACATGGCTTATGCTTCAAAACCGGATTTGGACAGCAGCCAGACTGTTGCTTCGTGGGTGGCCCAATGACTACTTTTGCAAGCTATGTGGGCGCAATCTAGAGACAACTGAACATCTATTCCATGATTGCCAATTTTCCTTGAAGGTATGGGACAAAGTGGGCAATTGGGCTGGAATCCCAAGCATAAAACCATCACAATGGTTGCACCTGGAAGACATAGTTTAGTGGTTCATCTCACTATGTGACTGCGGTTTGGGCTCCAAGAAGCAGGGAGTCCGGTCCATAACAATGCTCACTGCCTGGGAAATTTGGAAAGAAAGAAACAACCGCATTTTCAAGACTGATGCTGCTGCCAGAACACCGGTTCAAGTGTTTAGTGCAATTCAAGATGAAGCTGCAAATTGGGTAAGGGCAGGGAACACAGGGCTTCAAAGAGTGCTTCCATCCACGACAGCACACGTAGTTGGTTCATCCTTTGTTATGTAACATGTAAACTATAAAATTAGGGGTGGCTAGGCTAACGTTGTATGACCTTAGCTGAGCAAAAGGCGCTTCTCGTGCCATTGATGTAATTGTTATGTACTCCTCTTCTTATCAATGAAAGCCGGTAATGGACCTTTCGAAAAAAAAATTAAGTCACCGGCTGGCGGCGGCTAGCGGGTTTTGCTTGTCCATTTCGTTGATTCATGCTGTAGTTTTGCGCCATGGGTCGCCCAGTTTGAAATTTATGTAAAGTCATATGATCGGCTAGATGTAAATTGTCAAGTTTATATGCCGCAGCGAATTTGGACTTGACACTTGAACACACCTGATTATTGACATACTAAAGGCTACTCCTCCATTCCAATTTATAAGACGTTTTGTCTTTTCTATATACGTTGTATTTGTCATGTACATAGACATACACTATGTCTTTATATATAGTAAAAGCAATGTATCTAAAAACCAAAATGTCTTATAATTTGCAACAGATTTAGTACTTCACTAACCATTCTACCCCCTCCGTCCCAAAATAAATGACGTTTCCGCTTTCCAAGAAACATCTACCGGCAATTATATATTAAAATAGGATTAATATTTATATTACATAATTAGTATCATTGGAAAGATCTTTTGATCTAGTTTTTTAACAAATTTATTTGAAGATTTAAATCTTCTACGTATTTTCTATAAATCGAGTCAAACTTGTGGCACGAAAACCCAAAAACGTCATTTATTTTAGGATGGAGGGAGTACACACTAATACCTACACACTAGTACATTTTGTGACGCCATGCCTAGACTTTCACTGACGGTCGCCACCCATTACCGGCTAGTGGAACGTACTGTTCAGTGGAATGTGCATCCAAAGACTAGTCAGCATCTCAAGGCTAACGAACTTAACAAAATAATTTTTCCGAGATTTCAGAGTACTATATACTGCTATCTAGGACTGTTCAGTGGAGTGAGTATATGGCAGGCTAACGAATAAGAACTTGCCGCCGCCGACGAGGTGTATTGTATTGGTGTGTTATTAATAATTTGGTGGTCTGGTGGAGATCATCGCGACAAAGAAATACTAGGGCGCTATGTGGTAGCTATAGCTACACGTCACTTGGGGTGCCAATGTGGTACATTGTCAACCTCGTTACATTATATTATGGAGTATTACAGTAGTACTAATATACTGTAATAATACTCCCTCCATCCAACTCGTTTTTCTGAAAAACTACTTTGACTAAATATATATTAAAATTATAAACATTTTTTACAGAAGAATTAAAATTATTAAAATCTATGTTACGTATTTTAACAAAATTAATTAGAAATACAGAAATTACATGCATTTTTTACAAATTGAGTCAAACTTGTGGTACGAAAACTCAAAACAACACTTAATTAATTTCAGACGGAGGGAGTATATCGCTCGATCCCTCACCCAACCCTAAATTAACATTATCGATTCTGTAGCTTTGACCAAACGTGCCAAGATAACAATTACCTTATTTCAATATTATATCATTTTTTTAAATCACCACAATTATTAATCTTGTCCTGAATTATAGGTTTTTAAAAGTTTGTCTATGCATACCACTAGCCTGGTCTCAGTTGTTGAGGCAGCTCAACGCCAGCCGACTGCTGCCCACGAGTAAGCTGGAGACTCGAGAGACCAGTGAGCTGCTGTCACTACACGAGTTGCTGCCCCGTTAGTGCTCACTGCTCAAAATAAATTTTCCGAGATTTCATAGTACTGTATATATACTGTTGACTGATGTTTAGTACTCACTAAATTGTAAGTCATTCTAAAAATTTCAGAGAATCAATGTATATTAAATTTAATTAAATTTATATGATAAAATAATAATATTTAGGATGACAACTGATAGTATCATTGGATTCTTCTTTAATTGTATTTTCGTAGTATACCTATCTAATGCACAAGTTTTTCTAATTCTCTTTATAATTTTGATCAACTTTGAGACGCTTTAATTCTCCCGGATTCTTGGAATTACTTTTATATATCCCCATTGTAACGGTGCACGTATATCCAATTAGTTGTTCTCTCTCCCGTTAGGACAGACACTAATTTGCTGGTCTAGGATAAATTGGAACACACTCGGTGTCGGTAAATGGTTTGTAGCGTTGTAATTCAATCTACTACTAACCTACGATATGGTCTATTCTGACCGCTATCAGCAAAATCTGAAGTCGATCATGTTCCGACTTCCGAGCTGCTCTATTATTACCTGGATCCCGTTTCCACTCCGTTTTGCAGACACGCCACGGATGACGGCACCGGGTGGATGAGCCAACTACCTGTCTCTCTCTCTCCCACTTTGTTTTTTTGCCGTCGGCGCGCGAAGACTGGTAGAAGAGCAATGTTAAACGTAGCCGCCGGCGACTTTCACTTTACGTGGGTGCCAACTAAAGAAACCATCGCAGTGGGCCTGCTTGAGCACTGACAGTGTATTTAGTCTGACTTTAACCACTGCTTAGCATCGGCAAATCAGCCTGTTCCCTGAACGACGGGGCAGAGTGACAACAACAGGCTAGTGAGGTCGCAGGGCGGATCAAGGAGTTCCTATGGAGCAAGGAAGCAAGGCGGCGCTCGGGTGGGCTGCGAGGGACGCCTCCGGGCACCTCTCCCCTTACAGCTTCTCCAGGTTTTCTCTCTCGCTCCATCACTAGTTTCCTCTGTTTTGTTTCGAAATTGTCAAATTCAATCTTCGTGCACTTCTGCACATCAGTCTGATGGGGATGCGACGTTGAGTGACATGGTTTCAGGGTTCTGAGAGACGGCGACGTGACGATCAAGGTCCTCTTCTGCGGGTCTGCCACACGGACCTCCACATCATCAAGAACGAGTGGGGCAACGCCATGTACCCCGTCGTCCCGGGACACGAGGTCGTCGGCGTCGTCACGGACGTCGGCCCCGGCGTGACCAAGTTCACGGCCGGCGACACGGTGGGCGTGGGCTACTTCATCGACTCGTGCCGCACCTGCGAGACCTGCAGCTCGGGGCACGAGAACTACTGCCCCGAGCTCGTGCTCGCCTCCAACGGCGTCGACCGCCACGACGGCGTGACGACCACGCAGGGCGGCTTCTCCGACGTCGTGGTGGTGGACCAGGACTACGTCGTCCGGGTCCCACCGAGCCTGCCTCTGGACGGCGCCGCGCCGCTGCTCTGCGCGGGCGTCACGGTGTACAGCCCTTTGGTGGAGTACGGCCTCAACGTGCCCGGAAAGCGCCTCGGCGTCGTGGGGCTCGGCGGACTCGGCCACATCGCTGTCAAGTTCGGCAAGGCGTTCGGGATGGCCGTCACGGTGATCAGCTCGTCGCCTGCCAAGCGTGAGGGAGGCCATCGAGCGCCTTGGCGCCGACGAGTTCTTGGTCAGCCGCGACGCCGAGCAGATGAAGGCTGCGGCAGGTACGATGGACGGCATCATCGACACGGTGTCAGCGGGGCACCAAATCGTGCCGCTCCTGGCGCTGCTGAAGCCCATGGGGCAGATGGTGATCGTCGGCGCACCGAGCACGCCGCTGGAGCTGCCGGCGTACGCCATCATCACGGGCGGGAAGCGGGTGGCCGGCAACGGCGTGGGGAGTATCGCCGACTGCCAGGCGATGCTGGACTTCGCGGGGAAGCACGGCATCACCGCGGACATCGAGGTGGTGCGGATGGACTACGTCAACACGGCCATCGAGCGCCTAGAGAGGAACGACGTCAGGTACCGGTTCGTCGTTGATGTCGCTGGCAGTCTGGGCCCCGCGGCTTAGGTGCTTCTTGTGTAATATATACGGGTGAATAATTATACGGTGCACTGCCGTGAACCGTGATGTATTGTAACAGTACCAAACAAAGTTCCTAATGCACGAGATCTGATGATCCGCTTATTATTCTGAACTTTTTTTTTTTTTTTTTTTTTGACAACATATTATTCTGAACTTTATGTCCTCACAAGTCACAACACTTTCATTCTTTTATATATCTTCTGCATCTAAGTTTTCCTATACATGTAGGGCTCGTACCACGCTCATGGATCTCCAAGTTGACCGATCATTTTTTTTTTCTTTTCTACTCCCTGCTTCCCAAATTGTAAGTCATTCCAAGATTATTTGGAGAGTCAAAACATTTTAAGTTTAATTAAATTTATATTGTAAAATAACAACATCTAGGATACCAACTAAGTATCAGCAGTGCTGCAACTAAGTTCCCTCAAGCAGCCCTATCCTTTTCACAAACCATCCCACAGTGCTATGAAAATAAACATGTATTGTTAGCTTATGAAGGGATGTCATCCCCTCCATAGAAAACACCTTTCCATCGAAGGCGTCTCTGTCATTAGGCCTTGTTCGTGGGATTGGAAAATCAGAGGGATTGAAGGGGCTAGTTATTTCAATATGTTGCCATCATTCATCGAATGTTTGTGTCTTCCTAACCTCTCTCACATAGACTTGAGGCTGGAACATGTGGATGAGGATGACTGAAAGGCTGAGAGCACTCGAGCTTGCCAGAGTGCAATTATTTTGGCCTAAATTTTCTAATGATGAGTTGGAGAGAGCTGCACAGACCCCTTCTGTCTTCGATGATGAGCTGCACAGACCCTCAAAAGCATTCCAGGACGAAGCCATCACCCAGGCAGGCCCCCCTGCTGCTCCCGTGTACAAGAAGCCCTGTGAAGCCATGGTTGAAAAATATGTTTGTATATGTATAGGGCAATGCTCAGGTACACCTTTTACCTATTAGGAGGTAATATCTCAAATCGATCTGGACTATTGATTTTTTTTACAATTTAGTGAATTACTAATAAATTAATAAATCAAAGAAAACAAAAACAAAACTACCGCATCCCCTTATTCACGGGAGGGAATCCCGCATGCAGTTGCAACAAATCATGCGACATGTTTAACGTTTTTCATAGTACACAAACAAACATGTCCAACATATATAAAAAACTTTATGTGCGGATATAATATTGTGGTATATTAATTAGAAATAAATACTTCGATTTTGCATTCGGATATATGAAAAATCAAAGCAACTTTATGTGCGGATATAATATTGTGGTATATTAATTAGAAATAAATGCTTCAATTTGGATTCGATATATGAAAAATCAAAGCAATCATCGCTCGAAGATGTTCAAAGAACCAAAACTTGGGGATTCGGGGGGAAAAATAGATGCAAGCACGGACAATAGTCAAAATATTTTTTTTAAAAAATATTTAAAATTAGAACTTGAACACATATGAAAAATTAGAAAAAGAAGTATGCATGCCTGTATCTACATGAAAGGAAGGAGACATGCTCGCTTCTTTAGCCCCGTAATGAGGGGATTTGACGTTTTCTTTTGTTTTCTTTGTCGCCGTAAGAGTATGCATGCAGCAATAAAATCTAAACAAAGATTTTCTATATTGAAAACTGTCCTTATTTGCCCTATTTATAAAATTAAATTAAATTAATACTATTACCTCCTAGGAGGTAGTAGATGATCGTGACCGTCGATCGAATAAATGGACGGTTCATAATCATTTGAGAGTACCGTAGCAATTGCCATATGTATAACGTTAGGACTATAGGAGTGGCTGGGAATTTTTATGGATATAGGAAAGGATCTTTTGTTTATTGGGCTAGGAATTCAATATATATTATTTTTTAGTCAAAGACCAAGGCCCAATCATTTTAGGAAACCCTATACCATCCACCCAATTTCCCATTTCACCCTTCCACAGTCGCAGAGTCTCCCAACTTTTGTAGTCCCTTACCATGGCGGATGGCGGGAGTTGTTCCTTACCCTAGCGGACAGCGGTGCCGTGATAGCTTTGGGCCACCGGCGAGGCTCTGGGGTCCGCGAGGCAGCCTGCAGCCACGCGAGGCGGACGGGCAAGCGCCATCGGCCGGGCGGCACGCCTCACGCTACAGCGGCGCAGGCGTGGCCCGTAACAGCGAGCTCTGGGCAGCGGGCAACACCTTTTCAACCCCTCCTAAGTTTTTTCCTGAAAGCAGTAAACTCTGGCAAGGATTGGCAATAGTAGCTTATTGTTTGTTTGATTTTTTTCTACATGTCTTGGTGGCTACTTAAACTAACGGGCCAACATCTATTGCATTGCAATAATGCCTCTTCCCATAGGAATATGAATGGGAATGGAGAAGACCCTGCCGCCACGCGCACTTTGAAGTCTATTCTATGGCTTACAGTGCTTATTCTATGGCTCACAGACATAGGATAGAAAAAGAAATAATTTCTTGCTGAAAACCACATTTTGCTTGGTCGTCTATTTCCTCCATCTTTACTACCACATTGTCTCCCTTGTCCATATGGAGCCATGGAGGGAACCCTCGTCTGCTTCTCCTATCCTAAGCACGGAGTAAATAACAACATTAATTTAGAAACTACATATTATGACTATCATTATTGAGACCAAAAACGTGTGAGCCTGTTGAAAGTCTTCGTACCTTTGGGAATTAAACCAATCTCATTCACAACATCTAACTTGTTCCTGGCATAATCAATATAGTATTTTGGTTTTGGGTCCTAAAGATAAAATTCAGCCTCTGATTTAGCAAACTAAACCCAATTTCCAGAGAGCATTAAAGAGCATAAATTTTAACTAGTAAAATCCTATACCTCAATACATTTGTTTGCTATGGAAATCAATCAACTAACCATTCTTATAATAGCCTCTCTGATCGACCGACGAGCTTCATCATCTGAAGCCTACACAGAAACAGATGTTTCATGATTATAAAGAATGTAATCCAGAAGGGGCAATGATCCCATGCAGACTAGGTTACCATTTTGTCAATGCCAGCCACACGGGCATCATACTAAAAAGGAACAAAATAAATATTTAGATGAATTGATAAATGAAAAAGGAATCCACACCAATGAATTAGGGAACTGATAAGAGGAACTTACAAGATCTTCCCTAATGGATATATTTTGAGTGTTTTCAGGCTCATTAATTTTCGATAGAGCTTCTTCGAAACTCATCTGAAAGAAGTTGAGATGAAGAAATTATGTAACTTATCAAGCTAGCATATACCACATATGTATAAGAAATAGTATGTTACAAACAGGAAAAAAAAAAAGGGGGTGTAAGTTGCTTACTCACTGAGGTACTAGCTTATACTTTGGCAAGCATGTTCCATATCTTAAAATAGAGGACACATAGTCTCTTGTTAGAATAATCAAAGTAAATGCTACATAAATACTCATGCATTAAAAAATAGAATGTCAAATTCCAATATATCATCAACACTTTAAAGAACAAAATTAACCTGAAAGCAAGGTAGCATTTACACTGAAACATTGGAAACTTAAAAGTGGGTAAACATTGGGAAAGCCTGCAACAGTCTCTAGTGAATAGTGATTGCATATGACCCACACCTTTAATTTTGTCCCCCTCAACAACAAAAAAGGTTGCCACACATGATGTGTCACTATAACATCAATTTACACTGCAAAAACGGTTTATTACGAGCAAATGGCTTTTATGGGATGCTGACTTCAATCAGTGTTGTCTCCTAGGTAATCTTCAATCCACTGCCATAGGAAATGGAGGCGCTATTAGACCAAAGATAACACTGGTATTTTGCACTTTGAGCGAATCAACCATACCTTGGTCTTGTTTGCTAGCGCTTGAAAGTACTTTACATATGGTAGGTCTTCTTTATAGGTGTTACGAATTGAGCGGTAGACATGCCAATCCAAATGTCTATCCTGCACAAAGAATGTTGTCTATTAAAGGCACAAGTGACATATCATATGCACTAAAATATTTCAACAATAGAAATATGTGCACTTGCGAACTGCCTCAGGATACCAGCATGCAAATGTTGGATTTCCAAGATGTCAGATAAGATTTCAACCAGCAAACTAGAATGTACTGATACTATGACAAAATCATAGTATCAGTACCAAAGCACAGTGCATTGTCCGTAATAATGAGAAAATAACAACCAATAGTAGTAAAACCATGATAGCTAAACTCAGTCCATCGCCAGATCAATAGATGTAATAAAAAAAAAAAGAGTGGTATGTGGTCTATCATCTATGCAAATAAGAGCTGGGAACATCCTTTTTAATATGGATTAATCATCCACAATGGCAGTGATGTAAAGTGAAATACAAGGAACAACCATTGACTTTCTTACCTAAAAAGTTGTACTCCCTCCATATTGAAAAGGAAGTCCTTTAGGACATCGACACGGTCTCCAAAGTGCAACTTTGACTTATCTTTTCTATCAAAATATTTATTAAAAAATTATATATGTATACTTTTATGAAAGTATTTTTCAAGACAAATCTATTGATATGATTTTCACATTTCAAAACTCAACGACTTAAAAAGTTATTAATGATTTATGTTCCCAATGTTTGACGAAGCCTTTTCCAAATGGACTTCCTTTTCAATATGGAGGGAGTATATATTATGGCCATCCCCATAGAAAATTGCAAAAATACATTGTTTTTGGCTTCCTTCAAACAAAATCAAAGACCGCTAAGTTGATTATGATGGTTGCTATGTGGCACGTTTGTTTCAAGATACTATGCTTAGAATCCCGATCCCCAAACAAACGCAACACAAAACTCCATTTTGTTTCACTGGTTCAGTAAGTTTTGGTTCAGGTTTCTACGTCATTAGTTTTTAACACGCTTGAGAAGATTAATCTTTATCTTTACAACATAAAAAGAACAAAAAGTAAGACCACGGTTTGGTGTTAAAAAATTTTCACCTCACTTTTCCCTCTCCATGCGACCCAGCCCTCAATCCCGCATGGGCAAAATTAGAAGGCCAACCACACACGCCAAAATTAGAAGGGCAGGGGGAGTAAATCTGGCCTACAATCACGTACGACAAATTTACGCCAAAATTAGAAGGCCAGGGCGTCCTCCCCATACAATGATCTCCTCTACCAGCGCGTGCGCTCTGCTCTCTCTCCCCGCGTGCGCTCTCCTCTCCCTGCCGCCTCTATGCAGACGTGACCGCGCCGTCGTCCCCGTCGTCCTCTCTGTGCATCAGCGCCACCGGGAACATCACCATCCACGAAGCTCGCGCACTCACCCCCTTCTTCCTTGCTGTGCGTCAGCGCCGCCGGAACACCGCCATATCCACGATGACGCCCGTGTCATAACCGTGCGCTCTCCTCTCCCGCCTCGACGCCACCGTGCGAACACACCGTCGGGTGGAGGACTACTGCGGCCGCATCGTCGCCGTCGTCGCCAGTCCCACCATCTACCAGTTCCTCGTGAGTAGCACAACCAGTTCAAAGATTTCTGCGTATTGGTGTTGTGGGTAGCACAACCAGTTCAAAGCTAAACCTAGATGTTCCTGGTTACATTCAGATTTCTGCTGTCGTTGATGGTTTGTTCCAATTTTTCGTTTATATTGGGATTTTCTTAAACTTTGAGTTTGTAGGTTCAGTGCTATAATTATTTATTCAAGTTAATTTGTATGGAAATAAGCCCGGCAAGGGGGGCAATAGGTTCTGGAAGAACGTTGGCCGTGGTTTCAAGACTCCCAGGGAAGCCATTGAAGGTTTGTGTTGGAGCTCGCTTGTTCAACAATCTGTCACTTTAAAACTCCCTAATTGATGTTACTTGTTAGCTTAATGTAACAAACTTACCCATGGGCTTCTAATGTTTGATTCATCACCTTTAAGAGACTAGGAGAGAATCCACAACTGAATAAAACTCTGTGATTTTATCAGTTATATAAATGTACTCTATTTAAGCTATCTGTCACTCAACTGTTTCATCCTTTCGGCAACATTTGGGCTGTACTGAAATAGAAATCATTAGCAAGTATATAGCGATGTTGCTATACTGCAAGGAGTATCTGGTTCTCTTAATGCCTATTGACATGAACATTATGCTATAGGTTTTGTATCCAACCTGAAGGTGTGACTAGAAACGGTACGAATGGTGTCTTTTAGTTCCTCCTTGATTATCTGTACACTCATGCTTCGTTTTCTACCACATTTTTATTAACATTCCTGCTCCCTTAAACTAGGCTGTTTGCTATCCACTTATGAATGGTTTGTTTCTTTATGTTTTCTTTTTTTTTTTTTTTTTTTTTTGGGGGTGGGGGTGGGGTGGGGTGGGGGTGTCATTGTTAATGATTATTCGAAATGTAATGGTTCTTATTTTTTTTTTTCATTGCATCACTCGAAATTTCTTATGCATCTCTGCCAGAACTTGTTCAATGCTTTGATCAGTATGGTAGACATACGCATGCTTGATCAGTTTCAGTATGGCAGTCTGATCTGTGACATATCACCCCTCCAGGAAGAACCATTTTGTGCTTTGCATCTGATAGTGTGTCTGTGTGATATCGTCTTGCAGAGTTAACCAAGTTGATGGTCCGGACATCAACCGGACTCATTGACCTAGGCTTCGTCAGCTTCTTCGTCAAACAAACCTTCCTGCCCATCAACAACGTCGTCGCTCCTAGCTTAGGTTCGTGTCTATTCTTCCCTTACACAGTAGTTTTTCATTGCAATCACTTCGCCTCATTATCAAAACTTTTTGTTTGTCTATAAAATAATACTCTATGCTACGAAACTAAATATTGTTTCTAAGTGACAGTGTAGTGTTGATGGACACGCCAAGGCCAAAAGGTGATCGAGCTCATTTCACTTGTAAGATCATTTCAACTTACTTATAGTTTCTTGTTTATTTATTTGAACATCTTTCGATGACATGGAGCCACTCTTTTTGCTTTCTGCTGGCTTCCAATAATGCCACACTATTGTTGTTGGTCATTTTTACATTATTTTTTTGGGCAAACAACACATTTTGGTCATTGTTGCATTGATGCCTAATCCAATTTTCTGTGCGGGTTATGGTTAGATAGGTCGTTTACCTTTCTCAAAAAAAAAAAAAAAGATAGGTCTTTTACCTATTGAGGTCTTCATTGTTGGGACAAGATTGTAGAAACCTGAAACCTGAAACTGAGCGCTAAAGTTAACCTGAAACTGAGAACTGAAGTTACTCTGGTGGTTGTCTGATCATCAACCTGATCATTGAAAGGTTTCTTATTATTATTTACTGATTGCTAATGTACCTAACCATACAACCAAAATGAAAAAAAAAAACATGATTTATCTGTATTTCATATTTGTGATCAACCACTCCAAACTGGAAGTAACAAGTACTTACTCCACTTTGTTTTGGTTCCTGTTGGAATTGGCGTAGTGCTGCATCTTATTCCTCTGTTTTTTATGAAATCTTGTGGTCAGTTTAATAGGCTGGTTCAATGGGGATCATCTAAGTTTCGACGTCTCATTGTATCAACTGACTGGATTCCATTGACATTGTTAAAATTAAATTACCAATCTTTCATTATACTTTTGTCATTCACAGAGAAAGCTGAATTTTGGCCTATAATTTGTTTCTTCTTCACATCAGTTGTATAAGATTTATCGTCTGGTTTTTTATGTAACAGAAACTTTTTCTTCAATTTAAATGTCTCAGTTGTGCTTTGACAGGCTCAGAGTAGGTGCAGTGGTAGATTGCAGCTGTCTGAGGAGGATTTGAGGCCCATGAGGTACATGATTACAAGGTGTTGGTAAATGTACAGGCCAGCTAATAAGAGAGCATGCACTTTCACTGATTGATGTCAGGAAAATGGCTTCAGTAAAAGAGGGCAATAAACAAGAATTGCAGATTGCAGGATTTACATGTTGCAAATCGTCAACAGTAGTGAGACTCATTGTCTGTCAGCATAAGATTCATGAAATGCCATCGTGTGCTATAGTCGGCCAGGAGTTTTTCTTATCCTATGTGCTATAACAAATCAGTGATATGTATTTGCAGTGGCTTATTGCAGAAAAGAAAGTGGCGCTCATGGAGTGATGCAGCCCTGTAAGTGTCATTTTTATGCAGTAGTCTAAGATTGAACATGATTTGGCCTGTGAAAAATTTGAAGTTATCTTCTACATGAATCATATATGATGCAGCGCTTCTCTAAATCATATGTCATGTCATCTGTTGATTCCATCTGGTAATTCGAGGTTATATTACATCTGAATCATATGTCATGCCCATTCATTCAAAAAATAAATGAAGAAAATTCCATTTGCGCTCGAACTATAGGTAATGCCTAAATGTGGGACACAAGACAATAGCACGGATAGAAATATTCAAAACAATTATGCCCACCTTCTAAAGTATTTTGTAATATTGTCTTGCTTTTCTGCAAGAAGCATCCAGTCAAAAATAGATTAGGAGCTTGCGACACCGCAATCTTCGTGATTATGGTAATTTCACAAAATTTGTGTGTTTGGATTAAATGTCACTTTAATGTCATTATTTAATTTCACAGTATTGTTATGTTATCATGTGATCCATGTGGATTTATATAAAAATGTAGTTATCCCGTGGCAACGCGCACGGGGCGTGATACTAGTTACATAAAAACAAATGTTAAGAAATGACGTTGCACCCTCGCTAAAGCGCACATGGGCCAAGGGAATGCGGAGAGGCAGTCAGTAGGCCCAAAGCTTGTATTATCTTCTTGGTAGGCCCAATGGAAGCGGAGCCCGTATAAAGAAGGAAACAACGATGATGCTTGTTCCTGTTGTAAAACACACGGACTCGTCCCTAGAAGGAAAGGAGAAGGAGGAATCCTAATCCTAGTCCGTTTGTATGTGGGCTCTTACCGAAACTCTTAGGCCTTGGCGGGACTATATATACGTGGGAGATCTATGTTGTAATTACCAATATTCAGATGAATAAAGAATAGTCTCCCTATCTTGTGTCTACTTGTTCTACTTTTCATCTACTATGTTCATCGTGAGAGACGGAGAGGGGAAGGTCCTAACGGCTGACGACGCGTTTTACAACACGTTATCGCATCGACAAGCTCTTTCGTCGACATAGCCGTTGAAGCCGCCGCCCGATCTTCGGCATCGACGCCGTGCCGACGCCTCGCCGCAAACTTCGCCGACGGCGTCGACATCCCCGACGTTGTTAGCGGGCGGATCTGCTACCTCGCCGCTACAAATCTGCACCGCATCGACTCATCATCACGCCGCAGGTCCCACGGCCTAGCCCGAACTGTCCTACGCGACGCGGCCGATTCTCCTTGAATTCAAGAACAAAGGTACGAAAAATCGCATCTCGCAGATTGGGTTTGTGTTTGTTCGTGATCATCGAGGTGGTCCGTATTTTTACGTGCAAATAGAATTATATATGTAGTGCATATACTGAAGTACATGTATACTTGCGATGAATCGAATCATGGATACCGTAGCATCTGCCTATCTTTTTGCATGGCACGCACGCATGTTGTATTGCATCTAGGGTTAATTAAAAGAAGAAGAAGAAGACAAAGGCACCGTAACATCTAGTTACGGCTTGCATTGCATGTCACAGATCCACGGATCCATGTCAATGCACCTTGCCCGTACTTGTGCGCAACAACACCAACCTTGCGAAGGAGTTGTTCGGTTTGCATGTCCGCACACAAATCCATGTTGTAGTCGAATCCACCAAGCGGCGTGCAAGGCCCGCCATCCCGCTCGAAGCCGCCGGCACGCCACCGCCTTGGGCCGTATGGCATGAACTCCTTGTGTACAACTACTTTGTTCCTCCTACACGGCTTATGCGCCGCTCAGGCGGTGATCGCTCATCTTGGGACCGAATCCAACCGAGGTCTGTAGCACGTGCGCTATCAGCAGCTATGTTTGCCTACCAACTAGCCGCCGCGAAGGCAAGCCGGGAAAGGCAACGTGCTAGGTGGTTAGCAAGAATAGAGCCGTATTCAAGCGTAGAATTATGAGCCCGAGGAACAACAATAAAAATTATTGCATGGACTCGGACCGTGTACGAGAAAAAAAAAATGTGCGAATTAGCCTAATATGAATATTGGGTCGTACGATAAATTCAAGAAAAATCCGAAAACGGAACGGATCCTGCGATTCTATGTATATAGGTTCCATATTCTTGCGAGATAAATCTTATATTTTCTGGAAAATACACATTTATGGTGTTTTGCAAACAACCCATCGTAAACAAGAAGTTTACAAGATAATTAGCCCTAGACCATCTGCTTACTATGTTTCTTATACCCGCATGTATAAGAGCATGTATGTACATATTAAATCTGAAGTTTAATGGATGCTTTGCCTAGCTTTATGTTTCTGTAAGTAACAAGTAGAATTTAATTCTGAAAATTGCTAGCGCAACCATGATTTATATACCATGTAATTGCAAGGATAAATCTTGAATGATTATACTAGAAACATGGTAAAGGTTCATGAGCTCTCTAAATTCTCGCAGACCTTAGACTAACTATTTGAGAGTCTCATATTTATTTTTCCTAGCATATGTTTTTTTTTTGAATGAATACTTGGTATACATTCTCGAAAATTTTGCATATATCATAATCCTGAAAAATATTAGGACGCTTCTAAGAATATTTTGAGTAACCATCCACTGTCTTTTTGCACCTTGCTAGTCGTTTACATGTAGTAAACTTATATGCATATGGTCCAAGTTACGGTATTTTGCATGCCTTAAAAGAAGAAGCAATATCCTGAAATTACTCCGAAAGTAAAAGTATTTGTTACGGTCATTATTAAATCCATGTAGGATATTTTGCTACCATTGAAGTGTAGTAAACTCGGTATATATATTTCGAATTACTCTCTAGAATGAGTATATGGCCGATAGAAGTAACAAACGCATTGTGGGACTCATTGCATGAGTAAAATCCCAAATTATGATTATAGACTATCATATTGCATTGAAAGTCGAATTTTGAAGCTTGTATGTGTAAGGTCCTAGATGGCTAGAGGGGGGTGAATAGCCTATAAAAATTTTCTACAAGCTCAACTAAACAAACCGATTAGTATAAAACACGGCGTAAAGCGGTTTGCACTAGCTCTAATGATCAAGCAAGCCTTCTAGTGACAAGACTAAATAATTCTATGATCTCTAATCCACACAAAGTCTATGTCACTACTCTAGCTAATGAGCAAACCTAATAAGATCCTTATGCTAGCAAGAACAACCTACACAAGCAAGTGCTAGCTCTCTACTCAAAGTAAACTTAGGAAAGCAATGCAAGAGTGAGAAGCTAGTTATACCGCCTTGAAGAGGATGTCAACCAATCACCGGGAAGAAGAAAACCAATCAATCACTTTCGAAGGTGATGATCCACACAATGAGACAATGAACAAGTCGATTTGTTCACCCGGAGTTCACTTGTACACCGACAAGCTAGTCTCGGTTGTCTTGACCAACACAAGGATGGTGTTTGAGCTAGGCGGTGCCCTTGCTAGCCTCAACACACCACTCACCAAGTGAGGTACCCAAAGCACTAGCAATGTATTCCTTGCACTTTGTCTTCCCGACGAGGAGTGCGTAATCCTCTCACAAACCAACCGGTGGCCAAGAAACAATCACCTCTTCTTGCCAACGCCTCCACCACTTCACCAAGCCGGCTAGGAGCGGTGCCTCCAAGAGTAACGGAAATCCACCGTCACAACACGATCCCCAAGTGCCTCTAGATGCAAGAACTCGATGCAATGCACTAGGATCAACTCTTCTCTCAAGAATGAAGCTCAAATCAAGAGTGAGAGAGGAGGGAGGCTTGCTTGCTTGCTCAAAGATGTTAGGAGTGATTCAAAATGACCAAGAGAGAGAGCAAGTGGCAGCCAAGGTGGTATATATAGGCCACACCACGAAATGTGGTGGAAAGGGTGGAAAACATACTTTTCTGCGGGCCGACCAGGACCGCACCGGACTCACCGGGTGAGTCCGGTCGGTCCGTCCGGGTCACAACCGACAAGGCCAAACCGACCGCTGAAACCTCGCCTCGGTCGCGTCCGGCCGCGCATCCGATCGATGCGTCCGGTCAGCACCGGATGCTTCCGGCCGTGCGGTCCGGCCACCCGTCGACGCCCGAGCGAAAAACATGCTCTCTGCCAGGGCACCCACCGGAGCGTCCGGTCAAATCTCGTCGCGTCCGGCCACGCTTCCGGCCGGTGCGTCCGGCCAACACCGAAGCCGCGAATTTGTGTCGTTTTTACGTAAGCCTTTGCTTCGACATGCTATCCACCAAGTGTACCAACTTGAGAACAAAGACTAGCATGTTTTTACCACCCGCGATGCATCCGGCCAAGCAATAGAAAATAGACGTTTCATTTTCTCAAAAAGCACCGAATCCCGCCTCGCAAGCTCGGCGGGAGGGTGAGCGTACCCAAACCCATCTCAACCCCGCAACTATCACCGCCTTCGCAAATGTGCCAACACCACTACGTGTACATCACCATGTGCTCGTGTGTTAGCATTTTCACAAACAATTTTGAAGGTCGGGTTAGCTCTCTAGGTTAGAATGCATGAAAATGGTTTTGAACCTAGAGGCACATGAGGACCGATATGTACGATAGTTTTCCCTCTTTTATAGTACGGCTTATCGATCCTATAATCACCCACACTCTCTATAGTGTCTTGGGTGTGAAATCAAAAGCCCTATGGTTATACCTTTGCCTTGGGACCTTTGATCTCCGAAAACTCCACCAAGTTGCATGCTCGATCATCTTTTGGATCACCTCGATCCATCCTCCATGATCACCATACACCAACTCGGCACGACCAATCTCCAATCTAATCAAACACTTAGCATAGAGAGATTAGTCCTTAGGTGTCACTAATTAGCCAAAACCAAACTAGAGATCTTCGGTATGCTTAACGCTGCTCTATAAACAATAGCTCAAAGCTTTGTAAATGTCTAGAAGACAATATGGTAAATAAGATTTTATCAAACTATATTCTTGAAGAAGTGTCTACGGTGTATAAGAATATCAAAGAGCAATGTAATACTTGAAGTATTTGAATTTACCATCGAAAACTACTCATGAAAATTGAGTTAGAATTTTTAGACAGCTTTTATGAATCGGGATATTATCGATTGCAATAACTTTGAATATATGGCTTGCATTTATATTACACCCCTTGAAGGCTTGTGATTGTTTATCATAACTATATAGAACGGTTAAAGTTTCTCTTGAAGACGAACTTAAATCATGTGCTTAGATTTGTTGTCTTTTAAATTCATATCCTGAAGTATTGATAGTAGTGATGGTGATGCATTAAGTTTTAATTCCCGTTGAATTAAGTGGTTCATGGTTAATTTGTTAGCTTGAAGACTAATATGAAATATTTAATATTCTTAGTTGCAATTCCTATTACTTGAAGTAATATATGTGAACTTCTCATGGAATAAATTAGATTTATATGTTTCACATATAAACAATTGCCTATTGCCTATCAAAATAATCCACAAAGAAGCCTCGATTAACCATGAAGGTTATAGTTCTTTGTGCATCAATACCATGTAGATAGATGGGAAACTGAATTTTCTAAAAATGCACATGAACAATTGGACTATACTAGCATTTTAATTGATCTTAGAAGGATCGAATTAGCCAAGAAATTGTATAATCCTAAGTATTTAATCTTTATCTTGAGAACTAGAAGTTATATTCTACCCCGAGTCCTATGGTGTACACTTTGAATAGTACATTGGATATGTGAATTTCATGGCATAACCAAAGTGAATACTAGAAGTATTATTTGGATTCTATGGATGCATTAGAATTGATATTCATAGATAATGCTTGAAGCAATTACTACTTGAAGTAGTTATGGCATGAAAAGGGAGAGTAATTTTGGATAAAGGCGTAAGAAAATGTGGATAATATATATTTAATAGGCATAGCCATCCTAAATCAATTTTAAAGTGCATGTATCGGGACTTGAAGTTCTGCCCGTCCCCCTCCGCCGAGTTAACTTTCTCTCTTTGCACTAATTGCAAGTAAGCTTGTAGCTTTGCATTTTGTTGTTATCTATTATGTTAGATCAATTCTAACGTTTCACATTACAACATTGCATATGTATCTCATTGAGCTACAAGTATCTCCACTCTTGCATGAATATTAGCATAGCAGCTATAATTGTGGCTAGTAGCTATCTTTGTGCTTCCCTCATAATCAAATTGGCTAGCTAGCATGCTATGTCTATATGGTTCCCGTTGAACTAATGAATGCTTTGCTTTCGATGCATTGCATGCATAAGCAATAGATTGATCTAGGGCCGAAGCGACCTAAGATCGGGGGAGTGAGTTTATGAAATTTTCTCAATGGAGACTAACCCATTTGATGGGATGAATTATTGTGGAACTAAGATAGTGGATAACACAATTATGATGATTTGGGATTTATGAAGAAAAGGCATTAAGGGATTTTTGCATTGATGGCAATTAGAAAATTCTAGAAGAAAATTCCATGTGAATTTGTATGTTGCGTATTTTATACATTTGAAGTATATGGTTCATTTTTTTTATTAGTACTTGGATCAATTTATTAAGCTAAATAATAAAGAAGCTAGAGAATGAAATAGTTTTTCTAAACTATGTTTTGTGCATACCGGGGAGAGAACATCCACGAGTTCATAGGAATGATGAACATTCTTAAGTGCACTTTAAGTACTAGCTCACTTTGCATAATGAATAATAACCCCCATGTTTAAATATGTGTGTGAATATTTCCCATAAAACCTAATCATAGCATACATAAATGGGCCTCCACTTGTAGTTGGAGATATATGAATTTGAATTGTTTTAAGCCCATGATAGGGGATATCTATTGAAGTATGCTATTAATGATCTAATATTGGCATTAGGGGAGAGAAAGCCTATATTTTTTTAATGCCAAATATTATTTCCATAGAAGGAAAATGATCTTAAGAGAAAATATTCCTTGGAGCTTGAAACAGGAATAGTATCACACACTAAGTCATACAATAGTTTGACTAATGCTCTTGTGAAGCCCTTGAAGCGAGCATATGCCGATATATTTTGAAATTAGAGGAGTAACTTGAAGTTATGAACCAGAATTTGTGTTATATACTATCAATCTAAAATCTACGGGGGGCCCTTTGTGGGTTCTAGTTTAGCGTATACACGTAAAATAGAAAAAAAATGGAACTCCTCCATTCTCATGAAGAGAACGCCTCACGAAGAAGGTTAAACACCTCATGAAGAGGATCATCATGAAGATGACATCCAACACAATTAGTGCGCACCTCACTAGTGTTGGGTATGCGAACAATATATCATCTCTTGTTTGGGAAATGACAGAGATAAAATATTCTCACATTGTGAAAGTATTGGGAGAAAGAAAATAATTGTCGACAACACTACCTCTTTAATTGCAAATGTTTCTCTTATGAGAACCCGGATCCGAAAAACAAAGTCCATGGCAAAATCGCGCATGTAGCGATTATATCAGTCAACGAAGAATGCAATTGAGGTTGAATCTCTGTTAAGAAGAAATGAATGTTACGCTATATCTCTCGCAAATGAAACGAATGAATATCGAATATGCGATTAATTAGTGGATTATGAAAATCCATATAATTCCCGAAGAATGTAAATCGCAACTTGTAGAAATCTCATACTAAGTATTAAAGTCTAAGGAATATATTCTGAATGAATATTCAAGTCTCAAGAAGAGCATGTCCTAGAAGGATTACACACGTTTATAGTGAATAACTCAATGTCATTGTGTATATGACTCATCTCTCGTGTAATAGAGAATTTATCTCATAGAAGAGATTAATAGTTCAATAAGAATGAATGTACATCCTTGAAGGAATTAATCCATGAAGGATTTACCAGTCAATTCTTGAATAAACATCATTCATCCCCGAAGTGAATATAGACCCGATAGAAAGAAAATGAGGAATCTTAAATACCGTGAAGGTGTCATCGAAACACTTAGAAAGTGTATGAAAAGCTAGCAATGTAGTGTTGATATCCTCTATATACCATAGAAGGTATAAGAATAATGGTGGTTTGGCAATTGAAGTATCCCCTAAGTGCCAAATGCAAAGGCTGGATTTGTACAATCAAAATCTCAAAGATTTATAGAATACAATTTGAAAATCCACTAAGGATTAATTATAAGTATTCAAACTCTAGTATAAGTTTGATACACTATCTTGAAGATATTGAATATTAATTTATTTACCCCTATAATCCTCCTGAAAGGATCTATTTCTCTCAAGGATAATATTTATTTGTTTTGCACAACTAATTGGTGGTCATTATGCATGAAGCATATTGCTCTCATATAACTCATAGAAGAATTATGAGCCAACTTTTATTTACACACGTTTATGAAAAAGTGTGGTTTGAACAATGAAGTTCAAAGTTTGGCTTTATGAGGGGAAGCATATTTTATTGAATCGCTTTTTTTAAGGTAAACCACTAGAATTACAAAGATCAAGTAGATCATATTTGCTAAAAACACCGAAGTTTATGCATAGATTATGAAGATCAATATCTATTCATGA
This sequence comes from Hyparrhenia diplandra, assembly GCA_015847255.1. NCBI lineage: Eukaryota > Viridiplantae > Streptophyta > Magnoliopsida > Poales > Poaceae > Hyparrhenia > Hyparrhenia diplandra. The sequence continues at coordinate 290,129 of JADLZK010011343.1, read as the reverse complement.
AAAATAGAATATCCTCGAAGAATATATGACCAAGAAAGTTAAATGTTGTACTCTTTTTTCCCTACATGAGTTTTACTTGAAGGTTTCTCACACAAGGTTTTTAATGAGACAACATGTGCAAAGGTGCAATTAATGCGAATGCGATGTACTCTTTTCTCCAAGAACCGTTTTTTCCCCACTCGGGTTTTCGGATGGAGTTTTTGATGAGGCATATGCATATCGTGGTAATCGCCCAAGGGGAGTGTTGTAAAACACACGGACTCGTCCTAGAAGGAAAGGAGAAGGAGGAATCCTAATCCTAGTCCGTTTGTATGTGGGCTCTTACCGAAACTCTTAGGCCTTGGCGAGGACTATATATACGTGGGAGATCTATGTTGTAATTACCAATATTCGATGAATAAAGAATAGTCTCCCTATCTTGTGTCTACTTGTTCTACTTTTCATCTACTATGTTCATCGTGAGAGACGGAGAGGGAAGGTCCTAACCGGCCGACGACGCGTTTCACAACAGTTCCGTTCAGCTTTCTATACCGTTCACTTTTTAGTCCCTAGGTGGTTTCGTGGGTGGTTTGGTCTGTGGAAATGTGGGCCCCATAGAGGAGCTGAGAGGGGAGAGAGAGCGCCTAAGGCTACAGCTGCGCCGCTTGCCCGCGTCTTCTTTGCTGCTCGACGCGAAGCTCCACGAGCCGCCGAGGCGTGAGCTCGAGCTGGCTGCATGCTCTACCGGCCGCCGCACACATACCGGCGGTGCTGCTCGCCACAAGCTCCCGCCGGACGCTCACCTGCCGCTTCTTCTTTGCTGCTCGCCATGGACGGTCCACGGTCGGTGCAGCGCCACCGCCGTTGTGGGACCAGCGCCTTGGCTGAGCGCCGCCACCATGAGGACTCCACACGGACACGGCGTCCTGATGCACGGGTCGGGCCACCGCCGCCTCCACCGTGAGCTGGACCACCCCGACACCGCGCGGTGCCGGTCGCGGCTGCGCTCCATCGCCGTTGTACCAGGCTGCGCCGATGTGGAGCCGGAGGTGTTGGCGGTAGCGCCGAGCTCCTCGGTGAGCAGCTCATGTATCCGTCCCGCATGCCTCGAGCACGTGCGAGCAGCCGTGGCCGTCGAACACCTAGTAGAAGTCGCGCCTCCCGCCGCCGTCGGCCTTGCCCTTCGCGGCGAACGCCTCCCACGTTCACGGCGTCCTCCCATCTCCCCTCCTCCCCGGGGACCGGCGCACAGGTGAGAATGGGCGCGATCGTGGACTCTGCCGTCCGCGGCTCGGCTGGTCGTCACGCTTGAGAAATCCATCGGGCCGCGCTCCGATGGCCGCGACCTTCATCAGCGGCGCGCGAAGCGTGAGCTCGCCGCCGCAGCGCGAGGGCGAGTGCAAGCTCCATCGGGCCGTGGCGCGAAGCTCCGACGGTGGCATCGCGAAAACCCGATGGTGGCATCGTGCGCCGGTCTTGTATGCACACGAGAAGAAAAAGAATAGGCACATCCCAGCTACGTACGTTCTGATGGAGACAGAACTAGTCTATTTCCTGGGCGGCGGCCGTACTAGCTAGCCACCGCTCTTCTCATCGTCCACCGTCCTCCGCCGCAAAGCGCAGCTCGAGCTCCACCCGCCACGGATGCTTTCTGGCTCTCTTTTCTCTGTTTCTCTGCGTGTGGGGCCCATATTGCCACATCGGCCAAAAACCACTCATAAAACCACCGGGGAGAAAAAATGAACCGTATTAAAGTTGAGGGAGTGTTTTCATCCGGTTTTATGGATTGGGGAGGAAAATCAGACTTTGTCAATAGTTGGGGGAGGTAAACTGGACTTTTTCCTTGCTTTTATAGAAAAAGGAAAAAAATCACACACCCAGCAGGCCAGCACGCACGGCTACGGTTAGAAAAAAAAAGAAAATGTTGAATGTAATTGTGAAAATATTATTATGAAATTGAGTATAACATTTCATAATGTGTTAAAAAAATATTTGTTTGGTGTTGTACTATTATCAACTATACTAGTGTTAACGCGAGCAATATTAGTAGCTTAATAAGCCAAAGAAGGCAACAGTACCGGTCATGTCTCCCTCTGATTTATTTACTTGCACATCAAACTATCAGTCACAAAACCACGACAAGGCACCAACTCATCAACAAGCGTCAACAACCATTCGGTAGCTTATTATTGGTGCTCCGATTTAAACTTTTCAGCCATGCCTAGCTAGGCAGCAGAGCCGAGGCAGCCGGCGACGTCGATGACGAAGCGGTAGCGGACGTCGTTCTTCTCGAGCCGCTCGAACGCCGTGTTGACGTAGTCCATCTTGATGACCTCCACCTCGGCGCCGATGCCGTGCTTCCCCGCGAACTCCAGCATGGCCTGGCATTCCCCGACGCTGCCCACACTGTTTCCAGCCACGCCCTTCCCGCTCGGCACGATGGCGTACGCCGGCAGCTCCAGCGGCTTGCTCGGCCCGCCCACGATCACCATCTGCCCCAACGGCTTCAGCAGCGCAAGCAGCGGCGTGAGCGGGTGCCACGCCGACACCGTGTCCATGATGCCGTCCATGGTGCCCGTCGCCGCCTGCTCAGCTCACATATATATCAGGAGGAGAGGAGGTCCCCGCGTTAGTTAGTTAGTTTCAGATTCCAATGCAGTCGGCGGCAGTGACCGTGGAGAAGTGACGGCGGCGCACCTTCATCTGCTCGGGGTCCCGGCTGATCAAGAACTCGTCGGCGCCGAGGCTCTCGATGGCCTCCTGGCGCTTGCTCGCGGACGTGCTGATGACGGTGACCTTCATCCCGAACGCCTTGCCGAACTTGACGGCGACGTGGCCGAGGCCTCCAAGCCCCACGACGCCGAGGTGCTTGCCGGGCGCGTTGAGGCCGTGGCGCATCAAGGGGCTGTACACGGTGACGCCGGCGCAGAGCAGCGGCGCGGCGCGGTCCAGCGCCAGCCCGTCCGGGACGCGGACGACGTAGTGCTCGTTCACGACGATGACATCGGAGAATCCCCCTTGGTGGGCACGCCGCCGTGCGCGTGGTCCACGCCGTTGGAGGTCTGCACGACCCCGGCGCAGTAGTTCTCGATCCCCTTGACGCAGCTGTCGCAGGAGCGGCACGACCCGACGAAGTAGCCCACGCCGACCGTGTCGCCGGCCTTGAAGCGCGTGACGCCGCCGCCGACGCCGGTCACCACGCCGACGATCTCGTGCCTGCGCACCGCGCGTGCCAACCAACGGATCGTCGTCAAAGGCCAGTAATTGCCTGAATCCTAGCTAGTCCTACCACTGTTGCTGCATCTAGCAAATCGTTTGCAACATTGGGCAGGGAATTCGATTTTACCCGGGGACGACAGGGTACATGGCGTTTCTCCAGTCGTTCTTGATGATGTGGAGGTCGGTGTGGCAGATCCCGCAGTAGAGCACCTTGATGGTGACATCGTCGTCTTTAGGAACCCTGAAATTGGAACCAGGGAAATGGATTCCATGAACTGAGGTAAGTAACTCTGCCAGGAAGAACTCTGTACTCAGCTCACCCAATTCTACACGCGTAACGAATTTTATTCTCTCCCTTTTCTTTTCGACTTTATATTTTTTTTTAAAAAAAAAAAAAAATCTCTGTTCGGTAAGCCTCTAACCAAGAAGTACCCTGATTTAGAAATCTGAAACTGTGTAGAGAAGGTAAGCAACATTCAGACATCTTACAGGAACTGCAATTTTATCATAGGATAGTAGTACTGAAGAACAGAAGCACGCATGAGCAGAAACAGAGTGCTGAGCAGTGCAACGACCAACGACAGTGACAAGGCTGCGCCTACCTTCTGGAGAAGTTGTAGGGGGAGAGGACGCCGGTGTCGTCCCTGGCAGCCCATCCGAACGCCGCCTGGCCGCCTTGCTCCTCCATCGTCGCCTGCTGCTCTCGCTTCTCCACGGACGCCCTTGGCAACCGCAGAACTCTCGACGGCAACCCGACACTAACTCCGAGCGAGGGAGCAGCTCCGGGGAGAAGGCCGGGTGGAGAAATGGACCGTGGACGACGAGGGCGCGACAATGATATGACATAACTGCTGCTCCGTGCATGTGGAGGGCCGGGTTGAGGAGCCAATGTATCAGGATTCTCACTCATGCGGTTTTTTTTTTTTTTTTTTTTTTGACAACACACTCATGCGTTAAAACCCGGTAAGGATAAGGACATAGTAAGTGGTTTCTTGGGTTCAGAAAGGTGACGTGGCGAGGTTCTGTTATGGGAAAGACAAAATAAGTTGAAGGCAAGGACATACAAGAAACTAATACGCAAAACGCAAAAGGTTTGTACATCACTATATTTAAGTAAAAAAAGTTTTTACAACACGCTAGATCGTACGAGCACAACCTTCCCACAAAGAGTTCTAAACCCGATTACTCATGGGTTAGACAACTAAGTTTGTATGCCCCGACTTGGATCCATAGATTGGCGGTGTGCTTGATATGGTGGCTAGGAGCTAGGTGTTGGTGGATATGGTGCTACGAGTATCGTGTGTTCCTTTCTTTTCAAATCTTCCATGCCACCGGGGCGAGCAAATGAGTCGGCCTCCTTCTGCTTGTCGTCGTACCATCTTCTGTGCCATTGGTCCCACCATGCGAGCAACAACATGTTCCCCACCTAAGAGCAGTCGACGCCAAGAGTCGTCAGGATGGTCCACCAAATTTGGCACAAGAAGGAGCACTCGGCGATGATATAGTCTATGGACTCAGGCTCCTAATAGCATTGGAAGCCGTCTTCGTGCGTCACTAGGTCATGGTGTCTTCTCCTATCTGCAGTCCAGTGGCGTTGCCTCAGTGCCAACCATAGAAGATCTTCACTCGGAGCGGCGTCCGAAACTTTGTCTTTCAATCTTTAGAACCTTGAGCTCTCTCTTATTTCTCCTTGTTTTATGTTCAAGTTTGAAGCTTCGAGCCTAAAAACTCTTATACCTTTTTTTCAATATATATTCCATGTGGACACAGAGGCTATATTTTTATATCCTTTATTTATCTGAAAAACCTCCTTGACCCATTGAAATCGATTGTGGCATGCAGGGACGCCGCCATCAAAAACGAAATCATAGAGTACTGGCTGGCTGCAAAGGAAAAGGAGTGAAGGTAGTATGAGTGAGGGGTACGTATCGTAACAACATAGGGCCCACACACATGCCAAAGCAGGAACAACCAAAAGCAAGTGTCGGTTTAGTGATCATGATTTACTCGTTTTTTCTTCGAAGGTACTGTACGAGTACTATCTGCTCGTGCTACGAACTGATTCACGGCTTGATATTTGTTCGTCGTTTTTAACTTTTGAACTTCATGTTTGACCATCCGTCTTATTCAAAATATTTATGCAAATTATAAAATAAATTAATCAATATTCAAGTATCTTCATTGATAAAATAATTCATAATAAAATAAATTATATTTGTGCAAAAAAATTTGAATAAGACGAAGATCGAAAAAGATGGCGCGGAATCTAGGGTGACAAACTCAAAGGACGGAGGGAGTAAGTGGTTTCTTGGTTTCAGAAAGGTGACGTGGCGAGGTTCTGTTATGCGAAAGACAAAATAAGTTGAAGGCAAGGACGTACAAAGAAACTAAATACGCAAAAGCTCTATACATCTTTATATCTAAGTAGAAAAGTTTTTACAACACGGTAAATCGCAAGCTTGTAAACGCAACCTCCCTGCAAAGAGTTCTGAGCCGATTACTTATGGATTAGATGTTTGCATGCCCCGGCTTCGATCAATAGATTGACGGTGTGTTTGATACCTAGGAGTTGGGTGGTGGTGGATGTGGCGTACGAATGTATCGTGCATTCCTTTCTTTCCAAATCTCCCAATGCAACGGGGCGAACAAATGAGTCGGCTCTCTTCCGCTTGTCGTCGCGCCATCTTCTGCGCCATTGGTCCCACCATGCGAGCAACGACATGTTCCCCACTTGAGAGCAGTCGACGCCAAGAGTCGTCGGGACGGTCCACCAAATTTGGCGCGAGAAGGAGCACTCATCGATGCTATGGTCTATGGACTTAGGCTCCTAATGGCGAGAGGAAGCGGCCTTCCTGCGCCACTAGGCCATGACGTCTTCTCCTATCTGCGGTCCAGTGGCGTTGCATCAGTGCCAACCATAGAAGATCTTCACTCGAAGCGGAGCCCGAAACTTTGTCTTTCAATCTTTAGAACATTGAGCTCCCTCTTTTTTCTCGTTGTTTGATGTTCTTCAGGTTTGAAGCTTCGAGCCTAAAAACTCTTATACCTTTTTGCAATATATATTCCATGTGGACATAGAGGGTATATTTTATATCCTTTATTTATCTGAAAAACCTCCTTGACCCATTGAAATCGACTGTGGCATCCAGGGACGCCGCCATCAAAAAGGAAATCATAGAGTACTGGCTGCAAAGGAAAAGGAGTGAAGGTAGTATGAGTGAGGGGTACGTATCGTAACAACATAGGGCCCACACACATGCCAAAGCAGGAACAACCAAAAGCAAGTGTCGGTTTAGTGATCTTGATTTACTCGTTTTTTTTCTTCGAAGGTACTGTACAAGTACTATCTGCTCGTGCTACGGATTGATTCACGGCTTGATATTTTGTTGCTGCCGTGTGGCTCTCCTGCGCTGAAAGCAGCATCTGATGTTTGCGACCGAGCGACCCGTGTTCCAAGTGTCCATGTCACGCCAATCCTTATTTTGGTTGCGAGAGCAGGACCAGGCAAGCCCTTATCCTGAGGCATATCTATATATTTTTCTTTTATCTTTTATGTTCTTGATAGTCTAAATGATTATTCCGCTGGAAATCCAATATAGTCTCGGCCTCCAAAACAAATACTAAATCCGTTTCAAATTGTAGTTCGTTTGACTTTTTTCAACCCTAACTTTGACCACTCGTCTTATTTAAAATTTTTGTGTGAAATATCAGTTCTTTTTTGTTGTGGCTTGCTTTATTAAGAAATGGTATTTAAGAATGACTTAAATTTAACTGTTTTTGTGCAAATTTTTTGAATAAGGCAGTGGTCAAACTTAGGTCAAAAAAGTTAAATGAACTATAATTTAAAACGGAAAGAGTATAACAGTATAGCACGCGCCTCATCTTTTTTGTGTTGATGTGAACAAATGGCCAAATAGAATGGGGCAAAAAATGCCACCTTTCGCACTGGCATGACACATGTTCCTTTTGGTGCCATCTAGTGTAGGGTTGGCCTGAGCCGTTTCTGCGGTTGGAGCTTCCTTCGTCAAGATGCATGACGAAGTTGAGTAAAGTCTGCAGTGGCTATATAAGCTGCCATGGTGTAATAAATATCAACAACCGTCTTGCATCACTTTTGTCGACCCACAGTGAACTATAATTGAATGTATGGAACAGTTTTTTTATCAAGCAAAATGCAGAGAACAATAGAAATATCAAAGGAAATATCGACAGAGAAAATAAAAATAAAAACGGAAACCAGCGCAGCCATAGAGGCCGTGGAAAAGTATTGAGCCAATCAGCCCACAGAGTGAAAATAAACCAATGGCACTACCATCTGCGTGGATATCGAACAACGTAAAGATGTTATGTGATGTATAAGGAGGGCCGCCTTTTCCAGCCCAAGGTATTGCTGGGCCTCGATCTTGCGATGAGATGGTACGAGCCACAACCTTTCTAATCTCTTTCGTTCTCGATCCACGAGTAACTCGGTTTCGTGAGGTTTTCTAATCTCTCTACCGGATGAAAACAAAATTGATAATTTCGGATTTTCTAAAGTCGTTTTCGAGTTTTTTTTCCCCAATTTTCATGCCTAAATGGAAACGGTAGATAGTGAAAAAAATAAAAATGATAATGGTAAAAATAATCAAAAATGAAAAAAACGATTCCGCCGCGTTGCAACCGTTTTTGAAGATATCCGTATTTAGCCCGTAATATACCGTCAGTAATTACCAATGGTAAGTATGCCAATCTTCACATGCAAGCACATAAGGCTAGTATTCTTTTTTTTTTTTTTTTGGAAAGAAACTATATGATAAGTATTCATGCGTATAGAAGGCAATCAACCACCCAAATCACCTTGACTCTAGCCAATCAACAATCATGGTTGGTTGATTATCACGTTCAACTTGATCGTTTTGTGGATACTATTCTCATCGACTTCGATCGTTATTGTTGTATTTTTCGATCGACTGTATTGTTTTCAAAATTACCGGAATACCTTATTCTTTTTCGACAAGATTTCGTTTTCGACAAAAAAATATATACAAATGAAAGTGATTTGGCCTCCTACTGATTGTTTTCATCCCTAAGTCTACAATAAATCTTGACAATTCAGCAAATTGTTTAGTTATCAACAAGTAGATTGTCACATCAGCAAATGGCTTAGCTCCAGGGCAAACCGCTTGTCTAAATGATAATTTCGCTGGAAATCTAATATAGTATCGACTTTTTATTTATTTTTTGCTGAGGTGGCAACATAAATAATGAAGAGAGTCCCAGAGAAAGAAACATTTTCTTTTTAACGAAACCAAGTCGACGCTAGCACCGATGCACAAGAAACGACGCAAATGCCATTAGGGAGACTCAGTGGTTTCGACGGCCACCGCGCCCGCCCGTGCCGTAGTCGCACTCACTGGAGCATGCTGCCACGCACGCTCGCTCACGATGGGGATGGGTTAAACGTGGATGCTCCAGTGGAGCTCTGTCTGACCCATATTGCTAGCTATGGTGAAATGGATTGATCCATATGCTCCATTGGCTGGTTCATGTGCTTGAGTGGATTGTATGGATTGATCCATACTCCATGCTTCGTTGGCACCGATGCGTCCTCCCTCTCCTCGTCCATTGCTCACAGCACCGTTGAAAGGTCCTAATGGCTAGAAGGGGGTTTGAATAACCTATAAAAATTTCTACAACAACACTTAAGCAACACCGTTAGTAAATAAGATGGCGAAGCAAACCTAGCGGTGCTACAAGCTAACTAGGCAAGCCACCTAGCAATTCTAGTGATTGTAATATCTCTAGTCACACAAAGGCTATTGTCGCTAAGAGCTCCTAGGTGATCAAGATATACTAAGCAATTCTACCACTAGAAGCTACACAAGATAATCAATTGAATAAGCTAAGCAAGCTACACAAGGCAAAACTATGGAAGTAATGCAAAGAGGTGCCAGGATACAATACCGACGGTGTCGAGTAGAGGTAGTGGCCAATCACCAATGTCAATGAAATCTCCAACGAGCAAAGCACACTTGACACAATGATTTTTACCGAGGTTCACGTGTTTGCCGACACGCTACTCCTCGTTGTGGCGATACACCCACTTGATGATCCACAAACTTAATGGCCGGTGCCAAATCCCTCGGAGGGAGCTCAATGAATCACTCACAAGGGGGATCCACAAGCCACGAGCAATCCACTAGTGACTCCTTTCGTGAATCTCCTGCGGGTAGGATCAACTCCTCACAAGTCCACCGGTGTGGCCTCGAACAAGCACCAATCGAGCTCCACACCACCACGAACTCCAAGCAGCTAGGGAACCAAGCAAATTCCCAAGAGAAACAAGAATCCCGCAGCTCCTCCGAAGAACAAGTGCCTCTAAATGCAATCAACAAGCAATATGCACTTGAATCTCACTCAATCTCACCAAAGATCGAAGTTAGGCAAGAGAGATGAGTGGAGGGGAGTTTTCTCAGCCACAAGAGAGTTAGAATGATTAAATGTGCAAGAGAGACCTCAAATGACCGGCCACACACATATATATAGGCCCCTTTGAAAAATAGAGCAGTTGGTGATCAAAACGTAGCTTCTGCGGCCTAACCGGACGCTCCGGTCAGGGGTGACCAGACACTCCGGTCCAGAGCCTGGTCAGATAAAACAAATGGCCTGGCCCACATGCCGACGATCCTGGAGCAGCGTCCGGTCAGAGTGACCGAACGCTCTTGTCGGCCAAAGTCCCTATTCCAAACCTTACTGGAATCGACCAGACCCTAGCTCGACCATACGCTCCAGTCAAGCTCCAGCGTCCGGTCACAGAGTCCGGTTGCCGGTACCTATGAAATCTGTCGTTCGTTGTCACCTTTGCTTCAATCCAAGCTTCACCACTTGCCTCAAGTTGCCAACATGTCGAAGATGATCTCAATATCACATGTGTTAGCATTTCGCAAATGATTTGGCAAGAATAAAGTTAGTGCACTACATTCTAAATGCATATGCAAGTCAACATGAACCTAGAGGCACTTCATCATCGGATTAGTCATGGCCTTCCCTCTTGATAGTCGGTTATCTATCCAAAACGTGATCACACTCTCTATAGTGTCTTGATCACCGAAAGCAAACCCCATCAAGTTATACCTTTGCCTTGATCTCTGGGTCTTTTCCATTCCAACACGTGAGCTCAATGATCCACCATGTCCATAATCAACGTCCATGTCCATGATCATGTTGCTCCATGGCATCCATGCAATGCTATCTCTTAAGCACACTTAGAGCAAAGGATTATCATAACAAAGTGTCATAAATTATCAAAACCAAACATGAGATTTTAACCATCCCGAGGTCCCATCCACCTCCCCGGAGACGCTCCCATGGAGACACCGGTTACACCAGCAATGATGACACCCACGCCCTCGCTGCCCTTCGCTTCCAAAGACACCTTAGCGAATCCCGCTAATTCGCTGCGACAGCATGCCTGAAAGGTCCTAATGGCTAGAGGGGGGGTGAATAGCCTATTAAAAAATCTTGCAACAACACTAAGCATCCGGATTAGTAAATAAGATGGCGTAACAATTAAGCAATGCTTCAACTAGCTATGCAAGCCACAAGTCAAATCTATTGTCTCTAATTCACACAAGGCTATGTCGCTAGTTTACTCCTAGGAGCTAACAAGACTAAGCAACCTAACACACTACAAACTACACAAGAGCTAGTGAAAGTAATGCAAAGGAGCTAGAATACAATACCACCGCGGAGTGTAGAGGTTGTGGCCAATCACCGTGATCACCAAGAAATCTCCAATGAGCAAGAACAAGTGACACGATGATTTTCACCGAGGTTCACGTGCTTGCCGGCACGCTAAGTCCCCGTTGTGGCGACACACTCACTTGACGTATGCTAAGCAATGGCCGGTGCCAAATCCCCTATGGGAGCTCAAACAAAAGCGATCACAAGAGAGGGTCCAACAAGCCACGAGCAATCCACTAGTGCTCCTTTCGCGAATCTCCCGCGGGGTAAGTGTTGGCGGTCATTATCAACTAATTTATACCACCAACTTACACCCAAATCACAGGAACAAGCAAACATATATCACATAAACCTTTACCACTAATCTAGTTCCACTTGTATTGGAAGAAAATATATTTTGCAGGTACTAGAGTGGAAAAGAAGTAAAAATACACAAAGTAACAACAAAGGCGCATTTCAGAACTACTCCTAAAGGGAGGAAGAGCAAGAAGGCCGAATAAACAAGGAATCTGGACCGTGCACCACCATAGGCCCAATGTAGGAAGGCCCAAACACACAACGGGGAAAAGGCCGGCGAGGGGGCGTGGCCACCTGCGGCGGCCGGCGCCTTTGCGGCGGCCGGCGCAAATTTTTCGGCATCTCTTCCCGCCCTTTCTCTGGCGGTTTGGAGCGGTTTTCACGCGGCGGTTGCATGCGGTGCAAGTTTGAGTTCCCGCCAATTTTCCCGAACAAAGCCACGACCATCCATTCTCTCCCTCCTTTCCCTATATAAAGAGGCTATTGCCTCCCTTGTAATCAACTCATCCCATTCCATCCCACTCTCAAGGAGGCACAATGTAGCATTAGAGAGGAGAGCTCCACTTTTATAGTTTAGCTCTCTAGTGTAAGGGAGTGAGTGAGGAAGAGAGAGAGATGGAGAAATACCGGAGTTGTCGGTTACCTCCACCCAGAGTCACCGGGATGTCGGCTCCCTCTCACTTGTACCTCGGTGGATCTAGTACTACTTGGAGTACTAAGGTTCGTGTCCTCTCTTTGGTAATAAGTTCTTACTTCAAGCTAGTTTTGTTCTTGTTTTTCTTGCCGGGTTCGTCGTCCGTCCTTGAGGCGGGTACTGCAGTAGAGGGCCTCGCCGCGGTGGTCACCCCGATCAACGCTAGAGTAGTTGGTCATAGCGTAGACGTGGTGTTTATGCTAGAGGCCACCTTCGTTTGCCTCGAACGCGTACGGAATGAGGGGTAGGCGGTAGGTGGTGACAGCCCTGTCCGTCCTTTGTATTCCCCCATGTCAGTGTTTCGGAGTAGGGCTATTGGCCGGCATCGCTTGGCGGACCCGGTGTTATCCGGTGCCCCAAGTAAGTGGATGGTGGTAGTACTATCTTATCTAGGAACTCTAACCTTAGAAGACCTTGCTATTCTTACCTTCTCCCTTTTGCTATCCTAGGTGAACTAGCTAAGAGACAATTTGCACAACCGTTCCTGTGGAAATACGATACCTCGAATACTTCCGGTGAAAGCTACGGCCGGCATTTCCGTGCGCTTGCGGATCTCTTTTTACTTTTGCGTTAAGAAACGCCAACAAGCTTTCTAAAGCGCCGTTGCTTGGAACGGTCGTCGTATTTGTTTCCAACTCTAGTCCACCCGTGTATCCTTGTGTTTAAAAAAATATAAAAAAAATCTTACTCTTCCAACCTTTCAAAGTCGAAACCGAACCATTCCCATCCATAGGTCGAGCTCTTATAGCCATCACCATCGAAGCCAATCACGACTTCTGCTATAATCTTTGTCCTAGCCTTGGCGGTCAAGCTTATGACCATAAAGTAAGCACTACCGGGAGATACCCCGGATTATCATACAAAAATCCCTTTCTTATATCAATAAAAACAAGAACATGCTTTCAAGTGAGAATGCACCTTCGGGTATTCTTGGTTGCTAACCATTTTAGGTGAAGATCAAGAAGAACAAAGGTACACATGGTACTATGGAGCATGAGGGTTGCATCAATCAAAAATCCTCGGCGATTTGATGGAACACACTCGAGAAAGGAGACCCCATATCACACACTTGACTTTTATGCAAAAGTTCAAGTGTGGGGAGGACGGTAAGAATCTCACCACATGTTCCATACACCAATCATCTTGGTTAAAAAAGAGAGATGTTAGCTCTACCTTGCTAAAACAAAAAATATGAGAATTATTTATGATAATAAAAAAAAATATACATATATAAAAAAGGAGGAACTAAAAGAAGGTGCCCCCCATTGCACCTTTGCCACCTCTCGAGTCTTGAGGTCCATTTGCACAAAGTCATGTTTATGACCACACCTCGTGGTTTACCCGAGTTGGACTCACACAATCAAGTCACCGCCGAAAGCAAACTCAAGGTTTCCATCTGCTCCGCTTCCTGTAAGAACACTCTGGTATGCAAAGGTAAATAAAATGTTCACCAACACCTTTACTCATATTTATATCCGTAGGCATTATCTTGTTTCCCTTGTGTATGATTTAAATACTCTGGTTTTGGATGTACTATCTAGAAGTATATCCATAGGCGTTTTAAATTAAGCATGGTGCTTAGGTTAAAATAGCCTTCTTTAATCAATTTAGACATGGTGTTTAATTTTGGTTAATGAACTTGAGTATTATTGTCATTAAACTGAAGTAATTTATGTTGGAGACAACTCAAGGTTATATTTACACTGCCTTTTATCTTAACCTTGTTGGAGTTATGTTTTAAAAGGCTAAAAAGTTGAGTGAACAAGTTAAACAAATCAAATTAAAAGAAAAATAAGAACATTTATTTCTTAGATAATAATAAAAATATTAATAATTCGGCTCTCAAATGTTCAAATTAGTAGGGTCTTTGTTTGTTTTCCATTTTTTTTTAAAAAAAGAATAAAAAATAGGTACAAGAACCAGTGTGGGGCAGATCTCTAAAAAAATAATAACGACCAAACATTCGAGACCTCCCCAACACGTTGCACAATATCGAGTGATCCACTATGCGTAAAGGACGAAATGAACAATCACCATTAACTCCTTCATCTTCAGCGATGGTATGTGCAAATTTTACCCTCACATCTCTAAAAGTTTTGAAGTTTACAAAATGAATAAATTAAAAAAAATTCAAAACTTTAGACACTCCACTACCGTGTCTTCCTATGATTATAAGTTTGCATACTTTTTATTCCATGCAAACATTCCTCGCAAAACTTGTGAACACTTTTAAATTAGGGAACCTAGATTATCTAAGTAATTGACGAATGAGATATAGTAGGATGACATGATTCTTGCTTACTCTTGCAAAGAACTTGGGATTTTTCTTCTACAAAATTATAAATGCAAATAGCATGTTTTCCTTGAATTGCTTTAAAATACCTACTAAGGCCACAACAATTATATATGAACCGTCCACATATGCCTCTTGCTTTGTATTGCGTTCTATCAAATTCTGTGACCTATTGTTGAGATTCTTGTCATACACCCATGATCGAGATACACGTACACCCGAAATAAAATGCCAACTCTTACACTAAGAGTTGCACACAACATGCAATTTTTTTTTTTTCCGACCACCAAAAAGAATTACTCATTGCATCACCATCATTATGACATCTCTAGTCTCCGTACATTCTCATATGCCAAAAGAGAGATATGGGCTATGCAAAAAAAAAAAAAAAAAAAAAAAAAAAAATCTACGCCAAGTGGCATAAGAAAAAAAAATATGGACGTGTCCAATCAAATAAAAGATGACGTGCCAAAAAGAAGCCCGTCAAAAAAAAAAAAATAAAAAAGATAGCCCATACTTTTCCCAAAGGCATTACGATCTAAAAAGGAGAATCATGATGCAATAGAGTACCAAAAGATATATATATATATATATATATATATATATATATATATATATATATATATATATATATATATATATATATATATATATATATACTCTACCTTCTACACACTTGCACGTCTCGATCAAAGTGTATGCCTTGCATCTCCCCTCGTGGGTCCGTTTTTGATCCAACAACATATGCAAAGTAAGTGTGCCTCATTCATATTCATTCCTACCTAAAACTCCCGAGATAAAGCCTTAGAAGTAGGATGATCAAAATAAAGGCATAATGCAAAGCCTTGGTGAGGAACCACATACAAATATTTGAGCGATCTGAGTGAAGCATTCAAGGAACACGAGCTATCTTTGTTTTGAAACACTTAAAAACCCCAAGTTTCGAGTTTGAGTTTTGCGGGAGATTGTAAATCCAGTCAAGCTTCCATTTTTCAATTACTCAATGATATTCTAGTAGACACTTTGAAGTTCACAGGTGCAGTGAAGTTTGGAATAACCTTTGTATGCAGATTTTTTGAAATCAAGGGAGATGAACCCACTTAGTCCTTCAATCTTTACTCGAGGACGAGCAAAGGCTAAGTGTGGGGAGTTGTTGGCGGTCATTATCAACTAATTTATACCATCAACTTACACCCAAATCACAGGAACAAGCAAACATATATCACATAAACCTTTACCACTAATCTAGTTCCACTTGTATTGGAAGAAAATATATTTTGCAGGTACTAGAGTGGAAAAGAAGTAAAAATACACAAAGTAACAACGAAGGCGCATTTCCAGAACTACGCCTAAAGGGAGGAAGAGCAAGAAGGCCGAATAAACAAGGAGAACTCTCACCATCAAAGTGAGGCGGTTTACCCCCAACATGGTTGAACACTATAGTAGCCATAACTTGCACCGAAGGGTGTTACTCCTTGCTAAAACGGTGACCACGGCTTTGATACCACTTGAAAGGTCCTAAATGGCTAGAGGGGGGGGGGGGTGAATAGCCTAATAAAATTTTGTACAAAACACTAGACAAACTTGTTAGAATAACAAAAGGCGATAAACGCGCGTTTGCTCTAGCTCTACTTGTCGGCAAGCCTCCTATTGACAATTCTAGTTGCTATGATCTCTAGTTCACACACAAAGGCTAAGTCACTACTTTACCAACTAGGTGAACAAACTAGATTACTCTAAACAAGGCTAAGCAACTAAGCAAGTCTACTCAAACTACACTAGCACAAGATATATAAAGGTAATGCAAGAGTGTAGAGGTGATATACCACAATGTCGAGGCTAGTCAATCCAATCACCAAGGATGAATCAATGTGATAACCAAAGTGAAGCCAATCACCAAGAGACGACAAGAGACAAGTGGAGACAATGATTTAACCCGAAGTTCACTTGAGCACCCATCAAGCTACGTCTCCTTTGTGTCGACCTTCTCACGTGTGGGTCGATGTGGAGCTCACTCAAAGCCAAATGCCTTTAGGCTTATCGCACCCAAAGCAAATGAGAGGTACTCACCGACACGAGCAATATATTATCTTGCGATTTGTCGTCCCCGACGAGGATGCACGGTCCTCTCACAAATCATCGGAGGTGGCCAAGAACAATCACCAACTCTTGCCAACGCCTCCACCAATCACCAAGGCGGCTAGGAGTGGTGCTCTCCAAGAGCAACAAGAAAACCACCGGCTCACAACGATCCACAAGTGCCACTAGATGCAAAGATCGAAGCTAGTGCACTTGAATCACCTCAACTCACTAGAATGGATGCTCTCAAGCAAAGGAGTGAGGAGGAGGATGTGTGCTCAGCTCTAGAGGTGTTAGGATTGATTCAAAATGACCAAGAGACCTCCTAGAACCGGCCAAAGGGGTATAAATACCCCCACCACGAAATGTGGGCCGTTGGGGTGCAAATCACGCACAAATCAGCTGATCGGACCTTGCCGGCCGGACTCACCGGTGAGTCCGGCCGGTGGGTCCGGCTCACAACCGACAAACCCAACCGACCGCTCAACCCCGGCGAACGCATCCAGTCACGCGTCCGGACGGTGCGTCCGGCCGGCATCGGATGCATCCGATCGGTCGCGTCCCGTCACTTCGAGCCAAAGCCCGCGAAAACATGCTCTCTCGCCGGACGCGTCACCGTGGCGCGTCGGCCGAAGCTCGTGCTTCCGGCCGAGAGTCCGGTCACCTTCCGAGTTGCGAAAAACCGTCGCTTTGTCGCCGTTCCTTCGCCTTTGCTCCAAACCAACTTCCGTCACTTGATTCTTGTTGCCGACACGTCGAAGAACACCCCGACACCATGTGTTAGCATTTTTGAAACAATTTTCATCAAGTATGAAGTTAGCTCTCTAGGTTAGAATGCATGCAAATGATTTTGAACCTAGAGGCACATGTGGATCGATATGTACGATAGTTTTCCCTCTTTATAGTACGGCTTATCGATCCTATAATCACTCACACCCTCTATGGTGTCTTGAGTGTAAAATCAAAATGGCCCTATGGATATACCTTTGCCTTGAGCCCATTTTGATCCTCGAAACACGCCATGTCATGCACTTGATCAACAATTGAATCATCTCAATCCATCCACCATGACCACCATGCATCACACTTGGCTTGACCAATCTCCAACTAAATCAACACTTAGCATAGAGAGATTAGTCCTAAGGATGTCATCAATTAGCCAAAACCAATCTAGAGATCTTCACCGGCGTCCGGCAAATAGAAAAAGTTCCTCTTCATCGTTGCTTCGTCGTCTTTCCATCTTTCCAAGTTTCGCTTCTTGTCTTGAGTTGCCAACACTTCGAATGTGTCCCATGAGTACTTGTGTTAGCTTACCGCGATCGGTTAGACAAGAACAAAGTTAGTGCTCTCAATCCTAATTAAATGCATATGCAAGTCAATTGGACCTAGAAGCACTTCACCAAAGGATTGTCGCGGCATCCCCTCTTGATAGTCGGCTATCTATCCTATAATGTGATCACACGCTCTATCGTGTCTTGATCACTGAAAGGAAAACCCTATCAAGATACCTTTGCCTTGATTTCCCGGGTTCCTCTCAAGCCGATCATCGAGCTTGACGATCCATCATGTCCATCATCATCGTCCATGTTCATGATCATCATGCTTCTTGTCATCAACCTAATCCTTTCTTAAGTCATCACTTAGAGCAAAGGATTAGTCCACAAGTGTGTCATCAATTTCCAAAACCAAACATGAGATTTCAATCTCCCCCTTTTTGGTAATTGATGACAACCAAACTCATAAAGTTATGAAATAAAATTCAATTTAACTTGAATTGCTTGCCCATTGAGTTTTGAACAAAAGTCCAGGAATGGACAATCATTTCAAGGTTCGGTTTTGGTAGTAGTAGCTCCCCCTACATATGTGCTTCCATGTGTTTGGATCAAGTTGGCACATATGTATGGATAGAAATCTTGGGGAGAGATACTAATACCAAAAGAGATGCTAAGGTTCTAGAATTGGACCTTTGAAGCGTGAAACCATCGGAGTCCTTAGCATCATGTAACTAGACATTCATCAAAAACTCAACATACCACCATGAGATCAACATTATAGGCTAAAATGTGAGCTTTGTCTAGATACATCCTATGCATGCTAGTTGGTCAATACACTAAACAATTTTCAAAAACTAGCATACACCAAGCAATCATGTATATTGAATTTAGATTGCCAATGCAACATTTCATTATGATCATGCACATACAAATGCATAAATAGTCTATGAGCTTGCTTTCCCTATTTGTGTGATCCTTTCCAACATCTTTGTGACTTATTTCTCCCCCTTTGTCAACAATCACCAAAAAAAGGTGTAAATGAGAGAAATCAAGTCAATCAAAGTATCACATGTGGTCTCATCTAGATCACTTGCCTTTCCATGTATTCAAGTTTGAACCAAGGACAAGCTTTTTCACACCTCATATGCATAAGGGTTATCTTGCACCATGTTACAATACACATCAATAGCTCATTTTCTAGAGTTGACACTAGGATTGCAAGCACATAAACATGTCATATGCCACCACTAGTTCATAGAACCATTCAAAGCAATAGTGGTGCCACACATACATTGAAATCATTTTGTTTTCCATGAATGAGCCTATTAAACATGCATGATGTCTAGATGCACTAACAAGTCCTTAGCATATATGAATGCCATGACAAACAACTTTTACCTTGGGTTTGTCGAAGGAGAGGCATGTCATATAAGTGGGGTGCATCAACTCAAGTTGGAGAAGTCAATAATGTTCAATTCTCCCTTTAGCATGCAAAATCTTTTTCTCATCAAGTGGCTTGGTGAATATGTCGGCTAGTTGATCTTCGGTGCCAATGTCCATGATACAAATGTCACATTTTTGTTGATGATCTCTTATGAAGTGGTGTCTTATATCAATGTGCTTTGTTCTTGGATGTTGAACCGGATTTTGGGTCATCTTCCTTGCACTTTCATTGTTACAATACAATGAGACTTTGTCAAATTGGAATTCAAAATCCTTCAATGTTGACCTCATCCAAAGCAATTGAGTGCAACAACTTCCCGCACTAATGTATTCGGCTCGGCGGTTGAAAGAGCAACACTATTTTGCTTCTTTGAAGACCATGATACTAGTGACCTTCCAAGGAATTGACATGTGCCACTTGTGCTCATTCTATTTATCTTGCACCCTTCATAGTCGGAATCCGAATATCCAATCAAATCAAACTTGGATCCCTTTGGATACCATAGTCCAACATCTTGTGTGCCCTTCAAGTACCTCACAATTCTCTTTGTTGCCTTAAGGTGACTTTCTCTTGGATCGGATTGATATCTAGCACACATGCCCACACTAAATGCAATGTCCGGTCTTGATGCGGTTGCATAGAGCAAACTTTCAATCATGGACCGATACTTCTTTTGTTCAACCATGTTGCCACTAGGATCGGGGTCTAGGCTTCCATTGGTTGCCATTGGTGTGGACATTGACTTGGCATCTTGTAGATCAAAGTTCTTGATCATGTCCTTGATGTACTTGCCTTGACTAATGAATGTGTCATTCTTCAATTGCTTGATTTGGAGACCAAGAAAGAGTGTGAGCTCTCCAAGCATTGACATCTCAAACTCATTGGCCATCATCTTTGCAAACTCTTCACAAAAATCTTGATTGG
The DNA here is from genome assembly GCA_015847255.1 of Hyparrhenia diplandra. Lineage (NCBI taxonomy): Eukaryota > Viridiplantae > Streptophyta > Magnoliopsida > Poales > Poaceae > Hyparrhenia > Hyparrhenia diplandra. The sequence continues at coordinate 270,204 of JADLZK010011343.1, read as the reverse complement.
TTGACCCAAAGATAATGCCATCAACATAGATTTGCAACACAAACAAGTCCTTGCCAATCTTCTTGGTAAAGAGAGTGGTGTCCATCTTGCCCATCTTAAACCCTTTAGAGAGAAGAAAATCTCTCAATCTCTCATACCATGCTCTTGGTGCTTGCTTCAAGCCATACAATGCTTTCTTCAACTTGTAGACATGGTTGGGATACTTCTCATCTTCAAAGCCCGGGGGTTGTTCCACATACACCAACTCATTGATGAAGCCATTCAAGAATGCACTTTTCACATCCATTTGATAGAGCTTGATGTCATGAGCACATGCATAAGCAAGCAAGATTCTAATTGCTTCAAGTCTAGCAACCGGTGCGTAGGTCTCTCCAAAGTCAAGATCCTCTACTTGAGTGTACCCTTGAGCTACTAGCCTTGCCTTGTTTCTAACCACAATTCCATCTTGATCTTGCTTGTTCTTGAAGACCCACTTGGTTCCTATCACATTGTAGTCCTTTAGCCTTTCCACCAATTCCCATACATCATTCCTCTTTAAGTTGTTCAACTCTTCATGCATGGCATTGATCCAATCTTCCTTCTTGAGTGCATTTTCAATGTTCTCCGGTTCTTCTTGTGCTACATAAGCATGGTGAGCACAAAAAGATGCTAATCTTCTTCTAGTGGCCACTCTACTATTGATGTCACCGATAATTTGATCAATTGGATGGTCTCTTGCAATGTTGGAAGGTTACATCACTTGCACTTGATGACTAGGATGAGGAGTTGGACTAGCTTGTTGCTCTTGATCTTCATCTTGTGTACCACTAGTGCTTGCTTTATTTACATTGATCTCAATGGTAGTGGTAGGCAATGGAGTGTCATCATCATCAACTTGCCTTGGCCGAATGTCACCAATATCCATGTTCCTCATTGCATTCTCCAATTTGGAACCACTCACATCATCATGATTTTCAACTTCATTTTGAGAGCCTTGGGTTTCATCAAATTCAACATCATGAACTTCTTCTAGCTTGCCACTACCCAAGTTCCATACTCTATATGCTTTGCTTGTGGTTGAATATCCAACTAGGAACCCTTCATCACATTTCTTATCGAACTTGCCCAATCTTGTACCTTTCTTGAGAATGTAACATTTGCATCCAAAGACTCTAAAGTAACCAATGTTGGGCTTTCTTCCATTTAGCAACTCATATGGTGTCTTGCCAAGCATCCCATGGCAATAGAGACGGTTGCTACAATAGCAAGCCGTGTTGATTGCTTCGGCCCAAAAGGAATGGCTAACATTGTACTCACTAAGCATTGATCTTACCATTTCAATTAAGGTTCTATTCTTCCTCTCAACTACATCATTGGATTGAGGAGTGTAGGTTGGTGAGAATTGATGTCCAATTCCAAGTTCATCACACAACTCTTCAATTCTTGTGTTCTTGAATTCACTTCCATTGTCACTCTTAATCTTCTTGATGGATGTCTCAAATTCATTTTGAACCCTCTTGACAAATGTCTTGAAAAGCTCAAACACATCATTCTTGTCATGTAAAAAGAACACCCATGTGTATCTAGTGTAGTCATCAACTATGACAAAACCATACTTGTTACCACCAATGCTAGAGTATGATGTTGGCCCAAACAAATCCATGTGTAACAACTCAAATGCCTTGCTAGTACTCATTGTGCTCTTGGTTGGATGTGCATTGCCATGTTGCTTGCCGGCTTGACATGCTCCACAAGGTTTGTCCTTCTCAAACTTCACATCATTCAAGCCTCTAACCAAGTCATGCTTCATTAACTTGTTCAATTGCTTCATTCCAACATGACCAAGCCTTCTATGCCACAACCACCCTTTGCTAGCCTTTGAGAGTAAACATGTTGTCAACTTGGCTTCTTTTGAGTTGAAGTCAACAAGGTAGAGATCACCACATCTAAATCCCTTGAAGATCATGTTTGCACCATCACCACTAACCACTTCAACTTCTTGGCTTGTGAATATACACTTGTAACCATGATCACAAAGTTGAAAAACCGACAATAGGTTATAATCAAGATGATCAACTAGCAACACCTTTGACAAGCTTTTCTCTTGAGTGATAGCAATCTTGCCTAGCCCCAACACATTGCCTTTCTTGTCATTGCCAAATGTGATTGACTCATACTCATCAATGCCCTTGATGCTAATTGACTTGAACATATTAGAGTCCCCGGTCATGTGTTGAGTGCACCCACTATCCATTATCCAATGCTCTTCTTCAGCACGATAATTGACCTACAAAATAAGATCAATTCTTCTTAGGTACCCAATATTGCTTGGGTCCTTCAAGGTTAGTCACCAAGGCCTTTGGTACCCAAATAGATTTCTTCTTTGAGCCCATCCATGGTGTACCAATATACCTAGCACGAACACCATTGTTCTTCTTCACAAGCACATAAGAATTATCAAGCTTGATGGAAGAAACATTGGTCCTCTTGTTCATGCACTTGTGCTCTAAGTGACCAACTTGCTTGCAAGCTTTACAATAGCTACCATTGTTCTTCACAAAACAAGTCTGGTGAGTTACAAGGGCGGCCTTACCTTTCTTGGGGATATAGCCTAAGCCCTCCTTGTATAAGGATGCCCTTTGGCTACCCAAGCACATAAGCAAGCGGTCCTCACCACCATAAGCCTTAGCCAAGGTGTGATTGAGCTCCTTCACTTCCCTTTTCAAACAAGCATTCTCATGAATAAGCATAGGGTTGTCATTATCCTCACTAGAGATGGATGTGCTAATGATAGAGCTAGTAGAGGTCTCACACTTGGGGGTTGATTCATCAACTAGAATGTCACACATGATGCTTGCGTTGGATGTATCAACATTTTCAACAACTAAGCACAACTTGTGCTCTTTAAGTAGAGAGGAATGAGCTTTATCTAACTTAGAATGAGATTTCTCAAGCTTCTTATGGTCTACCTCTAGACTCTCATAAGATGCCCGAAGCTCATCAAGTTCTTACTTAAGGCTCTTTGTTTCCTTACGCAAGCCCTTGCATTCCTTTCTACTTTGCTTGAACATAACAATGCAATCATCAAGCATGCTTTGTAATTCTTTCCTAGTGAGTGTTTGCTCCTCATCATCACTATCACTATCACTATCATCATCATCATCACTAGTGATAGATTGTACCTTGGTGGCCTTAGCTATGAAGCATGAGGAAGGAGTGTCGAAGAGGGAGATCTTGTCATGCATAGCAAGGTGAGAGCTTGTCCCTTCTTCTTGTTCTTCTTCTCCTCTTCTTCATTACTTGAAGAGGATGAGCCATCACTATCCCACATAGCCACATGTGACTCATTCTTTTTCTTTGGCTTCTTCTCCTTCTCATTCTTGGTATCATTCTTCTTTCTAGCTTTCTTGATGCCCTTCTCATCATCACTATCATATGGGCACTCGGCAATCAAGTGACAATCATCATGGCAACGAAAGCATGTCATGTTGCCTTCATTCTTGCCATCATTGTTCTTCTTCTTGGATGATTGCTTCTTCTTGTTCTTGGAGATGTAGTTCTTCTTCACAAACTTTCCCAATCTCCTCACAAAGAGAGCCATTTGCTCATCTACTTCACTTCCACTAGTAGAGGTGCCATCCTCTTCATCACTTGATTCTTCCTTCTTCTTCTTGCCCTTGGATGATGAGCTTGCCTTGAGTGCCAAGCTCTTCTTGTCCTCTTTCTTCTCTTCATCCTTGACCTTCTTATTTGCCTTGTTGATGAGTTCTTGCTTCTTCTTGTCATCTCTATATGAGTCATCGGTCATCACCTCATCAAGCAATTGGTTGGGAGTCAAATCCTTCAAGTTTGACCTTACTAGCACGGTGATGAACATCCCAAACCGCTCGGGCAAACACCTCAAGAACTTCATGTTGAAGGTCTTGTCCTTGATCTCTTCTCCTAGAGCATTGAGATCATTCACCAACACTTGCATGCGGTGAAACATCTCCGGCACGGTCTCATCTTCCTCCATCTTGAAGCTATTAAATTGCTCAAGCTTGATGTAGGCCTTTGCTTGCTTGACGCCTTCGGTGCCCTCATAGCACTCTTCTAGCTTCTTTCAAATGTCATGAGCTATGGTGAGTGACTTGACTTGCTCAAACACTCTATCGTTAAATGCCTCATGAAAAGCACTCACGGCCACATCATTTGCATATAGCTTCTTTTCTTCGGCGCGGTTGGCTCATTTGGCTTTGCCACCTCAAACTTGTTCTCCGTCATAACCCACACTTCTCTATTGATTGACTTGAGGTGTGCGGTCATCTTCACCTTCCAATAGGCAAAGTTGGTGCCATCGAAAGGTGGCGCCTTCTTGGTGTTGTTGACATGAAAAGTCATTACCATTTTATCACCGTAGGATGTTAAGCCACTCAAATAACGGTGCCTTGCTCTGATACCACTTGAAAGGTCCTAATGGCTAGAGGGGGGGTGAATAGCCTTTTAAAAAATCTTACAACAACACTAAGCACCCGGGTTAGTAAATAAGATGGCGTAGCAATTAAGCAATGCTTCAACTAGCTATGCAAGCCACAAGTCAAATCTATTGTCTCTAATTCACACAAGGCTATGTCGCTAGTTTACTCCTAGGAGCTAATAAGACTAAGCAACCTAACACACTACAAACTACACAAGAGCTAGTGAAAGTAATGCAAAGGAGCTAGAATACAATACCACCGCAGAGTGTAGAGGTTGTGGCCAATCACCGTGATCACCAAGAAATCTCCAACGAGCAAGAACAAGTGACACGATGATTTTTCACCGAGGTTCACGTGCTTGCTGACACGCTAAGTCCCCCTTGTGGCGACACACTCACTTGATGTATGCTAAGCTTAATGGCCGGTGCCAAATCCCCTATGGGAGCTCAAGCAAACGATCACAAGAGAGGGTCCAACAAGCCACGAGCAATCCACTAGTGCTCCTTTCGCGAATCTCTCGTGGGGTAAGGAACGACCCCTCACAATCACCACCGGAGTGGCCTCAAACAAGCTCCACTTGAGCTCAACACCGCCTCTTGCTCCAAGCCGCTAGGGAACCGGGCAAATTCCCAAGAGAAACAAGATCCCGCAGCTTCTCCAAGGATGAAGTGCCTCTAGATGCAAGGCCAATCAAGCAATGCACTTCCATCACTCTCAAACTCACTCAAGATTCGAAGTTAGAGTGAAGGGATGAGTGGAGAGGAGTCTCACAAGCTCACAAATGAGTTAGCCTGTTGAAATGTGCAAGAGAGACCTCAAATGACCGGCCAAGCCACTATATATAGACCCCAAGTCGAAATAGAGCCATTGGCCAAAAAGTCCCCTTTGTTCGTCGCTGCGGCCGGACGCGCCCGATGCTCGTGCCGGACACGCCAGGGGGCGCCTTGATTGCATCAAGGCCCGACGGGCTGCGCCGGACGCCCGCGCGCTGCGTCGTGGGGGGGTCTCCTCGACACCCCTTACCGGATCGCGTCACGGCGCTCGCCGGACGCGCCCGCGCAGCGTCGGCGCCGTTGAATTCTTGTTGTCGGATTTCGGTTGAACGGCACGGACGCGGGGCCGATTCCGACCGTGTCGGCGCTCGCGCCGGACGGCGTCGATGCCATGGTTCGAACTTTTACACTACGCTGGCGCGCCAGCGCCAGCGCCGCCCAGCGTCGGCGCGATGAAAAAGTTCCTCTTCATCGTTAGCCGTCGTCTTTCCATCTTTCCAAGTTTCGCTTCTTGTCTTGAGTTGCCAACACTTGAATGTGTCCCATGAGCACTTGTGTTAGCTTACCGCGATTGGTTAGACAAGAATGAAGTTAGTGCTCTCAATCCTAAATGCATATGCAAGTCAATTGGACCTAGAAGCACTTCACCAAAGGATTGTCGCGGCATCCCCTCTTGATAGTCGGCTATCTATCCTATAATGTGATCACACGCTCTATCGTGTCTTGATCACTGAAAGGAAAACCCTATCAAGATACCTTTGCCTTGATTTTCCGGGTTTCTCTCAAGCCGATCACCGAGCTTGACGATCCATCATGTCCATCATCATCGTCCATGTTCATGATCATCATACTTCTTGTCATCAACCTAATCCTATCTCAAGTCATCACTTAGAACAAAGGATTAGTCCACAAGTGTGTCATCAATTTCCAAAACCAAACATGAGATTTCAATGCCGCCTAGCGCGGCCACTTTTGTCGTGCTCGATGACAACGAGATGCCGCGGTGGTGACGCCGTGGCCGCCTACGCCACCATGGTCGCCCTCCGACTCAAGGATGTGAAATTTGGCTGGCTATATTGTGGTGTGATGGTGATCAGGATGGCAGGATTTGAGCATTTGATTCAATAGTTGAACAGATGTACTAGAATCCCTCTTTATAGTATGACATTCCTAAACTCAATATTCAAAATGTAAAATGAATAAGCCTTGATGAGTTGAGGGTGCCTCCACTATCGAATATAAGTACCTACAACCTGTACATCATCACCTTTACTCATTTCCTACATGTCATCTTAGCAAATCTCATTAGTCCCCTAATTCGGTGGTCATCAACGCAAAAAAACCCACTTAGGGCCTGATTTCACTCACAAATAGGACTTTGCTAGTATAAATAGCACTATGTTATAAACCAAAAGTTCTCTACAACAGATCATAGCTAGCTTCCTTATAGCTAGCTAGCTCCAAAAAGGGTGACAATGTCTCCAAATATTACTAAGCGGCTCCTAAACAGATTAAATCAAGACAGATACTATAACTCAACTCAAGTGATCTACACTCTACAACTAAATAGATTTCCCTTAGCAACATAACTATGCAAACCGGTTTGAAATTGCTTGCTAGACTTTCTTTGCTTTCTCAAGGCTATGCAAAAACACTTCCTTATGTTCTTCTAATAATAATAGAAAAGGAATAATGGAAGTGAACTTAAAAATCTTGTTGCACATAGCACTGCAAAAAATCCCATGTGAAAATTTTATCTTTGAAATCAAATTGAAGTCTCTAAAATAGAGAAAAATCAGTTTTATATGTATATACTCCAACAGAAATGTACATATCTAGAATAAGACTATAAGACACTACAACAATATTGGCTTCCATTGACCATAGTGGAACAATTCATCCTAATTATGAACAGTGAATAAGTGGAAGTACTTCACCCGGATACCTAGTGAAATCTAGGATAACTTGATAGGCCGACACGGCTTGCCCAATTTCTCAACGAGAGGGTGTTCCGTTTTAGTCCGCTTGTTCCCATTTAGATCTCTCCACCACTACATTAGTACCATAAATTCGACACATTTCAATAAGGTAATATATTTTGGAGCAATCATGAAAATAAGGTAAATATAAATATCGGCAACTGGTTAAATGTACAAACCTTCCAAGATAAAGAAATCACTACTCACTAGCAAAATGCATGACACTAATGAGCACCCCCGTTGCTCCAATGGGTCAAGCTGTCTTTAGAAGCACATTTCTCCGTGGTTGGACATTATAGCTACCTTCCGGATATGTCCAAAGAACCTTCACCATCAATGGTGACCCCTAGGATTTACAACGATTTTTCTACTCTATGTCCGAAAGAATGAGTGTTGCTTATCACTTTGTCTTCCTAAAGCTATACCTCAAGAACGAAAACCAGATGTCACCTGCAGGCAAGTCATCCAACTAGATAGATATGTTGTTCCTTTGTTATCTCAATTTCTAGCAATGTCCATTTACGTATTCTTGCGGACATGTAACCTTCAAAGTCATTGTAATTTAACGCTCGTTCAATGTCCCCTTTCAAGTCGAATCTAACATTCGGTTAAGATGTTGACTCCATGTGTCAACAGAAATTACATGAGGCAGGTTCAACAAATTTAAAACAATTGCATAATCACTTTCACTTAAAACTTCAAGGTTACGTTGCCACTCCAAATCGTACTTGAGAGATCTATCCGAATCGGTAAATGTACATAATCCGCATGCCCGCGGATTGGCACCCACAAAAAGCCATAAATGTTTACATGATGAAATCGACGACATGACTTATAGACCATAGCTCTTGTGGCTAGATTCGATTTGTCCTAACAAGTCACAATAATGCAATCGTAGTTTGGGTCGAACTCTAATTACGTCAATATAGAGAAACTGTTTTTGTTTACGTACAATCAATATGAGCTTTATTGTTGCCTTTTCTTCAATCTCATCAATCTGGTGTGCTTCATGCGAAATATTGCTTCCGCCCTTGCCACTTGTTAAACAAATCAATTCTAACACAACTGTTAGCACAGAGCACTATAGGCCCTATAATTTAACCTCGTGATGAAGAAACTGTAATGTTGAGTGACATTCTCGTACACCCAAGAAGGCTACCCACTTCACTCACATAGTCCTCTATAAGATACAATTTATTTTGAAATAAAAATTTATTGATGTAATAAATTGTTTTTTTCTTGGATAAATGTGTTGCTTTGAAGGTGGCGTCTAATCTCATTGAGAGTGGCGGAGCCGAAATTTCAAGTTAGGTATTCCTACAATCTAGATCTAAACATTTAAGTGTTGAAACTACTATTTGAACAAACATAGAGAGAGGGAGAGAAGAGAGAGTGTATTAATGGCGATGGTTTTGAGTGAGAGGGAGAGAGCCCTTTACTCTCATACACTTAGCACTATATATAGGAAAGGAAGGACATTTTACAATCATCCCTTCAACGGGGTGAGTTTTAAGACACAACACTAACCCTTATTAGTCTACTTTAAGGGGGAGTACCTGTAAGATGGAATGCGGCGTACCGAATGTAGTCCTCAAGGCTAAGGTCCTGCTATAGCATGAACAACATCTCTAGCTTCATGATCCAAGTCTCTAGATCGGTTAATCCGTCATATGTCGGGGCCTCCAAACGAACCGCATAATATGCGTGCGGTAGGGTCATAGTTCGAGGCCGGAGGGTGGGCGGACCGCTTTGCCCTCTTGGATGTTTATGGAGCTCCCAGCAGGATGTGCAGATTGATCTCGTCAATGGGCAAGGACGAGTCATCGGTGGCGCCTATTGGGGTAGCGTTGGTCCTTCCCTCGATGACATCCCGGTGGGCGGCGTGATGCGCCGCCAGGCTCTTGTCTTTGGCGGTGTTGCCGGTGGGGCGACCATAGCCGCGATGTTGGTGGCGGCGGCAGCGCCCTTGAGGGTGTGGTTGACGTCATCGTTGGTGCTTGATGGGGCGCTGTGGTCAGCGGCAGCCTTCACAGCTGTGGTGGCGTCGTCGAGCGTAGTAGTGGAAGGTAGATCGGAGGGTTGGCATTGCTGTTGTCCATGCGGCAAAGGCGAGCCTCGATCTCATCGAAGCGGTAGTCGATCTTCTTGAAGTTTTCCTTGAGCAGGCGCTTGAGGGCCATGAAGAAATCATACATCTCGGAAGCCATGGGTGGTGGGTGGATCGGCCTGGTCTCTGAGTACCACATGTCCGCGACCACGACCGGCAGTCCGATGACTATACGGCGACATTCGATGGTGGTGGGAGGCACGCTGGCGGCGTGTAAGGCAGGGGCAACGATGGTTTGAGGGCAAAAAGCGGGGATATTTTCTTTATTGTCTGTCCAAGAGGTTACATCTCCCTAATATTTATAGCCCATTTAGGGGACTTGTAATCAAAGAAATCTCTAAGGGTGGGTTTGGATGTTGGTATTGAAGGCCGGAATTGGGAATTGGCATTTACTCAACCGAATACCACTCGTTTGGATGTCCTCGAAATTGGAATTGGAAACTTAATCAATACCGAAGCGGTATTCACCGCACGTGCACAACCTCTGCCACAATTAAGACCTCCCCACCTCTGTATTTCCTGGCATTCATTCTCCCTACCTCTCGTCTCGTCTCGTCTCTCTCTCTCTCACACCTCTCGCCTTCATCTTCAAGCGCCACCCTCCACCACGGGCCGACGCCCATCCCCACACGCCGTCCTCCCACCGTCGGTGACGCCCCCCACCGCCGTCCTCATCGTCGTTGCTCTTGCCCGGGCGTAATCCATGGGGGCGCAACCCTTGCACGGAGGTGGAGGCGTAGCCAAGCACGGGGTCGAGGTTCCCCATGGCCAGCAGGTCGAAGCTTCCCCTTGGCCGGCGGGGTTACCGCTCCCTCCTATGGCCGGCGGGGTCGAGCTCCTCTAGGTGGCCAGCGGGGCCGAGCTCTCCCCATGGCCGGGCGGGGTCGAGCTTCCCCGGCCACGGCCGATGGGGTCAAGCTCCTCTAGGGCGCCCGGCGGGGTCGAGCTTCCCCCTTGGCCGGCGGGGTCGCCGCTCCCTCCATGGCCTGGTGGGGTCAAGCTCATCTGAGGGCGCCGCCGGGGTCAAGCTCCGCCATGGCGGGCTAGGGTCAAGCTTTGCCTCTACCATCCGGGTAGGGATTGGGGAAGAAGACTGAATTTCTACATGTGTACATCCGAACAGGAATTGACATTCGATGTGTCCGATTTGGTATTGGAATTTCTACAAGAAGACTGAATTTCTACAAAATTTATCTACAACCAAACAACATAATTGGTATTTTGTTCATTTCCAATCTTGACCTGATTTGGTATTGGAACAAATTCAATTCCTGGGTCTCCAATATATACATCCAAACGGGCCCTAAAGGTTTCCTTATAGATTGCAATAACTTTTTCGAGCAAGGTCTTATTTATTTTCTAATACAAGATTTTCTTATAAATTAAAATATCCCCTTTACAAACCAAATCTAATTTTATTTCCTAACTCGACGCAAAATTTATTTATTCTACCTGATTTTATCCGATGGAAAGATGATGGTGACGTGGCGGCGGCGGCGGTGCGCCCCTTCTCCTGGCGCGCGGCCCCCTAGCCCCCCTCTTGGGCTGGCCCACGTTTGTCTTGTGACAGGGATCTAAATACCCATATGAATAGAAATTGTACATGGCAATGGTCTGGGTGTACATGGAGCTCGTCCAGAGATCGGGAGTATGCGATGACAAGCTTCCCTCGAGTTCAAATCGTCCATGAGAAGAGAGAAGCGAACGTTGATGCTCATTGTCCGGCGGAGGTCATGTTAATAATATGGTAGGAAGATATGTTTGGTTTCTTTTGCCTCCCGATGGAGTTTGTAACAATTATAATGTGATATAAAGGAGACAGTCCTATTTGCTAAAAAAATGAATAGAAATTGTAGTAGTTTTTTTGTACACCTTTTTTGCTACGGGCACAAGCACCACAAAAAAGAAATTATACTCCCTCCGGGATGATATTAGAAGTCATTTAGGACAACGACACGGTCTTCAAAACACAACTTTAACCTCTTATTATTTTTAAAATATTTATGAAGATGTGATATTTGTATATTTTTATCAAAGTATTTTTTAAGACAAATCTACTCATATAATTTTTACATTTACAAACTCAACAACTTAAAAGTTATTGATGATTTATATTCCCGATGTTTGACTCAAACCTTGTCCAAAACGACTTTTAATACCAAACTGGAGGGAGTATGTCCATCCAAAAGTAGTAATCGTATTATGCCAGAGAAAAACTTACATTTCATAAACTTGACTAACAATTAATGAAGTTGTATGAAAGTTTAGACCATAAAACTTCCATCCATAGATTTGTGTTAAAAGTGCCTGTAAGATGATATTGATTTTTTAGCCACCAAATTTATATTATACGAAGCTCTGTATCTGGTTCTGAAAGAAAAAAAAAAGCAAAATACTGGACCTGCATCGAATCTTAGACCACGTCAATCAGAAATTCTCCCAAGTTCAGAGTTTGTTCAATTATTCAGATGTTCAAAGTTCAGAGCTGGGCATCAGGACGAACCGTCCACCACATTCCGTTCTCATTCCACGGACGTAACGACATACTCCAACGATGCCAGTCCTCCACAACCATCAAATTCAAACCATTCACCAGCAACCTTGCTGTAACTGTAACCGTTGTCGCCTCGCCGTGCCGACCTTGTTCGACCAGCTTTCCCGTTCCCGGGATAGCGACAGTCGTCTGAACCAGGTCAGGGGGTTTTGAAGCCTTCAAGACGTTCCGACGCCTTCACTGTACTGCTGAACAACAGCGATGGGATGGCTGACTCTCTGACTGACCGTGTCAAGATAGTACAGTAGAAACCGCCACAATTTTGCAGCCGTCGGACACTGACCGACGTTCAATGCTAGGCTGACAATAGGCGTCCAAGTATGGTTTTGGCTCTGTTGGTTGGAACGCAAGAACTCCACAGGACAATTCTAGCATGCCTTCACAGAGAAATACTGTAACGAAGAATGACAAATGCTATGAACATGTTGAAGATTCGTTAACATCACCGCACTATGTATGTGCACCCAAAGATTTGCAAAATAACTAGAGAGAAGAATGATGAATCGCTAAGAACGAACGATCACGCTGCCATGATATTGTCAGGGAGAAATGCTGTGGAAATCGTCATCCGTGTCGTACTTGAGGAGCGCGCTCTCGACAATGACCTCGATCCTCGCCACAACGTCGGCCATCCGCGGCCGCCGGTCGGGCAGATCGTCGGCGCAGTCCATGGCGAGCTGCAGCAGCCGCATCATCTCCTCCTCCACGCGCTCCTCGATCGCGATGGTGGCGTCGAACACCTCGGCCGTCCACTCCTCCTGCACCACCGTGCGCACCCACCGCGGCAGGTCCACGCCGTCGGTGCTCCCGGGCACCGAGTTCACGGGCGGCTTCCCCGTCAGCACCTCCAGGAGCAGCACGCCGAAGCCGTACACGTCCGTCTCCTGCGACGTCCTGCGCGGGTCGCTCACCTCCGGCGCGCGGTAGCCCGTGACGCGCTTCAGCGGCACGTGCCCGCCGACGAGCTGGAGGATGCCGTGGTCGGTCACGTAGGCGCCGTCGCGCGTCTCGGTGACGAGGACGTTGGTCGACTTGATGTTGCCGTGGCACGACCGGCCACCGCCGGCGCCGTGGATGAACGCGACGCCGCGCGCGGCCGCCAGCGCGATGCGCGCCCGCGCGACGAAGTCGAGTCGCGCGGGGCTCGCGCCGGCGCCGTTGCCGCTGTTGCCGTGGAGGAAGGAGCAGAGGCTGCCGGCGCCCACGAAGTCGTACACGATCAGCTTCTCCTCCCGGCTGTAGAAGTAGGCGCGGACCGGCACCAGGTTCTCGTGCCGGAGCGCGCCCAGCGCGGTCACCTTGTCCCGGAACTCCCGTTCCGGGATGGGCGCCGCCCTCAGCCGCTTGACGGCCACGGTGGTGGCGCCACCCTCGAGCGTGGCGCGGTACGTCGTGCCCAGCCACCCCTTCCCGATCACCTCGGCCGACGCGTGCAGGAGCGACTCCAGATCGTACGGCGTGTCCGGCGCCGCACCCAAGAACACCAGCTTCTTCGCGTTGCCGCCGGCCGCCGTGGCCTGCGAGGACCGCTTCTTCTTGTCCACGGTCGCCACGGTGACAGAGTCAGGAGACGCGTCCAGGTCGCCGTCGGCCGCCGCCGCCGCGGATTTTTCAGCCATTGTCCTCTGACACCGAAAGCAGAGGAAGAAGATCGCGGCGATCAAGACCAAGAACGCCACGGCACCACCCGCAGCAATGCCGGCGATCGCACCAGTGGACAGCCTCCTGCTGTTGCTACCATTAGCAGCTGGAGGAGGAGGGGCGGTGACGGAGACGGCGGCGGCGGCGGAGGGGATGGGCACGGGGCTAGAGGGGCGCCACAGAGCCCTGTCCCATCAAAGGCGCTGGCAGGCATCCTGGCGAGCGAATCAGGAACAGGGCCGGTGAGGTTGTTTCCGGACACGTTGAAGAGTTGAAGCTTCGGGAGGTCAAGGCTGGACGGCAGCGTGCCATTCAAGCTGTTATTCTCCAAGTACAGACTCCCGAGCCTCTGGAGCTTGTTAAACTCCGGCGAGATCCCTCCGGCGATGCGATTATCGGCGAGGTCGAGCCGCAGCAGCAACCGGAGGCCAAAGAACCCCTCCGGTATCTGCCCATCGAGCCGGTTGCCCTGGAGGTAGAGGTACCTGAGCTCCGCGCAGCTCCCGATGTCGTCGGGAATCCCACCGGACAGCGCGTTGAAGCGGAGCGACAGCGTCCTTAGCGCCGTGAGGTTCCCGACCGTCCCGACCGGCACCACGCCGACGAGGCTGGACGCCGGGAGCTTCAGCGCGACGACGCGCGCGCCCGCGGGGTCGCACGTGACGCCACGCCACCCGCACGGCGATGACGACGAAGCCGCGGCGTCCCAGGGCAGGCGCGGCCCCACCGCGGCCCGGAACGCGAGCAGCGCCGCCCGGTCCCCGCGAGGTCGTCCGCCGGCGCCGCGCGCGGGGTCAGCGAGGCGCTCCACAGCGCCGCGACGAGGACCACGTAGACTGCTCGGCCGGCGCTGTAGGCGCCGGGCGCCCACCGCATTTGCCTAGCGGCACCGGCGAGTGGATAGGTAGTGATCGATCGGTGCAAGAGCAAGACGCAGCGCGCTACAGGTAAAATACAAACGGCTGCGTGTACGGACGTCGTCGTCTGCGCAGCGGGAGGGAGCAGTGGCCGGCGAAGAAGAAGTCGCAGTGGTACAGGGACCTGATATAGCTCGGCGCCAGGATTGGCCGCGACGGTGGTGACAGGAACGTGGGCGGCGATGGAAGTGGAAGCTAGCGGCCGGGGTTTTGCAGGAAGGAGACGATACGCGACGCGATCTCGGCCCGCGTTGATTACATTTCAGACGGTGATGTGTTACAGCTCGATGGATAGATAGAGAGAGAGAGATATGGCTGCAGCTCGCAGTCGCAGCCGCAAGCTGGTGGCGGGAACACGGCCACGGACGGGGCGCTTTCCATTTGGACGTCTTTGAGCGTCCGGAGACGGCGTCTGCTTCACGAAGAGATGAAGGATATATACACAGAACCCCATCGATCCCTGACCCGTCTTTCTCGTTCGTTAAGTATCAATTGCGTGCATGATATACTGCGGCTACTGTTCAATATAGTATTTTATTTATTGTATTATTATACTGTATCTATCTAGCTAGTACGTACGGTACGATGCACACCAGACGTGGGCCGGCGAGACTTGAGGCAGGGGCGATCACGTTTGGTTTTCGTCAGCCACATGCACACATGGGCCGGGATCGATCAGCAAGGCGTGCTTGTGCTTGGGTAGTGGCGCGCGTGGGGAGACCAGTAGCAACTAGCAACTGACTCGGCACAATCTTGGGCCTTGACCGCAGCACAGCGCCGCTACCCTGTCGGGATCGGGAAACCAGCCGCCTGCCCCGGATAGCCGCTGGCCGCGGCGGCGCAACTGTAGCGGCAGGGCGGACACGGCATACACACTGGTTGACTGGCTGCACCGCGGGCGGCGCGGACCCAGAGAGACGCGTCGGAGGGTCGGCCTGTACGTGGCTGGTTGCGGCCGGGGACCGGGAGTGGTGGTGATAGACACTGGTGGTAGTGAAACGGCCGGCGAGACGAGAGCTGAGCTGGACGGCGAGGGAGGCCTACGCGTACGCGTGTCGCTGTGCGATCTTTGCGTGCGCAGCTACGCCGGCGACTGGCATGGCTTGTGCAGACTGTGAGCCATATAGACGAGTAGACGACATACGAGACTCGCGGTCTGGCCACACGTTCGTTCCGTTTCCCCATCCTATAGGCTATAGCTGCCTTTGAACTGGTCTCCCTCGGCAGCGCGTCCCGTTTCTTTCTTCGGCGCATCCTTCTCTTCAGTCGGCGACAGCGAGAGAATGTACTCAACTCAAAAAGCCCGTAGCCTGTAGACTATAATCGTCGTCAACGGTCTGTGCTAGTTATTGATGATGATGGATCACTCCGATCCGAAGGCGAGGTAAACGTCGCAAGCCCAAAAGGCTCCTCGTGCCGACTCGATACAGACTGGGCCGAACCAAACTGAGTGGATCGATATCCATTAAAAAAAGTTTCTTATAGGCCGAGCTGTGCTGTGCCGCAACACAGCTGTGCTTTTTGCATTGCCCTGTACGGCCCACTTGGGCATTTCTATTACATCCCAATTTTAAGCCTTCGGTTTGTTTTTTGTTTTTTTTTTTTTTTTTTTTAAAGTAAGCCCTCAGATCTTTTTCCCAAGGATTTACCGGCGTTATGCATTAAGTGGTAGCGGCGTTCCGTCGGCGGCGAGGCGCCTATGGTGACTTCGAGAATCTCCAGATCTGCCGGGCCGCCCAGTCCTTCTGAGGTGCTCATAGGGGTAGGGTTTTGCGTCGCGTGTGTTCATAGGGGTGAGTGTGCGTCGCGTGTTGTGAGCGTCCCCATTGTAATCTTGTGTAATTCTCAAAAAAAAAAGAGGAGAGGAGCAAATGGCTGGAAAATCTTAAAAAATGCGACCACGCATATCAAGTTAAAAACAATATAGTAACATGGTGGGAATACGTGAAAATGGGACCAAGTTTAAGCCATTTATCATTTTTGTGTGTTTTTACCGCCTTGGTACCTTTCTTGATGGTCAAACCATGTGTACTCCCTCTGTCTCTTTTTTTAAGTGTCCTATGGTGTCAAACTTTTTAAAATTTAACTAGGTTTGTAGAAACTATTAGGAGTGTTATGACTCTAAAAAGTTTATTTATGAAAATAGATTCAATGATGATGATATATCTAATGATAAAATACTTATGTACCATAAAAATTAATATTTTCTTATATATATTTGGACAAAGTTTAATATTCTCTTATATAGTCCCTCCTTTCCAAAGACTTTTCAATTCATCCATTTTTTGCTATGTATCTAGACATAAGCAAAATGGATGTCTAGATACATAGTAAAATGGATGAATTAAAAAAAAGTCAAATCGACTTATAATTTGGAACAAGAGGGAGTACTTTTTAAGAGGTTAGAACGGCAATTATAAAGGGAACGGGGAAGTATGTGAGTGTGTGATTGTGTCTGCATTCTGGGATTGTATTTGAGATTTTGATTTGTATGTAACCAGAATAGTGAACTAGGTGATGTGTGTGCGAAGGCCCATCCAGCGGAGCTCTTGAGTTCTCAATAGGAAAAAGTCCGATTCCTCCCCAACTATCACGAAAGTTCACTTTTCCTCCATCAACGCCAAAAACCGGACAAATCACCTCCTCAACTTTTTAAACCATGCAAATTACCTCCCTCGAGCGGTTTTGAGGGCGGTATTGCTACAATAACGGCGGTTTGGCTTTTCCTTTTTTAAAAAAAAAAGTTGAATCTTTAAAAAATTATAGTAAATCACAAAAAAAATCATAAAATAGAAAATCCAAGATTGTTAGACTCCACATGAGTAGATTTTCTATTTTATGATTTTTTTGTGATTTACTATGATTTCTTAAAGATTCATCCAAATAAATATAAAAGAAAAAGACAAAACCTTAATAGCAAAATCTTTGTACTAAATCATATCATATTATATATTCAATGTGTAGATCTAATCATGTGGAGTCCAACAAAATTAGAATTTTATTTTATGATTTTTCTGTGATTTACTATGATTTTTCAAAGATTCAACCGGATTTTTTTTTTTAAAAAAGGAAAAGGCATACCGTTATTCTTACAGTAGCAATACCGCCCTCAAAACCGCCGAGGGGGTAATTTGCATGGTTTGAAAAGTTGAGGGAGGTGATTTATCTGGTTTTGACGTTGAGGGAGGAAAAGTGAACTTTAAATGGCAATACCGCCCTCAAAACCGCCGAGGGGGGTAATTTGCATGGTTTGAAAAGTTGAGGGAGGTGATTTATCCGGTTTTGACGTTGAGGGAGGAAAAATGAACTTTCATGATAGTTGGGGGAGGGAATTCAGACTTTTTCCTTCTCAATATAGTGTAACAAATATTCTCTCGGAATAAGCAATGAGCCCGTTTCTATTTAGTAGGTGAAATTCTTCATCGGAGGTTCCAGCTCCATTGGTTACCCTGAGCTCGTTGGTGATAATTGGCAACGAGATAATCAAGATATGACCGCTGGTTTGCAATCGACGGTTATAAGTTCATATCATTCCCAATTTAAGTAACCACACGATGGTGTCACTAACAACAACAATAACCAATCAACAATAAGAAACAAAAACAAAAAGAAAAAAATCATCGACACGGTGCCAACAACTTAGTGGCACAAATATATATTAGTAAAAAAAAAAATTTTGACATGTTGGTTGGTTGGTTGGGGGGCATGGCCCCTGCCAGCCCACCTTGCCTCCACCATTGGGTATGGCCGCCCGGCGGTCGCCAACGGGGTTGGGGGCTCCTCAATTGTCAATTCTGATCTCCGGTATGGCCGCGACGGGCGGCAGGGACGGCGTTGGAGTCGACATCAACCCCTGCTAGGGGCGACTATGGCCACCTAAGGTATAGGGACGATTATGGCTCGAGCTCGTGAAGTCTCCTCTGCCTTAGTATTAGCCATAGATTACGGAAACCACCCAAAAAAAAAAAGTGGAGACGTCACGAAATCGGAGCCGTCACCGCTCATAAGGAACTGAAGAAACTTTGTTTCGGTTCCCTTTGCAGAAGGCGATATAAAATCAAACTCCACCAAGTGTTAGCGATAATAGTCCCAAACCGATCTTTACCATGCAGTTCCCCAAAGTGCCGGAGGAGGATATTAATAGGCATAAGACAACAATTTTCTTATTGATTATATTATTTAGGGAATATTAATAGTGTATATGACAAGAATTTTCTTCTTATAAATAAATTCCATAATTTTATACTAGTATAAAAATCAACAATTGGCCACCAAGAAGCAACAATGGAAGCCGTCACTTTGAGTGGGGCATTTTTGTCTTTGTGAACATGAGACCGTGAGAGAGCACCATGTCAAATCAAACATAAAAAGTAGTAGTAGTAGTACGAGAGAGAGAGAGAGAGAGAGAGAGACGCTGCTGCTTTGACATTTGACAAAGCTGCTAATAGCTTCTGATGAAAAGAGCACCGTACTGTGCAACTTAAAAGTGGAGCAGATCGAGTGGTTGCCTGGAGCATCAGTACGTCAACGTCATTAGTACTAGCACAACACCCGTTGGTAGCGTTAATGCTGCAGCCCCCAACTTGCAACTGTGAGATAACTGCGATGGAAACCGTCGAGCCGCCTTATCCTGTTACGTGTATGTATCCAACTAAGATTTCCTTTTGACTTTGGAACACTTTGGATCTTCTACCTCTTCTTTTTCTTTTCCTTTTCCTTGTCCTTGCAGCAACACGCACGTATTGTTGTTTGTACAGCGCAAGCTCGACGGCAGTGCATTTGGTGAAGTGAAGGCGTTCACGCAACGCAACGCAGGCTTATCCACAGTTAAACATGAGGATATATAACATGATCAAAGTCAGATTTATTTACTGCAACGGTGAAAACACGTACTTACTACTCCTGGTTGGATGACGATTGCCGACCGACCACGCAAGTTAAACATCAATCGCGTCTAACAGTCATATTTTATATCCAAACCACAAGCCACAAGTCACAAGCGGACGTTGAAACCGAAGCATAACCATGTGGACACGGAGGAGGACGCGAGGATCGGATACGCAAATCTACCCACCACGAGCAGTCAGATCCCATGGTGAAAACGATCGAAACGTAGATATCAAATGGATAGATAGATAGATAGTTGAACCGTTTGGCGCCTACCCCGTATCGTATCGATCGATCTACCCTCGTCAGCTAACGTCGACAGGAAAACGCGGTGAAACATTTGCGTCCACGACACACTACTGCTTCTGGATCATCACGCGTTACGTTGGTTCTACACTCACAGGCACATGAAAGTACAGGGCAGCAGCATCAGTCATGTGAACTGTGAAGCCTTTCTTGTGCCATCCGTTTCGGTCAACATCAGTCATCACAAAGGAGATTTGGGGAAGTCATCGTCAGAAGGAGATTTGGGGAAGGCGTCGTCGGTTCAGTTCAGGTTTATTGTTTCAGACGGCACGCGTTGGCAGTTGGATTGAATGAAAATGCGGAAATTAGGTGCAGCTGCAACCAGAGATCGACGAACCAACCGCTTTGCTTGTGTTGTTTAAGACAGGAAATATGGCCAAACGCATCGGAGCTGAGCCTTATCTTGTCGCTACTTCTGAGTTTCAGCTTCTTATTTTTATTTCCTCTTGTTTTGATAAAAAGATGTAGTAGTATTATTCAGTGCACGCGTCAATAAAAAATCAATGGAGGCCACCGAGAGCAGCCACCATGGAATGGAAGGAAGGAAGGAACTTTGGAAAAGAAGAGAAAAGAAAGACGGGAGGAAGGAAAAATCTGGTGTATGTGTATGTAGCACAATTAATTCGTGCCTTGAAAGGCCTGGAGACGGTTCGGCGTGGCGTTCCTGCTTCCCTGCTTTCGAACGACACGTTTCTTCCGTCGGTCCTTCCTCCGCCGCGCGCATCGCTTTCGTGCCAAAAAATCGAGAAGCCAAACCCAAGCCTCGCAGCCCTTTCTCCTCTCATGTCCTCTTCCCGCGCTATATATACCCGATCGATCGACAACCGAGACACCGAGTCACCACCAAGAGTCGTAGCCTGTCGTGACCGATTCAGCGAAACCAACCTCGATCGCCTGTCTAGTCGTTCAATCCAGCGCTTGTGTTGCGTTCGTTGATGGCAAGATCGGCGTTTGTTCCGATGGAGGAGAAAGAGCAAGGTGGTGCCGCTGCCGGAAGAGGAGAGCAGGTGGATCAGCAGGAGGTGCGGCTGCTGGTGCACAGCCAGGTGCGGCGGATCAAGAAGGAGGACGAGGAGGCCAGGGAGCGCCTCCTCAAGCTGCGCCTGCTCGAGACCAGGCCCGCCGCCGCCGGGGTGGCGTGGCGAGCCCCGCGCTCCCTGTCGCCGCTCCGCCGTGCCGGGAGCGCCATCGCGGTCCCGCTCCCGGTCCCGGTGGGGAGTGACTAGTGCCCTGCCTCTTGCTGGCAGCCTCTGTATGTGACCGAGTATCCGTCGTCGCGGTTCTTGGCCGGTTCTTGTAGATATACGTACCTAGGCGTAATGAGCGTGGTTCAGTCGTCGTCGTGGTGCCTGTGATCGAGCCTGCCCGTGCTCTGCTTCTGCAGACATGGGATCAGAGCTTAGTAGACGACGTAGGAGGTAGCATAGCATCATGCTCTGTTCTGTATCTTGGTGTTTGTTGTATATATGATAGTGAGAGGGAGTTCACCTCCCTTACTACCATGTCTGGTGTTTGACTCTGTTTTTTTCTTCATCGGTTTGTTACTTCTACTGTATGCCTGCCATGTTTGGCCTTGTGTTCTCTCTGATACTTAGTATTATCTTCTTCTGCATCGCCCATGTTGCGGTGTGCTTCTGCTCCCTTCACAGGACAGGGTTTCGCGTCAGGATAATCTTCAGAGCTGAAACCTCATCCATGTTTCGGTTGCCTCTGGTTTGCAGGAACGACGGCCGTGTCCGGAATCATCTGATCCATGAACAGAAGCTGATCAAGCCATGGGTTCGAGCCATCCGTCATGAATGAATATACAATCCTCTTCATTACCATTACGATAGGGCAAACCTCTGCTATCCCCATTTCAAGTTTGACTAAAATTATATAGAAAACTATAAATATTTGTGACATTAAATACATACTGTTTAATAAATAATCTAACATTACTCAGTTAGCATATTATATAAATTTAATTAAATTTTAGATGATTTAACTCTATTTTTTTTTAAAAGTGACATATAATTTAATTTCAGATGGAGGGAGTAGTTTCTAGGACGCATTTCCAAACAGGCTAATAGTCCAAAGATACATAGCTCCCCTTCGTTTTCACTTTTCAAAGGGACAAGGACGAAAGAAAGAAAGGAAAAAATAGCTCAAATGGCAATTGACCAACGCCGGCTACGCAACCAGGCAACGGTCAGTGGTTGCCGAGCAGCCACGACACGCACACGAGGTTTGCATAGTTGACAAGGAACCGGACCGGTCATGTTCACGCGAGGTCGCGAACCGTTTCACTCGATGCACGTGGCCGAGCCTGACCGTGCCTTGGTCGCCGGCGTGGCAGAACCGCCCGTCTCCGGCAATAATAATTCAGCTGGTTTTCCACCTGGAGTCGCGCTGACGCGGCGGCGAGGGAGAACACTCTACTCCGATCATCCGCTTGGCCTCCACGTACGTCCCGGCCATACGAGTCGCCATCGGAAAGATGATTTGGGGGCACACGAACACCTCGGGAACAAAGGTTGTCGTGTGATTTTGGTGGGCACGCGAAATAACATATCGGCGGCTCGTGTTTGTGGTGGCAGCCGGCAGGGAAATATCTCTGTCTCTTTACATCATCATGTTCATCCCCAGCAATCACGCTCTGTTGCTCAAGTGGTCAAATGGTCCGTCCGTCCGTCCTTAAGGACAGTGCTTTTACAACGACAGTGTAGAAAGATTTACATATGTACTCGTAGAAAGATTGAAGAAAGATTGAAGGAAATGGCAGAACAAGGCCAGTCGGCGACAGAGAGAAAGTAGACACCCAATACTTGTGGGTAAAGCAGGAATTCAGTAGTTGGCAGGACTTGTGGTGACAAAGCAGAGGCCGGCGCAATCTGGAGCATTTTGGTCGCCCTCTGCGTTTCAGCATTTTGGCCGGCGCAATTGGTCACAGGCTATTTTGATGGATTCTTGTGAGTATTTTGATGGTACCTATTTGGTTTCCTAGGGCAACCAAGATCATGATGATGGATCATGATGCTGAAACACAGAGGGCAACCAAGATCACAATCTGGAGCTTGTTCTAAGGGAATTAATTCATCCAGGATATGGGGCCCTATTTGGTTAATTAAGCCCATAATTTCGGTTATTTCGGTGGTTCGGTTCTAATCTAACTAATCGAAATTTTCAGCAGAGGTTAATACAATAAAAAATTATAGGTTTTAAAGCAAATTAGATAACAATAATCCATAGGTGAAAAATTGCAAAATAGTAGCACAAATACATAGCAATTAGATATGAGACATTACAAATAAATCGAACATAGTCTTAAAAAATATATAATTCAAATATTCAAGTTCTTTTGTTAATTCGGTTATCTAAGTTTCTCACATTCAGGAACCGATTGAGGAACTGATTTTTTTCGGTTCAGTTATTGCGGTCCCGGTTAAAAAAAATGCCATGAGGAGTTTTGTGATTACGATGAGGGAGGCCCAATGGACGAGCCTTTTCAACGGTTAACTGAGGCCTTCCAACTGTCGCGATGATCTCATTCGTGGTCCACTTAGCCCAGGGCCTAGCCTTAGTTACACGATCCGCTATCGGTGTGGCCTTTTCTTTACAGGCTGCATCTCTGTTGTTTTGGGCTGCGACTCTGGGTCCTCTGTTCTCTAGCGTCGGCCCAGATCCAGTTCCCAAACTCCACCCCTGTCGACAGTCGACTGTCGTCTCGCTTCGTCGAGAAAATTGGCTATTTTGCCAGCACCAAGAACGGGTTTATTTGGAATGCCATTAAGTTTTTGGGCCGCTCGTTTGCCCTTCTCAAGCGTCGCGAGCCCCGCTAAAATGCCTTGCGGACCAAATCAAGTGTTTCTTTCCCGTTTTACCCTTCTGCTTTCTTTTTTGTTTTCACGGTGACGACGAAAGCTTATCCTGAGCTGAGCCCTGTTCGTCCTACGGCGAAATCCGAGGCCGCGCGCCCGCCGGCGCCCGCTGCCGACCCCGTCCGCACCAGCCCCCGTCGCCCGAGCCCGTCAGTCCGCGCCAATGCAAGATGTTCTGCCTGATTAGCAGGAGATTGCCTGGCTCATGCCAATGAAGCGACTTGTTTTTTTTTATTTAAATTTTTGTTTTGGTATTCCTGAAAAAAAAAAATCATATTTGGTCATACAAACAGAAGTCCTCAACCAGCTGTACACGTTTAATAATGTTATTTTTTTTAAATGCAAGACCACAACAGAAATAAGCCCTTTTCAATTAAGGCCCTAATAAAACACCAAAAATGTTGTTGATGATCATCCTTTTTATGTTGTTGAACATTGAGCTAATAATTATCTTTAGTCTAAATGTTCACTCCTGATAAGTGTACTTTGCAACTTGTGGGAACGAGTTTGGTGGCCTTTTACTTTATGCTTTCTTTTGATTTCAGACACGTTAGTACCTGCCAATGACTTCCCGTATATTTTTTTTTTTCAGTGTGTGGCTTTAAGTGTTGCACTTTGCACATAATGCTCATTTGCTTAGTGAACTGGCATGAAAGAAACTTATTACTACTCTTTTTTTTTTTTTTTTTTGTTATTTTGTCCTTCCAACAGTTGGTTCCAGATCCAACGGCTTGAATGTTACACTTCTTTCGCCTCAAATCTAGAGAAGTTGACCTGAGCTAAAAATCTTCAAACACAACAGAAATCTTTGGTGTGCCTACTTACTGCAAATTACATCTTATGAACAGAAGAACCGAGGTTTGAGGGACATGCAAATTTGATGGGACCTCTGCCACAGTCCAGCCAACTTGTACAGCTTCAACTGCAATTTTCAGAGTTTGCTGTTGGTCTGAAGCAGGTTATCAGGAGAGAGCTGCTGCTGTCTTGTTTAGTGATGAGGGCACTAGTTTGGTTGCAGCCACTGTTCCCACATCAAACATGCCGCATCATTGGATTTTCTGAAATTGTTGCAGTGGGTTGGTGAGTAATCATGCCAACTTTTTTGTGCAAAATGAAAGCAGAGTTTGTGGACTTCAGTTACCAAGTATTCAATGGATCTCCACCGTAAAAAATGTGAACATGATGACAGTATGAAGATGCCAGTGTGCCAACAATATAACATGCCAAGCAATTAGTTCATCTCATCGTACAAGTTGTTTTGGACATGGTGCTGACCTTTGTTCAGACTAGACCATGTGGAAAAGTTGCTAACATCATTGGTTAGTAGCTGAGAAGTTGACTGATTATTTCCCTGGTGATTGTGTTTTTGTCTTGTACTGTATCACAACACTCCTCTGCTTCTCCTGGGACAGTGTGAGTGGTTTTTGTAAGGGACTGTTTTTTCTTCTGTCTTTACTACGAATCGAAGGTATGCAGCTCTTCTGCGTGTTTGAGAAGAAAAAAAGAGCAGATGACTCTGATGTTCCTGTTCATCATTTTGCAAACTGATCTAGTTTTTCCTGGAAATATTTGGAGCCTCCGTGAGATGCAAGGGCACATATTCTTTGAGCACATAAAATTAGAGTATGACCGGAACAGAAGTTTCAGCTGAAATTCCTGTGACACTGTGACTCCACTGTGGTTACGATCAGAGGTACATCAAAGCTTTTGCTGATTGAGTACTGAAGTGGTGCAATAAGGAACCTTTTGAGACTTTGTAGTGAATTAATCTCTTTAGTTAAGAGGATTTTACGATTGATCAGGACTTAACGAAAAAGATGAGAAAAAGTACCCTCAATGGTCACAAACGAAGGCACAAAAACATTAAAAACCGATGATACAACCTTTATCAGTGGATTGTAAGGCAAGTACAAGGTTGTTCCAACTTCCAAATGTCAAATCGCCTGCCCCTTCCATAAAGCGAAGTGCTTCAGATACAACTTTACAACATTTCATAGTTTGAAGCTTCACTGCAGTTTGGGGAAAAGAGGCCCACACTTCACAATTATATGTAACTGTCAATGACTAACCGTGGTGTAAACTCATGCTTTTGTCATGGAGACACTTCTCTCACAGCAAGACCTAGTAACACACGCCCGCAACATGGTAATTATCCATTTCACACATAATTTTTCTGATTGTAGATGCGTTTGCTACTTGCCTTGGCAAAGTAATAGGCAGAAGCCGCAGAACTGTAATTGTTTGGAGATGTGAAAGGGTTGCCTTCTTCTTCTTGCATGTATGCGTTATAACTTTTGGATCAATCCTTTTCCTATCTTTATTCTTGAGAAGTGGCTCAAGGGCTTCCCAAAGGCTCATGGTAAAATGCTAATCAGACCCATAGTCATACCACCATTACCTGACCTGACCGATGGTTCAGTTGCACTTGTTTTGATTTCATAGTTTGTTTTGTTCCACCATTGATACAAGATATCTGGAAAAAAGACAATAACTGCAAGACCAACTGTTCACGTGTCTCAAAATTTATTTCTAGCACTGTTGTTGATTGAAGACCACCAACGTTGATCATGTGTTTTAAGTAGAGATGCAAGTTTTTTTTTTTTTTTTTTTTTTTTTGAAAGCGCATTAGCACGTACTGCATAGTAGAGATGCAAGTGGTTACCCAAAGGGAATTTTTCTGTCAACTTTAGTTTTGTTCTTTTCTCCATGACATGCCATTCTTGTTCACTTTGACAATTTTTTGGGTCGACGCAATGACCCAACAAGTGCAACTTGAACCCCCTATTGTTGATCATGGACACTTGCATTCTGCAATGTTCTTTCTGTTTTATCAAAAAAGTTCTTAATTCTACTGGGAATAATATATGCCTACTCTGTCAAAGTAATGTCTGCTTAGTTTCTGAAGTTTCTTGAAAAGCCGGTTCAAAGTTTAGAATTCAGATTAGAGTTTCAGAGCTGGGCGCGAAATGATCTGGTAAAGACATGGGTGTTCGAGATGGAGAGGTCAACACATAAACTGACAAAAGAAATCATATGCAAGTACGTCTTTCTCCAAAAGTCGGTCAACAGATGATCTGATATTTTTATTATCTTTTTCTTGAAGTATTACATTGGCACGTACTGTTTAGTTGGTTGGTAGCTCAGCTGATATGAAGGTGAACTAATCAATGATCATGAAATTGGCTTATCTGATGATCAAACCACTTATGTGTCAGCTGAATCTTAGATCATACTCCAGTAAACACAGTTTGCATTTTTTGGTACCTCAGCTGATCTAAGTGCAAATTGTGGCATGAAATTGGCTTCTCTGAATCACTGATGTGTTTTCAATTCGTAAAAAGAAAAAAAAAAAAGAATTTTGTGCTTTCCAAATTTCAAATTGTTCTTAGATTTACAGTTTGGTTTTCTTACACCTAATTAATTTATAGCATGAGCACAATGACAATGCTCTCGTATGTTATTCTATTCTTTTGGAAACTCTGTGCGCTGTCTACCTACCAACAATCCTCTTTGGTTGTAAATTCTCTGTGCGGTCTGTGCCTCTGTGGTGTGCTCTGCGGGCGGTTAGCTTAAAGGGGCCCGCAGCAAAGTGGATGGCCGATCACTGATCAATCAGTAACGTTGGTTGCTTCAATTGACGCCTGCTGGTATCAAGTTTATGGGTTTACACATGTAGTAGGTTTATTTTTGAGTTTACTTCTATGAATTGCTAATACTGGTATTTCTCACAAACCGTACTAGCGTGCATGTTTTTTATTACACCCTATGCCTAAAGAAAACACAAAAAAATGCTTGCTGGTAGCTTTTTCTTTTATGCTTTGTTGTGATTTCAGTCTTACGCGTCACTACCTGCATGTAACTTCTTGCAAAATCTTTGTATTTGGAAACAGCTGTCACTAAGGGAATGAGCCACTGAGTGCTTATTTTGCTTCGCGGAGAAGTGTGGACCAGTAGGAAAGCAATTTACCAATTATTCTATATGTTGATTTCTTCTTCAAACAGTTGATTCAACGATCCAGGATTTCAACTCCTTGAATGTTTCACTTGTTTCTCCTCAGGTCTAGCGACTTTGACTTGAGCCACAATTGTTCAAATATAATAGGAAGGTTTGGTGTACCTGCTTAACGCCCATTACCTATTGGCTAACATTTCAGGAAGACAAAGATATGCTGACCAAGCGCAGATGTGGTTCCTCTGTACTGCTAAATGTTAAAGGTGAGACCATGCTGTGAGAGACATCTATGCTTAAGAACCTAACCCATACTTCAGTACTCCTGGCAACGTGTATGGCTGCAGTATTTAAGAGTTTGGTGTTAGTCTGGAAGCAGGTTATCTGAATTCTGTGAGATTGGGTACTGTAGAGTTGGTATTCGTGAGTAGTCATGTTGACCTCTTGGGGCATAATTTATGCAGACTTTGTGGACCTTTTTTTTTTTTTTTTTTTTTTTTTTTTTAAAGAAGACTTTGTGGACTTGAAGTCAGCAAGATGCTGACCGTGAGAATCCAGTGCCTCTCCCCTGCCCAATGTGAACATGATGATGACAGGATGTATGCCAATGTTATCATATCCTAGTAGGTGTAGATGCACAAGTTGCTGAAACATAGATGCATTGTTTGTGGATGAGATGAATAAAGACCCAGTAGATAGATAGATGGAGACTTACAATCAAATATACTTAAAAAGAGGTTGTGCAGATACAATCAATAAGGTTGTGTGCAGGCACATTACAATCAAATTTTCAGCATGCACTTTGAATAGCTTAGTGATGGAGACAATTAGTTTTGATGGAATACCATTACATGGATGGAAAACATATGAAATTGGAATCGTCAAATCTAAAAGGTGGGTAACAAAAACTTATGGAGTTAGAATAATCGTCAAATCTAATAGGTGGGTAGCAAAATAACTACTTACACTCCTCGTCGTGATCGAATGTTGCCATGTCGTCGACGTTTCCAGTCGGGGAGTAGTAGTTCCTCCCAGTCTTGGGATCATACTCGCGGATCCGATCCAAGGCGGTCTCCTCGCGAGCTGTGTATAGCTTCCTGTAGTGGGACTCCTTCTGCTGTCTCTGCTCTTCTCTCTGCATCTGCCCCCCCGTGCTCGGCCACCGATGCAGCCTCGTCGAAGAAGAGAGGTTGGTGGTCGTCGACGGCCATGTCGGCTTTCCGACTCCGCCGACGCACCTTCTTCAAGCGCGCCTTCTCCTTCTTCTCCTTATCGAGGCCGAGACGTGCAAATCTTGCATAGTCGTCATCACATGCCGCGTAGGCGAGACAACCAATTCCCGCCTCGCCGTCCGCCTCCGCCGCCGCCATGAACGCACAAGGTAAAGGGGAATGATCCGACTATAATAATTTACTAAAAACGTGCCCGTGCGTTGCAACGGGAGAGAAAAATTAGACGTCAATAAGAAAAGAGTACCTAGAGTGTTCCTTATTTATTAATATTTTACCTTTTAATTTTCTGAGTTAAATTCGTGGTTTTTAGAGTACTAATCAGAA
The DNA here is from genome assembly GCA_015847255.1 of Hyparrhenia diplandra. Classification (NCBI taxonomy): domain Eukaryota; kingdom Viridiplantae; phylum Streptophyta; class Magnoliopsida; order Poales; family Poaceae; genus Hyparrhenia; species Hyparrhenia diplandra. The sequence goes on along the minus strand of JADLZK010011343.1, from coordinate 241,239 downwards.
GAGTCCTTGATATTCTTTTTTTTTTTTATAACATGTGTCATTGTTTTTTTCCCTACAAATTAGAGAGTCCGTGACGGAGCCCATTGATATTTTTTTTTTTTTTTTATTCCTATTCTTCTTTTCCTATATTCGTGTTGTAATGGGATTTAGAATCTAAAATTTTATAACTTGTACCCCTAAAATTCATAAAATCATACCATGTGTTTCACCATTATTGGAACCAAGCCATACAGCTAGCATTCTCAAGAGAGAGAATGCCATGCAGCTAGCGAAGCAAGAGCTGGCAGAGGCGGCCTCGAACAATGCGAACTGGAGGAGCAAGCCCAGCTTTTTTTTTTTTTAGAAAAGGGTTGGATTTTATTAATTGGATAACAGTACATTTACATCCAGCCCTCCAAAAGGGCACTCCTGAACACAACAAAGATTACAGATAATAATTCCTCTAAAGGAGTACCCAGCTGGTCCGCATACATGCCCCCATGTCAGCTGGGTCGGGCCTGTTGGGCCGCTACTATCTTGTGCAGGTCGTAGACATTGGAATTTTCATATTGGATTAAAATTGTAGTTAAATGAAACCATAATCGAGTCAAATTCTTAATCGGCAGGCAGAAAAAAAAAAAAGATGGCAGGCAGAAAAGAAGGGTGGAGGTAGAAATTTTCTCTTTATTAGTAGGTATAGATTACCGTAGATTAAATCTTAAAAGATCCGAGCGGGGCTTTAATGGTAATATTGTTTCAATCGGTGGATGTAGATTGCTCTTGCCAATATAATTACGCAAAGAGCACCCTCCTATATTATATATATATAAGGATAAGGAAATCACCGGTAACGCCGCGGGCTAGTGCGAATGAAGTCTCACGGCGATCGGGACAACGATTGTCGAGGTCCGACCATGCGGGCGGCGGCGGGGGTCAAGAGGATAAGGCTGGAGGAGGAATCCCGCCGACGACAAGAACCGCCGGTCGCAGTCAGACTTGGAAGCGGCGAAGGAGAAGATGTCGCCGTTCATCCTGATCTGATCAGCTGCCTCCCCGACGACATCCTCTATGACATCATCACGCTCCTCCCCACCAGCGACGGCGCCCGCACGCAGGCCATCTCCCGGCGTTGGCGGCCGCTCTGGCGCGCCGCGCCTCTTAACCTGGACTACGACCCCTCCTTCCAGGACGAAGATGACATCAAGCGTGTCGCCTTGGTCGCCAAGATCCTCGCCGACCACCCTGGTCCCGCCCGCCGCCTGGCGCTCCCGTGCCTCGTCATCCGCAACCGCGACCGCTACGCAATGATCGACGGCTGGCTCCGCTCGCCGACCCTCGCCGGCCTACAGGAGATCGACTTCAGCTACGCGTACAACGGCGGCCCGCTGCCGCCCTCCGCGCTGCACTTTGCGCCCACCCTCCGCGCTGTCGAGTTTTGGTGGTGCGATTTCACGGCCGCCGTGATGGCGCCGCCGCCACCGCCATCGCTGCACCTGAACTTTCCCCAACTCAAGAGCCTCACCCTGGCCAGCGTCTCCATATCGGAGACCGCTCTTCACCGACCGCCTGCTGTCTGGTTGCCTGGCGCTGGAGAGCCTCCGACTGTACTTAATTGTCGGCGTAGGCAGCCTCCGCGTCAGCTCAGCGACTCTCAAGAGCATCAGCTTCGTAGTTACGCGCCATCTGAACAGAGCAAAAGCTAATCCTGTCACGCTCCAAGAACTCGTCATCGAAGATGCTCCGAGCCTTGAAAGATTGCTGTTTTATGATCCGAGAAACGGCCCTCGAACCGTCCCGTGTCAAGCGGGCACCTGCACTCGAGATAATGGGAATTGTTTCAGATGGCATCTCTGAACTAGTGCTTGGGAGAACAGTTTTTCGGGTAGCTGCAGCTATGTTGCAATTTGCTTTCTTCTCTACGTACGGCTCTATATATATGCTGTTTAGTCATTATGCCTGACTAATGTGTCTCTCCTTTTTGTGGTTAGGAAATGGTTGCCATAAGCTTGACAACCTTGATGTCAACTGTAAAGGTGTTGGGGCTTGAATCTTTGGGACCCAATCTGGACTCTACTGTTGATTTTCTCAAGTGTTTCCCATGTGTGGAGAAGCTACATATCATGGTGAGCATTTGCTTTTAATTTGGATAGTGCTGAATCAATTAAACATTTGAGGCATAGTATAATATAATGTTGCGAGCAAAAGTATTAAGGAGCTGCATTGATAGTGGTCTCGATCACTTCCTTTTTGCAGTTTCGCCTTCAAAAGAAGATGGAAAATGTGCGGAGCTATAATCCACTGGATCCAATCGAATGTCTCGAGCTTCATCTCAAGACAGTTGTCATCCAAAAATTACCGTGGCTTCAAGCCTGTAGTTGACTTTGCCAAGTTCTTTGTTTTGAACGCAAAGGTGTTAAAGAAAATGATCTCTGGAGTTGCTAAATGCCCTAAGGATAGGTGGGTGGCTAATCAGCGCAGACTACTTCAACTGGACAGCAAAGCTTCACGAGGCGCTCAATTTGCATTTGAACGTGATCGTAGCAGGCCATCCCTAATTCTCGCAAGGCTGATCCGTTTTATTATATATTGGAAGCAGGAAAGTTTCCTTAGGTCAGAGGTCTGCTAGGGGCCAATTGCTTGTAATATCTTGTGGTGACAACTCCTTGCCAACATGAAAGATTTTGTATTTTTTTTCAAAACCTAAATTAATATTGTACTCATTTAGTTAAGTTATCTTGATATATGTTTTTTGCAGTAACTATTACTATGGTAGTTGTGTGGTGGTTGTATCATTGTATTGTGTAACAGGCTTAATTCGGCCTGTAAGTTTGGTTGCAACCATTTATGGCTGTTGTTTGTTTAGTATCAATCTTTCCCTCTCAACTCGGTCAGCTATGGGGAGAGATGCCGAGAAGAGACAATATACATAGAGAATATATAGTGCCCTGTTTTTAATAGCTAGCTATGCAAAATAGCGGCACCAATTTTTCAGAAGCTACGTAGCTATAGCAAAGCTATGTCAAAATAGCGTTTTTATAAAAGATATGAAAAACACCAATAATGAAACCAAAAACATGGAAAATATCAAATTTGATGAACATAATATGTTTTTAAGGTTTCACAAGTCTAAATAATATTACAACATGACATTACAACATGGTTCATAAAAGTTTGGTTGTCCAAAATATCAAATTAGTAGCAAATGATAACCGATAAGTAAGAAATACCAATTAAATTTCAAGCACACAAGTGCAATCTAGTCTGAGATTGAGTTTTGGAAATAGCTAGCTATTTAAAAGCGCTAAGCTATGCAACTTAGCACAGCTATAGCGGCAAATTATGGGGAAAAATTGTCACAGCGGAAAAAAAGGCGAATAGCTTAGTGCGTGTCTCCCGAAAAGCTATAGCGCGTAGCTATAGCTAGCTATTTAAAAACAGGGATCATACCACGTTCACTTCCATTTCATTGCACAGATAGTTCAAAACTTCAGAATATGCCAGTCAGAGACGGCTGCTGTAGAGATTATTGGGCAATAACTGAGCAGATGCATGACTCTGACAGGTCCCACTCTTCACTGAATGTTGAAAACTGAAAAACTATTTTTGCCAGTTTGACATTTGAAAGAAAGAAATGCAGCACGCGACCGAAGATAGCAGAATCTGAACAGAACAAAAATTCTTCTACGATCAGATCAGAATCAAGCTTTTGTTGATCGAGATGTTACATAGGAAAGCACAATCTTATGAGCTGTGATGAAAGAGACTTTGTAGGCAACTAGTGTCTCCAGTTGTAGCAGTGGTTGATCGGAACTGACTGGACAAAAGTGATGGAAACCTGGTTGATGGTCAAAACTGAAGGCACAAAAAAGGAGAACATCAAGAAACGATGCATCAGTAGATTCCAAGGCAAGAATACGGTTGTTCAAACTTCCAAACGTCAATCTCCTCTCTGCCATGCATGTAGTGAAGTGTAGTGCACTTCTGAATTCAGATGCAAAAAAGTTGCAGTTCAGAGTTCCACCTTTCACTGCAGTTCAGAAAGAAAAAAGACCCAAACTTGAGATTAAGCATCCCTGTCCATGACCAACCATGTTATTGTAAGCTCACCCTTTTTCACTGAGATAGTTCTCTCGCTGTAACTATAATATTCAGTAACACACGGTCCGTGACTTGGTAATCCTTTGGTTAGTACATTTTTTTTTTTTTTTATATGATTGATGTGTTGTTGTCTTAGAGCTGGCTGAGTGAAATCAGCAAAAGCGGCTGTGATTGTTAAGGCAATTTCAAAGGGTTGCCTTCGTTCTTGCATGGCTACTTACTTTATGGGCGACACAATCTTTGCATTATCCCCATCACTTTCTTTGTGTGAAAGGGTTGTCAAAAATGGCTCAAGGGATTTCCTAATTGCTCATATGTCAAATGCTAACCATACTCCTAATTTACCACAATCACCTGTAATTAGCAACAGTGTTTCAGTGGTCCTTGTTTTTTATGCCACTGTTTTTTTATACATGTCAAAACTCACATGCTGGAATATTTTATTGTTCTAGAAATGGTAAGTCCGAGATGACACTGAGCTGCAGCCACTGACGACTAAGGTTGCACACTAGTCTTGTGCGTTGATCGAGGACATTTGCATTCTGCAACGTGCTTAATTCTATTGAGAATAGTTTATATATATGCACTCTTTCTGAATGTTCCAAGGTAAAAAGATTTGTTCATGTTCAGCGTTGAGACTTTTGTGGTTTAGCTGGATGACAAATGGTTTTGGTAGATACATGGGCTTTTGAGATGGGGTAATGGTGAGAAAATTATAAAAGATTTAGGCCCTGTTTGGTTTCTACAGGACTAGGGACTAATTTTTAGTCTCAATTATTCCCTAATTTATCCAACAACAAGATTAATGGACTAATTTTTAGTCTCAACTAGTCCCTAGTCCATTAGCCCCTCTTGAGAGTCTAATTGGGACTAGTCTGTGCTCTTGTCAGTCGTCAACTTATTTGTGCACTTGTGCATGCACTAGTCAGTTGTCAGCTCTAGTCCCTTATTAGTCCTTTTGAACTAAACATCTTTTAAATGAGACTAAAAATTAGTCTCTAGTCCCATGAAAACCAAACATGTACCGACGAAAAGGAAATCATATGCAAGCATGACTTTGCTCTATAAGTCAGTCAATGGAGGAGCTGATCCTTCGACCACTAGCTTGTTAATCAAGTCATAATTATGGCATAAGAAATTCGCATTGAAGCTTGCTGTTTGATTGGTTGGTAGCTCATATATCGATCATTAAGTCAGAATTGTGGCATAAGAAATTCGCATCGCAAAGTTAGTTAAGAATAACGTTCTTGTCACTATATTGTTTTATTGTACGAAGCTTCGTGTCCTGGCAACAAGAGTGCAGTTTTGTCAACCCCGGTAATCTTTGTATGACATCAGTCAACGTTCCAACCTACCAAAATCTTGTCCAAGAGGATGAGAAGACTTCGGCAATGGACCTCTGAATTAATATTTCAATTAGTTGGCTGTTGCGAATATCCTTATACATTTATATTCATTAGCAATATCACAATTGGCTGCGTGCGGTTTGGTAGATGAGATAGGATAAGATTGCACACGTAAATCTGCAATATGACTAGCTAGTAGGCTTAATGCATGACGTCTTAGGGAGTAACATTTAAATATATATACCCCTATACTATAGTACCTCTGCAAATAGTCAAATTGGTAAGCCCTTGTTTTAGATCCACTCCCTTTAAACTTTAGACCTCTAAACTTTAGAGCTAAAGTCTCCAAATAGGTTGTCTAAAGCTAGCTCAAAATTTTAGCCCTTCTTTAGAGAAGGAGAAAATAATTTATGCATCATTTGTTGGGCACTAATTTATTCTATTCTAAAAAAATCTACTAGCTTCAGTAAATAGGCATGGATTCTTTTTGTTGAGCACTAATTTATTCTATTCTAAAAATCTAAAACGTGAAGCTTTTAAGGACGGGAATATAGTAACAAGTAAAGCTATATATAATATATTGTGTATGGGTTTGTGTTGTAGTTGCATTGGAAGCATTTCTTTGTACTAGTATATCATGCTTCCCATTCATGCAAATCTTAATAACAACCAGAAGCTAGATATATACAATTGGAGTAAATATTACTACAAAAACTAGTCAGAATATCACTATAAAAAAAAAAAACTCAAGCACGACCTTTTCAAACCTCCTTGGAGGCGGGCAGGATTTTGAACCGCCTCGATTAATGGCCAGCGAGATGTTTATCAAGTTAAATCAAACCTCATCTCCAACGGTTTGACATTTTTAACTTGGCAAAACCTAAATTAGTGGCTGCATGCGGCATGCATGGGAGAGAAGCAGGCAACGTGCGCAGAGAGGAGTTTTGCCAAGTTGAGATCCACTTGGCAAATATGCGCGGCTTAGACCCTCAAATGCCAAGTCTCACCAATTTGCCAACCCAAATGCAAAACCATTGAAGAGGACAATTCACAAATTTTGGCATAAATATGGAATGTCAAGATCAAATGCCGAACCGCTGGAGTTGCTTTTAACCAAGCTTCCGGTTAGGATAAACAGCCTCGCAATGTCCGTTCCTAAAATCTATTAACTAAGGCAGACTTTATAAGTGGCTTGCCTCAAAAAATACCCATATTTTTAGAGGCAGACCAGTTATAACAACTGACTCCGTTAATCAATGTGGCCTAGTCCACTCGATCCACTCTAGGCCCATCTTGGCCTAACACAAAGGTCACAATACATATACCAAAATGAAACCCTAACCCATCTCACTCACACTACTACATTAAACATTAACCATGGCGGTTTTTGAAACCGCCACCGAGCAAAAGACCAATTAACCGTGACAGCTTTTATGACCCAAAATAACTGCCACGGTTCACAAAATAAAAAATAAAACCGAGATCCGGGCCCAAACAGGCCTAGATTCGCCGCCTCCGACCCGTTAGGGTTAGGCTTAAGGGAGGGCTTCACCATCGTGGTCGTTGTGGACGTCGGCCGCCGCGTCGCCCGAAGTTTCAGCGCCCGCCCAAAGACTGCCGTTCATAGCCGCCGCCGCCAGATCCCGCGTGCTGCCCGCCGGATCTCGCCGCCCAAGACCTAGATCTCACGCTCGGGAAGCGAGGTGAGGCGGATCCATGCCGCCGCACCCTACCGTCATTAGAGAAGGAAGTCGGGCCGCCGCCGCCGCATGTCGCTACCGTCGAGAAGCAAGTTGGACCGCCACGCCATGCCGTCGGAGAAGAAAGCCGGGCTACCGCGCCGCTCGGGGAGTGGAAGGAGGAGGCTGGGGCGGGGTTGTGAGGGAAAGGGAGGAGGAACGGGAGAAGTCCGGGCTCGCACGTGAGAAGTGGAAGAGAGAGGAGCCGACGACCGAGGAGTGGAAGAGAGAGGGAGAGAGAGAGGGGTGAGTGAGGAGTGAAACCCTAGGGCTGATTTTTTACGCTCTAGGCATAGTGGGATGGAATGGGGCATATTAATTAAAAAATGTCACCGTTAATTGAGGCATTAACCCACCACGCGCTTAATAAAATGGAATTGCTTTGTAAAAGATTTATTGTAGTGGTGTCACCTGGCCGCTCAATCTCTCCCTCTATGACGCGCCCCTCATCTTAGTGACTCTGTCTCGCACCCGTGACAAGCCCCATACCCTCCCCCAGCACCCCCCACCCGCACCACCGTCCTGCCCCCAACCAACCTACCGGTGGCCTCCTCCCTAACTTTTTATTTTTCTATTTGATTTACCAAGGTAGGCGGCGAACCGCCTCAGTTAATGCGTGATTTACAGTGACTTTGAGTCTGAGGCGGGGCTGCCTGCTTGGGTAACCCATTTTGCCCACCATCGTTAATGCTTTTTGTAGTAGTGTATGAAATCAAAACATTAATTTTGATTGACTAATTCATTTTCTCGTTCAACAAACCTAAATAAAAAAATTGGGTTCAAATAGTAGAAGACTAGAAGGGCAAGGGCCAAGTGGTAGCACCGTCGCCAGGTCCCACACTACATCCTCGTTGTCTTCTCTCTCCCCATCCTCCATTGTCCTTTATTCCTTTATAAAGGAAGGTGGCAATGGCGTCTTCACCGTGAAGTTGCAAAGCTAAGCTCGCTTGCCAGTCGCAACGGTTTTTTGCTAGCAGGTTGCTGGTTGCGTGTTTTTCTTTATTTATTTGCGAGCAAGAGGAGTTTCTTAGAACCAACTCACCAATGGGGAGGCAACCATGCTGCGACAAGGTGGGGCTGAAGAAGGGACCATGGACGGCGGAGGAGGACCAGAAGCTCGTCACCTTTCTCCTCACCAACACCAACGGCCACTGCTGCTGGCGCACCGTGCCCAAGCTTGCCGGTGCGTGACCAACGGCCAGCTTGTTTGGCTGCCTCAGTGTAAGCTTTGATCGCCAAGACAAACGCCATGATCATGAACTCACTCGCTTGTGTGCTTGTGCTCTCTGAATGAACGAACAGGACTGCTGCGGTGCGGGAAGAGCTGCAGGCTGCGGTGGACCAACTACCTCCGGCCGGACCTCAAGCGCGGCCTGCTGTCGGAGGAGGAGGAGAGGACAGTGATCGACCTGCACGCGCAGCTCGGCAACCGGTGGTCCAAGATCGCGTCGAGGCTGCCGGGGAGGACAGACAACGAGATCAAGAACCACTGGAACACACACATCAAGAAGAAGCTCAGGAAGATGGGCATCGACCCCGTCACCCACAAACCCCTTCAGCCAGCTCCTGCTCCTCTGACTGTGACTGATCAGCAGGAGCAGGAAACCGGCAGATCGCCGGAGGAGCGGGAGGAGATCGTCACGGCGATCAAGCCAGGACACGGCGCGTTCTGCACCGACGAGGTGCCCATGGCGCTCCTTCTGGACGACGTCATCGGTGCACAGGCCGCGGCCTACGTCAGCATGGTGTACTCACCCGAGTCTTCCTCCTCCTCCTCCTCGTCCTACTCTGCATCGGCGGCGGCATCGAGCGGCGGTAGCAGCAGCGTCGGCGGCGAGTGGCCTGATTGGCCGACGATGGTGGACTGGACGGAACCGATGTGGCAGCTGGAGCTGGAGGACGTGGTTACGACGCGGACGCCGTGGGAGTTCGAGGACCCCTTCATCACGTACCAGAGGATCGCCTTGTTTGATCACCAGGAAACGTTCTGATGAATTGGTCTTTCTTTGCAGCTAAATGTATTTTAATCCACACAAGGGTAGTACATATACGGATCAATGTCATGTTCCTCTTCGATCATCTTTATCATTCTGGACCTTGATGTCTTTTTGGGTGCATGTGTTTGGAAATGCACACGTACGTTGAGTGTCTTTGTACAGCATATGTAAGCAAAAGAAATTCCAGATAATTAATGAAATGGGACAAAACGGTCATAGAGTATGGTCTTTCCCCGTTCCTCTCTAGTTTGTCATCCCCTTTCCCCATCCCTCTCCGATAATTTGCCATCATTCTTCCCCGTCTTTTCCCAATTGGCAAAACTCGTACCCAAGCGGGCAAAAATACGCGGACTCACCCAGCGTGCGCATCGGGAAACTAAGCAGCAGAAACGCCGCTTGCCTCCCTCGCTTCTCCCCGGTGCAAATATGTTTTCATTTTGGGAAGTAAATTATACTAAACTCTTGGAGATGAACATTTTTTTCTCTTTTCCATATTATTTCGGGAGTTGGCAAACAATATGATTTGGGAAACAAAACTTGTCAAACTGTTGGAGTACATGGTTGAGTAATGACTTTTTACATCGAAAATGTGAAACTTCATGTGAGCATGCATCCACGTTTTTAATCTACGGAGACATTTTCGGGAAACAAATTAAATTGGGTGGAGATTAACCCCACTAGACATCCATGGAAATCCATTGTGGACACGTACGTGACATGAATCTTACGGCTTTGTCCCATTTTTCCATTGCCGGCCTGGATTTCTTATATTCGGCTCAATTAGCGCTAGTCTCACCTGAGCTTGACCGCTAACTGATCTTGACTGTTAGAAGAAACGAATTAAACGTATAACACTTCACGCGTGTATTTCATTAAGCAACGAAATTAAACAGACCAAAAAACCTTGAGAGAATATTCCACAAATACCGTAATTATAGCTGTCACTTTTTTCTGTTCTTTTGATGTCTCTCCATTGTCCTCAAGTGCACTTGTCTACACAGTAGATATCATGGCTGTGACCTGCTTAATGCTTCACGTGAGAGAAGGACGACTTTAGATGCATGAACTTAACCATTGATCACCTAAACACGCCTAGATGCTAGTAGGGGTCCCATGTCTAGCATCTAGACGAGTATACCCTCTATAGGGGCGGTCTTGTCAGCCGCCCTAGTAAGTCCTAAATGGTTTTCCTCTTTTGTTATATAAAAGTTTTTGTGCACCGTGGGGACCCCCCATGGTCGTTTCCCTCAAAAAATAGAAATAAACACTCTCAATGTTAGTTTGATATTAAAAAAAGACATCGAGGTAAAACATGATGCTTGGAATTTAATTTGAAATTGGTATGGCATTTATCTGTCTCATTATGAAGTTGGACCTATATAGCGGCAATGGGTATGGCAGCGAGAATGGTGGAAGTTTTCCAACAGACAACACTAGCATTATGGAAGCGTGGAATGATAATTAACTACTTGTGGCGAGTGAGAATGTAGCAGGACATCTTAGGCATCTCAATGGTAAGACTTAGTGTTGGCTTTCATGTGTCATGTACAAATATGCCCCTGACCAGATAGCGAACTCTTCTACCTCTCTTCTATATCTAAGCAAGAGAGATAGAAAAGGTGTGTCTTTCATACATTAGGGCGCAAAAGAGTCTCATAAAAATCCTTCAAAATGGTACCAGGGGAGAGGAAAAGTACCTAAATCTCACCTAAATCATAGAAAAACACCTAAATCACTTAAAACAGAGGAACAACACCTAAGTTGGATCTAGATCTGCTTTTTTCTCTCTCCTACATTTGGATCTAGATTTGAAAACCACCTAAATCATGGAAAGGAGAGAGGGATTATGGTAGGACAGCAAGTATCATCCTCTTTGCGGTGTCATCCTTCAACAAATCCAAGTGCAAAAGCACCCCCCCCCCCCCTCCCCCCCGAATAGCCAATTTTAGGATTTTAGGACTCAAAATCCTAAAAAAATGGAGGAGGAGCCACAAGGAAGAAGAGGGTGGGTGGCTGTATTTATAGCCCATACTTAATCATGACGGTTACTTTACAAAACCATCATAATTAATAGATATTAACCATGGCGGTTAATTTATAACAAATGCCACCGTTAATCTATTAACCGTGGCGATTTGTGTAACGTGACCGTGGAGGTTATTTTACAAAAACCGCCACGGGTTAACCCATTAATCGTGGCGTTTTCTCCCGAACGGTTGGCTAGGCTAGCATCCATTAACCGCGGAGCTCTTTTTTTTTTTTTTAAGACCGCCACTTCAGTACTGTGGTTCAGTTTTTTCGGGTTCTGGTATCGGGTAATTTGCCCAGGGTGAGCAGCGGTGGCTCCCCCTCCATTGGCCCAGTCTAGCCTGTTTCCTTCACTGAGGAATACGACCTGTGTTAGGTGTATGACAGTTTGGTTGCCTTCTTCACTCAGCCCTGCACGAGAGGAGTTGTGTATAAAGATGATATGAGTAGTATTTTTGGTTAGACATGTGCTGCAATGCTTGTATAGGCGGACACAGTTGCATGTTTGGAAGATGGCTGGCAAGATATGCTCAAACTGAGTTCACTCTTAGGCCTTGCTCGGTGGATGTAGGTTTGGGTGGCGAACTCACACGTTAGAGTCTAGACATGTTATATGCGCTCATGCGGGAAATCAAACAACAACTCAGTTTTCTCGTCCACTTATACTGTACAACCTTACGATATGATTTCTACTTAGCCAGAATATATGATATTGGTGCATATATGATTGTCCACTGGCTAGACTCTTCGGCGGTTTATGAGAGACTCGGGGTTCGCCATGTATTCTTGCAGTGCTACTTGTAGACTTCCAGGGAAGGTCCAAGAGTAGTGGGTGTTGGGTGCCTCCGGCGTGCCCGGCCCCGACATTTGTGCTCGTCATGATGCTATCGATCGAAAAAATAGAGCTCATCCGGTTGGACGGGTGTTTAGTTGGTGAAATATTTTGGGTTCGCTACTGTAATATTTTTTTATTTGGTAATTATGGTCTCATCATGAACTAACAAGGCTCAAAAAGTTTGTCTCGTATTTTAAGTCAAACTGTGTATGCGTCAAGAGATTTGATGTGACGGGTATTATAAAGCACGTTTTTGGGTTTATTTTTTTCTCGAACTATACACCCCTAGTTCTGCTAGTAGCCACCACGAATTGAACCCTTTTCTTCTCTTGTGCTAATCACCTAATCTGAATGTTGGCATCACTTGTTTTTTATTTCATTGCGTAGAGCATATTGTTGCCGGCCTTAATTACCAAACTGTAGATTATATATATGCCACGCGAACAATGTCATTTCTGATGTCATGATGAGGTCTGAGTCTGTCCAATATGCCAATATGGTCATAGGTTCCTAGGGCTAGGAGTAGTTTCTTCTAATCCAAAGGAAAAAAAAAAATACTCCGTCGCTCTCACGGCCAGTTTCATCTGCGATGCAATACTTTTCAGTTCCATACCGAAGCTGGACATCTCTGCACAATGTAGTTGTCAAAGTCGTCGACATCCATTTCTTCTAAGTGTATTAAGATCAAAGTTTGGTTTGATACTGTGGACTTATGAAATTCCCATGATGACCATATATAATTCTATACAACGGCTCCGGTCGTCCTACACAAATTAAATGCCGTCAAAGTTTTTCATCACACAAGAAAATGATGGTAGACCATATACATATCAAAACTAAATCTTTTCACACGTCTACTCCCTCCGTCCCTAAATGTTTATCGCTTTGTTTCGGTTCCCGAGAAACAACTTTAACTAAATATATATTTAAAAATATTAATATTTGTGATACATAATAAATATCATTGAAAAGATATATAAATCTAGTTTTTTAATAAATCTATTTAGAGACATAAACATTACACATATTTTATATAAATCAAGGCAAACTTGTGGCATGGACACCAACGGCGACAAACATTTAGGGGACGGAGGGAGTATGTGCGTAAGGGTTTGTGATGTGACCACATCACCGGCGGACAATTCATTCGTACGATAAACTAAAGCAAAGATGGTAATTGTATAGCCTATCTATGGTAACATAACTGAAGACAGGTGGGATGCAAGAATGTGAAGCACTACTAGCAATTGGAATTTCCTAACGGTTTCAAATTTTTAGATAGTTATTGTATAAACCGTCATGGTAATATCAGTTATCTTGACACTGTTTCTAAAACACATAGAAAATTTAAAACCGGGATGAAAATTCTAGATTGATCTGTGAGTACAAGTAACCAATGAGATATTAATTAGACAAGATATTAATTAAACGTATGTGGTATGCATCACAAATGGGCTATTGGGGTGTTTGAGACTGCTCCACGAACATCACAAAAACCTAGAGTTTGTATAGCACTCTTTTAGGTGCTCCCACAACTCCATATTTTTTTTTTCTCGAACCGAGTGCGTAGAGCTAAAAAAACTGTTTGGCTAAAAATATGGAGCGGAGCAGACCCAAACACCCCTAGTACATCAAAAAAAAAAATTAAAAAAGGAAATGGTGACAACCGTCGTCTTAGTACACGAGTCATGCAGCTTAGAAATGAATATGTTATAACGTTCAATATGCACAAACTACGACTAACAAGTAACCTTCATGCGTACACTTGCATGGTCTTATCTTGAAGTTGAATGTAAGCATTTCTTATTCCTAGTATCATGTCGTATACCCTACCATGCATACAAATCTTAACTACCAAAAAAGATATCGTCATAGAAATGAATGAAGAAATTAGAGAAGCTGTAAACAAAGGTTCAGATCAGAAACACCAGTAATTGATCATGGACTAGTTCGTACCCTCGGCCCTTGGCCCTTATATGACTAATTAACCATCAAGATGACTGAAACAATATCCTCTGATCAAATCAAATCAAATCAAATAAAAGCGCTTCATGTAGCAGCCCGTGCAAAGCAAGCGAAAGGGACCCACGAGCAGCAAGCCATGCAACCAGGCCCAGGCCAAGCGCAACACGACGTAGGGTGGGGCCGCCCATCCAAAGCTCTCTACCGACCTGGCGACCCCGCCGTCGTCTTCTCAGCTCCCTCCTCGTCCTTTATAAAGGAAGGTAGCAATGGCCGGCGTCTCCATGCCTATCTTAGCTTAGCTACCTACTACTACTTCCCACATCAAGCAAAGCTACGACCACGAGCTTTTCTTACCAACTGAGCAATGGGGAGGCAACCGTGCTGCGACAAGGTGGGGCTGAAGAAAGGGCCATGGACGGCGGAGGAGGACCAGAAGCTCGTCACCTTCCTCCTCACCAACGGCCACTGCTGCTGGCGCGCCGTGCCAAAGCTTGCCGGTGCGTGACCAGCGGCCAACATGCATGTTTGGCTTCCACAGCGTAAGCTGTGATCGCCAAGAAAGTCGCCATGATCATGAACTCACCCGTGTCGTGTGGTTGTGCTCTCTGAATGAATGAATTACAGGACTGCTGCGATGTGGGAAGAGCTGCAGGCTGCGGTGGACCAACTACCTCCGGCCGGACCTCAAGCGCGGCCTGCTGTCGGAGGAGGAGGAACGGACGGTGATCGACCTGCACGCGCAGCTGGGCAACCGGTGGTCCAAGATCGCGTCGCGGCTGCCGGGGAGGACGGACAACGAGATCAAGAACCACTGGAACACGCACATCAAGAAGAAGCTCAGGAAGATGGGCATCGATCCCGTCACCCACAAGCCCCTCGATCAGGCGGCTCCTCCTCCACTGACTCAGCAGGAGCAGGACACCGGCGGATCGCCGGAGGAGGAGTGGGAGAAGGCTGTCACCATGGCAGCTAAGGCGCCAAGCGTCGGGCACGAGACGACGTTCTGCACCGACGAGGTGCTCATGGCGCACCTCCTTGACGACATCATCCTGCCACCCGCGACGGCTTCTTCTCCGGACACTTCGTCCTCCTCCTCGTCCCGGTCATCTTACTCGGCCCTGGCGCCAGCGGCGTCGTCGAGTGGTGGCAGCAGCATCGCCGACGGCGAGTGGCCGCCACAGATGATGGAGTGGCCTGCTGAATCCATGTGGCTGGACGGCGTGCTGACCGGCCCGGCGACGGCGTGGGAGTTCGAGGACCCCTTCGTCACGTACCAGAGGATAGTTCTGTTCGAACAGGAACAAGATCACCACGAGACATGGAACAACGATGGCAGGGTTGAGCTCTTCTGAACCACTACACTACTAGCTCGTCATTAGTTTCTAGTCAAAATTTCATCACCGGCAGGTGTACGCGATCTAGTTTAATTTGTGACGCACAGACAGTACCAACCAGCATTCACAGTCGTTGGAAATAAATAAGAAAAGGAGATGAAGTGGTTACTGGTTGCACCATAGTGCTGTTTGGTATGCACAGATTGGAGACCTCCTGCACGCATCATCCTGTAAAAGTAAAAAGATTTGGATAATGCACGAAATGGGAGAATCTTTCCGTGGAATTTTGTTTTTGGACAATGCAAGACCTCTACGTTGAAAATGGGAAACCAAACCACTTTGTACTGCAAGTACCCTAATTTCTACTACAAAGACGTTTCCATGGCTCTCATATTATTACCCTTTAATTCAACCCTGATAGGGACTGTCGATTACATACGTTTCCTCTCTCTTTCTTCAGTGCCGTTCTGCACTACATGTCACTGTAAATGGAAGAAAATTCAAGGAGAATCAAACGAAAGTGGCCTACTACAGCGTCAACATAAATTGAGCACGCATTAGTTTACCATGACGCAGGGCACTTCAGGTTAAGACAGGGGCAGATCGCATGAAAAATCTGAAATGTGTGCTACATAGAAAATTCAATCATTCTGAAGTCAAATGCGGATCCGGCCTATATATTCATCTCAGATTCCATTTTGTACTGTTGTAGCTGCAGTACGTACAAGTATTTTCCATGCTTCACTTCTTCACTGTCGACCTTTCCAAAAGCTACAATCTAGTTAAGATATCCTACGAGAAAGTGGTCTGAAAAAAAAATAGTAGCAGAAGTATGGCTGTGTTTAGTTGCTGAAACTGGAAATACAAACTCACTGTTCACCTATCACGTCAAATCTTTTTTTGCCTCACGTAGGGAAGCACTAAATGTAGGTAAATAAAAAAACTAATTACGTAGTTTTGATGTACACGACGAGATCTTCTTTTTGAGCCTAGTTACGCTATGGTAGGATAATATTTACCACAAACAAACAAAACGTGCTACAGCTTACTTTTTGATTCGAACAGTGTTTTTCTCACCTTTTCTCACCAACTATCTTTTACCAGGAAAAATGTATGGAAAAACAGCTTTTTTACTTTGAACTTTGGTTGCGCATGCGTCGCGGTGCTTCTTCTCATATTCTGGACACTTCCAAGGCAGGCCCAGTGGATGGCCGACACGTGTGCCTCTGACATTTGTGCGCCTCATGATGCAACATGCAGAGAAAAGAACGGGAGAAATGGAAAACGCAGGCTTTGTCCCACAATCCACTAGACGGCAACCTCAAAAGCATGGCTGCGTGTCGATCGACTTGGATTTGTGGCCAAGGCGAGTTCAGAAAGGGTGAAAGATTTTATGATATGACACATGCTATTGCTATGTTTGTCTTCATTGATGTATAGTGGATTCGCTTGCAGCATTAGTGTTTTGCTAAATAAGCGTAGAAGTTGTGGGGAACAGTACCCTTACTACTACCCAATCGGTGTCACCACCATCCGTGTCGGGTTTGATTGAACCGACACTGATGACCCTTCATTGCCGTCTCTTTGCTTCAAAATCCAAAAATGACGTGACTGTACGTCCAACATCCAGCAGTGAAAGTCCACATCACTGCCGGCTCTAAGATATTATGGTTTTATGATTGAAATGGCAAACATATACAAGTGTTTGAAGTATATAACTTGTGAGTTAAGATGTTAATCACATCTTTCCTTAAGTCCAAGAATACTAGGCGAACAAAGTGAAGTGAGTCCTGTGGTGAAAGACTGACAAAGAAGTGGAGGAAAAACAACAAAGACATGGACCCACCGGACGATCATTGCACATCATCACTGGAGCATTGTCAATGCAGTTGGCAATCATGTGAACAGAAGCTTGCTTAGTGCAGTATTTGTATAGCACTTGCATTTGAATGGAAAAAAAAGATTGGTGGAGCACAGTGGACAACAGTGGTGTTGAAAACAGGAGCTAGACGAAAATGCCACAATGATATAACTTCACAATGATCACCCATACAAGACTAGCCCCCTATCCAACGTGAGACTTTTTATATTTTAATTCTTTTTTAAATAAATATTTTAATATCAAATGTATAAAGCCTCCTCGGTAGAATATTAAGTTCCTGATATTTTAAATCATTTTTTTGAACATCGTAACAATATCTAATGTAAAAACTCAAAACTAAAAACATATAGATTTCATTGAGTGCTACAATTTTAGTTTAAAAAGTGTCTTTCTTTGACAACATACAAAAAAGATATTAATTTTTAATGTGACAAGTACGCGATTATTATGGTGCTGACATTTAATATAATCTTTTGAGCACCTTAACATCGTAAAAAAAAAAAAAAAAACGTCAAAACTAGAAAGACATACAATTTTCATATAAAAATCATCTTCATCCAACGTCATATTGAAGTATTATGATTTTTCAAAAATTCAGTGGCGCAAAAACATTTCGATGTTAGAAACACCGTGCAATGTTGTACCTTGTCTTGCGCATATCCGTGCAATGTTGTACCTTGTCTCGCGCGCATATGGCGCGACCAAAGGGGCTATCTTATGTAAAATCTTTTCTGAGACGGTTAATATTAGAATATTTATTAAAAAATAATTAAGATATAAAAATCTCCACCCACCGCAGGATCCACCTATAGTTAGCAGGACTTTGCACTTGCAATCTGCAGCATGATTCGCACAAGCGATGACAATGGGCATAAGGTCTCTAGGATGGACGCGCAGGCGAGGACAATATTGGGCATAAGTTCTCTAACTGCATTTAGCATGGACTTCACCATAAGCGTGTTTGGTTAAAGCCTGGAATACTAACGGGCCAGACAACTGGTTTACTCCCAGGCTAATAAAATCAACTGTTTGGTGCTACATACCACTGCCGGTCGTTACTCAGATTAAATTCAAAACTACGTACTATATCAACCTCAGTGGACGGTAGCACGCGTGTCTACAAATCGCCATTACTTTTAGATCCAAAAACAAAGCGGGAGACAAGCTAAGACCTACTCCCTCCGTCTCAAAATAGTTGTCGTTTTTGGATGTTCGTCCACCAACTTTGATTCGATTTGTATAAAATACGTGCAATGTTTAAATTTCGAAATAAATTTGTTAAAAACTAGACTTAAAGATCTTTCCGATGATACTAATTACTTAGCATAAATATTTGTATATTTTAAAAATAAAATTGTTTTTACCGGGGAAGAAAAACGACAACTATTTTTGAGACGGAGGGAAAGTAGTACTACAGCAACATTCACATTCATATCCACTACATACACTTCTGGAAAAAAAAAAATCTTTCGTGCAACAAAGCCGACATTCAGAAATCCAACTCCCTTTTTTTTTTGCCTGGCTGGCTATTGTTATGCTGTCAGCAGCAGAAATTTTGGGGACCGAAAAAAAGGTGCAACGAGTGGCGGGGATAAAGAATAAACAACCAGATCAGGATATGCTCCATGGCCCCAGGCGATCCATGGACATATATAGGACATGAACTGGACGCATGCATCTCTACCTTTTCATGGTGGATGGTGCTGACTCATCATTCCCACATTACACTTTGCCTCAGCAAAGATTTGACTTGACACTATAATCCCTGCAGATTGCAATGCAACCCTACCACTCCATTTCGGATCGAGCAACACCTGCCGGATCATCAGTTGTTGTCATGGTGATTAGCAGGATCGTGATAAAAAAAAGATTAGCAGGATCGAGATCCGCCCGCGCGCAATGATTGACCTAACCTCGCTAACCGCCCACCACTCGGTCGCTCGGTGACGATGGCGGAGACGTACGGTGACGACGAGGAAAGGAAAGGAAAGCCGCCGCCTGTGTCCCGCAACACGGACGAGTGTGCCGGCGACTGACGCGTCGCGGTAGGAGCTCCCGGCGGTGGAGGGAGGGGCCGGGGAGCATTGCCCAGCCCTTGCTGTGTGGCGACGTAGACGTTGCGCCGGCCGGCGGTGGCGCGTGTCGACGGCGCACGGGCCGGCCGATGGTGCCCCGCGGTCACCACCACCCGCCCTTGCGCGCGCTAGTGGATGGACCCGCGCAGCGGTTGGTGGGCCGCGCACGGGCGCATTTTCTGCGTCACTCGCACGTCGCCGTCCTGTTTCACGGGCCGGCCTCGCTGGCGCCTCACTTTGTACCGTGTGTTGGGCCCGTCCTGTTTCACGGGCCGACCTCGCTGGCGCCTCACTTTGTACCGTGGGTTGGGCCGTCCAGTTTCACGGGCTGGCCTCGCTGGCGCCACACCTTGTACGGTGGCTAGGGAATCCAGAGAAGCCCATGCGGGGAACGCCCAGGCCCAGCAGACTGAAAGCGGTTGGGAGCCCAGAAAACTCAAGTTTCCCGGGAAGAGTGATGACTTCATCCAAATCGAAAGGTCATTGCTTCTCTCAGAAAGACGAATGTTCAAGCACAATTTGAAAGGCAATTCATGCATAGCTAACTCGCAATTCTGGTAGCAACAATCAGCAGAGGACGAAGGCGTTTTATTGTTTATATAAGAGAAATTAATTACCACATTTTTAATGAAACAAATCCACTGCCAGTCTATCAAATTACCTGCAGAAAAAAAAAAGTGAAAGCCGTCAGGAACGTCAACCAACTCAATATGTCAAAACAATAACTATCAAATGTTCCCTCTACGAAAGAAACATTCCAAACCTTGTGATGGCTGACTTACATCCTACTACTAAAAAGAAGCGAAAATCTTATTTTATTTATTTATTTATTTGTCGCTTTGGCCTGCCATAGTACATGTGGCTAGGACAACCCCCGCAGTTTGCATGCTAAGAATAGGAAACTAATATTTTCATCCCACCAGATTTGCATGAATATATGCAATAAAAAAAAAAAGATAACGTGTGCATGATGAATAACTCCGACCCTATTTTAGATGAAAAAAACTTAAAATGAATATGATCGAATCTAAAAAGAAAGGATTGAAAAATTCATGGTAGGAATAAAAATTCTCTGGTATGAAAGATGTACTCCCTTGGTTCCACAAAACATGCAATTCTCACATTCGGAGGAGTCAATCATAGCAAACTTTGACTAAAATTATTTGAAAAAGTACAAACATTTATGAGACAAAATAAGTACATTTAGATTGGTTTTGAAATATATTTTAATAATAAATTTGTTCGAGTCATAATAAAGATGACATCGTTTGACTAGCACACTTCCTATAATTACTTGTTTTTTTTTGAAACGAGTGTACGATCGACTCTATCTAGAAAAAATCTCCCATACAAAACACATTAGATAGGAAAAAATATAAGGAAGAAGATCTAATCAAATATTTAGTACACGATAGATTAGAATGGATAGACACAAGTGAACGCAAGAAATATGATTAGACCATCGAAAAAAATAGAAGAAAAAAAAACTAAACAAATCTCTATGGATTCGATTTGGTTCTATTAAAAATTCAATGCCGCTAATAAGAAAATTGAAAAGTTTTGCGGCATACGTTCCACCTCAAGCGGTCCTGAGCTTGATGCCGAGCAAGAATGAGAGAGCGTTGTATTAGCAATCATGAGCTTTGATGAATGTAGCTAACCGCATCCCCGATACCGATTCACTTTGCCTTCCTAGAATTTGTATCCACACTATGCACACATTCTAAAAATCAAAAGTATTATTTATGAATTATAGTTGAACAAATAAAAATTTTATTCAGGTTTCTTGCTTCAAGAAAGAATTATAGTTGACATGCAATTAGTTCGACATGTCTATAATTTTTATGGTATATGCACTGGTGATTTTAAAAGGATGAGAATAATGGGGATCAAGCAAACTCGTGTTCGAAGAAAGAAAGTTTTCTCTCATACAAAGTATAATGATCTAAACTGTTGAGAAACAAATGTAGCAAAAATTGTAAGCATAGGAAATACAAAATCTAAGGCCTATAACGTGGTATATTGTTGTTTTTTTGTCACACAACTATTATGAGTATAAATGTCATTTCTTACTGGAAGCATGTAATCTTATTGAACGGAAGTGTCAAATGAGCAATATACAAATTAACACCCGTAGCAACGCACGGGCATGATCCTAGTCAATGAGGATTTGTCAAATCATTTGAGGAATCAGCAAGAAAAGAATAGAACTGGTTGAGGAGCATCCAATGATCCAAAACCTTGCAACCACTGCTGGCCATCTGTTCTTCCAAATGTCGTTTTACGGCGGTCTTTTTGAGATGTAATTAAAACAGAACTACTCAAAACAACATAAGCCAATACTGTGCACATGCTGCCAATGAGAACACCATAGAGAACAAGTTTTACTCTTGCATTCTGCAGCTTTGTAGGTTCATAATACAAGAAGAAGAATATTACACTTTGGCCATACAAAAGGCGCAGAATCTGTAAGCCTATATAATTTGATACTGCTAAAGTAACACATTTGAGTTCCTTTTTCCCAACCGAAATGGCTCTAGGGCAAAAAATAATAATAATCAAGAGTCTGCAAGTGACAGCTCTCTTGTTAGTTAGGTGGGGCACCACCAGCTATACCAGCATTACAAGTAAACTACCACAGCAAAATATCATCATAAACAACGGCGGCATCAATAACATGTCATCTCTTCCACTTGAGTCCTTGCCTGAGGGCAAAAGTATTTTATGGTTTTTGCATCGGTCAGCCTGGACAAATCTATGAACATTTGGGTATGATCAGATCAGATCACATCTGTAGTTTCGTACTGGGGGACTCTTGGCTGAAGCTGATGTTCCTGGGCTGCCCTAAACATAGGGACTCTTCATGGTTGCTTGAGAGAGCAATGTCAGTGCACGATGACTTGTCGTTGGCGCTCCCACTGCCATATGTGTCACTGCTCTCCAACGGGCTCTTGGCTGATGGGTAAAAATTGAACAGTTGTCACCCTGCAAAAAGAAGCACACAAGATCAGCACAACTGCAAATCTGTCATAAGGAACTAAGGTGCTGCGATGCAATCAAAACAATGTGGTAGAATCACATAACAGTTTCTAGGACACTGGGAATAAGAATATGGATTCTACCTTTCCTTTCTTTTCTCCAAGAATCGAGCAAGGGACGCCTTTCTAGCTTGAGGGACAGCTGCAACGGACAATAACACTTTCAATACAGTGTAACAAAGAGCAACCATAATTACTGAACACTGCAACGGTAGCCAGTTGTGCTATGCAAACCATAAACAGCCAGCAGTACCTCTAGGCATTATCGCTGCTGCAGTAGTAGTGGCAAGTGTTGAAGGCTGCGCTGCGGGAACCTGACTTACGGGAGGAACAGCTAACGGGACTGAAGATTTTGAAACTGGGGACTCAATGTTAGAGCTAGAGGCGCTCCTGGGAAGAGTTGCAGTTTGCAAGATGCCAGGGATAGGTTTGGAGATGGCAGACGGCGGCGACGAAACATGCTGTGGTCTTTGAAATAGCATCTGCTTTGCAGGCAAAACCTCAGGCACTGTGACTTTTGCTGGAGCGAAAATAGGAGCTTCTGGTTTCGCGGACAACAGCGGCTGAGCTTGGAACAGATCCTCTGCTGGCTAAGAACATGAGCTCCTGAGCCTGTTGTGGAACGAAAAATGTCAACGACGGAGCTTAAAGGCAAAGCAAATTAGCATGAAAACGAAAAGATCATGACAAATTATACCTTCTCAGCTGAGACGTTGTCGAATACATTGACAGAACCGGCGTAGAAGATTGTCAATTGTGCCGTGTTTGGCCTCACCGCATCCCTTCACAGGCAAAACAAAGCAAAGTTTCAGTCGATGCTAATTTCACAACCACTAACAGCTATATGCATTGATTGATGCAGAGGCTTGGATATTAATATATTCTTTTTTTCTAAAAATTTCATAATAGTTCTATAAGACACGGTCATAACAGCAAACAAATTAAACTACCTTGTTCCATAGAAGCCCACAGTAGAACTGGCCACGGTACTGTTGATGGCAAAAGGCGGCTGCTTGAACGCAGTACCATTCGGAAGGCTAGGCGAACTCTGGACCCTGAACATCGGGTTGTTGTGGTTGAACGGCGACGAGACCGGAACGACTCTAGCCCCGTTGAGCGCATGCTGCGGCGGTGGCTGCGCGCGGTGCACGGCGGCGTACTGCGTGCTGTCGGGACCGAAAGATCTCTGCAAAAACATCAGAACCAAGAAGATGTATTAATTAATTAATTAAAAAAAAATAGCAGTCGGAAGCTGACATGAATCAGAACCAAGAAGAGCAACCGCGCCGCGCATACCTGGTGCGTGAGGATACGAGGGGCCGCGTTCTTGGCGCCGTCGAAGGAAGAGGAGGAGAACTGGGGGAACGAAGGCTCCTCCCTCGCCGCCGACCGGAACGACATCAACGCCGGGGCGGCGCCGGGCTTGCTAGCGAAGGACCAGTCCATTGCCGGCGCTGCAGCTCCTGCTCTTGCTCCGCCGAAGTAAGCTGGAAGGGAGAGATTGCACACACACACCTCTGAGAAATCAGACGCCGGCCCGGCACATAAATAAACACAAGAAAGCACGAAGCCAGAGACGGATCCGTTAACCATCCCCGTCCTACCCACGAGCAGAGGCAGCTCGAAATCAACTCACGACACCCGCGGCTGTCCGAAAGGTTCGGCCAGCCTCTCCCCGGAGAAATCCTCGCTTTCTTCACGCATTAAACTCTCTCGCCCGAATCCAGCGTACACGGCAGGCCGGCCGCCAAAAGGAATTCGGCAGGCATGCCAGCCAAGATATAAAGTATAAAGCTAAAAGAAAACAAAATAATACTAGGGGACAGCAGCGCTTGGCGAATTTCTTTCGCAGTAGCGCACCCATGCCGCATCTCGCCGAACCCAGCACAGCACGGCACGGCAAGAAACTTAGGCACGGCTGGGTGCGGGCACAGATGAGGAAACCCATGGCGGCAGGCGGCGAAAGGAGGGGCGGGGAGCATACCTGATTCCTCGGCGCCAGCTGCCTTCTCCTTGTGTGGATGCTGCTGCTGCTGCTCCTTGCCGATCGCGGCCAGGAAGTCCCTCTCCATCCAACCGGGCTCGCGAAAGGAGGCCGCAGATTTTGCCTCCCCTCCCCTCCCTCCCTCCCCTCCCGAGGTAGTAGTAGTAGCTGGTGGGTGGTGGTGGAGTGGAGAGACGGACGGATGGACGGACGGAGACGGACAGCTCGGCACCTCCACCTCCAGGGCAAGGCTCCAACCCCAAGCAAGCTCTGTGAAGCTTCTCTCTCCCCTGCCCTGCCCGTCGACTCACTGACGGACAAGTGATGACGATGCGCGGCAGCCTTGACCCTTCTCCTCTTGTAGGCCTACCGTGTGTGCTATTGTGCTTTGTTTAATTTAATTTAATTTAATTTAATTTAATTTAATGGCGTGCGCTCCCTTTTTTAATGGAAAACGAGGGGCAAATTAAAAAATAGGAGTAGGAAAATAAAAAATAATAGAAAAAGGAGTGGTTCGCATGGCGAGTAGGGGGCGGTGACCGGATCGGGGCGCGTCGCTCTCGGCGGGGCCCGCGCCACGTTTACCGGTTCCCCGGTCGACTCCCCACGTGGTACGGCACGAAGCCGTTCCCGCTGCACTCTGGCTGGTTTTGTGTAGAGTCACTGACAACTGGGGCCGGAACGATCGGAGCCCGCATGTCGGTGGAGGGTGTGCGGCGGCGGCCGAGCGATGACCAGCGTGGTCCGGAGGCGGTGGGCGGGTCATGGATAGGGCGACACGTGTGTGGGACGAGGAGCGCACGAGGCGCGAAGCGCGGTGGGCGCGGGCAGTGCCTGGCACGGTGGGGCCTCGGGATTCTCTGCGCCGGGAACGGGTCCCACGTGGTTCCTGCCTGCTTCGGACCACGATGACCCACTGACCCGAGGGGAAAAATAAGAAAATGGTCAGTTGGTGTGTCGGGGAAAAGATAAAAAAAAAACAGAAAATAATGAAAGGAATTGCGTCACGGGGGCTTGGCTCGGACTTTTTAGCGGGTGGCGTGCCGCGCCGGTTTTTGTTTATGGTTTCTCGCCATCACCATGTGCCATGTGCGCACGGCGCATCTCTTTTATTTATTTTATATAAAATTTGCTTTGATTTGAGTGGTTTGTGCTTATCTATACCTACTAATAAAGAGAGAAAATTTCTTGACCAAAATTTCCGTCAGCCTGCCGACCGTGTCCGTGTCTTTTCACGAGGAGAGAAAATTTCCGTCTATGGGTCTTCTATCTGCCTGTTTTAATAAAGACCGCGGCGCGTGGACGCGGACGCACAGCGCAGGCCAGATCCACTTCAACTACCGATAATCCCCGCGCCTCCCCGAGGCCCGAGCCCTGTTGTGCCTCCTCTCCGCGCCGTCTGGCAGCCTTGGCACACCCGCCGTTTCTCGATCGACGCCGAGTTCGCGCCGTCGTCTCCCTGTTGGTACGAGGACTCCTTCCCTGACGCTTATCCAGACGCGGGAAACACTCTCACCTCCTGCTAAGCGGCAGCACGGGAGGAGTATGCGCCTGATTAATCTTGCAGCACGATCAGTTTTTGGCATGTGTAGATGTAATTCGAAGCATGGTATATTCATTGAGATTTGGAGTGTATGTTCAATGAATTAATGCTTGTGTTTATTTCTTCAATGAAGCGAAATTAGCAGGTCATTTAAGGTGGGCATATTACTTCTTTCAAGTCCAGCATTAGGTTACTGCCATTGCTTGCTAGCTCAGTTACTAAATACTAACAATTGTCTATCTCCTCTACGCTATAGCTGCTGCACGAAAAAGTGGTCCGGTCTCATGCAGGCACGCGAACGGGACAAGCTAGCTAAGCATGGTGGTTGTTGCAGGGAGACGACGGAAGGAAGTGTTGCAGCTATGCCGGAGCGAGATGCGGCTGTTGTCCGGCGGGCTGGGGCTCGAAGCCGGGAGACTGCAGGCGGCGTTCGGCGGAGAGGGTGGCGAAGAAGTGTGCTTGTGGGTCAACTTCTACTCGCGGTGCCTGCAGCCCGAGCGTGGTGGCGCACTACGACCCCGGCGGCATGACCATGACCATGCTACTGCTGGATGACCACGTCAAGGGCCTGCAGGTGAGGAGCCCCGCCGGGCAGTGGATCACCATCGACCCCGTCCCCGATGCCTTCATCGTCAACGTCGGCGACCAGATCTAGGTACTATACGTATCCATATCAATACACAATAGTATAATTACATATACATATATATACATATGCCGTGACATATATATAGGTGTATTACTTCTCACTTTGGACATGTCGCTCTAGCAAAAAGAATTGCGGCCAGTGTTTTTTTATAATTACACAATATAACATCCAAACACACACACTATGATTTCATAGAGAGAGACAATTGACTACTTACTAATTTGTAACGACATCGCACGCAGTCATCCAAATATTTATACCTATATAGACACATACGCCCCTGCAACGCTTGCGGGCATATTTTGCTAGTATATATAAAACAGAAGAAAATGAGCTACGTAATTTCCACCTCCTAAGTTTATGATTTGGTCAATCCAAGTGGTGCCATTGTTGACTTTGATTGTGTTTGGATTTTGGAGAGTTTTCTTCAATTTGGTTGCATTTTGAAATTTTAAGAATGTAGATATTACTTAGGTGTGATACATGGATGGATATGAGTTATGATATATTACATAGAAGTTGCAAAATCTAATCACGGGCGGCATCTTCCTCTTCCTCACCCCAACCCACTCCGAGGAGGCCGCCCTTGCCCTCGCCATCGCCCTAGCTAGAAGGAGACGCTAGGTTTTGTCAACCGTAATAAATAAAAATGCTCACTTTTTGCAAATGTTTCTTTAATTAGTGACTCAAAAGTATTATTATTATTATTATTATTATTATTATTTTTGGTGGTGTGGTATTGTATAAACTATAGACATACCGCTTTCAACCTTTCAATTTCAACATAAAAATTAAAAATATATGAACTTTTTATGAATCGCATTGCATATGTACACGCATACAAACACACACACACACACACACTCATCTACAAATATGCTCACACCCTACTTCTCTCAACACCACTAAAAGGCTAACCCCTTAGCACATTGTTGAGGTAGATAATGTTTAAAATTAAATATTTATTTTCCTTCTAAATCATGGATAAATAATATAAAATATTATTATTACTAATTGTGGGACACGAGATATTCGGACTAAGTCAACCGTCCTAGCCCGACCCTAACGAAGCGCTAAAGGGGGCGTCCTTTAGCTACGGAACGATAAGAGCCGGACCCGGACGGGGACGCTCTCGCCCTAGCGAGAACTTCGCGGAGACGCCGAGGGTCGGGGGGCGAGCTCGAGCTCGTCAGGAAAGTTCCGCCTCGAACGAGCTCCCGGGGGCGCGGGGGATGTGACGGCTCGCACGGACGACGAGCTCCTCTCCGTCCCGAGCGAGGTCCCGGCACCAAACCCAAAAGCGATCGGGAGGGGGTGGACGCGATTAGGATCCAACATCACAACCATCGCGGCCCGGCGCCGCGCCCCACGTCCGATTTTCTGCCGAGGGAGATCGTCGGCGACGGCCTCGGCGATGGGGCTATCGGACCACGCCAAGTGACGACAAACAAAGAGGCGACCACTGCAGCGACAAGAAAGACCTCGGCGGACGAAGTCAAGCTCCTACGTCGAGCTCTCGGCCACATATTTTCTGCAGATGATCTGCCCGCCGCGGGCGCCCCATGATCTCGCCCGCGGTGCACCGGCGCATGCAATGCGGCCAGGCGATCACGGCGCAAAAAGCGCGGCGGGCGGGACGGCTTGTGTCCCCTTCTATCTGCGGCCGACGAGCTCCGAGCTGCGTCACCCGTCGTACTACGCGCCGGGGAGTGCGGGCCGCCTATTCTACTCTCTGGGCGGCCGGCGTGCACAAGGTAGGGCGCGGCGGCTGCGGCGCTGCGCCCGGACAGCCCGGCGTGCCCGGCGAGGGAACTCTTCCTCTTCACCTCAAAACTTGTATTCCTTCTATCTCTAAAGCCCTCCATTCGGTGACCCTTGAGCTCCCCTTGCGACTATAAAAGGGAGGGCTCGGCCGCCGATAGGGGCAAGCTCTCTTGCACCTGAAAGCACACACACACACATGCGCTCGATTCCCCTCATCACATTGAGACTTGGGAGCTCATCTCCCTCTCGCCCAGCTTGTATTCGCCCCGTCATTTGAGCACTTTGAGCTTCGATAGTGCCACTCAGCGGACTAGGGTGCTTTCGATAGCCCCAACCAATATAAATCACCGTGTCATTGTTTTTGAGCTAGGCCATCGTTGCACACATGAGCCGGTCGGTTCTTGTGGACCGTAGTATACGACCACGACACTAATAGATTTCATGAGTTTTGGTGCACACTCGGTTTTGTAGGAGAACTCCGGAATATTTCAAAATATCGAAAAAGAGAAGAAATAGAGAAGAGAAGAAAAGGACTAAACGGGCGATTAGTATAAATTCTAGAGGTCTAAAAAAGACAAGAGAATATAGCTTCGCGAAGGGCGAGCCCCACATGTCAGGCGTGAGGCCTGGACGACACCATAAGTGGGGTCGGCGGCACCCTTCATGTGGACCCACGTGTCACCTACGGAAGCTTCCCACCATCGACCTTGAGATCCAATTTAAGTCGTCCAATCAAGTCGGTTTGATCTAAGGGCTGAGATTCATACCACCGACCTATATAAGCAAGGCGGGGGTACCCCACGAAATCTAATTCATTATCTCTTAGTTGTAGAGGTGTCCCAATGTAAGGATATCTCTCTCTCAGAGATTAGAGAATTATAAATTAGAAGTAGATTAGACATTAAGATTAGAAGTAGATTAGATCTAATCAAGAGTAAGGGAGAGTGGAGCCGTGCTCCAATTACGAAAAGAGTCTTGAGTATGGTATGTCTTTGTATTTTCCCTACAAGACTTATGCTTTAATATATTTTATCTTCTCTATTTACTTTTATGCTTTCCATATATATGTTTAGTATAGTATTTATTCATTTGCATGGGATCTTTGCTCGTATTGAGTGCTCTAGTTATTCATGGTAGCTAGAGTAGTAATCAATAGTGTAGATATGGTGTTATAGACTATAGGTTACCTGAGGTTGCACTCAACCCTCAGATTAGTTGTGGTAGCCCCCTGGGGTGGCGACTTCTGTTAGGCCTTTGTAATCCACCACATTAGGGTTGATGTTCATAGAGCTTTTGGCAGTCTTCCCCAACTATTTCTTCCCGTCTTTGATTTTGTTTGGATTTGGGAGAGTTTTCTTCAATTTGGTTTGCATTTTAAAATTTGAAGAATGTAGGTATTACTAAGGTGTGATACACGGATATTATTATTATTATTATTATTATTATTATTATTATTATTATTATTATTATTATTATTATTATTATTATTATTATTATTATTATTATTATTATTATTATTATTATTATTATTATTATTATTATATGGTGATTTGATATTGTATAAACTAAATTTTTAAGACATACCGCTTTCAACCTTTCAATTTCAACATATATAAATATAGTATTAACTTTCTATGAACATGCACTTTGCATATTTAGGCGCATATAAACACGCACGCACACTCTCATCTACAAATATGCTCACACCCTACTTCTCTCAACACCACTAAAAGGCTAACCCCCTTAGCACATTCAAACATTTTTTTTCCTCAAACACCCAAGATACTTGCGGCGTCTTGTATTAAGGAAGAGAGTTTTTACAATGACAATATCAGCGAGAACACCAACAATCCTTATGCACTCTAAATCGGGAGATTGGTACGCAATGAAGCTCTGCACCCTTTACAAACAGCGAGGATTAAACTACTCACGTACAAGACACCCTAAGCTTTTGGCTCGCAAGGTGAAGCCCACAGCCGTGAAACGGGGATCATCTAGGCCAAGCACATTCAAACATTAAGAATCGAATTCAAGAAAAACATCCTCCACGGCCGCCTTTGAGGGCTTTGCGGCACAAAGGGCCGGCAGCGCTAGGGTTTGGGGAGGGGGCACGGCGCTGGCCTTGAGGAGAGGGGCGGCCTTGGGTGTCGAGCAAGAGCGGGGGAATATTTTCTTTATTTTCTTGTCCCTAAAAGATTACATTCTTCTTGTTTATATAGTCCTCCTATGGGACTTGTATCTCAAGCAATCTCTGAAGGTTTCTTATATTTTTAGAATACCTTTTACAAGCAAACCCTTATTCTTTTCCAAATAGGAGATTTCCTTATAGATTGTAATATCTCACGCACACCAAAAAGTCATAATCCTAATCCGGGTGGAGCGACATGGGAGAGGGAGGCGGCGGCGGGCGGCGATAGCCAGCCACAGCCACGCGCTTCGCCCCCCTTTCATGGGCGGCTCGGCCGGTTGGACCGCCTGGCCTCCTCTAGGCCGAGCCGATCTTGTCTTGTGACTTCTCCCCACCGTTCGGCGGGCGGGCGCGCCCCGTCCGCGTCGCCCAACCCACCGGCACAAAGAGCTATGGCGATTGGAGGAGAGGACAGTGTTGGGGCCGTGAGTGGGCTGGGGTGACCCATCTTGTCGTTGATGTAGGGCGTCATCGTCGAGAAGGAGAAGTAGAAGTTCAAGTCGGTAAGTAGGCGCTGAACTTGTAGGTGAATGGAGGGTGCACAAAGGGCCTAGCAACTTCGTCTTTGCCTTCATAATGGGTCCACTCGGGACTCGCACATCTCTATCATCTGTTTGGAGGAGGTCTGGTGGAGCGGGGATGGAGTAGATTGTAAGGCGTGCACCTACACATGTATCACTGCCCGAGAACACGTGGCGGATTGGCGAAGGCGGAGTCGGGTCGGCGTAGGAGGTGCCCATAGAGGAGGTCGATGGCCGTCGTCAAGATTGGCTCGAGCCGGGGCGTCGGGCGTCGATGATGGAGACGTTGTCTATGTGGATGAACTCTTGCCCATTGTTGTCGAAGAGGAGCATCGTCCACGTCATCTAACTTGATGTTCGAGCGTCACGCCATGAGCGGGATGCTCGACGGAAGGGACTCCTTTCCCTAGAAGCCGACGGAACATAGTAGCGGTGGAAGTATCCGACGATACCGCTTTAGAGGGTCCATCCGGAGCTATTGCTGCATCTCCGATGGCACCCGCTATGATTGCGAGCTCACGGTTCATCATGGATCCCATCGTATCTTGGTGAAGAGGTCGAATGAGGTGGCATCGTCTATGGCCTCCATGGCGGGGGGCGGAACCGCGACTTCTTGGATTCCCTGGCCTCAAGCACCTTGTCGATGTCGGTGTCGATGTTGATGACGCTGCCATTACCGTTATCGATATGCGGCGTTCTTTGGCCCTTTGCTCCGTGGCGGCGTCAAGGGCCTAAGGGCGTCATCTTATGTCTTGGCGAGGTCAATCGCCTCGTGCATCATCGTGCTCCTCCCCACGTTAGTGCTTCGCGAAGAGTAGTGTGGACGCGATGTAGCAGACTCAGGGAGGTCCATGCGCGTGGCATAGGCCTGGAAGGCGTTGATGTAGTCATCCAGATCGCCCTCCTACTTAGGCGGTGCCAGGTTGCTCATGGTGTCATTGTCGATGGGTGGCCCAAAGTTGCGCCTCTAGTAGCGCGTGAAGACGTCCCACTCGACCAACGGTACGGTAGCAGTTAATAGTTGAGAACGTGCCCCACGTCTAATTAATAGTTGAGAACACTATCCTGATTAGCTCTTTGCAAAAGAGCTATGTACGGTCTGTTCAAAAGAGCTATGTATATAAAAAATCAAAATAACTTATAATGAAGCTTACTTAATTTCAAATTAACTATTACTTAGTGCTAGGTACGGTCTGTTCAAACGTGCCCACATATAATTAATAGTTAAGAGGCAACGTATCATGTGCAGCACGAACTTTTTAGTGTACACCTATCTATGCCACCGATTAAGACCACAAGATCTAGATCCGGCGTGCGGGGGTTTTTCACGTAAACCCTCCACCTTGTGGGGTTTAAATCTAACCCGTGTGTATCTAGGTAGGAGGGTTTAAGTGAAAAAAATTCAGGCGTTGGATCCAAATCTTATGACCTTAATTAGTGGTTGCAAAGGTTGCACACGATTGCAAAAACAACATTATAGCATTGCTTTTCATAAAGTACCGACAAGATTGCAAAGAGCTGGTCTGATCCTCCCATGTGCTGCTGCTCCTTTGTATCGTCCTTGTTTGATTCGGAGGTATGTCATTGCTAGTGCTCCAAATTCGTCTCTTTTTGCAAATCACATTAGGGTATATATATATATATATATATATATATATATATATATATATATATATATATATATATATATATATATATATATATATATATATATATATGCACACATCCTTCATCATACATATATGCAGACTTGCCATATATAGTTTCAAACCTGATCTCTATGTGCAGTTCCGAAAAGCTAAAACGATGGCATATATTTTGAAATTCATAAAAGTCACAGAAGATACTTTGCTATGTATTAAATTTTAGAATATATATATATTTTTAAAAATATGGTTGGCCAGCCATTGGTTGAAATTCCCACCCGAGGTTCAAATCACAGGTGTGACACTTTATCCTGAATTTATTTCGGGATTTTCCGGCGTTATGCATTAAGTGGTAGGCGGCGTCCCCGTCGATAGCGGCGCTGTGGTGACTTCGAACTTCAAGATTTGCCGCCTTGATCCTTCAAAGGTGCTCATAGGGGTAGGGTTTTGCGTGCGTGTGTTCATAGGGAGTGAGTGTGCGTGCGTGTTGGCGTCTACATTGTGCTTGTGTAATCTTCAAAAAAAAAAAAAAAAAAAAACTTATCTACAGGATGGATCCACCACAACAATTCAACCAATTCGATCGCTTGGTTCTCCAAATTTGATCAATTTAATATAGCACCCCGCTTTTACACCTCTCTTATCCATGGTTTCATAAAACCAAAAAAAAAAATCATTTCCCATTCCGATAATTACCATTTGTTAGAAGCTTAAAGGGAGAGTCGTCAATCCAATCTTGCAAATAAGCTATTTGAATACACATAGGGTTTCATACAGGTTCTTTTTCAAAACATAAAAGTCATCGGATTTGCTAAGTTGACTTGAATAGATTAGTTATATACTCCATCAGTTTTTTTTTATGTATATGGTTTTATTCCATAAATATATAAAAAAAAAACTGATGAAGGGTTGACTAGGACATAAGCATAACAAGTTGACTAGAAAATCTGAGAGCATACTCTGATGAGAAGAAAAAAAAAAAAAGAGAGGTTTTTTTTACACATGTACCCTTCCGTTTAAAATTATAAGTTATTTTGATTTTTTATATACATAGCTCTTTTGTTATGCATCTAAACACAATGCGTAAGTGTGTATAATAAAATTAAAACGTCTTGTGTATATACAATTAATTTGAAATGGAGGAACTATTTTACAGAAAATTTGTAATTAACAAACTAATAATAATAATAATAAGATTGAGGATCATTCTCGTCTCTCGAGTCTGTATACTGGACCAGGAAGCTCTAACATGCACGCACTACGCAGTACGCATATCATATCGTACATCCACGCCAGTTATTATAGTAACAAAAGATGCACATGCCACCCATGTATCGTCGGTAGAGATTAGAGAAAAGAGAACCATCGCATCATCATTAGGAATAGTGGAAGGAGATTATGCTCCACGTGTCATTGATCAGACGAATGACTTCCTAAACAAATGATGATGGGATTCATCAATCAAGCATGCAAGCTATATATATTCCTATATGTGCATAATTAATAATAAATTAATGGCTCGGAATGGTGCTATTCATGCAAAGATGTTTGTTTGGCACAACTCACAACAGTTTCATGAGTTGTCGGTTTTTTTTTTAAAAAAGTAGCATATCCTCTCTTATTCATTTCTCTCTCATATCTATGTATGAAGTTGTTGGTGAAGTTATTTTGCCCAATAAGTTCTTTAAAATAGCTTAGCTTCACCTAAAGAGTTACCTATAAAGTTGTTTTTTTATAAAAAACAATTTTATTAGTGAAAGCTGAAGTGAGCAAGACGGGGCCTAATAATAAAATAACGGCTCAAAAAAAAAACAGCAGAGTAGAAAGCTAGCTGAAACCTTTTAATAATTAAAATAAGTCCACAGTGTGGTCAAGTCGATCTAGTGATATCTTATACTAATGACCATTAAGTAAGTGATGACATCTCGCAAGTCATATGACTATCGGAGAACTATATACATTCTATATACATATACCTTTGATGATGTGTTACCATATACTCCCTCCATATTGAAAAAAAAAAAACCTTTTGGATAAGGTTTGAGTCAAACAATGGGAATATAAATCATGAATAACTTCTAAGTCGTTGAGTTTGGAAATATAAAAATCATATCAATAGATTTGTCTTGAAAATTACTTTCATAAAAATATACATATATAACTTTTCAATAAATATTTTTATAAAAAACAAGTAAAAGTTATTTTTTGGAGACCGTAATAGATTTATCCTAAACATCTTTGTTTTCAAGTATGGAGGGAGTATGATTTTTTTGCAGCTGGAAACATAATTAATGCTAACGACATGCAGTGTGTGCATGCAAAAGCTATCCCTGCAGATTGGAATAATTGGAACTGTAGGAAACGCGTGCTCGCATGCTCTTATGGATTCGATCATCTGTGAAGATACTTCTTGTAACAATCAGTTGATATTGAATGTGCTTGTGGCTTGTGCTACAAAGTCTGCCACATCTGGCCAAGCACCGGCAAATTCGGCAGATGCCGTAGGTGCACCAACTCCGAAAGGTAATGCATGCACACCTCATCTGTGTTAAGGAGCCAAATAGCCTCTAGCCCAATGGTTAGAGCCACTGCGAGGCACTCCACAAGTCCTGGGTTCGACTCCTATGGGAGTGAATTTTCAGAATTTGTGATTTGTGGTTAAAAACCTCCTCATTTGTCCCATGGCCAAAGCACAGGTTTTTAGCCCGGCCCGGTTCTCACCGGATAACGGTGCCCCTGTGTCGAGGGGTGGGGCAGGGGTTGATGGGTTTTCTCGACCTGCGTGAGAGAGTCTTCTTCTTAAACAAAATGCTCGGGGCTAGTCGGTGGGCGTCTTAAGAAGATCACCTCTATTAATGCAAAAAATAACAGGCGGTCTGAGCTATGGTAGTCGTCTTTTTAACTCTCTGAGCCAGTACTACAGTTATAAGTGACACTATTTATTTTTTAAAAAAAAAGCAAACGACAACAGCCACCACGACCACGAGAGTTTGCCTCGAGGATGAGGACGAGGTAAATCCTATATGCACTATATGGAAATCATGAGAATTTGGAGTTTCATCATGTACTGATAAATTCATCCAAAACTGCATATACTTCTGCCAAGCAAGCGAGCTAGCTAGACACAGAGGGCAAGTAGGAGCAAACAGGTGGGACAAACTAGCTAGGATTTAGGGATTACAAGATCATATACTCCCTCCGTCCAAAAAAGAGTGTCGTTTTAGCGTTTTCAAAACATCTCGTTTGACCATCGGTCTTATTTAAATTTTTATAAAAATATTATTTATTTTATTATGACTTATTTTATCACTAGAAATACTTTTTACTTGTGATTTATTTATTTTCTAATTTGAATAAATTTTTTGAATAAGACGAACGATCAAACACGAAGTCTGAAAAAACTAAAACGACACTCCTTTTTAGGACGGATGGAATATACGTTGTAACTTAAGGTATTCTGAATCATCCACTTAAAGAGAACGTTCGAATCTGTGCTTATCGTCTTGCAGGTTCTGGCGTTGTCGTGCTTCTTCTAAGTAATTGCTACTGAAGAAAGTGCGCCGTAAGTTGCCTCTCCTTTAATCACACTTGGAGATTAGGAACTGCACAAGAGCCTACCACATCAATGCTAAGTGTCTAGGCTTCTGACCATAAGACTTCAGAAAAGGAGTAGTATTCAGACAAGTGTGGTGTGGACGATAGTTTGTTTCGCACCCGAATTCAGCCGAAGGAAACCACTATTTCCACTGTGTTAGACAAGCATGCACAAAACACCTGACATATACTTATAAGCTTTTTTAAGCACTGATTAATCCCTTTTGTTTACCCATATGTTAAAAGATGGTAAGATGTGCTCAATTTTCAACTCAAACAGGGCCACAGATTACCAAAAAAAAACTCAAACAGGGGGGTCATAGTCAAACATAGGTAGTCTCATCCTGTACACTCTCCCTCTGTCCTGTTTTCAGAGTCGTTTTAGCATTCAACGAGGTGCAGTGAAGATTTTTAAATCCGACGGTGCCCGCGTCCGGATACACGAATGAATTTTCAAACCTAAACACTTCGTACCGGTGCCGGATGAACTATTTTGAAAACAGGACAGAGGGAGTATATAGCACAAGTTGAACAAAAATGGCTTGAAAGCTTAATTAATTAACTCATTAACCATTAGCAGGACAGTAAGAGGACGCAACTCCAGTGTAGGTGTATTAGAGAGCTTGGTCATTGATAAGTACAGTACATATACGTACAGTGTGTGAGTACATATATAACGACAACATTTTTTTTTAAAAAAAGAACTAAGAGCAAGAGGACAAGCATGCATAGTCCATAGGCACACGTCTCCTCATATAAATTATAATGATTATAATGATTTCAGTGTGTCCACGTATTATAACGGTACACTATACTTTTGTTCCCATGCATAGAGGCCAGTAAGCAACTACTAGCCATCTAGCATCTAGAAATATACATAATTAATTAATTATACATTGCTGGCTGCCTAATTCATTTGTATCCACAGTGCTCCACTGAAAAAAGTACTCTGATATCCGATAGGAACGAAGGAGAAAATTAATGATCGATTTCTTAAATAAAATAAGACAAGATTGCGAATAAAAAAAATCGAGAAGCCGCACTACACATGCATATTTTTTTATGTATACATATGGTTCTGTTCATTTAGACGATTCTTGGTTATATATGAGATGAGATAAATGGACACTTGTCGACCTTACAGAGACTCACATCCCTTCATTTGTTATTTTCCATAAAAATAGAAATTATTCTATGGTGTACTATATCAAAAATAGTTTTTTTTTTTTAGTAAAAAATTATTCTTCTTGATGTATATAAATGTCACAGCCGAAGCTCGGGGAGGGCCGGCGGTGACGACGGAGGCGGCGGCGCTGGGGGGAAGGGCGGCTGCCCTAGGGCAGCAGCCGCTGGGGGGGAAGGCGGCGTGGCGGCAGGGAGAGGGGAGGCGGAGCGCAGAAGCTGGAGAGATAGAAAGCTGAAATATTTTTCCTTTATTGCTTGCCCCTAAAAGATTACATCTCCCTTGTTTATATAGCCCTCCTATGGGCTTGTATCTCAAGCAATTTTTGAAGGTTTTCTTATATTTCCGGAACACCTTTTACAAGCAATCTCTCTTGTTCTTTTCCTAATAGAAGACTCCCTTATAGATTGGGAATATCTCCTTCACACCAACAAGTCTTAATCCTACTATGATTCGATGATGACGTGGAGCGAGGGAGAAGGGTTGGCCCCCTCCCCCTCACGTGCGCCCCTCCTAGGGGTCGGTGCCCCGACCGGGACAATAAATAAGGAAATTTACCATGAAAAACTCACATCCATCCAGTACATTGTTGAAGTACCAAGGGTATAACATTAATTTATTTACATTTTACACAAGAGAGCAAGATGGAAAAGAACACCAACTAAACACTAATTTCGGCTTTGATGCACACGACCAAAATGGTCGGGTGTAGATGTACTTTCAAAGATAGGCGAGATATTGGAGGTAGACTATAGTGCATTTGAAGGTGTCTCATCTTCACTATTGGTTGGGTTTGACTCCTGGTGGTGGGGGAGAGGGAGGGTCTTCAACGACCGAGATGGTACAATTTATTGGAAGTGTATATACTCCCTCCGTATCACAACCGTAAGACGTTTAAGACATCAACACGGTCTCGAAAACACAACTTTGACTTCTCTTTTCTATAAAAGTATTTATTGAAAAGTTATAAATAGTATGAAAGTAATTTTTAAGACAAATCTATTGATATAATTTTTAATTTTTTATGTTTCCAAAGTCAACGACTTAAAAGTTATTCATGATTTATATTCCCAATGTTTGACAAAACTTTGCCCAAAATGTCTTCTAAGTGTGATATGGAGGGAGTACTTGATTTTAAAAGAAGAAAAAAAATTTCTCTAAATTTCTCTCTCTCCCACATTTATTTGTCCTTACATTTCCCTAATCATAAAAATTTTATCTGGTTTTACTAGCAGTAGTAGTACATGATGAACTAGAGATAACAGTCTTGATTGGTTTAATTAGTGTCCTGCCCGTGATCTGAACTCACAACTTGTACTCATATGTTGAATGTTGATGAAGATTTAAAACATTTCCTCTTTGATTGTGCTTTTGCTCAAGCCTGCTGGAATTAGTTCCATCTTAATATACCACTAGAATACTGAAGAGATTTTACAGGATCTAAAGAATCAACTCCATGTCCCATTTTTCATGGAAATAATTGTCACTCTTTTGCTGGTTAGTCTGGAGCCTCAGAGATTATGTTATTTTTCGCAACATTCCAAGTTCAGTTCAGAGATGCCATCAAATTTTCAAGCAAGAATTTGCCTTAGTTATTCTAAGAGCAAGAGCCCGTCTACATCCGTTTATAGATCAGAGGCTAGAAAACCTTCTGTAATCTTTTTTATCTTCGTTTCATGTATCTTGAGGACATTCTGTAATACTCCTTTTTATTTTTAATAAATTTCCAATAGGGGTTCCCAACCCCTCCTGTTTCATAAAAAAAAACTCGGTACTCATATGAACTATTAGAAAATAACACACATCTAATCATGCTCCAGAGTCCAATACTTATAGGTGTCAATACTTATACATATGGACTTACTTCCTCCCGTTTCAAGACATTGCCGCTTTTGTAGATTCATAGCTTTCTATGCACTTAGATATACATCATGTCTACCTAGATGTATAAAACAACGTACTTTGAAAAATAAAAAAGTCTCATAATTTGGAAATACAGGGAGTATCGGTAGTTCACACTAAAAACGAGCAATGTATATCTTTCGAGATTCAAGATAAGACTATATATGTATATATATATACACGTTGTGGCCATCGAGAGCACACATAGCGCTAAGATATACATGTATATATAGGTGACCGGTGTGTAGCCAGGGCATTCCAAGCCGTACGAGATATGCATGGTTGGCCGTTGGCCCATCAGCTAATCAGCAGCATGTGGTTGTGTTTCCGTCAAGTGGCTATCTATCCTGCACACTCACCACTTGCACGCACTGCACGCTGGACCATGATTCCACCATGACAACAACCGGTGTTCCCAATTGATTAAGATTATATTGGCCTCTATATCAACATCCCGATCACGTCGTTTTTTAAAATGCTTTTCTTGAGGCAGTTGTCCCTCTCAAGACGGATGGCGCGACTGCGATGGAATCATATGGGCGCCAATCATGTAATCCTATCGCAAACTTGATGCAATGTAGCGAAATAAATTCCTTTCATGATCGATAGTACCTTCCCGAGCGTTCGACACCATTGTTTCTCATTTCAGGTTGTTCGACTGATGATTTCTGTGCGACTGATAAGTCTGTTAATGTTGTTTGAGATCTCATGTTGTTTTGTTAATAGAGAAAAATGTTATACATGAATGATAAATTCGAGCAAACAGAAGACATAAGAGATAAGGGGAACTAGTTATTCATATGTATGATTTGATACTAATCTGATTCCTTTTGTTCCGTTGTCAAAAAAATCTGATTCCTTTTGTTCCCAACTAAATAAATCCCGACCATGGATGGCGCGAAATTCAGGCCTCAGCTCACGTCGGTGTGAACGAACAGTAGGAGTATCTTCAATTCACGTGGTGCCAGTGATGTCCACGTGGCAAAAGGAGGAGGACGCCTGACGTCAACGTCTCACCGGCAACCCGGGCCCATGAGAGGTCCCCTGGATTGGCACGGCCACGTGACCGCCCCGATGCACTGCCCCTCCTGTTTCTGGCAACAGTACTCTGTTCTCGGTGTACCCCACCTTTCTTCCTGCATGACAAAAAATCCGAGAGTCAACATTTGCACGTTAGAAAAATGTGGCAACATGTAGCATTTCTTTCGGCATTTCTTTCGCCCATTATTTACTTCATGAACAAAGGCCTGTCTAGAATAAAAGAATGCAAAACACAGGATGAAAGAAAAATGTAGGAATAGAGTACAGCAAAAAGCGAAATACTCTGGGACTCCAAAACACATGAATTGTACTTTCAGTTGTTTGGATTGACAGAATATGGAAAGATCAACACATGTCTCTAAACAACAAATTAGTTACTCTACTAACTGTAGTTATGTACGGTGCATGATGAGGAA
This sequence comes from Hyparrhenia diplandra, assembly GCA_015847255.1. Lineage (NCBI taxonomy): Eukaryota > Viridiplantae > Streptophyta > Magnoliopsida > Poales > Poaceae > Hyparrhenia > Hyparrhenia diplandra. The sequence continues at coordinate 200,492 of JADLZK010011343.1, read as the reverse complement.
TGGAGAGAGAGGAAAGAGAAACAGGCAAGCGAGAGCAACCACGTGAGCAGTGTCGGTGTCCTAGAGACCGGGTCGCCCTAAGGGACTCGGCAAGTAAAGAGAGTGTCGGCGACTCGCTTCAAAGATAGGATGGCTACGTAGAAGAGAAGAGAGGGAGACACACGAATTTATACTAGTTCAGGCTAGAATGCCCTACGTACATTTTTCGGTCACGGTTACTTTCTTATCTTGCACCAGCGAGATGCATGTGTAGGGCGTACAAGCTCCTAGGAGAGGGGCCTAATCCCAAGTCCTAGTACGAATACAAGATAAGCGGGAGAGGGCTTGATCCCAAGTCCCTAAAACAACCCTACGGATGATCGAGCCTAGAGCCAACATCAGAGATGGAGATGGTGGCAAACTGGGTGGTGAGCGAGGGTTGGTGGTGATGGAACGAGTGTCGTGGTTTGCTTAGGGCCGTGTTCTTTGGTGGAGCTCCGCCGAGCCCAGTGGGCGAGTGTTTACGGGTGTGTGCATATGTGCACGTTACCTAGGCATCGACGGTGCGTCTTGGCTTCCGAAGCCCCCTTGATCAGAACCGGCCCTCCCCTTTTTATAGCCCGGGGAGGGGTTGTCTTGTAGTGAGGCGCACATAATGCATGGAGCGAGTGCGTCCCACGGCATACGTGCCGATAGAGATTAAGCTTGAACCGTGTCGAAGGAGATTTACCCCTGCCTTCGAGGTGAAGTATCTGCACCATTGGAATCTGAATTCCCGGGAACAGGCGTGCAGTACATTCTACTGTGGTACCCTTGTTTGAAGAATATGTTCCCATCCGAGTGGACGGTGATCGATTCCTTGTAGGGTAAGATTTAATCAAGGGTCCATCCCCTGCTAATGGAGGCATAACATGGACGCCGGTTGTGGCGTTGTGAAACCTTCGCTGTAGGAGGGCTATGGCTGCCCTACGGGCCTAAGGACGATCGCTGGGGACTTGTGCGAATGCTGCCACATGTGGCTCGAGCGAACCTGTTTCTTTCGTGACCGCGGGACGCGCGGAGGCGCCTCGGGCGCCTTGCCTCCAAGGCCAGGTTTATGTCTTGTTGGTACCTAGGCTGCCGACTAGTAGGCCCAGGTGGGCCACCTTTCATCCGTGGGTGGGCCTTGTGCGTCTTTTTAGGGCTATTCATGGACACCCTATTTTCACATGCCCGACAAGCGAGAGACAGAGAGAGCACACTGCATGCTAGTCACTAGATTTTCATTGATTCTAGGTGGATGCTTTTTTTTTCCTCCAAATGCACGCAGCTCACTCCCTTTCCTCCGGAATGGAATTTTGCTTCCCCTTTTCCAAACGCAGTCACCGGCTTTTTCTTTCAAGAGGAATGAAAACCTTCAAAATTCCTTTGAAAAAAACGTGTTCCAAACCGACCCCAAATATGACATCATCCGGCCCCACGATCGATATCCTTTATTCTTACTCGCTAGTCCTTCATATTCCTAGTACACATACTAGGCTTTGCTTGCTCTCATCAGGAGTCCGGACTACGACTAGGATACGTGTCTCTTAATGATCATCACCGGAACGTCCTAGCTAGCTTAGCTATAGCCTCTCCTTCTCAGTGTAGTAAGGGAACAACATCAATCTCGATCTAGTAGCTGAGCCCCATCAACCGCCGACGCCAAGAAGGTACCAACAACTAGCATTCTTCTATCGATCAGCTGGATTACGGTACATGCACGTGTCCGGCGCCGTAGGTTTCCAAAGCTGGCTTTTCACCGAATCGTAACCTTTTTCGCAGAAATGAAGGCTGGCGTGGTTGCATTGGTGAGACCGTGAGAGAACGGCACCACCGACCGCCGATGAGTGTCGGCCGGGTCTCATGCAAAGTGGCCGCATCCTTGTCCTATATATGTATATTGACTTGAGGACCTAGCAAGGACATAGTAGATTGATGATGAATTGTTCATGTCATTGGTCCCTGCAAGCATTAGAACAATATATCACAGCAAGATCTTCAAGGTAATAATGGACCTGCTTATATATGTCTCCATGACAAAGCATGAATTCGTGACTAGCACAAAATAGGTTCATTCGTTAGCTAGAATCGCACGTCTGTGCAGCGGCTTTTTTTGCGTGACAAGCTAAAGTGCTATAAAGTGATTGAGTTATATTGCTAAATCAATATTATGTGACTTTAAAATATATTCTTCGTCGACCTTTTCATATCTAGAGGCATAGAGGCGAATCAAGTCAAGAATATTGTTAGATTAATTTACATGATTTGCATGACCAACAGACTAAAAACAGTCAGGACTATATCGTCCATAGCGCGCTGCTCCTTATTATCTCACCATTTGTGACAATAAATCTATAATCTAGGACGATATTCCTTTTTTTTTTTGGCCCTTGTATAATCGACTTTAGTTTTCCACCCCCTCCAAGATGAGTTAAGGTTAATGTTGATGGCTCCTTCTCGTAGAATAAATAGAGAGACATGCATTGGAACCATTGCACGAGATAGGCAACTTTGAGGTTCCAATGTGGTTAAGGCGAGCACCTGTGTGTGTGCGTGGAAAGCCTTAGTCTGATTTCTAGCAAGTATTAGTAGCATTTTTTTTTTTTGACAACAACACATATATTATATCAAAACAGTTCTATTACATAGTAGTCCTCCGAGGAGGACCAGGTTACACAGAGGTCCTGTGACCAAGAAAGTATACAACAGCGTCGACTAAGACACAAAGGAGGATAAATCTGTTAGTGGGGGGTATACGCAGGGGCGTCCAAGACGTGTGCACCTAGATGGATTGGCCGCACTAAGTGGCGGTGAAGAGCGGGTTGGCTAAGCCGAAAAAAAACATGCTGACGACCAAAGAATATTGTTTATGTTGTTGTCGGATGTGTAACAAGCTCGAGCTAGAAACCCAGGTGGAGGCAGAGTAGTTGATCCCGCACCATAGAAGTAGTTGTCTTGTTGAAATATGGGTCACCTGAACCGAAGGCTGTTGATGGACCTGGCAACTTGCATGTGCTGCACGATGTTGATGCATTAACACGCAAACTGCATGCATGGAGACCACGCAGACGCAGGCACAGCACAGGTGGGGGTCAGGGAGGACAGGCAGGGGCCGGCAAACACCGCCCCCAGTAGCGTGGACACGCAAATCCCCTGCATGGAATCCACGCAATAGGTGGGGCCAGCCGGACAGAAGGGGCTCGGCAACACCGCCCAAAGTATTAGTAGCATTTGTGTATCTAAATAAATATGTTATAAAAATATATTCTACAAATGATCTAGCCTCCTCAGCCTGTCTAGCCTTGCTTATTTTGTAACATGAATGTCTATACCTTTTACATAAATTTAGTCAAAATTTAGATTATTTGCCCTCTCGAAAAGCGAGAATTGTAATTCTCGTGAACAGAGTGAGTATTATCATAAAGATGGCAAGTAGTCCGGCTACTAATCCACGCGTTTTCATGACAATGATATATCCCGCACTAACAAATAAAAACCAGTAATAAGCACATATACGAGTGACGTGAACACTACAGTAGCACACTGCGCTCGAACAGTGCGTGGATACGATACGCATTGCACGCACCAGGACCAAGCACAGCAAAAGTCAAGTTGAAGTTGTAGTGGATGTGGCGATGGGGCGACGCATACACACGCATGGATCGCGGGCACCCGCAAACGCAGCTGTGGCATCGTGCACGCACGCACGCGCACAAGGACGGTGAGAGGATCCAGGCCCACGGCATCTTTTTTTCCCCGGAACGTGACGCGTACGGAGTGCCGCGGAATCGGGTCGGTGGGATTGCGGATTGCGGTGGTGGTGATTCCACCTCCGTCCTCCCTTCATTTTCGCATATTGGCATCCAAATACTACAGGAACCACAAGCTCTGTAGCGTGTACCAACGACAAGGGGTCCCACATGGTACGGATATGGTCTCCAAGCCACGTGACGGATGGTGTGGGTGCGCGCGCGCGCGGCTGTGCTCGTGCGCTGCGCTGCGCGCGGGCGCGGCACGCGAATCCGTGTCCATCCGCGGTCCGCATGTCGAGCCGTCGCCGTCGACGACTCTTCGTCCCACGGCGGGGCCGATGAGGATGAGATGAGATGAGACCAAGGGGGATCGCCATCACGTGAGCTGGCAGAGCGGGACTCCATCCATCCGCTTTCGCGCGCATGCTGTGTGCACAGCCTAAACCGCGTGGGACACAGTAGCGCCCGCCTGCCATTGTTGGCCTGCTGTTGGGTTTGGGGTCCAGTAGCAGCTACTCCCGCATGCTAGCAGAGCGTTGTCTCCAAACAATTGCGACACAAGGTTTTAAAACGACATTATTACAAGATAGCCAAGTTTGATTCATCATGATTTGGATGTGGGTTTTGGGTTTGTTCATACTGCTGCTACTTGTGTTTGTGGTGGTCAAGATCTACTAGAGGTCCCACTCCAACGCGTCAATGTGCGAGAAACTAAAATACTAAATGTGCTACTTCATTCCTATCCTATTGATTTATTTAATTATCTATTATATCCATACACATGGTAATAGATAACTTTCGCCATCCTTAATTTTATATTTTGTAGACCCATAACCTTTATGATATACTTAGTACGAATGGCACGCAATACATTCGATCAACCTCAAGCATCTCAAAGTTTAACCAAAGTTATAGGAAGAATTACGGATATTTGTGACATTAAATAGGTATGCTATAAAAATATAACTAACCATGAATCTAATGTACTTAGCTGACATCCTAAAAGTTATTATCTTACCGTATAAACTTGATCAAAATTAAGATGTTTTGATTTTTTAAGATTCTTCAAATCACTTACAATTTGTGATGGAGAGAGTGTATCTTTATTATATTCTGGATCAGAACTGGCCACAAGGTATTATTAGAGCGTGTCAGTGACTCAGTGCAGAGCGTGTGGTACCAACACTAATTTAATTTACCGAACAAAGCGTCAAAGCCTGAAAGTCTACGTAAACAAGAATCCCCATTGCTGTTCACGCACTTTCCTAAAAGTTGGCATGATGGTGTTCATGCATGTGCAGAGCCGAGGATTACACGTTACTACGTACAGTGTACATTGGAAAATAATAAAAAGGCTGGGACGACTGACTAGCTGCAGGCTAGCGTGATGAAGGGGTTCTCAGTTAGCAAAAGCTTTTCTTGATGCAACTAGAGGAGCATGCATGCATGAACATGATGAATGATTCAGTCAAAGATCGTGAAAGCCTTTTTTTTTCTTTGCCAATGCAAGTACGTACTCTCCTATGTAGGAGCATCCTTGTACAACCATACATAAATCTAGCTAGGGGATGGTGTCACGGTCTATCAATCTATCTATAATAGTGAAGCGAAAGCAACTACTAGGAGGACGTACGCATAAACTATTGTGGCAACTGGGGGAATAATTGTGGTGCAGGGAGATCAAGCTCTGCTGGCTCGCTGCTGGACATAGGATCGTCATCTTGATTACACTACTAGTAATAATATAGTAAGAATAACATAAGGTCATCGAGTACTTTACAACGTCGTGGTCAGTGTGCAATGCATGCAACTACAAAATCATACCGCAACTTGCCCTGCTTGGCTCGGTTAGTTTTTTATACCAACCGAAACCGATACCATGCGCGCCATGCAGATCACTATTCTGGTATTCTATATTCTATTCAAGCATTTGCATATACCATGTTAAAACTTCACCGGACGGTATTTTTTTTGAAAGAAACCACCAGAGAATGGTCATCAGTAATACTACGCGCGCCATATATGTGTCACGCATATGAACAGAAAGATGGTATACTTCAATCTTCAATCAAGTAAATGAAACAGCACTGCGTTCATCGAACATAAAAATGTATGTGTGGGGCAAAAAATTGGAGGTTACAGACACTGGGCCTTTGCAAAATGGTAAGAAACCACGACAGCCGAATCAAACAATCTTTCCATGAATTGGAGTTTTACAGCCCAGCCCAGCCCACTTCGGCATGGGCCTAACGAATTCTTGAGCAGCCTTTCCACAAGACATGTCAACCAATACAGGTATATATGTACTATCATCTAAGTAAATCCAGTGTTTCTATGAGTCTGATGTGAGAGAACCTCGTTAGGGAAAAACGAAATCGTCTATATCATGCGGAAGAAGCAATAGAAGTCAGCAGCCCACCAATGAACTACTACTCACACAGTTCATTGTGATGCAGGAGGAAGCGGCTCACTGGCTTAAAAAGACTCTCTTGGAGAGACTTTTCTTCTCTTGGACTAAAAAATTTTAGTCAAACCAAACAACACCTAATTGCCGTCGAGTACTTTACAACGTCGTAGTCACTCTGCAATGCATGCGAGGGTTGGTGCTAAAAAATCATACGGCAACTTGTGCCTGCTTGCTTGCTCGGTTAGTTTTTTATACTAACCGGGCTTTGATGGTTTGATGCGCGTGCGCCATGCAGATGCAGCACATCGAGATTACAATTCTGCTGGTATTCTATATTCTATTCAAGCATTTGCATATACCATGTTAAAACTGCAGCGGACGGTATCTAAAACTTCTATATAGACAAAGCCCACTAAGCCTAGTTCTCTGCATCCTCCTTGCGCCACGTCAGCGATTTTTCAGTTATCAAACGAATCCCACCTCCATCCATTGTACGCCAGCGCTGCCCGCCGCCCTTCTGCGATGCATGCATCCGTGGTGGTCGATTTAATTCTGGAACATCAAGAGGCTGTCGTGATCCACTTAACTCTATCAAGTAATCCTCGTCACCATCCTTTTGACCTTCCATTTGGTAACTGATCGTAGTGCTAAAAATAGCGCCACCAACTCATTCCCGGACATCAAGAGTCTTTTTGTATTTGTGCGAGTAGGTTGAAACAGATATGACCATTAGTCTTCCTAGGCTATATATATCTAAACAACTGGTGGCAACGCATGCGGGAGGTGCATATGGATCCGAGGACCGGAGGAGCAGCGGCAGTAGGAGCAAAGGCATGGCGCTGGCAGCAGCGGTCGGGAGGATATGACGATGACTCAAGAAGCAAAGAACCGAATCCCGCAGCTGAACCAGGTTGGATGCAGTATTTACGTTGAGAAATGAACAGCTTCGTGTATATCTAATCACAAGAACTAGCGCACACGCTCTCTGATAGATGCCTGCTCCTGGACCTGCAGCCTGCTGGTCACCACTCAAGGGTATTACTTTCTGAAGAAAAAAAAGGTTAATGGATTTCATTAGTATGGAGTTTTAATATTTTATTCGGGGTGCTCCTTACTACTTCAGATTTTTTATGTATATGGTATTGATCGTTTCATTCCAATGAGTAAGTTTATGTTTTATCCGCACGTACGCATAACATCATCTTTCATATATCTATATTTAATCCTCTACATTTTTTCCTCCTATCTTTGGCACCTGATGAACAAATGAGTTCATGTGATCTGAAATTGCTATTCAATTTTACTTAACTTTCTTAGTCAATCTCCTTCATACCGCAGCAACGCGGAGGAGTCCATCTAGTTTTTTTTAAAGAAACCACCAGACAAAACAATGGTCAGTAATACTACGCGCGCCATATATATACCACGCACATGAACAGCAAAATGGTATGCTTCAATCAAGTAACAACACTGCTTTCCTCAAACATAAAATGTATATGTGCGGGGCAAAAAATGGAGGGTACTGACACTGGGCCTTTGCAAAATGGTAGAATCCACGACAGCCTAATCAAACAATCTTTCCAAGAATTGGAGTTTTACAATCCAGCCCCACTTCATATCCACTTCAGCATGGGCCTAACGAATTCTTGAGAAGCCTTTCCACGAGACATGTCAGCCAATACAGGTATGGTATGTATCGTTATCTAAAAGTAAATCCTGTGTTTCTATAAGACTGATGTAAGAGAACCTCATTAGGAAAGAACGAAATCATCTACATCATGCACAAGAAGCAATAGAAGTCGGCAGTGCACCAATGGACTGCTACTCACAGTTCATTGTGATGCAGCAGGAAGCGGCTCACTGGCCATGAGAAGCTCATCAATCAAACCGGTGAAAACCACGGAATCTGTCTCCTTGGGAATGAACTTGAGGGGAGCGAAGGGACCAGGTCCTCCTCTTGCAGGGTGCGTGCCCGCTCTCGGGTTTGGAAAATGGGGCACCACACGTGCCTTAGGAATGGCTGGAGAGATAAGTTCGAATTCCAAACCTGGCTGCTTCAGAGCTGATGTTACGAACTGCAATAAGGAAAAACAGCAGTTAGTCGGCAGCTACAAACCAGAACTGCCATAGATAGATTATACTGCAAGATAATTGGTATAAACATCAAATGAAACAACTTTCATTGGCACAGGTCACAGAATAACAATAATGAACAACTACAAGACTCAGTACAGATAACTAACCTACAATGACTGTAAGTCTGCAACAGCAGACTGTCCATGCTACAAAAAGCCATGCCATGAATAAGATTCAAGTTCGAATATTGACAGACATTTTCGACCAGAAATAATGCACCTAACAAGATACGAGTTTAAAAAAGAACAATTTCAAGCAGCAAAAGGTCACAGCATAAATGATGAACATGATATTTACAAAAATAAGCTAGCGTAGATGAGATGTCAGATTCACAAAGTATATTAGCTATATATACAAATATATCATGTTGATATAGCAAGGGTTGTACTCGAGCTTCCCATACAGCATTCTACAACTAGGGGTGATAGATGAATATCCCAGTGTCACTGAAAGACCAGCACCACCTGAGATAGTCAACCACTGTACCCACAAAGACCAAACAATACATAATATGCACTGCCTCCACTGTGTATACAGGCTACAAAACCCAGCCAAACAGGTTATGCTGATGGATCCCTGTGTCAGCAACCAAAGTTGTCAATTTTTCTGACAGAAAATGGTTCACAAATCCAACTCCAAACCAATCCTATTTACTCCCTCCGTTCCAAATTCACTTTGGTTTTGTCCAAGTCAAAATTATCCAACTTTAAAATATGAACTCACATCAAAAACAACAAATTAGTTTTATTGAATTATTATCAATGACATATGTTCTCTCTATCAAATACACAGGAGAGCCATGGAATAAGTTGATGATGTATTTATTTGGACTTATAGATGTTAATATATTTTTCCAAAATCTTGGTCAAAGTTAAAGTAGTTTGACTTAGGACAAACCCCAAGTGAACTGTATTTGGAATGGAGGAAGTATTAACTCGATGAATCTGATAAGTTAGTCCACCAATATTTTCATCTCCCATAACCATATTGATAAAAAACAAAGAATTTGGTCATCCACTCCACCAATGTTATAGGATGATGCCATGTTGGACCAATCTAGCCTAGGATCAAGCAACCACTGAACCAAATATACCCCAGCTATCATCTGGATCATCATTCCACAAATAAGTGTCACTTTAGCGTTCACAGTTTCCAGGATACAACTTTTGAACACTAATTTTAAAAAAAAAAAAAGGAAGCAGAAACACCAAATGCCCAGCGAGGCAACCAATCATGCATTTCAAGTCAATTCACGGTGAGCCAGTTTCACAAATGCTAGCGATTTATATTAGGGCTAACAAAAATAAACAAGTTAGAACCAGTGAATTACACATCAATTACCAAAATGATGAACAGTTCAAAGAGCATAGTGCAGATGTTCAGTTCAGTTTAATTAGATGTCACCAAAAATGAAATATCAACAAATTCTAGATCAAAACAATATGGATACCGAAAAATGTAGTATATTCAAATGACACCAAGAATGGAACATCAGTATAGAATCAAGAAAATAAGGATACTGAAAATCATGACAAATTATAGGAAGAAACAAGCATGATACCTCATACAATGAACTAGTGGCTTCTCCTGGGAGGAATACGCCCTGTAGAATCATTCTATCTGGAAACTGAACTCGAATGACTGCTTGTTTATACTTCTGTCGAGCAGCCAATGCCTGCTTCTCCTTGTAAGACTTTGGTATCAGCAATCGAGATTGTTCTAACCTTTCCCTCCTCATCTTTGCTTCATTCCTTATCTCCTCACCACTAAGCTTGTAAAAAGAATCTGGTACATCATTTTGTGCCACAGAACTCCCAGGAACAGAGACAAATACCGAATCTGTAAAGTTGACAACACATATTGTAATCCTTTAGAGTTCAGTTTAATATCTTATTAATATAATTTGAAGATAAGCCCATGACAGTTAAATTGGCAGGACAGCAAGTAACAACATACACAAATCATACAATGCACCAAAATAAACATCAGAAACGATCAATGACATTGTAAACATGAATATCAGAGAACTAAAAGGACCTCCATATGTATTAATTAGTCAGTCCAATATGTGCATTTCTGAAATATCACTTAATTTATAGCTAGTGTCCCACTGATACCCCCCCTCAAGAAATGGTTACACATTTGGTGACACATACGATCTTCCTGGTACATACCTTTACAATCTTGCACTGTTCTATGTTTTATGCTAACAGCAATTTTTTTGAGATAATAGTTCAAAAGGGAAAATATGTTACAACTAGGATCTGCCTACCCAACAACCGAGTGTAAAACACTCAAACTTTAATTGGCTGTGCCCCGCCCTGCCCTCCATCTCCGGCGGCTCCCCACTGCGAATCTGCTGCTGACCACAGCAGCCACGCTAACCCAACCGTCGGGCTATCACCATGACACCCCCACCCTGCCCTCCTCCTCCATCTCCACCGGCTCCCCACCGCCCAGCGCTGCCGCGCTAACCCGCTGGGCTCTCACCGCGGCAGCTTCCACCCGTCCCTTGCCCAACTACCTTCCTCCACCGCCGCCTCACCCCGCGCCCGCCACCACCGCGCCTTCCTCCCCTCTCTAGTTTTTTTTCCTAAACCCGCCAGAGTTGGAGAAGAAAGGGCACTCAGCCCCAAACCCTAACCAAGCTAATCACAGGGCGCAAGATATCCAGTGTTGGATTGCTCCAAAACAACCGAGTTTGTTTAGCGTTTGTCTATAACCAACTATTATCTCCTAAGTCCTAATGAAGCTAACAGCATAACAGAACAAGCATAAAATTGGCAGTTCATGTAAAAATGTCATGACATAATAAGTAAATCAAACAACCAAACTGTGATGATTGATGGGAACGAAAGCCTTGTGCTACCCAACCACTTAACGCTAAAACAAGCACAATAAATGCCTTAATACCAACCTAAACCCTCTGCTTACCTGCCGATCAATAGTCTTAGCACCTTCCTGCACATCAGCCACATTGCTGCGGCTCTCCTTGGCCTCAGCCTCCGCCTTCACTGGAGGTGCAGAGGGGTGTGCCCCTCGAGAAGCAGGACGGCCCTCCTGATGCCGTTGAGCCTGGCATCGCTGGGCACTTGGCCCATCACGGCGAAGGGCTCCCCGCCCTCATCCCCAATCGTGAAGCCGACGGCCTCCAGGAGCTCCACCCCGCCTTCCCTGTCCGCCACAGCCTCCTTGATCCGCGGGTTCCCCAATCTCACCCGCCTGAACTTGTCGTTGCCAGGCTCCCGGAGCAGATTGCCCAGCAGGCGTTTGACGACCTCTACGGAGGCCGCGGGCGGAGGCGGGTCAGCGGCCAGGTACGCGGCGGCGCGCGCGCAGGCGCCCCCGCCGACGCGAGGCAGCCGTCGAGATGCTCGGAGACGGCGAGCTCGGACGGGAACTTGTCACCGCAGCTGGGGCACTCGACGGTGGCGGCCGTGGTGCCGTTCGCGTCGGGGGCGGCGGGAGGAGGAGGAGGAGACGAGGGGCGTGAAGGGGGTGAAATCGGTGGCTGAAGTGGGCGGGGGAGGTGGCGAGGGACGCTTAGGGGCAGCGGGCCTGGGGTTTGCGCTAGGGTTTGAGGAGCGGGCAGCGGGGTGGGAGGAGGAGGAGGGTGAGGGGCCGGAGCCGAGGACGTGGGAGGTGCCCTTGAAGGAGGAGGGGGTCCCGGACCCGGAGGAGGTGACCTTCTTCATGAACTCCTTCATCTTGTCCTTCATCGTGGCGCCGGCGGCGGAGGAAGCGTGGGCGGCGGCCGCGAACAGAGGGGGAGGGATTGGGGGCGTGGACGCGCTCGCTCGCTCACGCGGAGGAGACGACTTGGTTGGAGTGGTTCGTTGTCGCCGCGGGGACGAAGCAAACGAGGAAGAAATAAGAAAGAACCAAAGTAGCAATAAAAGCAGGCGCGATACAGCTTGGTTGTAACGAAATCGTTGTTTTGTGCGGTTGTACTTGTGCCTACTTTTTTTTTTTTTTTTTTTTTTTTTGGGAGACTTGTGCCTACTTAGCTGCCAAGGCATCTTCGCTATGTATGGCGGGCCGCAATACCTTGCTGGGCTGCACGGGCTGGTACACGGTCAAAGCTCGGTAGTGGCTTGGGAATCAAAACGGGCCTTTCTAGCGTTTCTCACGTATAGTAAGCACATCGGAAGCCAGCCCTGAATGCCGTTCACAGATTCTATAAGGTTGGATCATCTCTAACATCCGACTAAAGTTGGCAGCGGATCGGATTCGGTGTGGGTATCTGCGGATTTTGGGTTTTTCGGTTTTGGTTTTGGTTCTAGTTCTTCACCCATGGATTTTCGGGTTCCGATACCCGAAACTCAGCGGGTTCAGGGCGGATGTTGATTTTCACCTGTGGAGCTCCATCGGGCCTCGAAACAAATAGCCCATCAAAGGCCCAGCTAAGAACCTAGTATGTAATATGCTGGGATCCTCTCACCCTCACCCTCACCCACACCCGTTCCCCTCAACACCTCTCAGTCTCCCACCCGACGCCCGACGGCGGCTCAGCCCCGCTCAAGTCTCCGAAGCCCCAACCCAACCCCGATTCGGGACCCAAGATGCGGCAGCCCTTAGTGGTCAACGTGGCCGCAGCGCCTCACCCCTCACACCTTCAGGCTCATGGTGCTCGACTCGGCGGGGGGCAACCTCTCGTCGAGTCTTGTCCCCGCACCTGTCCAACAGAGCAAATGCCAAAGATCTACGGCGCTATGGACCTACAAGGGCGGCCCGCCCGCAGCGCGCATCGCCGACCTCCCCACCCGGGCGATGAATCTAGCGTGTCTATAGGTGGATTTAAAGCTACTGCATGTTCTCGGGTTTCGGTTAATTCAATTGGTTTTGGGGATTCATGGGTTTCGATTTCGGGCATGGATTTTCACCCGAATCGGGGTTCGGGCAGATTCGGGTTTTGCTTTCGGATTTTGAATTTAGGTGCCAAGAGACTCTACCCAATCCGAACCTGACACGTTGACATCCTTACATCCGACAAAACTTAAGAAATTCATTGTTGTCTTGTTCCTAAGTTGTTGTTTGGTTCAACTTTTGGGATGGTAACAGTAATGTAATCAGCTGATGAATCAATAATGATAACTCCGGGCGATGGGCACTATCGTTTTGAAGACAGGTTGTTTTCAGAACCTTCTTGAACTATGGAAATAAAATTATCATTAGCCCGTTCATCTCTAAAATGAAGTTGTGGCGTTAACACGAACATTATACTAGTTGTAACGGATGTCCCTTATCGGGTTCTCACTCTTAGGATAATGCTTACGTTTTTGGCGGTTTTGAGTCGATGAGCTTTCATTTTTACAACATTTGCTTATGTGGCATGCCACGTTGCACGACATGTTGGCGTTCAGTCATCACGCATGCGAAATCAACCGGGGGTGGGAAAGAACAATTCTCTTCTCTTCCCAACGTCTCCAACAACCTCCAAGCTGGCTAGGAGAGGTACTCCTCAAGAGTAATAGGAACTCCGCCGGTCACAAAGATCTTAAAGTGCCACTAGATGCAAACAATGTAAGTAATGCACTAAAATCTCTCAATCTCACTTTAGATTTGCAAGCAAGCTAGAGAGAACGAGTGGAGGGATTGCTTCATTACACTTCATCGGTCAACGCTCTTCTACTCTGCCTACGAAAATCTAGCCATTGGGTGACCACCGGACGTGTGCCTAGTACCTCCCGACCCGTCTGTTTTCCTTGTCGGCCACCCTCGTTGCTCTAGACTTGTGCCTGCAGGCCCTCTTGACGCGTCCGGTGTCCAAATTTGCTCCACGGGAGCTTACGGGAAACCAACTGACTCCGAGACCCAGTGTCCACTCCTTGAAACACCTGACGCGTCCGGTCAACATAGCTTTAGTGCACTCCATTGTTGCACCCGTCGGTCGTTGGTTCTATTGAGCATCTAGTGCACCACCTGACGCTGATCTAGCATTGTTCCTATGTCCGTTGTGCTTGGGCTGCAATGCCTTCGAGCCCCCTAACACCTAATGCATCCAATGAACTTGTTGCCAGCATCCGGTGTTGATATCTTTGTTGTTTTCAATATTCTTCTCTTCACCCTTTCTTCCAACTTGCTATCCACTTGATGTGTACCTCCTGTGCACGAGTGTTAGTGTTTTGCAAAGAATTTTTTCAAGGGTTAGGAGTTAGCACACTAGGTCCTAATGCATCAACATGATTGATTATACCTAGTGGCACTTGATCGAAGTTTCCGAAGTATTTCTCTTCTTTATAATTCCACTACTACTAAACTGAACTTACGTGGCGGTTTTTTTAATTTTCCGCAGCTAGGGTCACGAAAAATCAACGGAACTTGCGTGGCGGTTATTTTGGTGCCCAAAAACCACCATGGTAAATATTAACCGTAAACTCGCCACGGTTAATCTGAAAAAAAATAAAAAAAGAAAGAAAAAGCCCGACCCTAACCCTAACAGTCCGGATCCGAGCTCGCGCCGCGCATCCGCTGCCCGGCCCTCGCAGGCCAGGGCCAGGTCGCCGCCACCAAGAGAGCCGCCGGCGGGCGCGCCCACCGGAAGAGCAGCTGCGCCCCCACACACACCGCGCCGCCCGGTCGAGGGGTGGTCGGCCGGGGCTCCGCACGCCGCCGATGGTTGGCCGCCGCTCCCACATGCCACCACGCCGCGCCGGGACGAGGGAGGAGAGCAGCTGCACCAGATACGCGCACCGCCGGGCGGCCATCCACTCACCCGCTGGCCGCCACTGCACCCGCGCCCGCCGCCGGCCGCCACCGCTGGGAGCAGGTCGCGCCGCCACCGGCCTCCACCTCCATCCGCGCGCCGCCTCCGCTCCACTCCACCAGGGATCCGGTGCCGCCGCCGGCCCCACCTGTGGAGCGGGGAGCTGCCGCCGTCGCCGGCCTCCACCCGTGGATCGGATCCGATCGTGTGGCCCCGCGGTGGGGAGAGGTGGGCGTCGGCGTGCTCGCCGCCCGCGGTGGGGGAGAGGTGAGGTGGTTGTGCGGTGGGGAGAGGAGAGAGTGTAGGCACAAAAATCCTACTCCTGCGCCGCACACACTGACAAGCCGGAATAGCTGGCTTTACCCGTTGCCCGGCGTCTTGAGCGTGCCGATCAATTTGACCTTGTTAATTGACAAGGAGAGCAACGTGAGATCTCAAACATGCACGGTGAGACCAAGACAGTTCCGCATGTATGGCTCTAAGGCGGATGTAAAGACATATAGCTATGAGAGCTATCTGTCGATAGATAATGAATGCATTCGGTAAGCATGAATAAAGATGTAACGTAAAAAGCGTTGCCGAATGATCATAGAAAGCATGTTTGAAAAAGTAAAGTCGATCATCATGATATGACATCATAGAGCTCTATTGCATGGATCGAATTAATTGACAACATGGAACAAAAAGCGGTAACTTCGTAAATATAAACCTAATCTAAACGACACATGCATAGGTTTCATCCAACTAGTCTGCCGCACGTCTAGCCTTCCTAAACCCGTCAAGCTTAAACCCTTGCAAGCTAATCCACCACATGATATCACTTGCTACAGATATAAACCACTTGCGAAACTAGATCAATCCACCGCATGATACAATCTAACCATGATAAGCTAAAAGCACGCATACATCTAAATAGATCTATAGATACTCATTACTCGTTGAAGCGCGTATGCATAGACCATAAAAGTGCACATGCAAACCTAATCTAAAGCAAAGCCGGAGATTCGTCCCGATCGGTCCCTACGGCAATCCACCGCATGATACATTTGCAACAAGCTAATTCACCGCATGATACGGCTTGCGGACTTAATCGTTCTAAACCCTATTCGTCCCTAACAAAGAATCCACCGCATGATACACTGCAACAAGCTAATCCACCGCATGATACGGCTTGCCGGACTAGACTCTAACGATAGGTAGATGCAAGATACAAGTAAACACATAACTGTGTCGGCAAGCTTGCCAAATCCAGGGTCCATGAAGAAGAAACTCACACGTAAAACCTTAGTCTGCCGCACGACTCATGACTAAACGTGTAAGAACCCGCAACACGTGGCAACCTAGATTGATCTAAGCTTGGCTATGAAAGCACGAGATAGATCTAATGACAAGCTAATGATAAACATTGAGAGTACTGATGACATCTAGATCTAACAAAAGATAAAGCCGAGCCACATCAATCTAGATTGGGCAAAGAGTGTGTGCAAACATAAATAAATAAATAGATAAACAAATAGGAATCATGCACCACTCGGTAACTTAATGAATTCATTAGGGTGCCAAGCCTAATGAAGCCGATAACTAGCTCTTAGCCGATCTTAGCCCACCTGATGGCTCATGATCAACAAAAGAACCCTCTTGCCCCCGATAGCTTAAATCCGCTTTTGACGATACTAAGCGTGAACAAGACTTCTTGCAATAATCTAAATCCGCCGACGATACTAGACATGGTGCAAGGTTGCGGTACTTTCACGGAGGTTGACGGTCGATGAATCCTCTCAGCTGATAGATCGGCGACACGACTGGACTCGGATATGGCGGGAGCCAAGGCACGGAGCGGGTTGTGTGTATTGATTTGGGTAGATTTTTACAATGAACGCGCACCCTTTATATTTATAGGGCTGCTGGAAGTTCTGTTTTGGCGTGCAACTCACGCATGGGAATCTAAACCAATTACAGTTTGACTAGTTTAATCTAATAAAGAAAATATCCAAGATACACGGACTCTAACTTTCCTTTCTCTAGAATCCTTAATGATGAAGTCTCCTGGTTGACGTACTTCCTTCTCTATCTTGGCTCAACCGGCCGGTCATTGTATACATGTACGTACTCTTGCTCCTTCATTGTGAGATACATCTGGACACCGTATCCCGCAGGTTATTCTGTTCGCTTGCCATACCACGGAAATCATGAACGTACAAGCTTGCAGATGTCGTACTCATGCACGTCTCCCTTCTCGTTTATCCTCTTGCTTCCTTGACGCACGTCCCCTGGCTTCAGCAGCGTATTTCCAACCTCTTATCCTGCACGAGTCCCTCCAAGGGAGTCTACCCACGTCACCCTAATTATTTTGATTGGCTGATTGAAAATTGCAAAAAAACCCTTTAGTTTCCTGAAAATCATGTCCCAATCCATCCAGAACCCGGTTAAACAGTAAATGAGTTTCGTTTTTTTTACTTTTTACCCCTTCTATTACGCCAAAGCGTCGCTCGAAGAACAAAAAATTATGAAACCATGGTAATTTTTTACTTACCCACCCGCCTTCGAATTTTGCAAAAAAACCCTCGCCTCCCAACCAAATATATACCGCTGCCTCTCAGCAAAAAAAAAAAAAAAAAAAAAAAAAGCCCGGCCTCTCTCTCCCTCTCCTCCTCACGAGCGCTCCCTCCTCTCCCTCCGTCTCTCCATGTCCGGCGGCGACCGTGGCCACAGCACCGGCCCCCTCCCTCCACCGCTTCCTTCCTCCCTCCCTCTCCCTCTCCTTCTCCCTTCTCCCTCCCCAGCGTGCTCCCCAGTCCCCACCCCTGCGTGGCCTCCTCTTCCTTTCTCTCCGGTTGGTCCTTCTCCAGCAGCTCCAGATGCGGCCAGGGAGACGGCAGCCGCCGTGCGCGAGTGGGGTGGCCGCCCTCCTCTCTCCACCCCGGGCGCTGCTGGCGTGGCTGCTTCCCTGGTGTCACCTCCTCCGATCCGTTCACTCCATGTGCTGTTGGTGCTACAAGAAACCCTAGGTGAGTCCTCCCAAATCCCAGTGTATCCCACTGGCCGTCTCTCAGAGCAATAATGGAAAAAAATAACCTTGGTAGTTTATCTTGCTATCGGTTGTTATTAATTGGTTTAGGAAGATTACAATCATACGGAATCAAATTAACAAAGATGTTTCTCCTTTACTCTTTATGGCTTCCTTAGATATGAGGTTTATTGGTCTATCGGTCATACAAGCCTATTCAATGTTGGGTGGATTTGCTCGCTGTCACTTAGTGCCAGTGTTAAACTTAACATGTGCCAGGTGATATTTCTTTAGCCTACCTAGCAAATAAAATGTGAACTGATTACTCTACGCCATCTTTTTTTTTTTATGTGGTTTCAAAATCTTTGCTTGATTTGAAAATCGCAGCCTGAAATTTTAACTTATTCAAAAAACAATATATGCTACTGAAAGGACACATCTAATTAAACATTACTGATTTGAAAAAGTAAATTGTCCATCCTTTTGGAGTGGCCCCTTTCCTGAACAAAATGTTGGTTCAAGAGATGAGCGAACAAGGGTATATGAACATGAATATAAAGCAGTGCAGTATATAGCTTGCCTATATAATCCCATCAGTATTGATGATTAGGCACCTCTACTTAATTTTTTTAAGGGATGTATTATTTATTTCCTTGTGTGATGACTGTGCCTATATAATCTGATCAGTATTATTTAGTTGAAAAGATCAGTAAGTTTGCATGAAATGGACTTTTGTTCTTCCCTGATTTAAAGTTGTGATATATAGCGCTTGGTAAGTCGGTTCAATTGTTCCTCTCCCTCTCCCTCTCCTCTCCCCTTCCCCATGCGGCATGCGCTCCCCAGGCACTGAGCTCCTCTGCTGCAGTTTCCTCTGGTCCGTTCAATTGTTGTTGTATCCTAGGTGAGGCAAGAACACCCCTCTTCCCTACTCTATTTCCATGTTATACATGTGGTACAGATTCAGGGATTCATCAGGAAAAAGCTAGGTGTGTCTCTCGGGGATGCCTCAAACTTTATATATACTAACTAATGGATAAATTGCATATCTTAGTTACATACATGTGGTACGGATTCAAGGATTTAGTAGGAAAAGCTAGGCGTGTCTCAGGGATGACTCAACTTTATATATACTAATAGATAAATTGCATATCTTAATTACAAATAATATAGTTGGATGATGGCTGGAGGATTTCTTCTTCATCTGGATTCAAGAATCAGATTCTCAATTATTTATGCTTACTATGCCATCTGCTTGTATGACTCTATGGCAAAAATGCTTTTTTTCCCTGTCCTTTGTTTTGACCCGTTACCTATTGATTGGTCCAATTGTTTCATTATATTATGTCATCTATGCATGTGGCTGATTGTACAATATTATCAGTTATAGCTACATGAAGTGAGCTATATATGTGCCAATAAAAAAAAAGGTTATTCACAGCTTATCCAATAGCCTGTTATATTAATAACAATTTTTATATGAAGAAATCATTCTATGCTGATTAATCCTACCAGCTTTGAACTAGGACCTGTAATCACAAAAATTGAAAGGGTAGGAATTTCCAGTATCATGCATATTTTAGTTTGAATTTCCAGTATGCCGAGCAACTTTTTATTAACAAATTATTCTATGGTGGTTACCTGTCCTGAAGTAATAATTAAAGGAGGTGTCATCTTCCTTTTAATTTTTTGATTGGACTCTCAAAATTAGAGCCCTATGAATTTATTCCCTTGCAGTATTGTATTGTCAGATTCCTTTGTGAAATATTAGTTGCAGGTGAGGGATTAGTCCATCTTGTGTCTTAATCCCAAAGTAACAAGACTGCTTTCAGCCAATCAATTTACAGTATTTAATGTAACTGATGAATATTTGGGGTGCAGTGCAGCTATAAGTTTTATTTCTGTTCAAACAAAATTAACCATTCAAAATGTTGTGCTACCATTTATGTCCAATCGACTTTACTGTAGGTTATTGAGTCATCTTGTTATATTTCCTGCACGGATATGTGCAGTGCTAGAGTTCTAGGAGGCTGCAGATCATGAGGCTGCAGATCCATTGAGACACTACTTAACGGTTCTCACTTTATCATTGTTGTGTGGACAGCTGAAGATAAACATCTTATTGCTGCAGCTATGAGCTCTCTACATCCAGACACTTGAAATAGCGGCTTGTGATCTGGTAAGCAATGCTATCAAGCTATGTAACATTGCATATATTTTAGTGGCATGTGAACTGCTGCCATGTTAGTGATTAAGCTTCTTTGATTTGCCCAAACCTAAACTGATATGCCAAATCTGACTTGCTAAATTTATGGAGACAATGTGCAAAGTAGCTTTTTGAGAGTGGCAAGAGTGAATCCAAAGAGATAAGCATTATGGGCAAAGGCAGAGAGTCAAGTACCAAACATATGCTCTCTGTGGGCTTCCCCATGTCGCCTGAAATAACAACATTTTATCGTTGGGATTGAAGGTTTGTAATTTTCTACCTATCTTTATTGTACAATGTTTGTCTGTAGGTTGTGTTTTTGGTCTGAAACATATTTTCATTTTCTCATAAACATATTATTGAGTAACCACATTTGTTCCACTAAAATGCACCATAGGTCCCTATAAGTAGCTTGCTCCCTGAACCTATCGTGCAATTAAGTTTCCAAGGCAATATTACTTTATGTAACTTTACGAGGCAAGATTAAATCTGAATGAGCGGAAAGCTACCAAAATTTGGCCAAAAAAGTATTTATAGTTCTTTTTTCAATCTCAACAAATGAACCTTTCAGCTTTTCATCCTTATCCTTCAGTAAAGGATAGTTGTATCTCTGAATTTCTCTCTCCACATTAGGTTAGTTGCTCTTTGTCTACTCTATTCTGTCTCATTTCTCCCTGCTCTTAAATATGATTCTCTTTTCTTCTCCTATTATGCAAGGTTCACAGTAGTCGAAAAATCATCAGGGTTTCCCATTCATCAATCTGCTGGTGATCTCGGGAACTACGAGCTGAGATTATCCTCTTCTTGCAGGTTTATGTTATTGTGACACCTGCTAATGTTTTGCTCTTATTAAGTAGTCGATTGAAAAAAAGTATATATAATATATGTGAATAAGATTGGTGCTCTTGTTATTGCTTGAATAATAAATTACAGGATTATTTTTTACATGCCGCGCTGGTTTCCCAATGTAGTTCACGAAGAAGAAATATTTGCTTACTGTTATGTTATCACGGTCCCTAGTGATGGAACGAATATTTTTTTCCCTAAAAATTCTTTCTTGTCTAAATTCTTTCTTGGCTTTTCAAAGATCTCTTTCTTCCTTGCTTTATGATGGCTTTTTGCTTAATGTTCCATTCCCGGTAATACTGAGTTTCTAAATAGAACTATATGCTTATTCTGGCGTATTATTTGTTCCCAGGTTCTGCTTACCTGCTCAGTGTAAGGATATTTAGATAAGTATGTGTGCGGCAGCAGGACATATTTCCTATCTATACCAGAGATATTCCTCACCCACACTTTTGGCTCTGTTCTGATGAATTCAAAGAGGCGCAACACATGCATCAGTAGTGTACAAATCCTCAAGTAATATGTGCAGGTATAGTACAGGTATGCGTTCATAGTAAAGGTTATAATATGCGTTATTTTTCCTTGCCTACCTACACTATCCAGTACATCATGCTAAAATTGTGTTGCTGTTGTTTCCCTCCTGTGACTGTCGAGTTCCCATGCTTCCATACTCTAGGTGCCTCAAATGTGTGCCTTTCTATTCAGACTTAGATGCTTAGTTTTTTTTCAGTGATGCTGATTCAGATTCCTGCTCCTAATAGAGATTCCTTGGTTTCTCTTTTCTGCTTTCTAGAAATAGGAATTTATGGCGTTTATGCATGTGATGATTCATAGAGAGTTATTTTAGCCACCATTGGTTTATTTACTGTTGTCGAACAAGTTAAGCTACATAATGTATCTCTTTTGCAGATATATTAGTTTGTGTACATATACTGATATATCCACTACTATTCTTATGTTTCACTATGATAGCTACGCAAACATGCTTCAAATTTGTCTATAATAAGAAAGTGTAGGTCACCATGATGATAGATCTGTTCCTCATTTAACCATTCATAAATAAACCTGCATTTTTAAGAATGGTCTATGGACTGAACTTAATTATTTCTTATGCCATTGTAGGGTTTAGTTCTTGGGCTACTGAACAAAGCCAAAGGCTTCGACTAACTTTGCAGATCGCATTGTGTTCTGTTCTTCTATCAATCCTCTGCTTGCTTGTGCAGTAGTTTCAGACTTCTCTATACCATCAGGTTGGAGACCAATAGGATGACTTCGTTAATTTTTATTACTTGATTGTAGATTCTTTTATCTCTTGATGCAAGATTAATCATATTTATTAGTTCTTCGTTTTTGCATATTTAGTGTTTGCCTTGCTGATCTAATTTTGTCTGGGTTTTCCTTTTATTTCCTTTGCAGTCCGCTATGTAAGGTAAGCACTAATGTTTGCTGCAGACCTTCTCCACAAAAGGTATGCTGCTTCCTTAGAATAGTCCTCTTACATAATGATGTTGCAGTGAAGCCTGCCTATTTTATAAGCAATGGGGGCTACGGCTATAATTTTGTCATAATAAATCTGTATGTGTTAATGAGGCTTACCAATTTGCATATGCCCATGAGCGATTAGTGCTTAGTAAAAATCTGGTACAATTGCCGATTTTTTTTATCTGCGGTGTTTGGAACGATTTGGTTCATTTTAGGATCAGGTGGTCTTTGAGCTACAGTCCTAACTGAGAAAGGTGACACCATTGTGTTCATGGCTGAAGCCCTTCTATTTGATGAACTCTTCATTTCAGAAGCTACTATGAAGATGTGTACTTGAAATAAAGTGAACGATTATAAATTACTCCTATGGTTAGGATTTTTTTTTAAAATTTTTACAAATGTTCTCTTCATATGCACATAGAAAGGAGACCTTGAAGACTACATCTGTACAGTACCTAAGGTTTAGAGATTAGCCTTTTGCTTGCTGCTAACCTTGTCCACTAATCATGGTTTTTAGGTTAAGTTGCTTTTAGTTGGTGTTTACCTTACGATCATGTTACTTGGTGGTTTGGAGAGCCTAAACTGAAAGAACAGAACACTCATTTGCTATTTTTTCAGATGCAATCTGACACTGTCATAGAATGAGCTGGTGGACGGTCACTTTGAAAACCTTATTTGAAATACCTAATCAAGTTTTCCAATGCTACCTTCCAGGTGAGGAAAGCTAAATGGCTACTTCTTTGTTCTCTCGCCTCTCACTGATGTTGTAATATCTGAAGAATTAAAGCATGAGCATTAAAAAAGTAAGGGAAAAGTTGTTCCTTAAATTAATCTGTCATGAAATGTCTGGTTTGTGTGCTTTGGCATGAAAATTTAAAATTATATTTTATACAGTTACTAGGAGTGATCAACAATTCCTGTCAATTTACTTTGACTCAAGAGTAATGATTATCTCATTTTCCCCAATTCCTTCAACAGATTTACATTCCAACAAGGTTACCAAGCAGTCTCAAGGATCCAACGTTGTACCTTAAATTACTATGTGCAGTTATTTCAAGACTCTGTACTTATCAAATTCAGCTACTCCTCCTTTAGCCCTACGCATATTGTAAGATATTAACTATGCAATGTTGTCAACTATGTTTCTACTTCTACTCTATCCTACTCCATGGAGCAACCACTCTATACAACATCAGAGTCCAACCTCTAGCTCAATTCATTCAGTACCTCCACCTTCCAATTATGCACCCTAACTCTCAATTATATACCTTCACAGTTTATCTGGAACTAAGATTGGCGCGCAAATGCGCGTCTCCAGACTAGTATCCATATATTGCCGAACCCAGCACATGTATCTCAATTCGGCCATCCTGCTCGCTTAGCATGTCAATAATAATATCTTCTTAGCCTGTACGGGGTCTTCTTTTGGTCATCACATGTATTAAGGAATATATCCTGGCCGATGAGCACGTGAGCCGACTCTTCAAGATTTAACCGACAGCTTCTTCTGTTTGCCGACTATGTTGACGTCACCTTGCCGATCGCTCTTTCCCTAGCTGCCAAATGGTCTTGACACCCGATCGCTTCGGGCTTGCCGAATGCCACTATTAGCACCCTGTACTGGCCTGCTTATCATTCTCTGAGGGTTACCAAATTTCAGTGTTAACAAGGAGTTTTGTGGCTCTGTTTTTTTTTTCCTTTTTTTGAAGATATTTGCGGCGCTGTTGAATGGGAGAAGAGTGGGTGAGTGGGAGAAGAGTGAAACCCTAGATGGAGTTTTATACTTGTGTCTATCGGGCCTCGGACTGGGCTGGCGGGCCTTGGCCTATTTACGGTTGTCGGTTATTTTACAAAAACCGCCACGGTTAATCGATTAACCGTGGCGGTTTTTCCCCGCCGTGGGTGCCAGTCCACCAATTTTCCGTGGCGGTTTCTCAAAAAACCGCCGCCACGGAAAATGAAATTCAAACACCATGCAAAATCAATCCCGTAGTAGTGTTCGGCTATCGATCCTAAATTACTCGCACCCTCTATGGTGTCTTGAGTGCAAACCAAAAATGTCCTTATGGTTATACTTTTCCCTTGAGCCCATATTTGTTTTGCTCTTTCTTGTTTTCCAAGTCCAAGCACTTGATCATATTTTAGATCATCTCCATGCATCCACCATGACCATCATGTTTCAATACTTGACTAGAACAATTTCAATCTAATTCACACTTAAGCAAAGAGATTAGTCCTAGGCTTTAATCAATCACCAAAACCAAACTAGAGATCTTCATCTACTTATTATAAAGCTTGATGGATATCAAAAGCATTTGGTCGAAAAGCTCCTTTCATTGCCGTTGATGGTAGTTATTGAAAGTGCATCTAGCCCTTTTAGTGGGTTTTGGTGAATTGAGTGACAACATAATTAAAGGTCTAATAAGTTTGCCAAGTGTTGAACGAGAAATTGAGTCTATTGCATATACTTGTGGATTGTGTATTAGCGAGTATATCCAAGGTTCAACAAGTAAGCAAACTTGATGCTATTCCACATAGTGTTGAACCAACGGCCAAATTATATATTGTTGTGTTGGAGGATTATGGAAACAATCTAGTTCAAGCAAAAGACAACAATGCAAATGGAATCAATGAAATGACTTCTAAGTTGTGGGATATCATAGCATCATGTGCAAGCAAGCATACTTGACAAAGACAAATGAGACATAAGTTGATGGTTGTGGATTGGTCTCTATGATGGCTTGCTTTGCATGAACAAGAAGAGTTGGACAATGAACTAGTATTGATCAAGGATTAAAGACTGAACCAAGAGTGCATAAGTGAAGATATATCAAGCAAAAGAAAGGAGACAATGCATAACGGATATAAGATGTTCTCTATATTAGTTGCTTGTATGGATAAAGATTTGCAACATCACTTTGCATTGATATGACCAAGCTAGAAGTATGAAGACAGAGATTGAAGTGAGTGTTAGGAATGTCAAGCCAAAATAAAGAGGATATAAGGAATCGTGAATTGGCTTGACAATATTGATGTTGATCCACATATGTCTCTATGTGAGTCAAACCAGAGCTTGATTGATTTCAACATTCATATCTAGAAGATATTCAAGCAAGGATCACAATATTGAAGAAATGGTTATTCAATGGATGCTTAATGTGATGTGACTCAAGTATGTCTTGATAAGGTGAAGATAGCAAGGAAAGGGCTTTGAGGTACTAAGCGAAGGTGAAGGGCAAGCGACGGCTTGGGACCGAGGTACCATGGCTAAGGTGAAGAAGAGAGTACTTGCATTTAGTCGAGGAACTAATCAAGCTATGAGGAGTCATATTGTGTTGAGAATCAAATCATTAGTGGAAGTGACTTGAAGCCATGAAAATGAACTCATATATATGGAAGTGGTTCAAGTCACATGCTCAAGACATACTCACTCAAAGAGAAGAGACAAAGATGATTGAGGATGTTATATATATGCAAAGCAGCCCCCAATTGCAAGTGATGATGGCTCTACGCTCAAGAAGGTTTACATTCCTTTATGTTTTGGAATTGAGTTTAGGAAAAGCCGTACTATAAAGGGGGATACAATGCACAAGCTTTTATGTGCAACCAAGTGCTCAATCTTTGACCAATACATCCTCATACCTCAACCAAGACGGCTAGCTCAACACTTTTCCATTCTTGTTTGTTTTTTGGCTCGAGCGGCAGTGCCGCCTTGAGAGAACGATGTCGACAAGTGAGGAGGTATCTTTAGAACTTTTACTTTTCGATGGCTCAAACTATGCATCTTGGTCTGCTAATGTGCTTGATATTTTTAGGGTCATGGGTCCTCATATAGAGCAGATTGTAGATGTGAGCATTTTACCTCCTAGTGATGATTTGGACTATCTATCTAGAGAGGAAGTGATATGCTCACACTACAATGCTCAAGCTGCTAATATTTTATTTAGTGCTTTGAGTGAAGATGTTTTAGATGCCGTCGTATTTGGAGATGATGAACCACTTGGGGATGCCCATATCATTTGGGCCACACTCAAAGAGAGATATGGCAAGTCCAAGTGTGATGAGAGCAACCTCTCATTGGAGGAACCACTTGAGGAGTGCTCAACTTCACCAACAAATGATGAGCCTCAAGTGATTCTCCCAAAAGGCATAATTGATCATGCTACATCCACTTCTTCGCCAACACATGACTTAAAGGATGATAATGAAATGGTTGGTGAGAACAATGTTTATACATGTGATACTTCTACTTCCTCTAGTTCTTGTGAGACTAACATTTTGAAGGAAGAAGAAGCTTTTGATCGGTGGAGGCCAAATTATGAATCCACCTCACCTAGAGGCACAACTCTCTATGACACATCTCATGTGTGCCTCATGGCAAAAGGTGAGAAGGTAAAATCAAAAGTCAAACCTCCTCCACCTCCTAGTGACATCTCTAGCAGTGATCTAACTGAAAGCTCTAGTGATAGTGAATCTAGTGATGATGAAGAGTATGCTAGACTCATCAAGAACCTAGATCCTAAAACTAGAGTCTTTCTTTCTCAACTAATGGCGGATTTAGAGAGTACCCAAGCCGAGTTAGCAACTAGAAATGAACAACTTGACAAGCTTGAAAGGTTGTATGTTGCTAATAAGGAAGCTCTCGTCGAGAAAGGAAGTGAGGTGGCAACCTTGAAAAAGGACCATGCTCTCACAAAGAAGGCTATGGTTGCCCTAAATGGGAAATATTGTGACTTGCAAGACAAGCACAAAGAGCTTGAGTCTCAATATAGCATTCTTTGGGAAAGCAACTCACATTCTTCCACCACAACGGATATCTCTACTCCCTCCACTAGTCAAGGTTGTGGAAAA
Organism: Hyparrhenia diplandra; assembly: GCA_015847255.1. Taxonomy (NCBI): domain Eukaryota; kingdom Viridiplantae; phylum Streptophyta; class Magnoliopsida; order Poales; family Poaceae; genus Hyparrhenia; species Hyparrhenia diplandra. The sequence goes on along the minus strand of JADLZK010011343.1, from coordinate 173,102 downwards.
TGCTTTAATCTTGATTTGAATGCTTATGCCACTAACCTTGCTGAGATGGAAGCTATGAGAAAAGAGATTGCTAGGCTCAATGAGGTGATCAAAGGTGAGCTTGGACACACAAAAGAAGCCAAGACAATTGGTAAGAAAGTGGTGAATGGATCTGATTGTGTGCAGTTTGAGAGAAAGGAGCAGATTGGTACGATTCAAATAAGCACGGATCATGGCGATGCCGCACCCCACGAGCGACAGCTGCCGTGCCCCGCAAAAATGGGAAGGCTACCGATTTGTCTCCTGATCAGACTAAGCTCGTAACTAAGATGCCAAGGCATGATGGCAAAGCTCCCAAGACTATCAAGATGCAACATCAATCAAAGCGATTCTCACTAGTCGCTTCAAGTGCAAGAAGGAGGATCACCATGCTAAAGATTGCCCCTTGAGGAAACAAAGAAAGGGCATGAGCAAGATCCAAAAGAGGAAGATGAACAAGAAGGCTCATGTCAAGTGCTCTAGCATGGGACACAATGCCTCTATGGGTTCCAACAAGGTTGATGACCAAGTCACACTTCCAAAGAGCAAGACAAGAAAAGGTAAGAGGAAGTGCTATGGATGCAAAGAGAAGGGTCATGAGATTACATTATGTCCCTACATGAAGAGTGAAGACTTGGCATCATCAAGAAAGACACTCATCGACAAGGTAGCAAGCAAAATGCAAAAAGAGAAGGCTAACAAGAATAAGAGTCGACTATGCTACACTTGTAGAGGAAAGGGACATTTAAGTAAGGATTGTCCCTTGGGTAACACTCCTAAGCTCAACTCTTCAATTGATTCAAATATGCTTAGGATGCCCAAAAACGACACTTGTGCTAGAGAGGTGATTGGTTCACCACGTGCTAGCACAAAGGCCATTTGGGTGCCTAAGTCTCTTGTGATTAACCTTGATGGACCCAAATTAGTTTGGGTGCCACCAAGTTGTGCTTGATGTGTCTTTTAGGTACTTGAAGGTGATATGAAGCTTCGGGGTGCTTGAGCAATTTAATTGAAAATATTCACTCAAGCTATCAATCTATTCACATTATATTTTCTTATATGGTTGACCGAAGATGAATCAATGGAAATATCTCAAACTTCATACTCACCTCGGTAACTAGTACCTAACCCTTGTTAACTAGCCTTTTGACTTGTGTTAGTAGTTCACAAATATATGTTTGTGTTTGTGAATTATTAGAAGTGGCTAGAGTGCTTCAATTTTAAATGAATTATTTGCCATATGATGCTTTTAATGGCTCTCTAGTAGAGCAAGATCTTATTCATGTTGTAGGTCATGAAGAACCACCTTGTGAGGCTGATTGACATTCAATGCGATCCTTAATGATTTGATCATAACTCCATCACGGGATGTCCAAATGACAATCCGTTTGTTGGGTTGGAAAGTCAACTTGATAAGCTTTCACATCATGTGCAGCATGTACCAAGAAACATTGTGAATTGGTACAGTTTTGCATGAAAAAGTTGAACATGTGGCTGATCTGCAGACCTTTGGACCAGTCTGCACTAAAAGTGGTTTGCAGCCATAGTGGAGTTTCCAAACCGATCAACACTGGTGTCATTGGAAAATAGACTTCATAATCTTTCCAAGAAGTCCTTATTGACCTTCATAGCCTTTGGGAATCAAAAGTTATGAATTTTCTATCACCGATCTTGTTTTCATAAACCGGTTTGGTCTTGATGGATTGTCTTGGATTGCACCGATCCGATCTTGCTGATGGTGGAGAGTTGACATTTGAAGAACTATGTATAGTTGAGATGTACTCAAGCTGTTGTTGCACCTAATTCCGCTGACACCTCCGATACTGGCGGTCTTGGCGGCAAAGGTGCAACTTGGCATGTACAACAAAGAATCGACATCTATCCAAGCCATGGATGAATCCTACAACATGATCCACTCAAAGAACATAGATGACTTGAGCTTCCTTAGTGGACTTCAAATCAAGAATTTCAAGATGAAGAAACTTTATGGTCACTCATGCATACTATGAGTTGGTTGAAGGATTTGGACTCTTGGTTTTCACATTAGGAAATAGAAGTATATTTGAAGAAGGCCAAGAATGAAGAATCATGCTCAAGTAAAGCAAATGCATTAATTACTCACAACTCAAGAACTTCCTACTTCATGAAATCTTGTCATATGTTAGATTGCCAAATCCTTATCTTTCATATTATGGGCATCTACATGCTACAATGGTTGTGAGTATCTCTTGGCATGCATATTTCAATTCCATTATTCTATTGTTGTCATGACCTAGACATAGAGTGAAAAATCCCAAGTTCTTAAATGAATAAAGTGCTATGTGAGAAATTCAAATACTTAGAGCACTTATCAAAAGGAAATTTACTCTATGGCTAGAGTTGTGAGACTAATCTTTTCTCTAAGTGATTTATGTAGTCTCACTAAATGAGAATGTGTTTCTCAAATGGAGTGTGCTATCATACGAAGGCAATCAATCCAAACATGTGTGATGTATTCTCTCTCGAGTTGATTTGGAATTGATTTGTTTATGTTAGCCACTCACCATAATATGGCTTAAATCTACCCTTTGGGCTCTATTGGCCAATCATGCACATTCACCTTTCCATTCCACTCAAAAGAATGTGCATGAGACATCAATGGAGATTTAGTCCATATTATGAGGTTTCTTTATTTAGTGACCCACTTGCCATCCACACATACAAAGGGTTGCTAAATGAGAAACTAGTGCTTGTGTCACTAATGACCTCTTGTGTTTGAGATTATTCACAGAAAATTCATAAGAGGTTGTGCTTATCGAATTGGATATATCACAAGCATGATGGTTACTCTTCACCTAAAGAAAGATGTATTTTGCTAAAGGTCGAAAAGTTCAAAATCTGAGATTAGGCACAATCAAGCTTGAGATTGAGATTGGATGAGCTATATTGGAGGGATTCACAAGATTGCGACCATTGATAAAAGGACTGATTGGATATAACATCTTGTGAATATTTTCAACCACAGTCACCTCAAGATTGGACAAGAAGAAAAGAAATGAAATGAATCATCAAATCTGTCCCGAAATTAGAAATCTAGGTTGGCTGACCTCAACATTGGATTTCGAAGATCAAACACTTGAAGAATTGACCTGAAACTTTGTGAGCATGATATACATGTTTAGTACTTGTTGCTGTACAATTGGCATGAAGATTGGTTTAGAAGAAAGTCAGTTTTCAAGTTGGTTTCTATCAGCTTCAGCAAAGGTAGCAGTTTCAGATTTAAGCGGTTTTGGTAGAAAATTGTTTTGACTGATCAAATGGAGTTCAAGTGAGCTAAAATTTATATGACAGCTAAAGAACTCATATATGAAGGTCTCTACCAAATTTCATGCATACAGGACTTGTATTCTAGGAGATATGAAGTTCTCTTCAAGAAAGACATAATCTGAAACTTACTGTATTTCAGACTTTAGCAGTTGGTAGAGAGATTGATTTGACTGATCAAATGAAGTCTAAATGAGCTGAAACTTTGACATAAGTTACAGGACTTATATATGAATATCTCTACCAAATTTCATGCATATTGGGCTAGTGGTCCGAAAGCTATGAAGTTTCCTCTAAGGATGACCAAATCTGAAAACCGACTACATGGAATTGGATTGCAAGCAACTTGAAGGAGCTTGAAACAGTTGGAATATAGTGCAAAACTCTCCCATGACCTTAGATTGTTAGTGTGCTTAAGTGGACTTTGTGTACTCTTGTATGCACAAATTTAGGGGAGCTTTGCCTATATCTTGTGGGATGATTGTATCTCGGCAAGATTTGAAAGAGTTGGAGAAAATAATTGAAGAGTAGACCTTCATTGCTATTTCTCCTCTCTAGAGCTCATCAAGTGCTCATGATCCATCCCTTTTCACCCAGGATCTTGCAAACAAAGAGTGGTAACTCCTAGTTCACAATTTGCAAATTTCATGAATTTTACCTTTTGCTCTCTACGTGGGCTGCACTAGGTAAAGAAAGAACTCGGAACCTAATATGGAGCTTGGATGATCACGATTGCCCTAATTCACCACATTTCATCAAGTGAGGACTATGGCCATCCAAATCATTGAAGTCTTACTTATGATGGTCATATTGATGAAAATTTAACGTTGTGACCTATCTACCTTGGTGGTGGTATGTTTCTTGGCATATTTCAATTGTTGCAAATTTATTATGCCTTGACCAAGATATAGGATGAACTCCACTAGTCTCTTAAACCGATTCAAGTGCATTTTACAAGTAATTCAAACACTTGATGCACATATTAAGGGGGAGCCCATCCTATGCCTTGTGTCTTTTGAGACTAACATATTCTTCTAGTGATTTGTGTAGTCTCTTGGTGAGAATGAGTTTCTCATGGGTATGCTACATTAATTCAATCCAAATTGGTAAAGTTATCTCTCATATTTATTTGGATTGCAATTTTATCTCTCAAGTAGCTACTCTCCATAATATAGCTTAAATTCCCTTGTTTGGACTTATTTGACCAAAAGCACATACGTTGTTGCTTTCCACATATATATATGTATGCACTATCAAAAAGAGGGGGAATTTAGTCTATGTTATGAGATTTTGCAATTAGTGACTCACCATGCCTTCCACATCCAAAGGGTCACTAGTTGTGAAACTCTAGCTTGTGCAATTTAATGCTATCTCTTGTCTTTGTGAGCATTATCTAGTTGATACTATGAGATATGGGTATTCATTCTAATTGGCATCAACTTGTGAAGATACTTTCAATAGAACAACACTTGAACTTGCTGATCTTTGGGCTTACCATTTGTTGGTATGGATAGCTCTCGAAACAAGCTTTCCGGAAAGTCCAAGATCATCGAATCGGAGTTCGGAGTAAAAAGTTATGGCTTTTTCCGCCAGGTGACTGTCTTTGTTTACGTGAGTTGCGGCGGTGCCGCACCCGACAGTCATGACAAATGGTTTTTTGAACTCTAATGACTAGTTTTGGTTTTGGGTGCATATATACTCATCCTATGGCACCTGGGCTATATGTTGACAACCAAAACATTACAAACCTTTCATAAAGCCATATGAAGACTCTTTTCAAGTGGTGTCAAAATTGTGAAGATCATATTTCAATTGGTATTGGTGGATAATCTTTCAATTTGGTATATCAAGGAATATGTCTTCAGCTAGTATCTCAATATGACAACAAGAGTTAGCAATGGACTTTCACTTGAAATGAAGCACAAGCTTGGATTATCTCCTTGAAGATGATGATGGTGAAAGATGGGCACAAATGAAATTATCTTGCAAGAAGAATTACTAGTCCCATCAAAGCACTAAATCCAAATATTGCAATCATCATGGTGGAGATTGTGAGGCTTAGAACAAAGGTATATCGCTCCATGAACTCTTGTATCACCTTTTGTGCATCTAGGCCCTTACATGCTAGTGTGTGCATGTGTATGCAATGTTTTAAGTCACGCCATGAGTTTGTTCTTATGGTGGCGATTAGAGATTTCTTTAGACATTTGGTTCATACCTCTTGTGGTGGTGGCATGAGTTAGTCTCATTTTAAATGTCATGTAAGTAAGGCATGAGCTAAATATACTAACTTCTCAAGAATCTTGGCTTAAATTGTTGCATACGTTGTTTGGTAGATAACTTAGGAGAGAAATCCTATATGCTAAACCTTAAGCCTACTCTTTCTCTCACTTGTCTACCATCATATTTCGTCCTTTTGGTGGAGAGATCCTTTTTGGAGATTAATGCCAAAGGGGGAGAAATATTAAAGTGAGATTGATATGTGGTTTTAAAGGGGGTAAAGGAGAGGCATATAAGATTTTTCAAAATTTGTGCGTGCAAGGATAGTTTAACTTGATGCTCTTTTAAGGACTATTTATGCTAGTGTGTGACATTCATGCCTTGGTTGGTGAATTGTTTATTTCTTGAGTGCATGAATTGTCATGAGCATCATGGTTATCATGTTACACCTTGCACCCCACGGATGCTAAGATATAGGAGAGTTCCCACACTTTATCCTAAATATATGCATTTGGCATTTGAGGCCAAAATTTGAATTCCTTCAATGCACATATTTAGGGGAGCTCGCTATATCATAGGATTCAAAATCTTAATGCTTATCAATCTCTTGTAAGCTTTAATTGTGTTGTCATCAATCACCAAAAAGGGGAGATTGAAAGTGCATCTAGCCCTTTAGTGGGTTTTGGTGAATTGAGTGACAACATAATTAAAGGTCTAATAAGTTTGACAAGTGTTGAACAGGAAATTGAGTCTATTGCATATACTTGTGGATTGTGTATTAGCGAGTATATCCAAGGTTCAACAAGTAAGCAAACTTGATGGTATTCCACATAGTGTTGAACCAACGGCCAAATTATATATTGTTGTGTTGGAGGATTATGAAAACAATCTAGTTCAAGCAAAAGACAACAATGCAAATGGAATCAATGAAATGACTTCTAAGTTGTGGGATATCATAGCATCATGTGCAAGCAAGCATACTTGACAAAGGAAAATGAGACATAAGTTGATGGTTGTGGATTGGTCTCTATGATGGCTTGCTTTGCATGAACAAGAAGAGTTGGACAATGAACTAGTATTGATCAAGGATTAAAGACTGAACCAAGAGTGCATAAGTGAAGATATATCAAGCAAAGAAAGGAGACAATGCATAACGGATATAAGATGTTCTCTATATTAGTTGCTTGTATGGATAAAGATTTGGAACATCACTTTGCATTGATATGACCAAGCTAGAAGTATGAAGACAGAGATTGAAGTGAGTGTTAGGAATGTCAAGCCAAAATAAAGAGGATATAAGGAATCGTGAATTGGCTTGACAATATTGATGTTGATCCACATATGTCTCTATGTGAGTCAAACCGTGAGCTTGATTGATTTCAACATTCATATCTAGAAGATATTCAAGCAAAGATCACAATATTGAAGAAATGGTTATTCAATGGATGCTTAATGTGATGTGACTCAAGTATGTCTTGATAAGGTGAAGATAGCAAGGAAAGGGGCTTCGAGGTACTAAGCGAAGGTGAAGGGCAAGCGACGGCTTGGGACCGAGGTACCATGGCTAAGGTGAAGAAGAGAGTACTTGCATTTAGTCGAGGAACTAATCAAGCTATGAGGAGTCATATTGTGTTGAGAATCAAATCATTAGTGGAAGTGACTTGAAGCCATGAAAATGAATTCATATATATGGAAGTGGTTCAAGTCACATGCTCAAGACATACTCGCTCAAAGAGAAGAGACAAAGATGATTGAGGATGTTATATATATGCAAAGAGCCCCAATTGCAAGTGATGATGGCTCTACGCTCAAAGAAGGTTTACATTCCTTTATGTTTTGGAATTGAGTTTAGGAAAAGCCGTACTATAAAGGGGATACAATGCACAAGCTTTTATATGCAACCAAGTGCTCAATCTTTGACCAATACATCCTCATACCTCAACCAAGACAAATTTAGCTCAACACTTTTCTATTCTTGTCGTTTTGGCTCGAGCGGCAAGTGCCGCTCAAGTGTAGCGGCAAAGGTCGCTCATAATCGACCGTTGGGACCCGAGGGGGTATTTAACACCTCCCTCATCCCTCCAACGGTTACCTCGACCATTCCCTTCCCAAAAAGCCACCAGAGCTGCTCTCTCTCTCCCTCTCACCATTGGAGCCCCTCAAGCTTCTCCCTTCGATTCCTCTCCAATCCTTTGAGAAATTGAGACTCCAAACTGCAATAGAGAGCTCTCCAACCTGTTCTTCATCTCCAAGAGCACTTGGTTCGCGTTCAAGCGGTGGATTGTGTTTGTTACTCTTAGAGCTTTGCTCCTAGCCGGGTTAGGGCGTCGTCCCGAAGCTTCCATCTTGTTGTGGCTGCTCCGGGGCGTTTGTTATCACCCTCTACTTCTATTGGAAACACCCCTCATATCAAGAGTTAACTCTCTTGACTTGAGAACGAGGGCAAGGCAAGCCTTTGTGGCAAGCCAATCCTTATGTGGATACCTCAACAACGTGGACTTAGGCCCGACCTTGGTGGTGACGCCAACCACGGGAAAAATCGTTGTGTCTCTTGTGCTTACTCTACTTTACTTGCATATATATGTTGTTGTTGTTGTTGTTGAGGAACTTTAGGGTTTGAGGTCGATCTACTTTGTGGCTCACGATCTACTTGTTCTAGCACTTGATCTGCAATCTCTACCCTTCCAGGAAGCTAAGGAATTTAACCGATCTAAATTTCGTTGGGTAGATTTTGAACTGTGGGCTAACCTTTTCTGCGGCTTTCAAGCGGTCGCTTTGGCCCGAGCAGCGGTGCCACTCGACTTTCTAAAAAGATCTCGAGCTGAACTTTTGCAGGGTTGTTACTAAGTATCTCATCATCATCTTCACCAAGTTTGAGTTGTATTGGACTCCTCACCTCGGGAGATAGTTTAGGCCTTAGTCCTAACTTGTGTGTTTGGGCTGAAATTTTTTGTAGGCCTATTCAAACCCCCCCCTAGGCCATCTTCTCGACATCAAGGTCCTTACGCTTATTGACCAATTTTATATATGTTTTATACCATCAACTAAGGATCAATGCTAGATAAATATTATTATCTACGTTTTTAAATAGCGCTATAGCTATAGCGGCGTGGAGCAACTCACGCGGGCTATCACACTTTTTTCGCTATTATTCGCTATTTGAGCTATAGCACGCTATAGCGCCGCTATTCACGCTATAGCGCCGCTATTCGTCTTCGTTATTTATGCTATAGCGCCGCTATTTGCCGCTATTCGCGCTATAGCGCCGCTATTCACGCTTATGGCGGCGGCAAAGCAACCGGGTGCTATCAAGGTAGTCAGCCGCTATAGCGCCCAATAGCGCCAAGAAAGGTCTCACGTTATTTTTCATAGCCCGCTATTTAAAACATGGATTATTATTAATAATGATTTCCATGAGTTTTGGTGCATACATTGTTTTGCGGAAGAATCCGTAAAACACCGTAAAAAGAGTCAAAAAGAGGAGAAAATGAGAAACAGTAAGAAAAGGACCGAATCCGGGGCATTAATATAAATTCCAAAGACCTAAATGAAGAAAGAAAGAAAGAAAGAAGCTCGCAAAAGGCCGAGACCCACACGCCGCCAGTGGGGGGGGGTGGCACCATGTGTGGGGTCGTGTGGCACCCTCCTTGTGGGTCCACGTGTCCCGCTTGAAGGTTCCTACAATCGACCTAAGGAGTAGATCTTGGTCGCCCAATCAAGTTGGTTTAATCCAAGGGCCGATTCATTTGAGGAGGCTATATAAGAAAGGATAGAGCTCATCCCCTCAAACCCTAATTTAGAATTCATAGTTCATTATTTAGAGTTTAGATCCATTGTAATTAGAAAGAGAGATTAGTACTAGGTTTCTAGATATTCAAGATTAGAGCTCTAGTTCTTCAAAGATTAGAGTAGTAGACAATCTAATATATTCAAGGAAGAGTTCAAGCGTTGGCTCGTGATTTTTAGATCTATTATATTTGGAGATTCAAGAATACATTTTATCTAAGTTCTAATTATAATTATGCTTTACTTTATTATATTACTAGCAAACGTGTCTTCGCGCTGCGTTGCCACGAGAGAAAAAAAATATCTAACTCACTCATATGTGTATGAGAGACCACATTATACATACACTAATTTATATTTGAGGACTCAATGTACTAATTGTACTGACACAAGCACAAAATACTCTAGGATCATATAGAGAATGATATACTAAATATGTTGTGTTTTAAATGATAAACTAAATATGTTGTGTTTTATGGATATGTACATCACATACTCCATATGTGCTAGCTGTGTGCATATATAAAAATAAATAAATAAATGAAGAATGATATTTGATAAGTGGACCTCCACTCTTCTCCCTAACAAACACCACACCGCACGGCCGCAACAGACAACACTCTTCTCTGTCCCTCGATGCTCTCTCTCAAATCCCTTTCCCACGTTCTTACTCCCCAAGAATAGAGAACGTAAACATATCCTCTTCCTCTCCCAAATCCCTATCTCCAAATCCGAGAATCGCGCTATGCATGTCAATGTCACACCACCGCATTCTCCGCCTCGAGCATTCTATTCCTATATGGAGTTCATCGCGTGTAATAGATTACCCGAGGAGATCGACGAAGGTCGCCCTCCATGGCGCCTAGGCGCGCTGCGTGCTTTTCTCGGCGTGGGGCCACGGCGTAGCGCTGCCACGGGCGATGCCGAAGCTTCCCGCTCGCTCGTCCCCATCACTGCCAAGACGGGCAGGGTGCTTGCAAGATGCGGTCGCGGATGGAAGTCGTGCCGGTCGCGAGGTTCGCGCGAGCTCGGCAAGGTCTCGAGGGCAAATGCCGTGGTGAGGCTCCGGTGTGGGGCTAGAGCGGTCTCGAGAGCCACGAGCTACAGCGGCGACCGTGGCCCGACCCGCAAGATGCAGCAGCCCCAGCCCGACCTCGCGGCGGTCTCGTCTTGCGATGTGTGGATTTATATCAAACAAATATTTAGGATTTTTTTATCTCCTGTTTATGGATGGATTTTCTTTATTCATCAATCTATATTTCGTGCTCGATTTGTGATTGCTAAGTTTCTTTCTTGGTCTCTGTTGGTTGTTTACTAATTGGACTCAATTTATTCTTTGAACCGTGAGGAGTTCGAATTCCTATCCTATTTGGGAGACGAAAGGTGAGAGAGAGGAGACGGACGACGTAAATTTTTCTCTCGCTTGAGTGGGAGATCGAAATGGGACACCCGGCAAAGGGACAGCCAGATCAATATCGGGACTTCAACGGAAGAGGCGAAAAGAAATGGTGGGTGAAAAAAAAAAAGGCTGAAATTTGTTCACTTTATTAGTAGGTATAGATTCATTGTTATGTTCTTAGTATATTCTAGTTTGATATTTGATATAGTTCTAGTTATTGATTATTATATGCTTGATAACAGCTTAGCCTTTTATCTCGAGGGGTTAAGCCATAAGTTATATGTAAGCATGGTGCTTAGATAAATGTTATTTATGGATGTCCACTGTATGCTTTGGGTCGTGGGTAGTTCGTAAGGGTGACAGCCTTATTGAGTCTTTTATAATCGTCCCCCCTCTATATAGTGAACGGTAGAACGTGGTCACGACGGAGGCTAGTTTATTTCATCATAAATCCTCCTTCGTTGATGTTCCTCTTGTTATATGATTATGATTTGATTGTGCTATAGATGAGAGTATTTTACCGCTATGCTTTGACTTAATGATTTATAGTTACCTATAAGTTCTTTTACTCATAGAATACCCATGATTGTCTTTACCATATTAGATGAGTCTCTAATTCTCTATGTCTCATGGAATACCCTAGGCATTATTTTTATCTTTTTATTATTGTCTTTACTTACTTTTTTTTTTTGAAAGGATTCAGTGGGGAGAAATCCCCCACCTAATCTTTTTTTTTTCATTGATATATGGTAAGTAAAAACAAGTACAGGTGCACAAGGGGTGCAATTGTCTTTACTTACTTATTATTTATGTTTTATATTTACCCTTACTAGAGTATTGGAATGATTGATTTACGTTACATAAAATATAGAATTACTATGAGCCATATGAATATTGCCTCACAGTCCTTCCTTTAGGAAAAATATAAATTACAATACCTAGTTCATCCTAGTGAAGTGCTACAAAGGTATAGAGTTTATTTTTCGGGTTATATCCAGGCGCTGCGGATATAAGGATTTTATATGTGACAACATAAGTCAGATTGAGAAATATTCTCATGCATGAAGCGGGTGTGTCGGATAGAGAAATATTCTCATGCATAGCCACACATGCTTGACCCTTCTTCTTTTTTGCTCTTCTTGTCATCTTCTTCATCACTTGATGAAGATGAAGCATCACTATCCCATGTAGCCACATGAGACTCATTCTTCTTCTTGGCCTTGTGAGAAGTGTCATCCTTCTCATTCTTCTTCTTGTTCTTCTTTCTTGCCTTGGCAATAGCATCTCCATCATCACTATCATAGGGGCACTTGGCAATTAGATGCTCGGTGTCATGGCACCTAAAGCACTTTCATGTTGCCCTCATTCTTCTTTGATGTGTGCCTCTTCTTCTTAGAGATGTAGCCCTTCTTCTTCTTCATCTTGCCAAGCTTGTGCACAAAGAGAGCCATGTGCTCATCCACCTCACTTCCACTAGATGAAGAGTCATCTTCCTCATCACTTAATTCTTCCTTCCTTTTGTTCTTGCCCTTGGATGATGAGCTAGCCTTGAGTGCCAAACTCTTCTTCTCATCCCGCTTGTCATCATCATCCTTCTCCTTCTTCTTGCCCTTGTTGACCAACTCAAGCTTCTTCTTGTCATCTCTATATGAGAGTCGTCGGTCATCACTTCATCGAGTAGTTGGTTGGGTGTCAAGTCCTTCAAATTTATTCTAATAAGAACAGTGATCAACATCCCAAACCTCTCCGACAAGCATCTCAAGAACTTTATGTTAAAGGTCTTGTCCTTGATATCTTCTCCTAGTGAATTGAGGTCATTCACCAACACTTGCATGCAAAGAAACATCTCCCAAGACGCTCTCATCTTCTTCCATCTTGAAGGTATTGAATTGCTCCAACTTGATGTAGGCTTTGGCGGCCTTGACTCCCCTCGGTGCCCCTCATAAGCTTCTTCAAGCTTCTTCCAAATGTCATGGGCAATCTCAATAGACTTCACTTGCTCAAACACCTTGTCATTGAACGCCTTTATGGAAAGCGCTCACAACAATGTCATTGAACGCCATCGATTTACCCGCTCCAACAAAGCAAAATGTCCTTGTCGTGGGTGGCCTTGGCCACGCGAAGCACGCTAGGGGTAGGCGGTGTCCACGGGCGTTGGGATGGAGTTAGTCTTTGTGTGTGTGTGTGTGTGCTGCGTACACATGTCATGAACCGAATAGGCTCCACCTTTGAGTCCCCCAGTGCGGGATGCAAAGGCGCTCATGGTGATCCGACGGCTATGCTTGGGGAAGAAGACTAGGGTCTCACCTTTGGTGGCGGTGTAGGTGGCTAGCAGGGCAAGGTGAGTCAAGGCAGTGGCAACTGCCGTGTCGAGTAGCTATGTTGACGTAGCCCGATCGGGGCGGCGTCTCCGTCTCCGGCGGGTCTATGACCTCCTCCTCCTTTTCTTCTCCCTTGCCACCAGATTTCAGTGGGGTGGATCTTGCGAAAGCCACTGAATGGCATTCACAGGCTCTAAGGTTGAATCATCTCCGACAATACTTAAGGAATTCATTGTTGGGTTGTTCCTAAGTTGCTGTTTGGTTCAACTTTTGGGACGGTAAGAGTTATGTAATCAGCTGATCAATCGGAACTGACAACTCCGAAGCGATGGGCACTGTCGTTCTTAAGACAGGTTTCAAATACCGCGTCAATCGGATGGCAAATGAGGTGACCAACTGTGAACCGATGGTAACGAGGTTAAACGCCTGAGGTAAAGGCGTGGGTGGTGCCGTGGGCATTCAACATAAATCATAAGTGTACAAGAACTTCAAACTTGGCATGACAACCTTAAAATTACCAGACTCATTATTGTAAAAAGATGCCCAATTATGTGAATTTATATACTGAAATTTGCAAGATATACGCACATGCTCAAATTTCACCCAAAAAGATTGCAGATATTTTTCAACTAAAATGTAATGGTTGTCTCTGAATCATGTTTAGCACACATGTACAGGGCCGTATCATCAAACATTAATCAGCCATGACATCTCAGGAGATTAATCAGGTTCATTCAACCCCTTGTCCAAAAAAAAGAGACAATCAAACCTTAAAAAAAACACACAATATTGCCTCCACGTGAAAATGTTTCAAATAATATAAGTGTGATGATTCAGTTGTCCAAAAGAAACAAGCTATCGCAAGCAGTATATCAATTCTGACAGATGGTCAGCTTCCAGTTCAAGGACGACAGTGGAAACAAACTTCTATTTCCACAAAAACATGTTCTTGTGAAGTTGTAATAGTAAAAGAACTTGCCAAACAACCATATCATATATTCATTGAACACAGGATTAAAAAATACTGACTGTAAGCACACCTAGACAATCCAAACTGACGCTTTGTTGGCCTTTAATTTAAGGAGTATATTGCTAGAGTTTTAGTTCACTTTCCATCTGATATAAACATCTCTTGACAAAATAAAATGTACTCCTTAATGATCCTAAACATTACAACTTCACTATCATAGTCCAGCAAGTAGCGCAAGTTTTCATTAAAAAAGTCAAGCCAGCATGCTAGAACAATACAGCGATATTTTGACAAGCAATCTAGCACATCTCGTTACATTGAAGTCAAACTGATAACTCAATTCATTGAGATTGAAAACAAAAAATTCTTCTCTGCAATGTCATGATTCAATCCAACCATAGTTCAAATGCAAGAACCTACCACAAATCATATCATATCATACTGCACCCCATGCCATGACACCTAGGCCTATTCAGGACACACATACGAGGAAAAACTTCAATACAGAGTGATGATCAACTTCCATTACACAAGAAAAGTGTAAACAATTCTACTTTCACTGCACATATTTGTGTAACAGTAATGGCAACTAAGAACAAAATTACATATTCATTGAACTGAACCTTAACTAACAACTTGAATCTTTGCTGAGATGTCGACACAAACAAATAAGCCCTAAAAAGCAATTCCTATAAACCACCCTTAACAAAATAACCTGTGTCTTTGATGATAAAAAAATAATTAAGTTTTCCTAATGTACAATCCAGGAAGTCAGAACAGATTAAGGAAATAATTATGTACTCCAGTAGTATGCTACTCCCCATACTCAAACAAGAAACCGCAACAGAATCAAAAAGGGGTGAATCTTGGAAAATTCAGACAGGGATTCACATGTTTTGATCAGTCAAAACTCAAAATGCACAGATCAGAATAGGCACAGGAGACAGCCATCACTCGCAACATTGCAAATATCATGATCATAACTAGCACGCAGCAACAAGACGAAAATAGCACTGATTAAGTTGCTCTCAGCAGCAGTCAACTATTACCCATCACCCACCATTCGATGTACAGAAACCCATCTAGATTACTGAGAGTACTCTTTAACCGATACTATTTAACCAACTGCAAAAGTTAGTGAAGAACTCGATCCAGCCTACTCCCAAACCTTGCAGGTATTACCATCACAATAAGATTCAACATGCGTGGTTTAAGACTCAGGCGGGTTCCCAACCACTACAGGCCTCACCTTGGGGGGCCGTCCACGCCCACGCTTCACAGGTACAGCACTGTCATCAGCAACAACGCCGGAGCTGCAGCAGGCTCACCGCTGGGATCTTCCACGGCAATCTTGGCCTTCTTGGGCGCGCGGCCACGGCCACGTGGGCTGAACATGCCGCTGGTGGCCCGGTCGGTGGCCACAGTGATGGGGTCCTTGGGCTTTGGGGGACGTCCGCGCCCACGCTTCACAGGCACGGCATTGGCATCAGCGGTGACGACGGGAGCCGCAGTGGGAGCTGCGTCCTCGGCGGCGACGGGGTTCTTGGGTTTCGGCGGGCGTCCGCGCCCGCGCTTGACAGGCACGGCAGCGCCATCAGCGGCGACGACGGGAGCAGCTGTAGCAGGCTCACCACTGGAGCCCACGGCAACGGGATCCTTGGGCTTCGGCGGCCGTCCGCGTCCCCGCTTGGTAGGAACAGGGTTGACATCAGCGGTGATAACGGGAGCTGGAGCAGGCACGGCAATGTCGACAGGGGGAGCAAGCAGCCCATCGTCATCGAAGTCGTCGAGGAGGAAGGAAGCGGCGTCGAACCCGGCAGCAGAGTCCTCGTCGGCGGCGGCGGGTCCTCGAGCCCACCGGTGCGCGGCGGGGAGGCTTCCTCGTCGTCGTCGGGGAGGAGGTAGTTGTTACTGCGGAAGGCGAGCTCGCCGTCGGCCTTCATGCGGGCGAGGTGGCCCGTGAGGGTGGCGTTGTGCTCGCCCGGGAGGCTGGAGCGGTACCTGGCCTTGATGGAGTCCGAGATCGCAGACTTGTCGGAGCCGCTGGATCCCAGCGCGCGGATTGCGTCCACGATCATCTGCGCGAGGAGACGCACAGGGCAGATTAAAAATTACCGCGGATAACAGATTGGCGGCGGAAAGAAAACGTAATGGGGGGATTTATACCTCAGGGTAGGACGGGAGCGGGGGCGGAGTCCGGGGAGGGGTGGCGCCGTCTTCGCCGGCCATGGATGCGGCGGCGTGGTGGTGGTGCGCGTTTGGAGAGGATTTGATGGGGGTTTTGGCTGGGTCTCGGTGAAGGCGACGGACGGGGAAGACGAGGGGACGGAGAGCCTAGAGAGAAGAGGATTGATTTACCCCGGGTGTATGGACGTATTACACCGACTTGTGGGCCTAAGGCTGTCCGCACCGCTAGGACGGTAAATCATTACTTGATACATGCCTACGCCGTGGGTCCCACATATTTATTTAGCGTTTTGCTGGAGCCCTCCATTCTGTATCTCATTCTCTATCCCACCGTGGGACCCGCTTGTCATATTCTTTCCCCTCCTCCCGGTTTCTCTCTCTGTCTCTCCCGTTCTTGCGAACTCCCGCCCCCCGCCGCCCGCCCTCCTCCCCCTCCCCTCCCCCACCGGTGGCCGCCTTTAATCGTCGGGAGCCGCCGCATCCGGATGCCTAAAGTGCACGAGCATGGCCGTGGCCGCCGCCGCCCGGTTGAGGGCGCCATCTCCGGCGGCCTCTTCCTCCCTCCTCCCGGCTGCTTGGCGAGGGCGCCATCTCCGGCGGCCCCTCTTCCTCCGGCCCGGCCCCTCTCGGCGGCGCAAGCGGCGGTCCAAAGCTTCGCCGGCCGCGCGTAGGAGGTCCTCCCTGGCGCCTCCTTGCTCCTCGGATCACGCGGCGCTGATAGAGAGCCGGGCTCGGGCCGCGAAGCTCAGAACGCCTCTCCCCCGCTCCCCGACTACTGGCGCAGCATAGAGCCGGCGAGCGCTACGGGCTTCGGGCCGGGACGAAGCTTCAGCGGCGGCAGATCCGCCGCCCCGACTCGCAGAAGACAACCGGGCTCGCCTCCCTTTCCTCCGGATCCGGCTCCAAACTGAGCATCCATGGCCGGGCGACGCAGCGGCCCATAGTCGCCCGGCGGCTCGGCTAGGGGCGCCCTTCCTCCGCCGCGAGCGCTGGTGCCGCGAGGCCGCCGCGAGGCCGGGGTGGTTGGGCGAAGGCGCGGAGGGCGGGCCCCACGCCACGCTATGCATCGGAGGTGGGACGGAGAAACGCCGAGAATACCAAGGCTTTGGATAGCGCCCACCTCCAAGCACTCTAAGCGGCTGTTTTATGGAAAACGGCATCGAGTATCAAGGCCCAAAGATCGGTGCGCATGCATCCTTAACAAGCTTGTGTGGCCTTGGACCCACCTATAAAAGTTGTGTGTGGATCGGATATATTCCGGCCCGCGCCACCTGACGGCCGCAGCCTGAGCCGAGAACACGGAGAGTCGGAGACAGTGGGGCTTCTAAGATCTCAAGGGGTCCACGCCGTCGCTGATAGCAAGACAATAGAGAACAGAGGGGTATTCTTGTCAATAATGAAAAATACAAAGTGGTATGCAAATGGATACAACGGCGTCCAAGCCTATATAATGGTATGTACATATTTTAGAGAACGGAAAAATTATAAGGATTGTTGTCACAGGTCCAACTGAAATTATGAGAAATGTGATGTTTTATTATCAAATATACAATAAAGTTTCATCCAAATCGTACACCAAAAAGGTAAAATCATATATACATGATGAATATAATAAATCAAGAGTTGTCCATGAAAAATCATCAAAGGTGCAGCTTTAAACACGTCATTATTATTGGGGCAGTGGCCTCGAAAAGCATCCGAAAAATAGTTCTAACACCATATTATGAAAATGCATCTTGAAACGACATAGACTCAAACAAAACAGCAATCATATTCATGTTCCCTTACATTCATGTTCACAGCAGCAGCCAACACTTGCATGTTAGATTCATGATTTTTTACACAGCTACGATCATGTAGACTTCATCAGGACAAAAGCAAAGCTTATGTACCTTTAGAGCGATTTAAAAAATCATGAAAACTTCTCCAGGATAACCTGGGATCAACCATGAGAACACATCCTGGTATCAACTTATGAAACAACAATCTTGCATCTTTCATGATCCCTTTCTTTCATCCTTTGCATACTGGCCAATCGAATGTGCATGGCTGAAGTTCTCTCAAACATTTCATCAAACAGCCTCCCTGCACCCCTCCAAATCTGTAAACTTGACATAACCATCAACCGTCAGTACCCATCCACCCATTCAGAAATCTGAATACCATTTGCCTTGGGGATTAGAAAAACAAGACCATAAGAACTCATTCAGCAAGGCCACATGCAGTGGATACTGGAGTCATCAAAATCAAAATTAACTTGTGATGAGGTGACTTCTGACTTTGTTTTCCCCCAAGAACAAGAACAAGCGTACTCTTCTCAGGTGGATGCTTGGAACCTGAATTCCTGCAGTATCATTGCTTAATCACTTTGAACACATTTAGCAACGACAATAGCTTAGGTGATGCAAAGAATTTCCACCGTCTTACCTGTCGCATGCCAGACTTCACTGTGTAATAACAGCAGGAACACAACAGCAGCCACTTCACTGTGTAATAACAGCAGGAACACAACAGCAGCCATCTCTGAATAGAATTCTGACGACACCAATAGAAAAAAACTTTATTTCTTCTCTACCCAATTCCTCGAGTGCTTCAAATCTTTTGGTCACTTTGCTTGTTTCTGTTGACCTCGGTCAATGCAAAGCTGGGCCTGAGATCCAAATTGAAACCTAACCACCACACACAGTCCAACGGGCCAACCTAGTGATATTTTTTTCCGTTTCATGCCTAGAAACTGAAACATCAAACATGACTCACTCTATCCCATAATAACTATACATCTCACATTTTTATGAGTCAATAAATATTATCAATATCCATATCTCCTAATATGCTTATTATGAAAAATATATCCCACTTTTTGATCTTTTTTTTTTTTTTGTATGCAATATAGATAACAATATTTTTATATACATTTAGTTAAATTAAAAAAAAAAATGACTACGAGAGTGAGCTCAGATGCAGGTGCAGTCACCCACTCACCCAGGATAACACATTCACCAAAAAATAAAGCAACTGAGTTGAGCTGTTATACATCAATCCCTCTTATACAATTCATCGGTATCGTAAACATGAACAGAAAGAATACGGCACAACTCGGCGTCAAATAACCCGCCGTGGCTCACTGCCAATTTACATTGGATTATTAAGCCCTCCAGAGGGGTCTGACACTGCAATAGCCATGCTTGATGTCACAGCCCATCCGCCAGGGGTCCTCTCACTCACATTTGCTATAAAACATCATTCAGGGGGTGAAAAAACATCTGCCCTATAGCTACTGCATGTCACCTGTTGGTAAAAAAAATGGAAGCAACACGCAACTAAAGTATGCCTATCCGTCTGTCACCCTTTCGCTCAAAATTTGCCAAAGGATGAACGGGTGATGCTTTCGCTGAAAAAGGAGCTCCAACACCGAGAAGAATTAGCCACCTCAGGAGGTCCATTGGTCAGGGACGGCGAGGAAGTACCTCGACATGGCCTTCCTGAACCTCTTTTTGTACTGGATCGAGAAATCACAGTGGGGGCCTCATTCTTGGGCCCCCCAGGATCCCCCTGAGGCCTTCACCCATGTCTCCAGCTGCTTGTCCCAGGTGTACTGCCGCAGGAAGTCGATGATGCCAACCACCAGCTCATTTTTTCTCCTCGTCGACACCGACCAGAAGGGAGTAATCCATGACATCCAAAGACTGCAAGATGGATCACGTTAGCAAATGCAATCAGGATACAATCACAGCCGCAATAGGTCATGCCGAACAGATTGAGTGTTGCCAGACATGCTGTTATCTAGGAGTAGTTAATGCTATCGAAAGAGTTGCTGTAACAGAGATGACAAAGAATATCAACAAATCATCATATCTAAACAACTAATTAGACCAATGACAGCAAACAATTCACATTGCAGAATCAAAACCTTTTGTTTTAGATTTCAATTTCAATATTGTTAATTGGTTATAGCTTTTATGAGTAATTCTGGTGCCACAAAAACTGAACAAAGCCCAACAATGTGCTATAGTTGTGTTCTTAGGATAGCCAGAAACTAACACCTTTCTCCTTAGTTCACAGATTGGACTACTTGAAAGAGATAAATAAATTAAAAACTGAAATGGTAAAACATCCAATTGTAGAATCCATTAGGATTTCAAAAATATAACGTGGTTAGCATCTTCCAAAATAAAATCAATTAGCATGTCTATTAACATGACTTTCAGAGGAAACAAGACATCCATTATTACATGCCAGAAGGAACCTAGACTTGCCGAGTAGGCAAAGAGATCGGTCTAAATCAAAACAGATAATTTACCATAACCTGGCTACATTCAAAATAAAAAAAAGGAATTAAATGCTTCTCTTAAAAAAAAAGAGTTAAATGTGCTCTTCTTTTTTCACTATGGCAGACATGAAGCCATCATCTCACAAAAACGGATTTCAAACAGCAGTATCTCATTAGACAAATTAAGCATCATAGTAAATCAAGAAGTCATGTAGGTTTCTGTAATTTGACAGTAAAATCATTGGTCCAGGAGTCAAGGTTGATACATACCGCAAGAAATGATGTATCATTCCAAACAGCTCTTTCCAATCTTTGTTTTCCTTACTCCCCAAAAAACATAGGCTTTGTATGTAGTGCTTCTATGAGATTAGAATCTAGAAGAACTTTATTGTGGCCAGAAGCATCAGAATTATAGCGTGAACGCACAGAACCCCTTTTTAGATCATACACCCTAGATATTGACCTCTGGAAGAATATGTTCTCCATCACCATCAGATCCATCTTCACCTCACGCCCACCTTTTCAATTCTTGATACTAACCTGGATTAAGCAAGCAGTATAAATTGGTTAAAGCTCAAATCGAGAATAATGCATCTGGACAAAGGGTTCAATGGTAGAAAATGAACCTGATAAAGCCCCATTATTTTGGCCAGGCAAGTAGGGCTTCTAGAAGTCAATGATTCTGTCAAGTGCCTGAAGTAATGAGGAGCAAATTCTACAAAAGAGTCCAGCTCTGTCTTGGTGACTTGTTTAATTATGAATCTCTCATCCATTGTCTTTTTTGCGAAGTAAACATTGCTTTTTCCACCATGTGCACTCCATCGCCACAAATCGACTTATTGAGCGTATGTAATCGATATCACTTGGACAGCATTTCTTTCGGCGTGCAGCAAACTGCCTTGCAAAATAGCACGTGACAGAAAACTTTGTACTATCAGTAGGAGATGCATCATCATCCGAAGGACAATCTGAAATGAGTTCCTTTAAAATTTGAAAGGTCTTCTTGTGAGGACAAAGATAGATGAAGTCCATTACTGCTGGTAAAATCTGAAAAACTAGTATTTGTGTTCATTTTATGTGTGGCATGGTCAGCATATTCTTGTGATGACATAGCATATGACACTGCACTGGTCGGCTCGTCATCATAGACAGCGACAAAAACAGAACCTCCACAGCTAATATTGGGCAGAAGCAGTCGAGCCCCATCATTCACCATATGAGAAGCTGATGTGATATACTTGGGAGCACGCGTGTAAGAAAAGTATTTAAGTTTCCTCTTGTCCTGGGAGATATTTGAGAAAAAAGGCTCTCCGATGTTTGTCATTGGATCCTTGACAATGCTCGTCAAGTCTCTAAAGGAATCAACTGATTTCAGTGCTGAATGCAGTGAAGTAGGTATTACTCCAGTTTGTTCTCGCCGATGTAATCTCATCACAGTATCAAATGAATGGATTCTAACTGGGGCAGTAGCTTTCGTGAACTTCGGATTGCCCAACAAGTTCAAAGATCTATTTTCGTTTGCTTTGGTCAAACCATGTGGAAGATTGTAGTCTAATTCACCAAACCCAGACCATGCCATATCTATTTTGTCAGCTAAAATAGATGCAAGTGAAGGTAACCTCTCTACTGGCTCTGTATTGCTAGGATATTTTGATAGACAGCATC
The DNA here is from genome assembly GCA_015847255.1 of Hyparrhenia diplandra. Taxonomy (NCBI): domain Eukaryota; kingdom Viridiplantae; phylum Streptophyta; class Magnoliopsida; order Poales; family Poaceae; genus Hyparrhenia; species Hyparrhenia diplandra. Next base: position 150,963 of record JADLZK010011343.1, on the reverse strand, counting down.
CTTCACATGTGTCAAATTTGTTGAAAATCAAATCAAGACCTCCTGCACCACCTGAAACACCATCCACTAGCCCAACCGGCAAATCTGTCTCAACCATGACAGATTGTTTATCATTCACATGGCCCTCTGTAGACAAGAGAGATTTCCTTGGGCTTTCTGAAGAGTGTTGAGGACATGGTTCTTCATATGTCCCTCCGTGTTTCCTAATAATCTGAGGCGAATCAGATCTCCCTTCATTGATTCCTTGGGTTTTCTCTTGATTAAAGGTAACAGTTCTGGAAATATGACCATTTGCTTCAAGTGAATCTATGCCGCACAACCTGCAGTCCCAAGTGTGAGCATCTAGGAGGAGACTACGCCTAATACGATTAAGCTCCAAAATATCAATATTTGATTTGAATGAATGAGCACTCCCCATTATAACTGGAAGAAGCAAAGCCTGTGGGAAAATTACACAATTCTCATCACAAAGGAAGAACATGACATGATAATGACATGATAAACAAACAAAACAGAATAAAACTTAGAGGGGCAGTGGGGCTCTACCTCATACTCATTTCTTTCTACATTAAGCAAATCTTTCATCTCAACTATCTGCCTTTGTATGCTTGTCGTGGTTGAATCATCATCAGTGATAATATTCTTTTCAAGATTATGAAGTACATCATATACCTCAGTGTGCAGCAACTCCATTGTGTGAAATACCTACAATGAAGATTGCAAGCATTTCATCATCCCTGCTCACATCAATGGTGGGATGGTGGAACAGGGAATGAACCAATGATCCCTTTAACATAAACTGTTTAACAGCATACCTCAACAGCCTCTCTTTTCACCCAATCTTGTGTGGCATGGGAACTGAAATCTAGCACTGGGGGCGGAAGGTCAACAGATAGAGTAGTCATGGGACCATAGTGGAAGGCGGCCACCATATTTCCATACCTGCAATGTTATGTATACGCCAATTGAAAACCTCACTGTAGATCGATGAGTATAAGTGAGACAACGGAGGGGGTCTACATACCCATAAAAGCGAACGCAATCCCTTTGGAGAGAATGACCACAACTTGCAATCCGGTTAGCAGTCGAAAAGCTGAGCTCCAGGAACTTGCCAAATGATAGGCCCCAAGCTGCATCAGACATGATTACTCTGTGTGTTGCTGGCGGCATTCCATCCTTAAGCTTGCACCTCATGCATCTATGCCACATCCATATCCTCCCATCATGTTCACCTGACAACTTTTAGACTGAAGGCGCCTGACACTAATCGTTAGGGTGCCATGTTGGTGCATATAGCACCTCACATGTGATTCTGAAGGTTCCTTACAAGATGGGCAGCAATATGCCTGCAAAGAAAAGAAACGTGACAGAAAAATATTGTTTAGCAAATAACAAGGGAGATTTCCCGCAATGCAATAGGTTACGCACGAGAGTACCAGAAGTACCTGATCAAATAAGTCCTCGCGGAGATACCTCCCTAATGGCTTATCAAAACTACCATAAAAACTTGATCCGAGGAGGTGAGAACGCTGGCACGCCAAGCTTTTGGGAATGCAAGTGCTTGAGAGGGAAACTAAGATGCTCTGGTTGTTGTCAGTACCAGATAAGGAACCAGCTGAAAGCTTGTCTTTGCAATCTGTATCCCCTGCTGGAAAGTCGTCTAGTGAGGGGTTGCTACTAGGGTTTTCTGAATGACATGGTTGGTTATTTTTTTCAAAGTAAACACGCCATCCTGACAGACATCAGCAGCAATTGAAGATTGCAAAGACTTGTATGAATCACCATGTTGTGTGCCAGCACATGGTGCTCCAAAGTCATCACTGACAGAACATGGAGATACTAAATCGGCATTGCAGGAAACATTTGGATGGCATAAGTTGGACAGATCTTGAGAGTTGAGGGGATCAACTGGAAATTTGGATGCTCTACATTCAGGCATGATTCCTTGGCTTACTCCAGCAAATGGTAATAAAGTTGAAGATGCAGAAATAACCTCAAAAAATCTGGCTGATAGTAGAATTTTGTGGATATGTCTCTTCAGCATTTCTAAGACCATCAGGAGTACCATGATCAGTAGGACTAGCAGAAATATCCGATGCACTTGTCACAGATATTGAAGGAATTTTCGGAAGTGTTGCTCCCTCATCAGCAAGGAATGAAGTCTCCAAGGAGAGGTGATAAGCAGCAAAGACTGCAAGTTGCATTGCACGCTTAATCTTCTTTAATTCTTCTCGACATGTTCCCCTCAACAGAACCTGCATGAAGGGCCATACCATTAATTAATAAATAGTAGGGGAAATTTGCACATTGAAATGAAACGCCAGGAAAAAATGCTTATGCACAGGGGCTTTGCTAATCATGTCTTTGCCCAAAGGAACATTACCGTGCAACCCAAGCGCTTCAGACAGCCTTCAAAGAACATCAGAGTCTTAATTGACCCCTTTTCTCCATGTTCTGCTAATAAGGATTCTGAAACTTTCTCCACCTTGAACAAGTCACAATGTCCAAGCCTTGCTGAGGCAATGTTGTCAATTGATGAGGCAACCTGACCACCTGTGCATCTTGATATTCTGTCCAAAAGAGGTCTCTTCACATTCAGAACTAAAGAAATATCTTTTGCTAAGAGCTCCTGAGCAAAAGATGAGGCGCTTTTCTCAACTAGAAGGACATTAGGCTGCCTAGACTCAATCTTTCCAACAACAGTTCTAAGATACTCCTTTTCCTGCAGCAAGGCCATTCGTTAACAATGTTGCAAGAAAAATAAATCTAAAGATTCAAAGTAGATAGACGCAAACCTGTTCAATTATAGTCCCTATGGATGCCAATTTATTTGAAACTTTTTGGTACTCAAGTGCACCTCCTAAAATGAGCAATTTGGCATTCCTGTGTTCTGAGACCATCCGTTTGTGTCTTACATTCTTAGAACAAACAATTCCTCTAACAAAATTGCTGCATCCAATAATTTGTTCGTTGGTACCATATGATGATCAGAAGAAAAAAAAATAAGTAAACTTTAGTAAAAGCAAGGAAAAAAAACAAACCTATCAGTTGGGTTCCCAGATGCTATGCATTTAATCTTCACGTAATCACCAGGATCCATGCTGCCACCTTTCTTGGTATCAGGTTTCACATAGTTAGCGGCTTGCCATGCCAACGAGGACACTATCTCAAGCCAACTTTTGGAATTGTCATCGCTGGAAAACTAATGCCTTCTGCCTTCAGTAACTGTGCAACTAGAGCCCGAAAGTGCTTCAACAAATCATTCTGAGCACCATCTTGTTGAGATCCACCAAAGGCACCATACCCACTGGCTGTTTTATTATCACTGAAACAACTAGGTTCTAAGAAAGCGTCATCGTCGTCGTCATCAAATCCAAATATCCTCGATTCAACATCATCTCTCTCATCTTCAGGTGGTGGTGGGCACCAAATAGCATCACCAAAATCAACAATATGTGCTGATGCATAGGCGACTTCTCTATCACCAGCGATGCTAGCCGCACTGACCAGCTCCGGTGCATCATCTGAGTCAGTCAATGTGGTTGCATCATGATCCGGCATCATCCAGCCTCACCGCGCAGGTAGGACTCTCTGCGGGGCTTGGGGTCGTTGATCGGTACATTGAGTAACTAACACTAGATTCTGTATCTGAGAAGTCATGTAAGAAATCAGTCGCAGAGGCTAGAAACTGGGCCCCAGGTTTGTCAGCAGCTTCCTCATCCACTCGCCTGCATCCACAACCAAAAATTGGTTCAAAGGTTATTCAACCCCCAATGACAATGACAATCTACACATTACCAGCTATACACGTCATGCATCTGCCCCAGCCAATTCGTGTCTAACTTGCTCTATAGTCCCACGCCCGCACTGCCTTTTAATAAATATAATTTCAGGTCCACAGAAAAAGGAAGGATAAATACAATTCCCGAATCGACCAGACGACCCAGACAACTTAAACTTTCAAGTTTCCAAGTTTTTAAGCAATTCTTGACATTTTTAGTTCATTTATTTACGGCAAGTTCTAAGAAATGCGGTAGACTTGCATTTATTTACCTCATAATATCACGGCCAGGAGGATGAGAGCGCGCGCCGGCGCCGGCGCCGGCGTCGGCTTGGACCTCAGATCTCGCCTCGGGCGGGCGGCGCGGGGCGTGGGCGGCCCGACGGGCGAAGCCGCCCCCTCATGGGCCTTGGGCGTGCTCACGCCATGGCCTGCCTCCTGGCGCCGCCGCGTCTCGATCCGCGCGAGGTCGCCGCCCTTGTGCACGTGGCGGCGCTCCTGGTGGTCAGTGGTGGCGGCGGCAAGGGATCTGGCCTTCCCCGTCCCGAACTCCAGCACCCCCATCCCCGACACGCCACGCTAAGATCTCGACACCGACCGTACCCAGCGAATGATGGAGAAGCTCCGAACAAGCAGCAGGAACTGCAGGAGACGAGGCGAAGCGACGCGGCCACGGACGCCCGAAGCTTCCTTCCTCCGCTGATTGCGTTGCGTCCCCTACAAGTCAGCGCGCGCCCCCACGGCACCCGACACGGGACCAACCAACCACCACCCGGCACCGGTGCGGCCAGGCCAGGCCAGCGGCCCGCGACGCTGCGTGAGACGGGTCTCCTCCCGCCTCCAGCGACAGAGCAACCGCGCAATGCCGACGGGCGGCGCCGGGACGACCCGGGCCTCGGGGTTCAGCTTCAGCAGGTGCGGTGTGCGGGGACGGCGGAGTCAGGAGACGCCAATTCAGCGCCGCGTCGCGAGCAGGAGAGCAGACGACAACGCGAACTTCATGCTTGGAGAGCCGGGGAGGCTGGGGTTGAGCGGCGACGAAATGACGGCGGCGGCGGGTGGGAGGAGGGAGGGTGGGGAGATAGTATGCGAGGAGAGAGAGACAGGACAGTGACGGCGCTTCGCCGCGGCGGATGGGAATGGGATTTTTAACCGCGTCTTGGGCGCGCGCGGTGGAATTGTGGAAATCCTGGCTCGGGATCCTGGCCGGGAGAGAGGATTGAGACGGACGGGTGATGTGTGCCGTCTGCGTCTAGCCGTCGGTTGGATGGACGGCGGGGGCTTTCTTGCTTTGGCCAGCGTTCATTTTCCCCTGGCCTTGTTTTTGTTAACGTTCTTATTCTTACCATATAAAATCAGAGGAGTAATGAGAACCAATTAAAATCAAATCAAACGTAGAGGTATTTTCCTAGAGTAGAAATACGTCGTTGTCACTAAAGATGCATATGTCAGGTGGATTCAGGTCACCATCCATCCATTTTTTTTTTTTTTTTTTGTCGATTGTGCGATACAAAATATTCTCATGAATCAACACAGAAGGTCTAGAAGGCATGATGAATATTGATGTTTACTGTTTCTATGGAAACATAAATTTTCTCACATACTCCAGCGATATAGCATGTATATACTCAATGATTAATGAAGACATAAAATTAGAAATGACCATAAATTAAATGAAGAAAACAATGAAATGGCAATTTTATAGTACGGTGTAATTTCATTCCATAACCACCATTATTTATTACACTGCAATTTTGATGATAGTATAATAGCAAAGCAGAAACTAATTATGTTCTATGACAAGCTACAAATTAATTGTGACTTCTTTATGACCCTTAATTCGGAAAAAAAAAAAAAATTAGGCACCGTGATTGATTGGATATGTCACCACGATTAAGACCCGGAGGCTTTTCTATACGAAGAGGCACATGGGTTTATGTGTCCTAATAGGTTAGAGATGTGCTAATAGTAGATATCAATCATCTCACTTTTCCTCAAAGCATTTTTTTTTTCGTTAGTTAACATCACGTCTTTACGTGAAAGATACAAATGATAATTTGGGATACGTGAAATAGTCCTCCATTCCATTTTTTTTTTTAGATATATAAAAAAAGTGACTCCAGTTTCACTTATCTATGTGTGTATTAACTTTGCTAGAGTATATTCAAGGCACCGGTATTTTAAAATAGAAGGCTTCACCATGATTTTTTGCTTTTCTTGAGTGCGATGCAAGGCGGGCCATGCTTCATATCAACCGCATGGAGTATCTTGATGTTCAGATTTTTTTGCCACTACCTAATAAAGTGGATAGGAAGGAGTAGCATATGACCTAATATCTATTGGAGGTTGTCAATTATGAATTGTGTGATTTTGCTATTAGAAGTTGCCAACAACGTGTCCGTGGCAAGTCAAAGGCAAAGTATATTATTTGGGGTGCTTAGTTCTTCATTTTGCCTAAAATTTTTTTAGGTTTTTGGCCCATAATTTTGCAGAATGAAACTAAACATCACCCTTTTTTTGGGGGGAGGAGGGTGTGGCTTTGGCCTCAAGAGTACAAAAAAGCCAAAAAGCGCCTGTGTCATAGTTTGACGGACTCCGGTGACTTGTGGCGGCGCGGGCGGTGATCGGCGCTATGGTTGCCACCCCTCATTCTATTTCTTTTTGTTTTGTTTCCTAAATAATATTATCTATGCGCGGCGGCGGCGCTATGGTTGCCGCCCTCCTGGCGCGCACACACCTGCCGGCCCTCCTAAGGCCTGCTCTTGAGGCTATGACAACCTGAAGGGGCCGTGCCCCCTCACCTACCCCTTTGAAATTATGGCATTTTGGATGGAACTGAACACCTAAAAATGTCGTCATTCTACATTCCATGAGTAATTAAACAAGCTCTATCTAAACACAAAGATCGATCCTTTTTTTTTTTTTTTTTTTTTGTACAAGAGTGGTAAAATCATAGTAAACCCATAGATTGATCCATTGTTTCTTTTTTTGAGTACAAGCTAGAAAGGAGTGGTAAAATCATAGTAAGCACATAGATCGATCCATTGTTTTCTTCTTTGTACAAGATAAAAAAGGAGTGGTAAAATCATGGTTGATTTTTTTTCCACGCTCTATTTTAGGATGCTCGCTGTTTTTAGATGTTTTTTTTTTAAGCATATTGGATTTTTTTTTTTTTTTTGCCTTTTAATAGCGCAAGAAATATGAAGTTGTCCCTGAAATCTCAGATCATTTTGCGGGCAAATGCAGCCACGCATGACGTTTTTCCGCGAAGGGTTTCATTCGTTTCACAGGAAAACCTGGAATCCCGTGACCGTGAGGAGTCTTCGTCGTGGATGGCAACGCGCGACTACGACGGCGAGGCGAGGCGAGACGACTCCTCCCTCCTCCGATCCAAGAGCATACGGGAAACCCGTGTCGGTAGCAGCTGGTGGCTTGCGATGCAAGAGGCAGAAGATCGGGTCCCATTTCCAGGGTTGGTGTTGGTGGTGGCGGTGGTGCCTCGATCTCGAGCTCCCAAATCCGATCCGAAGCCGCCCCCGCGCGCGTCCGCTGGGCTGGTCGCCCCACTCGGCGGCACGACGCGCGTGAACTCCGATCGATGGATTGAACGGTCGGTCAGGTCTTGGCTGGCCAATGCTCGTCACATGATCACGGGGTGCCGCGCGCACGTGAACCGCGGCCAGCGTTCCAATATTTCCACCGCACCGCACCGCTTCGATTCGATCGCTCTCGTCTCGTACGTACCCAACCGGCTTACCGGCAGCTGCCGCCGTGCATCTCTGACCACTGCTAGGAGTAGTATCCCCGTACGCCTCTCCGCTCCGCCCGTGGACTGCCGTTGCCGGCCTGGCCCTCCGATCGGGTTGCGGCGGGCGGGGGTGCGGTCCGCACCTGCGGCCACCGAACGCCTGCCGGCCTGCGATTTTGCAGTGGGACGCATCGCAATCGCGTCGTCCACTCGCGGTCGCTGCTGCTGCTGCCGCCGCCGTGGAGATAGGGATAACTACTCGTAGCCGAGGCTGACACGATGCAAGCATCTTCCCTGCTGGCCAATGTCAGAGCCTCAGAGGCTTTTGTCCTCGTTGTTGTCCTCAAGCGAGCAAATGCTGATGCTCTCCGGAAGGAGATTCACCGGCTGTGCGTAGTACGCGTAAGCGCCGTAAGGCCTCGTTCGGTTGTGATTCAATCCTGGCATGGATTCATTCCTGTTTCTTCATAAAATACGGTGTTCAGTTAGCCTACGAAATCATCGTCGGGATCTGTTCCGCTCTACGGCTGCACCTCGCGTACAAAATACCCTCGCACCGTGCCAGGAACCAAACCACCGCTCTGGACTCCAGGAACGGATCCCCGCACGACGGCTGCGGAGCTTGGTCTCAAGGTGCATGTCTACGGCACGATGGCCGGTATCACTGCATGCATACCTTGTATCAAACAGTCGGACTGAACTCCAATTTTAGGAATGAACGGGATTGAATCCAGGCTAGGAATAAGTCCACAACCGAACAAGCCCTAAATCGGCCATCAGTTTACCAGGGAAGAGTACAAAAGAGGACATGTTAGGCACTCTAGCTAGTAACAGACGATGATGGTTAACGCGGAGGCCATCAGCGGCAGCGCAAACGCATGGTTTTGAATAGAAATCGTGTTACCGTTACTAGAGTGGAAACCATAAAACCGTTGTGTATTTTGTCAAGTAACGGTGTACCGGCTCTGCTTGGAACTTTATGTACCGGTTACCTAATTCTTTCTCCGTTTTCAAATTATAGTTGGCTTTAAATTTTCTGATTCATTTGTTTTACTACGTATCCCATTATAGTGTATAACTGTAGGTGCAATACGCAATTAAAAAGCCACAAATGGTATAATTTGAAAACGGAGAGTCGTATGTATTTCGCTAAACGAAAGAATGTTGCCAAGTTGGTCCCGCTCTCGCTGGACGACTTCTCCACGCCAATCCGTGGCGTCTCACGTCTGCATTGTGCCGCTCTACTCTGGACGGACGCCGCGTGTGGTCGCGTGTCCGGTCGCAGGATCGCTGCACCTACACGTACGAGACGGTAGTAGCGTGTCAGTATGCGATACGCCTGCTACCCCGGCCAGCCGTATGTATGTAATAATAACCTGTAACGTACGTATCCACGTACCTAGTACTGTGTCGTGTTCAATTGGGGATCCGGAGTTCCAGATCGACGACTGCGCTTTGCGTAGTGAATGCGGCATTCGGATGAGCAACTTTCGATCAGGTGCCTGCATGCCCCGGATCGCTGAGATTTCATTTTCAATCAGGTGCGTGCTTCGGTGCATCCATTCAGGATGCCCGTGCATTCACGCACCGTCGCACACGTGACCGGCGGCGGAATTAAGGCACGGGGTGGGTACACACGTCGTCGTTCGTCCATGACACATGTCCGGTTCCGGCCGATCGAACGCGTCGTCCGTTGTGTCGGCCTCACACCGCTACCTGCACATGCATGGACGACACCGTCTCGACACTAGAGTTGCATGCATGTGACTATAGATGTACAACGGGCGGCCGGTCCGCCCGCCTTTCCGGATCGGGATCGGGCCAGCCGCTGCGGGCCGCTACGGGCTACGGGCCACACGGGCCGGGCCACTACGGGCTACGGGCCGCGCCATCAGCCCATGGCCGATCCGCGGATCGGTTTTTCGCCCACGGATCAATCGGGCCCCGCGATCCACGGATCGGGCCCGCCCCGTCCGTTGTTTCATACAATCATACTTCAAAATAACAGTTTCAATTTGAAGACTTCAAATTTCAACACCTCGAGATCAAAATAACAGATGTAGAGACAGACAACATGGAATTTTGAAAATGATGAATATGAACTTGTGCAATCTTTGCCTCATTAAAAACCTTTCTAGTAAACCCACCCTTGTGGGATAAACCCTAGAAAGGAAAAGAGTACAACAAGTTCATATTCATCATATATATATATATAGTTCATAGTTCAAAGTCACAGTCCTCACGGATTCACAAATATCATTACAATAGCCATCATGTGGCACCGGCGAAAAGAAATAGGACTAAGGCACTAAGCTAAAGAAGTTCATCTCATGACTCATCTCGGACTTGCAAAGTTCCAAATCAGTCTCCGTGATTGCCGGCAAAAGTGGAAGATCCCCTGCGCAGCCCCGCACATCACAAACAAAGTGGAGTTATAAGAATTCGAAACTTAGTAACTTGATCGAAATAAGTGGATTGGTGAATTCACAAACTTACCTCTGTCTCTGTGTGGCTCTATCCCCGCCTGCCTCTGTTGTTGGCATTGGTGGCGGTCTTTGCCGGTCGCCGTTTCCGTCGATCCTCGTCCCGCCTTCGTCGCCCCGCCGGCAAGTTCCTTCGACTTCGGGAGGAGGATCACAAAGCCAAAGGTTCTTGAATCCATCTTCTAGCTCTTTGTCCACAACAAAGATGTTGAGCCTTCCTTGCTTGGTCCCAATCTTTGATGCGGTGAGCATCTCCACATTCTCCTAAGAAGCGGCGCCGCCGTTCTTCAAGTATCCTACCATCAAGCTAAATGTAGATTCGGAGGAGACAAGTAGAAACAGGGACAGCCATAATATCTCTAGCCATAATAGACAAAATAGGATAGGTTTGTTTGTGATCACGCCACCAAAGAAGGATATCAAAGCTAGGGTCACCCCATGCCACAAGATCATACCTCTAGCAATACAAAAATCTTTGAACCTAGCAATCCTAGTATTAGAAGAATTCAAAAGTTTATAGCGCGTTCTCAAATCATCAAGCCACTTGTTTACATTCATGCAAACCATCTTTCACAATTAGATTTATGATATGGCAAGCACAAATAAGGATGCACAAGGAAGTACTTAACAAAGATCGTGGTGTTCTCTAGTTGGTGCGGGATATGAACCTAAGTAACCAAAAACGTAATCAGACCCAAGATATTATATGCTTTAGTATTAGCGTAAGCATTGTCTAGAGTCACAAAAAACACTTTGTCAATCAATTCAAACTCCTCAAGCACGCTTGCTATACAATCAAAGCAATGTTTTCACCAGTATGATTGCAATCAATGAGCCTAAAACCAACTACCTTTTTCTCAATCTCCCAATCTTTATTAACATAATGGCAAACAACAGAGATATAGTCCTCCTTAGCATTACCGCACTGGATGTCGATGTCAAAGAAAAATGGATGATGCAAAGCGGGCAATACATGTTTCATAAGCATGTCACGTTGTTCACCAAATAATTTAGCCATATCTCTAGTCGTGGTTCCGCCTTAGAAACCTCTTTAAAAAAAGAGGATTATGAGCATTCTTAATGTAATCAATCCAAGCCCGTGTTGCACCTATGCCTAAAGGAAGGTCTAGCCTAGCAATCAAGCGAATACGCTTCAATGCGAGCAACCATAGGATCATACTTCCAATTACCTAAACCATTAGCATTCAAAGCTAATTTAGCCTTGAACCATATCGAGAATGGTTCTTTTTCTTCATACATTTGTCCATGTGACGCCTTAAATGAGTAGTTCCATTAGCGGTATAGCGAGTACTTATTAGAACAATGTTTACAGATAGCCGCAATGCGAACGACCGTCGACCCTCACCATCCTTTACCTCATCAAAGTAGGACCGGACATCGATTTCTTACCGGATTGAGTTGGAGTGTCGGTGTCATCGGCGTCCTCGCCATCGACATCAAGGTCGACGACGGAAATGCCCAACAAGGCGCCGGCGTCTTCGGCGTGGGTCGCCGTCGCCCTCGACCTCCGTGTCGTCGTCCGAGCACCGGCCCGGTCATGGACGCCGCCATCGACGCCGCCGGGACGCCGATCAACCGCTGGCCGGACCACGCTGCGTTGGCGAGTCCACGCCCACGCCCACGCCACGCCACGGCCACGACCGATCACCCGGACCGCCCCTCGACGCCGCCTTTGGGAGTAGGCCGCCGCCCATGTCCACTCCGGCGGAGGAGGACTCGGCGTCGAGCACCCAAATCGACCCTCGAGATCGGAGCCGTCTTGGACATGCGAGAGGTCACGAGGAGATGAGAAGAAGACAGCAAAGGTGAGCTTCGACGGGGAGGGAGGAGGAAAAATGATGGAGTTTGAACTGCGACCACATGCCGACGGAAAGAATAGGGGGAGGAGGGAGGAGGGGGAGGAGAAAGGAGAGTATAAGGAAAAGTCACCGGCGAACCGGCGGGGACAGCGGCTCCGGCGGCGGGGACAGCGGATGCGGATCCGGCGGGCGACGAGAGGGGCCGGATCCGCGGCCGAGCCGGGGACGGCCCCGGCCCGGCGGCGGGGCGTCGGCCCCGCCGGCGAGGACGTCGAATCCACTCCACCGAAGCGGCGCTGGGCGGCCGGCGGAGGAATGGGGAGGGAGGGGATTAGGGTTAGGTCGGGCTCGGCTCGCGCGGCTACCGGAGTGGGGAGGGATTAGGGTTAGAAGGGGCGCCGCCCGGATCCTTTATATATGCGGGGCGAGGCCGACGGGAGGTTACTGGTAGGCCACACTGCGGCCACGGGCCAACTGGGCCAGCCACCCTCGGATCGCGGGCCGAGAGCGGCCCATGGCCCGCCCGACCCATCGGGCCGGGGAGCCTCGTGAGCCCGCAACGTGCGGGATCGGGCCGGCCCGTCTGGGCTTCTTTACGGATCGTGGGCCGGCCGCGGATCACGGGCCATTTGGCCAACTATACATGTGACGTGTCGGAGCGAGCGTTCCTTCCCTGGACGAGGGCGATGTATACGTTTCCGCGCACGGCGATCCGGGTACGGAGAAAACAACTTCAACTGGATCAAGCAGCTGCAACGGCAACTCCATCCCGGGGGGGCAGTGCTCTGGATTCTGATTCCGCTGCAACTTCTATCCTGCTTCCTGCATTCCGACACCTACTTTAGTTTAGGTAACAATGCCCTTCCGCACGTACGTACGGGCATCTTTGTGTTTGAAAATCTTTTGAGCTAATCTAATTTGTTAAATGTAAGTAAGACCATGCTTCGGATAGGTGCATTTTATTTTATTTTTTTATGTATATACAGCGGCTATTAGATTCTATACTCAATTGAGATCAAAAAACTTTGAAAAACTAAAAACAGTGGCGTCAGATAAAATTTGCAGGAGATTGTTCCAAGAGCGAGCGGTATAGCAAGAGCGATCGTGAACCGAGAGGTGCGGTTAGATAAGACTCAGCAAGTTAGTTTAGGTGTTATTTGTTTTCTTAGGGACTAAACTTTTATTAGTCACGTGACCGATAAAAAAAAAAAAGTCTCTTTAAGAGAGTCTTTTATGGACTAATAATAGAGTAAAAGTCTAAAAAAAAAAATCTCCCTTGTTTGGTTTGGTAGGGATTAAAAGAGACTTTTTTTTAGTCTCAATAACTAAAAACTCCCTAAACCAAACAACCCTCATTCCGGGGCATCTTTTAAAATGCATAATGATTGTCAGTGATAGAAAAAGAATACAATGTTTAACTGCAAATGTTTCTTGTAATTAACTTGCTAAACCAATAAACTTAGTGGGTTAATAAAATAAGTAGCAACCTCAGCTTATTTCTCTCTCCAATAGTTTTTTATATAAGCTTCCTTAGGTTTTGCAGGTCAGGCACCACTTGAGTTCAAATGCTATTCACCAGATACATGCACGCAACTCCTCCATTTAGTCTAACCCTTTGGTTACCAATTTGGGATAACATCCATGACCACCTACTCCTCCCAGTCACCAACTCCCCTCTCATCATTAGTTGCTGATCTTTGGCTCCCAAACACCCAAGATTGAAACAACCGGATGCTATCCACCACTTTCACCCAATAAGCTGTCCATGCCATTCAACACATTCCCCTTGTCAACTCAAATCACCAAGATATCCTTAGATGGACACTTGCTACCAATGGTGTTTGCACAACCAAAGCCATCTACTCACATATAAACTCCCCAACGCACCCACAACCTTCCTAATCAAGGACCTAGAAGAATTTCAGATGAGGCAAACACTATATTGCAAAAGGTCCTGAAAAGTAAGATCATCCCACCTATACTTAAGACCTTTGCCTGGAGACTCATAAGAAGGGCTCGCCACAAGAGAAAGGACAGGTAGGTACTCAAGACATATTGGCAAACTTTTGCTCCTACTAGCGGGCAGTTGAGGATGACATCCATCTTTTCTTCAAGTGTGATCTCCCCACACAGGTATGGGCCTCCTCTAACCCCCCTTTAATTCCTAACTTATTTCTCACACAGAGGATGGTGTACAAAGAGCTTTACCGATATTAACAACAACCAATCCTACTAAGCATACTCTTTGTACTGCTCTTTTCACTCTTTTGGTACTTATGGAAAGCTAGAAATGATCATCGCTTTCCAAAGAAACAGGTGGGGCATCTTTCCGGTGCATAAGGCTTACACGGGCACATATGACAACTCACCTTGATGCACTTGCCGAACAGGTGGTACTAACCTCTACCCAACAAATGTATGAACCGGTACCTTCAACAACACCTGTGACATCCGCTCTCCACCAAGGTATGAACATCCTAAATGCAAGAAATGCCTCAAACTGACCCTCTCCCAACCAGAAATCTCAGCCGCCTACCTCCAACCTCAACAAACTCCACCACAGGTATGCCTTTCTCCTCTACAAGTACGCTGGACACATTCTTAGAGCCTTCTCCAGCTTCAGTCCTTGGTGTCCGTTGCTACACTGATGCTTCCATGGTGAGTGTGCATGTGTGTTGTGAGCGCTTATGCTTGATCACAGTACTAATTAAAAAAACAAACTTTTTTAATAGTTTCTCTTTTTACTTAAATTTTAATAGTTTCTTTGTCTCTTACTATTTTCTTGTCTAGAATCCTTTATTTTCTTATTAATTTATTCGTGACAGCTGAGGAGTGGATACGAGAGTTCCACTTAGCTGCGAAATATTACAAGTTGGAGGGGGCATTTGGCAACTTTTTTAAGTAGCTCTTTTACCAAACCGTTGAAGATGTTTTTTTCCCTAAAACATCAAATTAGGGAGTTTTTTTCTACGATGATCAAAATAGGTAGTCATTTTAGCTAAAACATCAATAGGGAGTTATTTGACAAAAACTCCTCAAGACACTCTAATATTTTGAATTTTACGAATTAAAAAACATAAAGACTATAAGATTGACTGTTTGGATGGAGCGCTTTCAAGATTGAATATTGATGGGACGTAAAAGAACACACATGAATTTGATGAGAGAGTGATACAAAGGAAAAAAATTATGAAATTCAATCTCCTAATAGATTTCCAAAACTCATATGAACAATCTATTCCATAGGATTTATAGAAGCTCAATCCTTTGTCCCAAAAGGTTTTATAGAAATTTTTCCATAGGCAGAGACAAAAAGGGAAGGGTAGTCTCATGAGCACATCAGCCCCTGAGTGGAAGTCGTGACCGTGCGGGCATATCCGCATATGGTGCGTGCCAACAGTGATTGATGAGAATACAAACTGTGTATCTCCCTGCGGCGATGGTGAAAATTAGTTCCAGGTCATATTCAGAGGATTTTAGAACCACATGGTTAATCCTGGCAACAAATATCGCTTGAGCACAACCGCCGTGGTCCATATACTAACGGTACCTTTTGGAATTGTGTTGTGAAATTGGTCGTGATTTTCCAGAACAAAATGATTCGGTACATGAAGGAAGGAAGATGAAAATGGTGCCTACATGACTTGAACCCCAAATGTCACGCTCACACTTTTTCTCTCAAGATCAACTAACAACAGGTGCCTACTGACCTTAGGAAATGAGCTGAGAAGACACATAAGCAAATCAAACAAAAACAACGAAAACCCTAAAACCATAGTGCAAACTGAGGGCCTGTTTGGGGCGGCTCCACTCCACATGGAGCAGCTCCACTCCAAAATTCCGTGTGGAGCTAGCTCCATGTGGATAATCGGACATGTTCGCATGACACAAGACTCCCTCCGTATTGATAAAAAAATCGTTTTTGGATAAAGTTTGGGTCAAACATTGGGAATATAAATTACTAGAAAATATGCCCGCGCGTTGCCACGAAGAAAAAAACAATCAAAACTTCGACTTAACTTCTGATACACCTCCACGGTCCGTCCACGGGGCGAAGTCACCGGCTTCGCCGCTTCCTCGTAGTTCCGCCAGAATAATTCCCAGTGTTATTTACCGCTTAAGCCCGGTTTGGACAAAAATAAGTTTAGTTATAGTTGGTTGAGTTGTTGGATGATGGTTTGATAGTATAGGTTGGGAATCTGAAATTTGAATCAAATTCAAGTTTGAATTGAACTTCAAAACCCTATTTTCTATTCCCTCTTTTTACCCCCTTTTCTATAATTCAAAATCTAAGCAAAATTTGCAAAAACTTTCAAAAGCCAAGTTGTAGATCTTGTTTTGATGTACAAAAGAGGTGTACAAAGTTTTTGAAGTTTTTGAATAAATTTTAAAGTAATTTTGAATTCAAATTAGTCCCTTTTTGACCCCATTTCAAAAAAGTCATATTTAGAGGCCGAATTTGAAAATCTTCCAATTGTGAAAAATTGTAGATCTTGAAAAATTAGGCTAAGTCACTTTTTGAGTTTTTCAAGTTCAGTTCAAATTTGGGGAGAATTTGACAAATTTCAGAAAGTTAGGGTTTAGGGTGCTACAAAGGAACGAGGGATTCCCCTCGCTTCCCTCCATACGGCAGTCGCCGGCTGCCGCCGCGGGTCGCTTCTCGCTTCTTCGCCCCCTCGGCCACCACCACAAATTACCTGGCCGGCCACGACGACGCCATCCACTGGCCCATGTATCCCTTTGCCCTATAAAAACCCAACGCCGACGCCGCCGCCGACTTTTCTTTCTCCTCCATTGCCGCCGCAACCACCTCCGCCCCCCTTCCATTGTCGCCGTCCTCGAGCTCTAATCCACAAATTTGATCTTGCCATCGTGTTCGCAGCCGTTCTGGCGTCATTTGAGCTAGCTAGTGACGTTGTTCATCGACCGGCAGAACCTGCCCGTCGTCTTCTTCATCTCCGTCCAGGGCCTTGCGCCGCCGGAGCCTTCGGGCCGTCGTTCTCCTAGCCCGGTGAGCTTTGTGGACAACCATTTTGTCATCTAGCCGCCTTGACGTCGTGGTCATGGTCGGCTCGACCGCTTTTCCGCTTGCCCCCGCAAAACCGCCGGACGCGAGCCTTGCCGCCAAGAGCACCACCGCCGCCCGCCGCCATCGCCGCCGATCCACTTCCGATTCATCCCCGCCCAACCAACGCCAGCATCGTCACCGTGGTGAGTATTTGCGTAATGCCCCGTGTCATCCGTTTGCCTTTAGCCGCGTCTGAATAGTTTAACGCCGATTCGTCGTGCCTGAGCTCCGCCATGCCACCCATCGCTGCCGAGCCGCTTTTAGTTAGGGGTCGGGCTCGGGTTTGTTTAAGCAAGGGAAACGATCGCTTGGAGGCGCTTGGCGGTGTTGGCATGCTCATCGCCGCCGGAAAGTTGTCTCCTGGAACCGCTGGCCACCGCCCGCCGCGGCCGAAGTCCGCCATCGCCGCCGGGCAATGGTGTCGCGGTGCTTTAGGGTTTAGGTTTTGGGTGCCATGAGATGCGCGGGGTCGGGGGAGCACGCCGGGTAGCTCGTGTCGCCGAAAGTTCGCCCGCCGGCGCAGGGATTCGCCGGCCAACCGCCGCCGCCGCCGGGTCGTCGCTGGAGGCTCATTGGCCGGCCTGTTGGTCGCCGGGCTGGCCTGCTCGGTTCGTAATGAAGTCGGGCCACTTTGGGCCCGAAGGCCGGTTTTGATTTAAAACTTGTTTATTTAATTTCCTTTTTTATGAATAGTGTCTCGAATTTGTTATTTTCATATAAATTCAAGTTTAGCTTTTAAAAATTCTGAAAATTTTTATAGAACCTTCTTAGGAGTATATCTACCCATGAAAATTTTGAAACTTTGCTTTTGAGTAGTTCTTGCATGATTTAAAAATACAAATTTTAATTAAAAAAATGCATCTTCTATGATTTTTTAGAAAATAAAATATTTATTCAAAAATCATGAAAATTTATTTGGTACTGTTTTATGATGTGTTCTACTTGTATAAAAAGTTTGGAGTCATTTTGAAATGTTTAAATTATTTTCTATATTATGCTTTATTTTATTTATTAGGAAGGTGAGTGTTTAGAGTTTAATGACTTAGGTTTGATGTGTGATTTGGGATTGCTTTGTGAATCTTGGATCATACCATAATCAAATGGTCCTTGAGAACTCCTTAGGCAATGGTGATAATATCTTGTAGAGTAGTTCAACAAGTTGGTTGTGTTGGGTTGCAACTTTATCGTGAAGGAAAGTTGTACTCAAGTGTTTATCATTTCATGCATCCATCGACATCATATTCATACTTCATCATGCTAAAGCATGCATCATCATCTACGTAGAGTATACGAGAGTGACATGGTTCATGATGGTCGAAGCCAAGAAGATCCATCCGCCGCTGATGTCGATGTCAAATATGACTCGTGATCTCAAGTATGAATTTAACTTTTCCCCTCGCAATACGTGCAAGCCCCTGAGCATAAACCCTTCTCGCTTTATAAATATTTTATTCACCTTAAGTCTAGTGTAATGTGCATTAAGTTAATAAGAGTTGGTTGATACCGCTGTCGCATGACTACCTTGAATTTTAGTTATTCCAATGTTATCCTACTAGTATGAGTAGGTCGCTTTCTCTAAATGCTTAGTAATGCTTAGATGTCGGTAGAAGTCGAATGATGGCTTCATCATTCGCGAGATATAGGTTTTATCTTTTGTTCCTCCCGGGCTATGGAAGAAGAGAACACCCCGATGGTGGTTCATGAGAATAAATATGTAGTGATGAATTTGAGATCGGACGACGTAGGTTGAAAGCCTACGGGATACCTAGCCGGCTTGTCCCGTTTGGTCGCTTAAGGACCGCCCGCTGTTTGGCCCGAAAGTGAAATCGGATCGCTGAACGATGTTGCGCCGAGACCGCTTGGTCAAAGGCACGATTATCCGGTCGCCACCCCGCATAAGTCGAAACCAAGATCAACCACATGCCTTGAGTAAGCCTCGATCTCTGGTGTGCCAAATCGGGAATGGCAACCACGCACCGGGAGTGGAGAGATGGCGGAGTAGCGTGTACCCACCCTACTTTGGTAAACCGTCATTGTCATTAGGACCGGGCGGGTAGGGAGGTGGAGCACCGTACTCCTGTGGCGCAGCCTCGCTCCCGCTTTTGGACGAACCGAGATGGTTGATATATGCAAGCTTCGGTGCTACATATATCGTGGTGGAAGGGAATCCCAGTACCGGGTTTTGAATCGATTCGCTGGATCGCCGTTGTTTCTCGGTGAAGGAGACCCGATTCCCTGACCTTCATCGTAGTAATTGAAGAAACAAGGTTACTCATGGTTATGCAAGAAAAAGAGATGCGTAGATAAGTTGAGATGTGTTGCTTAAAAAGTGTTTGAGATAGAACAGGGTGCAAATCTAGCTTAATTATGCTTCAACAAAATTGATGCTAAAAATATTGAAAGTAAGGATCCACTTGTAGTAAGCTTTTCTCGCAAACTCCCCTTTCTAGCTCTACTTCCCTTAAGCCAAAGATATCCTTGGAGTCTTTTCTTTTGTCGGGTAAGTCTTATGGAGTACATTGTGTACTCGTGGTTTGTTAACCCTTGTTGCGTGTGCCGACTGCGCGCTTAACCAAGGTTATGCCTGGTGGGCTCGCATGATCCGTTGTCTTCTAGTCTACTCCCCGCGATATTAATTAAGTTAAGTTTACTCAAATGTAACTTACTCACATTATGTAAAATTAATGTTATTATTCTTCCGCACTCGATCAGTATTTTTATAACAAATGTTGTAATGTTGTAGCTACTCCTTTGTTGATCCCGGTATGAGAGTGGTGTAATCGGGGTTTCGATGACACCCGACGACTTCTTAAGTTATTGGGTGCATCCGACAAACTGCCGAGGTCTTTGGGACAAAGACAAAAGTGTGGGGCCCTGTAATTAGGAGGTTCTCACACATCCGCACCTCGGCGTGCCGCACCTCGCTTCTCCGTTGGGGTAGCTTTTCTTGAGGTTCTTTTTTTTCATACCGTGGTTCAAAGTTCACCGGTTTGGAAACATGGCTTGTTTTGTTTGTCTTATACTTTCTCTCTCTCAACTTCGCGCCTTCCGAGCTATTGTTTTGATTATTGGGAACACGGACATCTCAATCGATGCATGGATCTTTGATTCGATATCATTTTTTTCCCTTCAATCGCTTGCACATATCCTCGATTCTGTAGTATTTGTTTTACCTCTCGCTGTTAGTTGACCTGGAGGGGAGCCTTCCCCAACCAGCCGCTTTGTGTGCGTATCGAATTGTATGCCTAAGATGGTTTCTCGCGGGCCTCGATTCAATTCACTCAGGATCTTTTGATTGCATCTCGATTAGATACATGGTGGTCCCGATTTGAGGCTTGATTTGATGACTAATCTGTGGGTGACCCCATGCCTCGACGCCGCCTCCACTCCTGAGTCTTGATCCTCGCGACGCGCCTCTACAAACGGTGATGCCTCGTGCCTTTGCCCTCGATGGAAGTTCCATCGCTTCATGCCGCGATGTCTAGTGGCCCCGTGACCACGCACCTCGCCGATGTCGCCTCGCTTCGAGTCGCGATCCCCGCCCTTGGTTTTCCTCATTTGATCGATTCGTGATTTTATAAGTCGTTTCTTTCTAGAGTTTGTTTGATTTGGCGCTTGATCGATTATTCATCGGTTTGGACTCTTGCCGGCGACGTAGAAAGCCGAACAAGAGGGGACATGGCGACTCCCGAGCGTAGGCAAGGTAAGGTAGAAAAAGTGTTGCGAGACTCGACTCGACGTACATAAAGATAGATTAAAAAAAGGCGATTGACAGAAATTTTCGTTTTTATTATTAGGTATAGATATGCATGTATATGTGTTTTGCACTTTTTTTTTTTTTGAGAATTACACAAGACAACGCCAGACGCCACAACACGCACGCACACTCACCCCTATGAACACACGTACGCAAACCCTACCCCTATGAGCACCTCCGAAAGACCGGGCAAATGGCAGATTCGAGATTCTCCAAGTCACCATAGGTGACTCGTCGTCGACCGGAACGCCGCTACCACTTAATGCATAACGCCGGGAAATCCTTGGGAAAATCCCCCCAGAAAGGTGCGAAAGCACCGCGATTTGAACCCCCTGGGTAGCGGCCCCACCTGACCGCCCTACCATTGACTTCGCATGTGTTTTGCACTTGGACGTGTGTTTCCTTTGGTGGCCGACGGCCGGTTCTTGCTACATGCAGTGAAAAGAATTTGCACGGTGCTTTGCATGTGCCTAAATATTAGCATGGGCCCGCAGCTTGTGTTAATTAAAGAAATGCAAAGCATGGAGTCTGCTGCTGGCCCGCTCGACAAGGTCCAGCCTGCAACGCTGGTTGTTGGGCTTTGACTGCTGGCCCAGGCGGAGCTGGCCCAGGCGGGTGCACGTTGCTGGTGGTGATGGTCCAGGCGCCCACGATGCTGATCGATCTAGTCGGATGGAAGTACTCGCCTGGTCCGTTCGATGACAGAAAGAAAAGGTGGACAGGGAGGTTCGTACTTGCGCCGGACTCAACGGAGGCGGAAAAAAAAAAAAAAGCGAAAAGGAGGTGGGATCTGAAATTTTCTCTTTATTAAGAGGTACTCTCTGTCCCGCTTTTATTTGTCGTCGGGAGGCATGCACAAAAACCAAGGAACGAAGATACCCCTACGAAGTCAGTACACACACAGCTACAACGACCTTTCTCTCTTTGCGATCAGATGAGAACGAGTGGGAGAGATGCCGTGCGATTGGCCGATGGAGGTTACCCTGTGGCCGGACAAGGCTGCATGCAGCCATGCAGGCCTGGATGATAGGTGGGGACCGAGCCTAAACGACACTTAATTGGGGACAAGCTACTGTAGTCACAACGACATATATAAATAGGGACGGAGGGAAATATATGATTAATAACTTTTGAGTTTGTAAAACGTGAAAGTTATATTTATAGATTTGTCTTAAAAAATACTTTCATAAAAGATACATATATCACATTTTCATAAATATTTTTATAATAACAAAGAGGGTCAAAGTTGTGTTTTTGGCAGACCGTATCGCCGTTTGTCTAACGACTTATTTTACCAAAGTACGTAGGGAGTACATGTAATTTTGGAGAAATTTAGACAATAAAATCAAACCGTCTTTAAAAATTATGAATGAAATTTTAACCACAGGTTTAAGACTAGCACAAGAAAGCTGTCTAAAAAAATCTCCTCGAATCTATGCGTAGTACAAGAAAAAACAAAATAAGATACCCTTTGTATTCATAATTCAGCCCAAACAAACATTCTGCCTGGGTTCAACCTCCATCCCAAACGCCCCATGAAGGCCCATTTGGCCCAATCTTCTCGAGCAGCGGCAGCCGCCACCGCCAGGTTCCAAGGTTCCAATCGGCGCCCCTTTCCAAAAAAAACATTCCCTCCCCTCTCTTCTATTCTCCCGTTCCCGTTTTCCTAACCCTCGGCGGCGGTGCCGTGCCTTGGGCGGCCGCAGCCCGCAGGTCTTCGTGTGCCAGGTGACCGAGCGGGGCCCGACTAGGGCTATAGGGTGGCGGGCTGAGGCCAGGCAGCAGCGCAGCGGCCGCGGGTCAGCTGCCAGCCGGCAGTTGCTGAGCACGCCAGTGCGCTGGGAAGTCGGTGGCCGGCTGCTGGGGCCTTTTGCGCGGCTGGAGGCGAGGCTCCAAGGTAAGAGAACTGGAGCAGCCACCTATTGTGAATTGTACTCCTATTTTGTAAGTTAATTTGGTTAATTGGCTTCAAATGCCGGACCCGTCTGTTGATATTACAGGATATATGTCATTTCCTCGCTGCAGGTTCATTGTACAAGGGATACATGCAACAAAGGTTGTGAAGCCATGGCTACCCAAGAAGA
This sequence comes from Hyparrhenia diplandra, assembly GCA_015847255.1. Taxonomy (NCBI): domain Eukaryota; kingdom Viridiplantae; phylum Streptophyta; class Magnoliopsida; order Poales; family Poaceae; genus Hyparrhenia; species Hyparrhenia diplandra. Next base: position 128,222 of record JADLZK010011343.1, on the reverse strand, counting down.
AACCGTGGTCACTGAATCATCGCCGTCTAGTGATCCACCTATCACTATTGGGTTGGCCGTGAGCAGCTCCAAGTCCAGCAAATATGCAGTGAGATGGGCTCTGAAAAACTTTGGTACCAGAGAGAGGACAAGGTTCATGCTTATTCATGTCCGGCAGAAGATCACACTTGTCCCAACCCCGAGTAAGTAGGCATTCTTCAATTCAAATGTGTACGTTCTCTTGCAGCTGCAAATCTAGCTGGCAAACAAATTTTCTTTGTTCTTTGTAGTGGGCAACTATGTTCCTGTTGATCAAGTGAGGGATGACATTGCCAGTGCATACGAAAAGGAAGTCGAACGTGAGGCCCAAAATATGCTCCTTATGTACAGGAACATGTGTGATGGGAAGGTTTGAGGCTCCTTTCAAGACAGATTTTCTTCTTTTGGAATTTCTGCATTCTGATGTGCACACTCAAACCAAATAAAGATAATGCGATAACTTGAATAACAAGAATGGGCAAGAATAATTAGGCACACCTTTATTAATTAATTAATGCCGATCAGCAATAGTACTTTCAGGCATATCGGATAAATTTGTGAAAGCAGCAAGTGGCATTAGCAAGCAATAACACTATGAATTTTTGAACGACCTGCTTTACATTTGTGATACCTTGGTGTTCAGGTTGAAGCTGAAGTATTGGTCGTCAAGGGTGATGATGTGGCAGAAACTATTTCAGGTGTTGTCTTAGCATGCCAAATCCACAAGCTTTTTGTTGGTGTCTCTTCTCAGGGCAACTTTATAAGGTACTCAAAACTTGTTTCGTACTAATTAATTATGAACTGCATACATGAAAAGGTGCTAATTCGGTGAAATGGCTTAGGAAGTCCAAGGGCACTAGGATGTCCTCTCGCATATGCACGTGTGTTCCAAGCTTTTGTATGGTGTACGCTATTTCAAAAGGTGGCTTGTCCATGGTTTATTCTTCTGGATCAGAAAGTGACAACAGTTCTAAGATACTCCAGGTCAATGAGAGTTCTAACAGTGAGCTTTATTCACATAAGTCATCAGTATCAGGTAAAGTCTTTTGAATTTTTATTCGTTGTCAGGATAGAAAATAATTTATTCACACAAGTCATCAGTTTCAGGTGAAGTCTTTTGAATTTCTATTTGTTGTCAGGATAGAATGATAAATGATTCCAACTTTATTTATTTGTTATATTTAACAACCATAGTAGTTGTGTGGAGCCTCCTTGTAATTGTAGCTGGTATAGTCATATAGAGAGCTTGTTTGCTAGTATGTTTGTACTCATGAAGTTTGGGGCTCCTAGTTTCCTTTTGTTGGCCCTTTGGGTTTCAATGGGAAAGAAATGGGTGCCATTTGGTTCAGGCACAAACCAGTCTGAGAAATTTATCCTTTTCATCCCATGCAGATATCACACCTTCCACAAATTCCAGATCCAACTCGCTCGGTGGTAGTCTGGACAGTCCCCCCTCTGCACATCATATTTGGCCACACTCTTTACAAGAACATCTCTCTGGTAGCACCTCAACATCTACTGTTGATAAAGATCAAAGTACCAGTCCTTGTAGTGCTGGATCTAGTAACTCACAGATCTCAGAAAAAAGTCCAACCATGAGCAGGGCACTGCAGGAATTGATGCTCTCAGAGGATGAGGTTGGTCATGAGTTTTCTTCAAATTTCATTTTACTGCATTAATAGCATTACGGTGTTGAATCATTATACATGAGAATCCATGCCAGACCTCTATATCTGTGTCTCTAAAGTTGTCTGTACTAAAGCAGCTCTGCAATCACATATTGTGTCCTTCTGGTTTCCTAAACTAATCTCTATAATTTCCTGTAATTTGAAAAAATATAGCAATTAAATTACATTACTAATCTAAGCTATTAATACTTCTTATCTATGCAACCACTCCTTATGCTAGTGGTCAAATTTCTGCATCTACTAATTTGTCTGTCTCCAACAAAGATCTAACTGTAAAGAGTGCGCTGCAGGGATTGATGCTTTCAGAGGACAGGGTTAGTTAATTGTGCAGTGTGCCTTTTTTGTTGTCTACTGATATATGAGGCTGAATATTTTTACATGAGAATCAGTTTCAGATCTCTATGTATCCAGCAGTTAGTTGTCTGTACTAAAGCTGCTGTGCAATCACATATGACATATGTGCCAGCATTTGTACAGATGTTTGCAATTTTCTTTACTTCAACAGATTTAACACTTGGATGGCTTGACTTATCTCATATTCTCATCTATTCAAATTTCTTAATTAGGGCAAGCACTCCTTGTGCTAGTGGTCAAATATCTGGATCTAGTAACTTTCCCATCACAGACAAAGCTCCAACTGTAAGCAATGCACTGCAGGAATTGATGCTTTCAGAAGACAAGGTTTGGTCATGTAGTCTTTTTCACAATCATTTATGCATCACAGTACATTTTGTACCTTTTATATCTCCTGCAATTACTTATCAGAAGTGAATTCAGAACTAAAGTAGCTAGGATGTAGGAAATCACATATGAGCATCTTCATAGAGTAGTTAACCTTTTTTTGTCTCATGAAATTGACTTCCATAGCTTTTTGTAGTTTGTAAAGAAAATTACTCTTTGTTTAATCTTAAAAACTTCTTGAATAGGCAAGTTAGGGCATGTTTTTGCCAATTTCTGAACTCCCATAATTCTGATTCTCGCAACACAGGAGAATGTCAATTTTGAGCTTGAAAACTCAGGATTAAACTAGAACATATGAAAGGAGTGTGCAAACTTGTTCAGGATGAGTCTACCACTGCTTCTCAGCAAGTAAGTTTAGAGGTACTGTTTCTCAATACAAGCAGCTAATTACTTTTCAAATTCACATAACCTTACACGTCTTCAACATATGTTAGATGATTGACCTAGCTGAAAGACGTGCTCAAGAGGAGGCTCGGCTGGTGGAGGTCCAATACAGGATCAACACTACCATTGAGGCAGCACGGAAAGAGAGGGAGCAGCGGTGCGCTGTAGAGGCGCAAGCGAGGCATGAGAGACCTTGCAAAAGAAGAAGCTTTGAAAAAGCAGAATTTGCAGCTTAGGGCATCAAGGGAGGCTGACAATATACAAAAGCTGGAGAAACTTCTTGAATTGGGAGGCAAGTCATACATAATATTTACATGGGAGGAGATGGAATCTGCTACATCATCGTTTTCAGAGGCACTTAAGATTGGATCAGGAGCTAATGGGACAGTGTACAAGGGCAAAATGCACCAGAAGACTGTGGCCATAAAAGTACTCAAATCTGATGACAGTCGCATTACCAAGCATTTCGAACAGGAGGTATATCCCAAGACCATTGCAAAGTTAACAATTAAGTACGAAGATCGTAATGGTACTAGTAATTAAATATTTATATGTCTGTATTAACTTTACAAACGAAGCTAAGATCTGCGATGCTAGGATCCCAGCATGCAAGATCACTGCTGTATTGAAATCTAGAATAAAGTCCATGCTTATACAGAAATAGATGCCTTATTTGTCATCTCATGTTAGTTCATGTTATCTTCATTAAATTTTTATGGGATGCGCTCTATTGTGCAGCTTGAGATTTTGGGTAAGACCCGCATCGCCATTTGTTACTGCTGCTAGGTGCCTGTCTGACAGACCTTGCTTGGTGTACGAAAGTACATGGAGAATGGCAGCCTTGAGGATCGGCTGCAGTGCAAAGGGAGACACAGCCCCACCCCATGGTATCACCGTTTCCGTATTGCATGGGAAATGGCATTGGCACTTATCCACCTACACAGTTCAAAACCAAAGCCAATTATCCACCGTGACCTCAAGCCTGCAAATATACTCCTCGACAACAATTTCACTAGCAAAATTGGCGATGCAGGCCTTGCAACATTGCTTCCGTTAAGGGACGCTTCACAACACATACAATTCGAAAAGCAACAGATCTAGTTGGTACACTGTTTTACATGGACCCAGAGTATCAGAGGACAGGTCAAGTCTCGCAAAATCTGATGTATATGCTTTGGGCATGGTGTTCTTGCAGCTTCTAACTGCAAATTCACCAATGGGGCTAGTAGACACTGTTGAGGTAGCAGTGGAAGAGGATCGCCTTATTGACATCCTGGACCAGCGCAGCAGGAAACTGGCCTTTGCCAGAAGCTCATGAGTTAACTCAGCTTGGCCTAAGTTGTTTGGAAATGCGAAGCAAGGATCGACCTGACCTGAAGTCTAAGGTTCTTGTAGTTTTAGAGCGGCTGAACAATATTGCCAGCACTGCCTGTGACTCAGTACAGGTAGTCCCAACTGCACCACCAAGCCATTTTATTTGCCCTATACTCAAGGTATTTCTACCATTTCTATCACATCTAATTTGGCCATGTCTGGACATAGTTTGTCATCTTCATGAAAGCCAGACTAGGCAGTTGATGTGTTTAAAATAGATGAAGAACACTATTGCTTACCTGACTGAAAATTGAAATCAATTTTAGAGACTGAAGTATGTTATGGTGTACCTGATTTATAACATGAAAACTACAGTAGAGCTTTGTTTGGCTGCAAATCTACCCCAATCCATATTGGCTTGGGACTTGGGAGGGATTTAGGTGGAAATTTAAGTTAATTTTTCACCTCAATCCCTCCCTAAACAGCCAAACAAGCCCGACTTACAGGTAGTCCAAGTTAGTCACGGATTTGTCTCCATTATTTTGCTTGAAATTGAATTGAAGGCTGTGAGGTAATACTTCCGTATGTTTTGTTCTGCAGAGGGTAATGCAGAATCGTGCATCGCATCCGATGGATACTCATATGAGAGGGTCGCGATTGAGATGTGGCTTCATGAGAATGATGTGTCACCATTGACGAAGACACGACTTCCTGACAAAAACTTGGTGCCCAATCATGCTCTGCTATGCCTGATCAATTGTTGGAAGGGAGATGCAGGAGCTACTGGGTTCATCCGCTGAGCTTTACTGCCCATGGATATCGCATTAGAAGCTAATTCTGTACAGGTTTGTCTTGATAACCTCCATAGATACCGTGGGTCAAGTGAGTTTTCTCTGTAAGTAGCAGTTTTGCAGCATCTTTTAGATAGTACACTGCGATAGATTCTGAAGGCTACTTCTTGGTTAGCTCCAATTATAGTTCTGAATCTGTCGAGTATCACAGAGACACAGACCCCTTTACAGGATATGATTAGGGTAACCATAGCAATTCGATATCCCAACGTGTCCTTAGGAACATGTGCCATTTCCTTTGTTCCATGTTTGCTTTGGTAATGGTTGAGACTAGAGATCCACTACCGGCTTGTGCGGCTGTGATAGTGCCTAGTTGGCTGATGCGCCCATTTTTGTTCTCAATTAAGTTGCAAATACTTGTTCCCCTGGAAATGCATCTGCAATGCAAATGTTGACCTCTTTAAGAGTACGAGTATGATGTAGGCGATGGTTCTGCAGTGATAAAGTAAGATGCACGTGCCATACATAAAAGGTTGGGCATATTTTGTTGAGTGTTCCATTCGTTACAGCCTAATGGTGCCTGGGCCATTGCAATTCTGCTGGAGTGTATTGAGGTTGGGCCATCCTTCCAGCCTGCGATACTTCCTCAAAGATGGGCTCTAATTATTACGCTGACCGGGTCAAAAAAGTGCTGGGTCAACAATTGGTTTGGACCAACAATATACTCCCTCCGTTTCAAATAAGTCATTTTGACTTTTTTATTTATCTATTTTGCTATGTATCTAGCGTAACACTATTAAAACAGTCAAAGCCAGTAATTGTAAAAAAACAGTCAAAACAAGTCAAAAACTCGATCAGCAGAACGGATAAAAAGAATCATCACACATGAGCTGAGCCAGTCCCATTCACCTTTTCGTGTGCCGGTGCCTGCTGCCGACTTTGGTGCAGCAGCAGCAGTGCACCACCACCGTCAACAGTTCTGTCCAAAAAGAGAGGATCGATAAGGATCAAAAGAAGCAAGGGACAGCGAGGCGAGCGACGGCGATAGCCACGGCGGCCGTAGCGTGGCGGAAAGGCAGCGCCGCGCCGGATAAAAGCGACCGGCGATTGTGTCGCGAGCCTTATGGCCGCACATGCGGCGCGCGCGTGGCGATGGATGGGTCGGCGGCCGTCGTCGTAGCAGTGACCAGTGAGGTGATGCCGAGGCGTGCACCAACTTTTGTCTCGATCGGCGCCGGCGCCGGCGCGGCAAAGATTTTATACCGGACGTCGCCGTTTAGAGAATCACCACCGGTCAAAATGGCGGCGTGCAAAACCCATGGATAGACAAGATGGGTGAATCGCATGCACAATCGCACTGGATTTTTATTTTACGAAACAATCACAGTGGATTTTTTTTTTTTCTTGATAAGGAAAAATTCTATTGATACTAAAGCAAAGTTTTTTTTTGAATTTTCAACCGGGGGGTGGGGAGGCGCTCCCCACCTGTATCTCATTTCATTTCATTTGGCCCCAATGGCCTTGTAAGTGTTTACAGCGTGAATGAGTTTACAACTGATCTGTCAATCATCGACAGAGACAGAAACTTATGGCCTAAAGCTCATCTAGTTTTGCAATGCCGTTTGAAAGATGTGACACCATTCATCTGCGATGTTTTCCTTCTTCTTTTTCATCCTCGCCTTCCAAAGCTTAGCAGTTTGAAGGCAGTGCCGTAGCACATGCTGTATCGCCGTGTCTTCGCTCCTGAAGATCTTCGCGTTCCTTGCCTTCCGTGATGTTCCAAAGCAGCACAATGCGATGAACACCGCCCGCTTCGTCGGCCGGCACACCGGGCAGAGCGGTTATCTGGTGCAGGCTGCCCATGTCCAGATCAATGATCTGATGCAAATTTAGTTTCTCCCAAAGTGCTTTGCCCAGCGAGCATCCACTGATTATGTGCTCCGGGGTTTCATCATGAAGGCCACATATCTCGCAGATTTTGTCATGGACGACGTGCTTCTTATGTAGGACAACTCGGCATTGGATCCTCTTCTTCAACGAGGAGCCACATGAACAAATGCACCCTTGGAGGAGCACAGTTTTTCCAAACAAAGTCAACAACTGTCGTCCCATTTGGTGCCCCTGCCCCCTTGATGAATCTGTAGACCAAAGCGCCGTCCACCCCCTTTGAGTTGAAGAATGGGGAAGCTCGCTTGTCTTGTTCAACCGTGAGTTGTGTATGTTGTAGTATGTGTTCTACATCTCGTAGCTCCAACTGAGCTCGTGCCGAAAAGCCCGCTGACCGCTGTCTCTCCGAATACCGGCCGATGCCATCTCATGCACCGAGGCCTCCTTCCGCCGCAGATGAGTAAAGAGGGCGGGTATCGCCCGGACAAAGCTTCATCTTGATGCCAAACATCCATCCGTAAGGAAGTGAACTTCCCATTGCCAAGTTGAACCGTGGTGATGGCCCGATATAGTGGCAAGAGCGATCGTAGTGTCTCCCAAGATGGTGGCCACATGGACATCACCCATGAAGGATGCAATGCATGCCCGCTCTCGACCCAGCTTGACCCACGCCGACGGGCCGGGTCGAATGTAGTTTGTGAACAAGCTTGAGTAAGAGGCAAAACGTTGTGTGCTCCTAGGTCCTTGATCCCAAGTCCACCCAAAATCTTCTTCGAACCCGACATTGGCCCAGCGACGAGGCAAGCTTGGCCGGGCGAGGCATGGCCATCGCTTTACGCCTCGACCAAAAAGTATCCTCTTCTTTTCCCGCCCATGATGTGAATTGCCGATCGCGGCAGCTTGCGAGAGCTCATGGCATAGATTAGAAGGCGCCTAGAACAAAGTTTACTAGCACCGCCGCCCATGGGGTTAAGGTGTTGGCTTGCCATGACCCAAGATATCGACAGACTTTGTATATACCGATGAAAGCGCATTGCAGGAAGCTTGTGTACCGACAACGGCAACCCCGTGTGTCGGCCAGGAAATGAGTCTTTTCTCGCCTAAGATTTGAACACAATCATCAATCGGGAGGTGTATCGGTACAAGGGTACTCTTTGTCGGTTGATCCGAGGCCCGAGAACTCGCGAACCGGTTCAAGATCGCCTTGAGGTTTGTTGCATCTTCTCTTGTCCCACGCATGACAATGAGCGCGTGTCATCGCGATACCGCAGGCAGACATGGTAGTTCAGTTCGCTTGGGTGCTCGATGCATTGGCTTGCCCTCGATCAAGCATTGTAGTGTCTCAAAGAACCAGCCAGGAAAGATAAGGGGAGATAGGATCCCCCTGCCATAACCCACGCTTGCACGAAATCCATGGGCCCGGGCACCCATTAACCAAACGGCAGACAGAGGACCTCAAGAATCCGTACATCCATCCTATCCAAAGTTCGGGAGAAACCTCTTGCTCTCATGATCGCAAAGAGTCCTTCCCAAAGAAACAAGGTCGAATGCTTTGGCGAAATCTAGCTTCGTAAACGATTGCCGGCTTTCTCCTCTTGTGGCGCACTGCATTTCAACTTCGGCCACGTAGACGAAAGTATCGTGAGATGGAGCGCCCTCGATGAAGCCAACCAGAAACGCCGATGAGGTTCGATCTCGCCGCAGCCGTGAGGTTAGAATCTTGACAAGATCTTGATGCTGCACTTGCACAGTGATTGGCTCAAAACAATTGACATCCACCGCCCCCAATTTCTTCGGTATAAGCACCATGTGTGACCTGTTCATTGGTTCCAGTCCGCCAGAGCATTGTGTACTTCGCCAGAATCGCATGACTTTGTCTCATCGCTCGGCCAGCCGCTTGTAGAAAGTCGCCCGGCCGCCAGTCCGGGCACGCAGGAGTTCATCGCCTTTAACAAAGAAGCTATGGCTTCGTGGTTGTGAACCGATCCACAAGGCGGTCACTTGGTCGATAGGCACTTGCAAACAGGCCGGGCAAGGTCGACGGTGTTGATGATCCGTGCACTCCCACAATCGACTTGAAGTAGTTGGTGAGGGCGTAAGTTTTTGCCTCGCATGATCGACCACGCCCACACCCCGCACTCGCACCGATCTCGATGTAATTTGCTCTTGCTCGAAGTTGCATTAGCATGGTGGAAGGCCGTGGTTTGCGTCGCCCCCCCGGCTCGCTTTGTGCTTGCCCGTTGTTTCCAAAGAGGGTGCATTCTCCTTAACAGCCACCACCAGCCTCAGCTTCGCCGCCATCGCCCTCACCGAGACTCTTGGGGAGACAGTTCCTAGTTTCTTCGAAAAGAATCAAATAGTTGTATGATGAAACGACAATTATGGATGTGGTAGTGTGGTGCCCTGTTACACCGATTCCAAACCTTTGTTTGCCCGCTGCGTCGCTTTGATGCAAGAGGCCGACTCGCACCGCATTGTGCCGTTGAGGAGCCGTCTTTGCCATGCCGGAGGATCGATGGTAGGAAGGATTGGTTCGGGGCCGAATTTTTTGAAGCGAAGTGCTTAGGCGTAGGGAGGTTGGTGGCCAAACGAAAGCAAAGCAATGAGAGTGATCGACGTCGGCCGAGGTAGAGAGGAGAGGCGCCAAAGGAAAAAGCAAGGTTGAACGCGCGTTGTCGACAAGGCGCGGTCAAGCTTGGCAAGCACCGGGTTGGGCTGGGCGGTTATTGCTCCAAGTGTAAAGTCGGTCGAGAGGACAATCTCGGACAGCCGCAGCGACGAGATGGAGTCATTGAACGCAGCAGCGAGGGTTGGGTTGAATTGACCATTGTTTTTGTCCTCCCGCCCCGAACAAGGTTGAAGTCACTCAAGGAGTACCCACGGGAGCTGATTAGCCGTATAGCGTGTAGGGATTGGAGGAAAGGTATGGATCCGAGTGATCAGCAGGGCCATAGACATTTGTGATAGTGAAATCAATGTTTGAAGCATTGCAACTCGGAGCAGTGGTTAAGCGCCTGTGTAGATTGGTGAGTGTTTTGCAGGAGAAGAAAGCTGGGTTCCATCGCCAGCCGGGATCCCTCCTCGCGGCCGTCCACCCAAGCACAAAGACGAACGAGGAGGAGAGTGGCCGCGAGGGAAGGTTTTGGCCTTGAGCAGGCCGATTTCGTGAAGTTTCGTTCAAGACAAACGATCGACACATTTGCATCACAGAGGGCGTTGCGCATCACCCTACACTTGTCCCGTCGCTTAAACCGCTGCGACGCTCCAACAAACAATATAGAAATTGCGATTGTTCCGATTCATGGAAACCAAGTCATACACCGTGCAACTCGAACGCCGGTGAGCCCGGCGCCAAAGAAGTTCATTACAGGCCGACTAACGACTAACATCATAACGCAAGAGCTGCTGAACGAGAAATAAACGACGATACAAACACCTCCTAATGGGTGGATCCCGCGGCCATCGGGTGGGAGGTGTAAGGCAAGCGGCCGTTGCGGTTAAGCGTCGTCATGGCGCCGGCGGAGCCACCACGACGTCGGAGCCGTTCTGCGACCTAGGCGGCGGCGACAAACTTATGGCGGTCACGGCATTGACAAAGTGTGTTGTTGCTGGTGAGGATGTTGGGCGTCCGAACGTGCTTCTTGAGTCACGGTGCGGAGAGGTGTGTTGGCGGCGCCTTCTTGTTGCGTGGTTCGGTCGTCATAAATGACGGATCCGGTAGCCTTGGCGACCCGGCTGGTGCTCGTCGCGCGTGGCCTCCTCCGCTAGCGACCACCGCCTTGGCGCGCCACGCTGCGGCCACCACCGCCGCAGAGCGAGCACGGTAACGCCGACGGCAGTGTAGGTGATGACGGGTTTTGCGGTGGAGTCGGCCGGCCGTGGAGCGGCGCACCACGCAGTGGCCGCCGGCACCTCTCGCGGGCCGCCCTGAAGCGGCGATCGCGTCGATGCCGACCCGGGAGCCGTCTTCGGGTTGTGGATCCTCCGGCGACGGGCGGGGAAACCATGAGATGCGCCAGACACGGCCAGGCCAAGCGCTTTGTGCGCGGCGGCGCTGAGCATTGGCTTGCGACTGCTGAAAGCGGTTCATGGACGTACCCGAGGCCCCAAAGGGTCGAGCCGTGTTGAGCTGGTGTGGCGGGCGGGCGGTCGCCGCGCCGGCCGAAGGGGCTGTTTGGCCCCATGCTCGGGCGGCCCCTGCGGGTGGAGTGGGACCAAAGAACTGCGCCTAAAGTTGCCGCCCACGCCCACCGGTAGTCTCGCCGCCACACAAGAAGGGAGGACTCGCGCAACGCTCCGGACCGGCCAGAGCCAGTTTTCTTGGCCGATGCGGGATCTCGCGGGATGAGAAGGCGGCTGCTGACCTCGAGCAGAGGCGCAGTGCTCACAACCCATTGCCGTGGAGGCAGTGCCGTCAATCTCAAAGAACTTCCGCAAAGCCGAGAAGCACACGCGATCTTCTCCTCGCACCGGTGCTCGTTGGGGAAGTCGGCGACGCATCACAAAGGCAACCCTGTGGGAGTGAAGTTGAACCCGTTGTTGGTCTCTCTCCGCCGAAGGCGAGATGACATGGCCATCCCACTCGACCGGGCTCAAGCAGCGCAGGGAGTCATGGCGTGGTATCGCAGCCGGCCGTACGCTCCCGCGACGGCGTGGGTAGGAAGTCAGACCGCGACGGGTCGACGGAGCGCGAAAGCAGCGCCGAAAGAACTCGCCGACTTCCACCGCGGGCACCGGAGGGTCGATGAGGCGAAAAGGAGCTTCTCGCGGAGCCCGGGCGACTGGGGAGACCTGCGTCGACGAAGGTGCGCGCACCGCGATCCGTGCTAGACTGGCTGCCGAAGTGCGAGCCATTGAAGTGCTCACTCATTACTCGCCCGAGCTCGTCACTTAAGGCCATCCAAGGAGGGAGTTGTGCCGAGAAGGCGACCGCGACTCACCGCAGGGCGGCGGCGGGCGCCAATGCGCCGGGCGGAGGGGCGCATCGCGGGCTGGCCGGGTGAGCGGCGACGGCTCCTCGCCGGAGGACTCAGTGGAGCGAGAGACGACCGGCCGGGGGCCACCATCGACACCCGGCACGGACCGATCCGCGCACCGGGCCGGCAGCGGCCCCGGGGATTGGGTGCCGATGACCCGACCTCCTGACGCGGCGTCGACGGCGCGGACGCCGCGAGGGGCCGCCGAGGAGGAAGGCACCATGTTGACCGGTCGTCGGCCGTGGTGTTGGGAAGGTGAACTCGGCCACGGGCGCCGGGCGCAGGTGCGCACCGGTGGTGGCGGCGTCCTGAGGCAACATGCGCCGATGTCGACGCGGGGTTTACGTGGTGGAGGCGCCGGTTACGCTACGGGGAGCGGCGAAAGCACGACCGGGAACAGGCGGCGCAAATATCTTGCACCTCGAGCTGCGTGACCGAGCAATGGCGGTTTTTGCAGCCAGCACGGGTCACGCAAATGGTCAAGACTTTGTGATGGGAGAGAGGGTAACAAAACACGCACCGGAGATGGGCGGTGGCGCTGGGGGTTTAGGGTTTAGTACGTGGTGCCGCGGAGTGAGAGCGGCTTGAAGATAGGAGCGCGGTTGTTGTTGGCATTGAAGCCGCTTGTCCAACGACGGGACGGCGGCGCCGCCTCCATCAAGGAGACACGACCCGGTCACGTGTCGAAACGGCGAAAACGTACAAGGCAAGGCGACGTCTTGGCGGTATGGTCGAAGATTTTGAGGGCGTTCCCCAATCGTATCTTTTGCGCAGCGGCGAAAGTGCAATGCACACAATGTGAGGAGTGGCGCAAAGGTCATCACTCATAACTGCGTTAGATGAGCGACCGCTTTGAATTTTGAACGCGTCGTGGACCGGGAGAGTGGGCGTCGGACGAGCGGCCGCCCTCGCCCGCCGGTAGGATGCATGGAGGAAGAAGTCGCCAGTGTCAAGGCGCGACACCCTCGAACGGCGAGCATTGGCAATGTTACGGCTTGAGACCATGAATTTGAACACACACTCGTTGGCCTACTACTCTTAGATCGACCGGACGAGGGGCAGGATGCGATTCAACGCGCTCTGAATAAAAGCGATCGAAACGTAAGTCGCGGGAGGGAGGGGTTACCTGCAGAGGTGCCGGCGGACGCAGGACGGAGCGATGAGGTTTGGAACGGCGGTGTCGGAAGAAGTTGCGTAGAAGGATGCCGTGGAGATCCTCTACCGGGCGTGGGCGGGCCAGCCCGCTGGACGGACGTGGGATGAGGAGGTCCGCCGCCCGCATCAACGCGACGAGACGATCGCAGCCTTTGGGCCGGCGAGGGGCCTCGTGGACGGTCGGTCCTGGTGGAGGCGGCGGGGCGGTTGAAGGTGGAGGGGGGGAGGAGGCGAGGTGGAGGCAAATCGGATACTAAAGCAAGTTACATCCTCTCGTTACAAAAAGTAAACCAAACTACTACACCTCCATTGATAGAAGATAAGAAACCTTAAAAAGGCATAAATTCCACCATCTAGGATCACCACCCAAACGGATATGACACGGATGTAAGTCCGACCGAACGAATAAGGCTATCTCACCATCCACCGCCATCCTCATACCCATCACTTTTTTACAAAAAGGAATAAACCGCTAAAACTCCACATGCGAACATAATGAAATTGGCGCCGCCGACACGCCGCCAAACTCATTGTCGTTGTCTTCACTAGATTCGTAATGAGAGAACACAAGTCCAACCGACATCTAGATAGACATCGTTGGAAAACTAAATCTCACTAGCCCATCGCCATGGCCGCATAGAACCACAACGAGACAAAGGAAGGGCCGGAGTACCTTATTCTCCATCAATGGTGATGTCTTCGCCTTGCCATCACCGCCGAAACGACATGCTCCATTGCTCTATCAATGATCTTGATGACGCTTTAAGCTGTGACCAATCTCTTCGATTGGATCTCCGGAGAAACCTTGAAGACTCGATCTACTAAGAAAAACTTATTAAAAACGATGGATCCCCACTCCCTTCAACCCCCGGCGTGATGCCGAAGGAGAAGGAAGGGGGACCAGCGGTGGTGGAAAGTGGGAGCCGGCGGCGGCGCCCCTAGGGTTTGGGGCGGCGGCGCAAGACCTAATCGCACTGGAAATTATAGCAAAAGTGAATAGGAAACATATATACACGTGGCTAATTATGCATATACAAACATATATATACATTCTGATTCTGATTCAGTGGTTGGTCACACTGATCCTCTGATCTGATCAAGGTGGCTACATATGTCCATGTCTCACACCAGTACAGTACAGTACATATTGCTACCTTTTTCCCACATCATTTTTTGCGTTTTCTTTTCTAATTAATTACTACAACTACAGTACTATACTGCTAGGTTTACCTATGAAGGAAAACAGAAGAGATTAAATAAAGTACGTAGATGGTGACCGGCCTAAAAGACTTTAGGACTGGATGAGAATTGGTGGGGAGATTAGATAGGAAGCCAAAGGTGTCGGAGCGGCTTCTCATGTTCCAAAATGACCCCAGCAAAACCATCTTGCTGTTGCTGGTGATGAAGAAGACATCAGGCAGGGGAACTGATCGAAGAGAAACAAAACCAAGGCAAAACAAGAGTACTCCATCTCAAGGCTGGCTTTCGCATTGTCGTCATCCAATGATCTCGTCTGGAACTGCCATAAACCTCGTCCGCTTCTGCAATATTAAGGGAAATTGAAAATTCAGATTAACGGTAAGTGAGCTACTAAGAGATAGAGATTGGTGGACGCCGTCGCCATGTGTAAACAGATGCATAGAAGGCATCGTTGGATTTGGTAAAGTCACAGGGATTGGGACGGGTCGTTGGAAAGCCTTTGACAAATGGACGATATGATTTCCTTGAAAAGAAAGCGTTGCGATTAATTATGAATGAAATTAATCACTATATAGACTCTTATTACTCGAGATCTCCCTTTCTCTTCTAGCTACTACCAAGAAAAGAAAGAAAAATGAAGCGAAGTTGTACCGTTCATGATTGTCCTTTGATTTGTCCGGGCTACTAACGACTTGCACGACGTACGTCAGGTGGTAGTAAATGCTGCAAGGACTAATCGTCGTGCGTTCCCCTTCTGGATTGTTTGTTTATCACAAACTACCAATTAAGTTGACAACGGAACTAATCGGTTCATTAGAAGTCCTACTACCAACTCTATTAGGGCCCGGCCATTTTTCATTAGAAAAGTGATGTGCAGTCCCATCCCATTTAACCGCAAATAGTAGTGGACGTGCCTTCTTATTTGGCAACCACATTAGCAGTACTCACTCCATTTCAAATTATAGATGTAAAAAAAAAATCAAAACGACTTATAATTCAGAACGGACAGATGACATATCTTTTTACTTCGTTATATTTTTTTACTTACCTCGTGATATTATATGTATAATATGTACTCGTAAGCATATGAAAAACAAAATAGATGGGGCTGTTTAAAATGACATTATTGAGATCAGAAAATGTGTATGTTTGGAGCAATGCAAAAATACTTGTATTGAAGGAGGGAGAAGATGATGGCATGCCTACGTCTGAAAACGTCACCTGACCGGTGGGGTGGGGCAGTCCTTGCGAGCCACGCATATGCATGTCAACTAGTCATGGTCACCGATGCTAATAATCCCATGAGGCCGTGGTACAGTAGAGCGCGCGCGTGATTAGTCTAAGAGACACGGAATCTTAGGCACATGCACGGGCCGATTAGGCGGACGCGTGTGTACTCGTCCTCATGTGACGTGGACCCATTAGCAAGCAAGCAAGGGCTAGTTAACTAGCTACTGATCCATCCAATTCCAAAGGCTGGTACTCCTATGCTTTGGATCTGTTAAGCTAGAGGCAGCAGAGGGTTAAGTGAGCTGAGAGCACCTACTACAAGAACCAGACTGAAACTGGCATTTCTTTTCCTTCCTTGCGATGAAAGGAGGAGATAAATACTCTGATTAGCTAATTAACTGATGAGGCTGACTTGACCTGCTTCTTAGGAGTAGTTATGAGCTTGGCCTTTAGTTCAGTGTGGTCCAAAGGGAGCTACTCCCCTTTGTTCATATCTGCGAGGCACGATTTGATTGATAGTTTTATTCAATTATATATTTCTCAAAAATATTAGTAATTTTGTTAGGCTGATAAGCATGATGTCAGGCTAGCTAGCTATATATACATTGAAGTACACAAATGTAATGGTATGATTATTTCTCCGTAAATGACAATGCTTGCTCTAAATAATCCGGTCACGGGCCCCGTTTGGATTATGTGGGGGTTTTTGTGTCGTTGTCAAAAGACATACATATATGGGTATATAAAATCATGGTTTACAAAACAAAAAGAAGGTTGTGATGAGTGGACCGGAGTTCCCTAAAACTCTGACCACACATGCAGCGCTAGGCTGCTCTAGTCCCATCAACCAACCATGATGCCTGGATTGGAAGAAGGCGTCGGAAGGTTCGGTGCTGTCTGTCGCCACACATGCAGCGGCACACCACGTGACCGTCCAGGCGTGGGATCGAGCGCACTGCGGGCAGGAGCGCGCGCGCGCGTGCCGGTGCCGCCCGGCGCGAGCGCGCGCGGCGCAAGTGACGCGCCGCGCCCACACGGCCTCAGCGCGCGTCCCCGAAAAGTGGCCGCGCCCGCCCTCGCGTGTCCATCACCCAAACCTCCCAGAGGATTCACCAGAGAGGGCACAGAAAATATCTATCGTCCTAAGCTTCCGGCGTACGTGTGCCTTTTCTCGTATGTTGATTCATTCATTTTCAGCCGGGCTTTTTATGACTTAAAAAAGGAGGAAAATCGATCACACGAACTGGCCGGATTCTAAATTGTTTTTGTCCATCCATTCCATTGTCGTCTTTGCGCATTTGCCCGTACGTGTCCTATCTACTCCATCCTAGTGAGTGTCATAGGACCGCTCGTGCTGCTTTTTAAGATTCGCGCAGCTAGCTTCGGGTAATGATTGGATGTATGAATTGTTTCTACTAATTGCCCTCCTTTTGTTTAGTTATTGTTACTGTAGTAGTTAGCACAAGAGACATCCCTAACCAGCTGCTAAGGCCTAGCGCGCAGTTTTGTTTAAGCTGCAACAACTCCGGGCTCAGAGTTATTACTACCTAGTATTGTTTTTTGCTACTGTACCAATCATCATGGTTCAAAAAGAACCGTGGATAGGATACAATTTCCAATAACAAAACAATACACTGTAACTAATCGAAGGAAAGGGAAATGGAGCAGGAAGATGGATCGAGATGGAACTTTTGACTATGCATGCTAGCAGGGTTCGTGCTCACCTCTTTCTTCAAGCAGCCCGGCGGCGTCGGCGTCGTGTTATTCCTGCCGGACAGCAGCGCGGATGCCGGCCGCAGCATGGGTGGGCGCGTCGTCGTCGGCGCCGGCGCGGTCGTCGTGACGCCCACGCCCTGGTCCCTGGCGACGCAGAGCTGCATGATCCGCTCGGCGGCCTCGGCGGGGTCCTTGCTCTCCTTCATCAGCCGCGCCACCTCCGCCTTGGGCAGCCGCATGCGCAGCCGCACCGCGCCGTCCACGCCCACCTCCACGGACGACGGCGGCGCCTTCATGCTGCCGCCGCCGGCGCCAGGCCTCGGCGACGACAAGGACGCCGCTGAGGCGGCGAGCCGCGCGGCCGAGCACGGCACGATGGACGACACGTCCGACACGGTGCGCCGCGACAGCATCAGGCTCTCCAGCCGCTCGCGCGCGCCCACGTGCAGCGCGCCCGACCACGTCTTGCGCGGCGCCCGCGGGTCGTCGTCGCCGCCGCCGTAAGAGGCGCCGCGCGGGATCTGCACCAGGAAGTAGAGCTTCCCGGGCTTGAGCGGCGCGTCGGGGTCCAGCGGGCGCGCGCGCACGCCGAGGCGACGCACCTCCTCCGACTCCAGGAGCTGGTGGCCCGGGTGGCCGCGCAGCGCGGCACCCGCCGTGGACGGGGTCTTGTATCGGAACGTGGCGCCGTCCACCGTCATCACCTTGGCTGCGCGCCGCTTGCCCGCGAGAGCGTTGCCCATGGAAGAAGCCCCGGCGGTGGCCGCACGTACGTACGCCGGCTGGCCTCGCGACCTGCCCCTGCTGTCTTTGCGTGCGTCGGGTGTTGCTGCGTGCTAGCGACGACGGGGGAGGTGGAGGTGGAGGTGGGGTTAACGTAGTACGTGGGGGTTGGAGTGAGAGGCGAGGCGAGGCCAGCAGAAGGACGTTATAAAAGGAAGGGAGCTTGTCCGGTGAGCTCTCGAGTTTGGTGTCAACAAATCTCCATTGTCTCTTCGTTTGTCACCGTACGTTGGCCGATATATGGCGGGGCCATGCTCGATGTGGCGAAGAATCTGAGCCCTCGGATCTGGATCAAACGATCAGGGCTCCATCTCTTCCTTCACTTGTAGCACTTGACCCTACCTCGGCCTGTCGGCCCGTCGTACGTCCTGCCTGGCCTCGGCAGATTCCAGGCCGGACAACGTGTCATCGATCTTCACTAATCACTATGCTAATCTTGTGTCCATTGTCACTCCTAGTCCTATCCCTAGCGCATCTTTTTCCCGTCCGATTCCGAACCATCACCGTCGGTCTCCCTTACCCAAAAGCTGTCTTTCTTCTTTCCCTTGGTCTCCAATGCTAAAATATTGCCATCAGTACGGTTTGGCCATGATTGAGATCGATCTCAAGCTAATTTTGGGCATATGAAACGTATACAGAACCTGTGAATAAATAGATAGATATTAGGATTCTTTTTGTCGCATCAGAATTTATGAGTTAAATGGAATTACTTTGAGAAACAGTTGAATGAAATTATTATATGAGTCTCTTACAAAAAAAAAAATCATTGTCATTAACATTTCACAACAAACTATGGTAAAAATGCTACTCCCTCCGCCCTATAAATTATAAGCCATATAAAAAAATCTTACGTAATTCAAAGCATGTCGATTTGACCATATTTATATATTAGGGTAATAGTGGTATTTATGATGTCAACAAAGTATCATTAGAATTCTCATTAATTATATTTTCATAGTATACATATTTGATGTCATAAATCTTTCACTAAAATTTCAAAACAGGGAGATGTTCTTATTAGTCCATATGCCATTCAAGTTGATGGGACCTGGGGCACAGGGCACATTGGCGCAATTTATTTGAATCTAACTTGTACTACACTTATATTCGTAACAAAATGACATTAAAGGAGTAACATCAAATTTGGATTGCCTGCAGGCCGTATTTGCAAATTTTTTGCTCATTTTTATTAGTAAATATTGTCCGTTATAGAGCCGTTGATCATTGCTGCAACCTGTGGTTCATATTTGGTTGTTGTAGCTTCTAGTAGCCGAAACACAATGAAGCATTTGATTAGCCGGAGTTAAAAAAAAAAAAGCTATAGCTGATCGCCTGATCCCAACAGCCAAATCTGTTATCCAGTTTATAGTTTAGCCTGAACATCCTACCGCCCAGCTAATAAAGAGATACTGTATAAACTGTCCCCTCCATGTATTATGGAGTACAACCAAAAAAATACAGCTAATACAAGGATTAGGCGATCGCTCCAGACATGGCGGAAGTAAGTAAAAAATATATATAGTGGGTCAAACTGAAGCGAAGCAAGTTTCCTCACAAATACCGGTTCTCCCGCGCGTATCTTGGTATTGTTGGTAGGCGCGTGTGAGCTCGATCTCTGTGGTCACTCTTGCATTGGTTGCCTACAACTACTGGTCCTGAGGTCCGACCATTTCTTCCTCCAGGTTTTCAGCAAGATAAACAGGTTTTCTTTGACCAGTTAACTACGCAACTACAGTAAGATTGATCAAGACGATGTTTACTACTCTGCAGATTATTTGTCAGGAATAATACTATAACAGTATTCAGGTTGTGTGTGTTGATTTTCTCCGCGTTCTTTGGTTCAGGTCTTCGGCTGATAGTCAGATGGATGTAATCTGAGGATTACTCTAGGCTGCTCGGTTCGCAACCAATTCTTATCAAACCAAAATCATGGCATGCCAAAATTTTTGGTCATCAATTGGTTCATTGCCAAAGAATTAACATCACTAATTTTTATGCTAAAGTTTTGGCAAGTCTCTAGAACATTCTTAAGTTATATATAAGAGAAAAATTTGATAAGCCTTTATTTTGGTAAGCAACCAAATGATGTACCAAATTTCTTACCAAGGTTTTGGCAATAAAAATTTAGCATGTCCTAGTTTTGGCTTACCCTAGTTTTGGTATGGCAACTTTTGGCTTGCAACCAAGCAGCCCCTCTGTGTTCTGCTTCCGGTTCAAACATATCGTCAGTTTTTTTTTTCTCTTCTGAGTGATGCTATGATTGTGGCCTCTTGGCTCTTGGAGACTGCACATCGGTGTTGGACTACACATACCGCGGTGGTTAATTGATTTCCCTTTTGAAATGTGGTGGCAGCCCAATTTCGAAATCAAATAAGTCATAAGATGCATGTGCTCAAAGGACCTCCGAAAAAGCAAGAGAAAACAACGTGTTCTTTAATAAAAATTATGCGACAGTTCAGCTACTTGCACATTCAATTTGATCAAATCCTTTATTTTTTTAAAGAAATCTTTTTGAAACTTGATCACATCTAGTTCAGCACGTAGATATATAATTAAGACTCGTATAACACGTAATAATGCTCAGCTTGTTTTAAATAAATGAAAATTTTGTTCTGAGAAAGTTCCAAGTACATACTGCACTGATGTTTCTTCATACCTCGTCTTGTACTATTCGATTAGCTGACCACCCATTTAGTATGCACCTACCACGCAGAATTGAGACCGGCCGGTCGTAGGGTTTACCAGCCATTAGCCAACACAGTTAATTAGTTCAAGCATGACCTTGTCAAGGTAATGCATGATCCATGGCATGTGAGTGATACTGATAGATTAGTTTACCCTTCTATCCTCTATGCATGCATCTCACCAACCTTTATTTTGCACCAGAAAACACTTTTGGCCTAATAAACCGGTAACTTACCCCCAAACTTGTTGGAACCTCCTTTCGAAAAAAAAAAAAAAAACTTGTTGGAACCAGTCGGTGACTGTAATTTTTCAAAGAGAGCGTCCATCGTCCGTTGAATTTTTGTAGGATACTAAGGCCCTGCTTTGGTTTAGAGACTTTTAGTTCTTGGGACTAAAAAGTCCCTTTAGTCCCTACTAAACCAAACAGGGAGGGACTTTTTTCAGACTTTTTCTCTATTAGTCCCTAAAAGACTCTCTTGGAGGGACTTTTTTATTACCCTGTGACTAAAAAAAGTTTAGTCATTGTCAACCAAACAGGGCCTAATTAACATCCATTTTTTTAAAAAAATGTAGGCATATTGGTGCTAACGACGGTGGTCGGTCGTTGTATATGTACTAGAGGTCTGAACGAATATGCCGTAGACTCGTGTGTACATATATATAAGCCAATTTTTGTTGCTGTTTATTAGTTTACTTTTCCCTTTTCTTTTCACCTGTATACTTTTGTGCTTTCAGTGCTTGGGCCCCCAATTTCAACTTTTCTTTTTTTCTCACGAACAAGTGATGACGACCTTCCAGAAACATTAAGATTTAGAATTAGCAAATGAAAATGAAGATCGTCGGGATTGGGCACCCGACCACTACAACGGCCATCACCGTACCATATCATATCCTTTTATTATTACAAATCAATCATGATGAAGAAAACATGGTGTGATCAACATTAGCCAATCGAAAACTATATACTGTTATAGCGCTGGTGCCGGCTGCATATATGGTCAAAGAAAAGTTTGGATATAAACTAAGCGGAGGAAAGCGATCGAGGTGAGCAATAAAGCCGGATTCGTAGCATGCTGGCGCATGATTTCAGGGGATTTTGCCGGTGCAGACGCACCACTACTACTCTTGTTCAACTTGCATTGCGTTGTTGGTTGGCATTGCAACGTACACGCTGAACGTAACGTGCATTTGCAGTAACAACAACAGTGTAAACTAAACAGCGACGGCCGATCGACGGCTGGTGCGCGCGCTGACCGCCGTAGTCGTATAGTATCAGCAGGGTTCTTGTCTGACTTCACTTGTGCAAATCTAAACGGCCGGTGAGCCAGATTGCCCGGCCGGCCGGCCGGTGTCGACTACGTACGTACTCTCTCCCGGCCGCGTTCTTTTTCAGGGATCGGCATTGTTTTCAGGTTTGAAATGAGATTGCTAGCTGATGAGAACACGGCGGCGTTTAGATATGCGTTACTACCTGTTTCTTTCGGCCAGTGGTCGTTCGCTGCTTATTCATGCTTTCGGTAGGCATGCATGTTTCACCTCTGTATAATTGAGCCGACACATGCATGTTTGTGTGCTTGTGGTTCACAATTTTTTTCCAAGATCTACCTAGCAACTCCAGGTGTTTCAAGTTTCCATTCACGAGTGAGGTGTCCTCGTTACTGTTGCCATGCATATGCGACGCCACAAATCCAATGTCCACAACTCCCATTTCTTTGGCTTTCCATGGTTGTGGCACAAATCAAGAGGGATCTTAGATGTAATTGCAAAAGACGTACAACTTTATAAAACGACGACATACAGTTTGTAGGTACTACTATCTAATAGATGACTACTGTGTCTAGTATCAAATTAAGACCACTAGTGAATTATTGATGCATGCAGTACGTAGAACAGAACGTCGTTCTCGACTGTGCACGTACTTCTTCTAGTAGGTACGTACGGCTGTCTCGTAGCAGCATGTAAAATACTACCTGTCTAATACTAGTTTCCAAAGCTGATTAATAATGGATGTACTAGGGGTTTAGCCCTGCTGACAAGGCCGGCCGGCAGACAGGAGCCCACGAGTCACGGGAGCGCGCCAACGACGACCCGTGATGCCGTACGTCCATGTCCATGTCGACGGGCAACATCATCATCTCCATCGTCTCTGCTTCCTGTCCATTCCTTGAATTGCTTACTCCAGTTGCTTGCAAAATACAGTAGAGTATTGTCAGCAGTTCCTATCGACCCGTTAAACAGCACGGCCCCCCTCGATATATCACCCTCAGTTCCATATCATATCATATATAGGAGTAGGAGAGAAAAAACAGGCCACACACATGATTTGTAGCTAGCGCCAACTCTGTCTGTCGTACGTCTTGGACGTTTCCATGCACTATCAGCTTGTTATTTGTAGCCATGATATGATCCATGATTGTGAGATTAGTTTACAGGCCGGGAGCGTCGCCGTGATATGGTGTCCTCAACTTGCGAATTTTGCGCGTGTAATTGTACAGTTGCTTTAAGTATTTGCTCAACGTCGTCTTTTGTTGTTTGTTCATTCACTCACGCTTTTGCTTTTGGGCGCTGTGCTTACTAGACACTTGAACCGATTCCTTAGGTTGTCTGATACCAACCTGTACCCCATATGGTTGGGCACCTTTACTTTCACAACCAGCCGAGATCAAGCATGAGTTTCAACGGTCTTGGTCATGATATAGTGTACACCAGACTCAAGCTGCAGGACTGTGATATGGACAATAGAATTGAAGGTCAAGAGGTACATGCACATTACAGTGTTCTGCATGATTGCCAGGAGTTCTCTTCAATCACAAGCAAAACAAGCATGCACTTAAAGTCAACCGTTTGCTTCTCAAGTTTGGGAGCCGGACGTACACCTCCACACTTTTGCTTGTGCATTCATCTTGTAGCTAGTAGACTAGATATACGTACGTACAGAGTCCTAAACAATATGGTGATTAAGATAAACTGTCTCCAAATTAACTAAATGAAACCTGAAAAAAGGCCCATTCATGCATTTCCATTGGACTTGCAATTGATAAGGCTGAAACATAGTATCTCAATGATTTCCCGGTCTTTGGAAGTGAGAAAAGAAAAACAAATCCAGAAATGTAGCCGGGGTGGCATCTGGCATACAGTGCAAGCAAGCGACTCCGGCCCCGGCCCTATCCCAGGGTCATGCGACTGATGACTGTGCGGGCATATCCGTGACGATAATCTTAACAACTTAAAATTTTGTACTAGAAGGTTCTTAATTAAGTTTTTTGAGCAACATGAGTTCTTAATTAAGTTTTTTGAGCAACATGAGTTCTTAATTAAATTAGGAGCAGGTATTGTAGGGTGTTGTAGGCCAGTTGAAGTTGGCAATCACGATTAGTCGCTGCTAATCCCTTTTTGGGCCGGGATTTGTTCGCGCACAGCTTGATGACAGTCCACTGGCTAAGACGAAGAAGAAAACGAGGTGGGAGAAGCCGGCGGAGAACTGGATCAAGATAAACACCGGTGGGGGTTTTCATCCGTCGGTTTGCACGGGGCGAGCTGGGGTGGTTATTCGAGACCACTCATGGACAATGGTTGCTGCTGCAGCGTGGTGGCTGATGCCCTCACTGCAGAAGCTATGGCGGCGAAGGAGGGTATTAAGCTGACACTAGAGATCGGCGGCGAACGAGTTACTCCGGAGGTCAATAATTTACAGCTGCAAAGCCTCTTGGAGGGTAATATGGGTGTTAGGACCCCGGTTGGTGGCCTGTATTTCGATACCATAGAGCTTTGTAAAAAGTTAGAGAGATTAATTTTGTCTGGGTGAGTAGGGATGCTAACTCGGTGGCCGATCATTGTGTCCAATTTGTCTCGAACACCTAGCTCTCCTTCTTTGGCTTTGACGAAATTCCCCCGTGGTTGGTGGAATTAGCCACCACCGATTGTAATCTTGATAGTGATGAATGAGAAGCTCTGTGGTACTAAAAAAAGGCTTTGCTTAATTAATCACTCGCCGTAATTAATCATTCACTTGTTAATATATGGCCGCCAGCCGCCGACAGCGTCGCGTGTTTTCTGAGAATCGGCAACCAAGTCTACCACTGGCCTAACACTGAAAACACAACACCCCGGTAGTTTTGGTCTCCAGCTGAGACATTCTGGTGTGCTGAAGGATTTAACAATTGCTGCTAGTGAATAACCAGTGGACGAGACAGAATGCTGGACAGAAGAGAACAGTGGTAGTAGCTCAAGATGACTAGGACGGTTAGCATTTTTTTTCTTAAAAAAAAATGCTCTGAAGAGATTGCGTCATCAGAGTCGTAAGTTGCAGAGCCAACAAACTTCGCATGACTCCGTTGATCTTATCAGCCCACAGCCCAGTAGACTAGATAGAACCCAAAGAAGGCTACTAGCTGCTGCACGCACCTAGCAGCTGCTGCAAACCAACCACTTTTGACTAGATATGGTAGGTGGTGTTTGATCGCTTAATTATATCGTATTCTTTTCCTCATCATCACTTAACTTAATTCCGCCTTTTTGGAGGAACAGATTAATATAAGCACTTTTATGAGCGGGTTGTTAATCTGCGAATCTTTGTCAGAGCCCAGCAATGCTGGTCGGGTTTGCTTTCTGAAAAGAACCAGAAAAAGTAAGAAAAAAGAGGGGGTTTTGATAGCTTTGTCAACGGGATGACGGATTTCTGCACCCTTTTCCTGCATTTCCATGTCACAGTATCTTAGGAGTCTCCCATGGTATGGATTCATGTGTAGTAGATAGATTCTACACGTACATGTGGAGCGTAGTAGGAGTACCGGCCGGGCCATCTCATCGTTGTCGTGGAACGGACGTGGCCGGCAGGATAGTCGACACCGTGCGTGCCATAGCGGCATACCATCCAACAACTACTGCAGGACTTGGCCCGAACGAGAACAGCAGACATACACCAACCAACTGCATGCCAAGGCTATACCAGTATGGAGTATACTCCACCCGTTCCAAATTGATCATAAGAGGGTGTTTAGTTAGAGTGATTTTTTGAAGTTGTGAATTAAAAAGGTCTCTTTTAGACACTATATAAAACCCAATAAGGGGGAATTTTTTTAAGAACTTTTATTTCTCCTCCTTGAGGCCTGAGACTTTAAAAAATATAGACTACCTAACCAAACAGAGCCTGCAATGCAGACTGAAGGTGAGGCTGATGTCGGATGGGTCGGTGTAAACTCGAGTTGCTCATATGTGTGTCCATACGTATATGGCACCTTGAACTTTTCTTTACCGGCCCCGTAGATATTCAGACTTTGCTCGATCTCTACTTAATGAAAAGTCAGCGGACACCATGCATGGTTAAACTGAAGATAGTAGTATATGAAGACTGCGGCCTATATATGGTCAATGAGTGTCAGTGATGTTGACTGCCGAAGTTTTCAGCCCCAGATTATTTGGACCGCGCGAACGCAGTCAACAGAGAGATGGCACGGTTGGGATATCCTATCTTTTACTAGCGCGACCACCACCAGATGCAGCATGACGACGCCGCGCACGTGTGATCAACGTGCTGAATTGCCAATGAAAATATTGCAGCAAAAGATGTGAATGCTCTGCTAGTGCGAGTCGACCTCAAACCTTCTTTTCTCAGTCTTACTCAAATAATTATTGCCCCCTAAAAAGAAGATATACTGTTCAAAAAAAAAAGTTCAGTCTCTTTTATAAGCAGACTTCATCAACCAGAAAATAAATTACTTATTTGCAGAAAGAATTCACTTCTTTCCTACCGATCAGGTGGGACGAGGAGTACTTGGATTGCCTATCAGCCGCCGACCTCCAAGCGAGGCGAAGTATTGCTCAACATGAGGTTGGGCATCGGCGCCATTTCTCCATCGCCAAAGGGGTTACACGACGCTAATCTGAGTGGGAACTTGACGTCGAACTTGACGTCAAGCCAAATTGAAGCTATGAACTCTTCTTGGACGTCCGTAGGTTATAGCGCCGCTCCTTGCATGGTCGTAGTCCTTTATGTAATATATCGAACATCCTTTGTCCGCTAGGACGGCCGACCTATGGCTGTGAGACCTCCAATGGCGCTTTGTCATAAATGTGTCGTTTGTATGTTTACATTTCTTCTTCTTAATGTAATGATACATAAGGAAAACTAAAGGATTTTTTTTTTTTTTTTTTTTTTTTTTTGAATGTTGCACTGAAAACCTTCGCATTTGGGCTGAATTCTGGCGCAACAAGTAATTCCGTTCCTCAAAGGAAGGGCAAAAGCCCAGCAGCCAATTAGACCAACAAACAGCTCACTAACAACAGGCCGCTTTCATGGAAGCAGCCCAGCAAGACGACGAAGGTCGTGCGGTGGGCCAATTCGTCGAATCACCAGGATCCACGAAGAAAAAGGCCTTTGTGTACAAGCAGGCGGCAGGAGGACACAGAGCAAACCTTGCTTTTGGTGAAGGCTTTGTATTTCCGTACACTTCAACAAGAGTAGCACCATCCCATCCCCATCTTCCTTGATAATAGCCGCGACGTGCAATTTGAGTTGTTTGGCCTTGCCCATCATTGATAATAGCATACCCAAGCAGTGGCAGAGGGTTCAACATATAGTGAGAATTTAATTATTTACTCTCTCCTGGGATGGTATTAGAAGTCGTTTTGGACAAGGTTTGGGTCAAACATCGGGAATATAAATCATCAATAACTTTTAAGTTGTTGAGTTTGTAAATGTAAAAATTATATGAGTAGATTTGTCTTAAAAAATACTTTGATAAAAGTATACATATATCACATCTCCATACATATTTTTTATAATAATAAGAGGTCAAAGTTGTGTTTTGGAGACCGTGTCGCTGTCCTAAACGACTTCTAATACCATCCCGGAGGGAGTAAGTCAATCTCGATGGGGAGCCAAAGAAAACCTTTCAGTACCTGAACTAGTATAAATCTGTGACATATGTGGGCTCCTGATTCTTTGCGCGTGATTTGTTGATCTTCGTTGTTGAATTTGATTCCTTTGGCTCTGTTCATAACTAATACCTCTCCGTCTAAGGGAAAAAAAACTAGACCCAACCTAGGAGGAACTAGGGAGGCTTTGTATTAAGAAGAAAATGTGACGCGTAAGTCTCCGTCCCCTCGTTGGGGATCGAACTTAGAGCCATTGCTTCCACACTGAAGCTAACCACCCCAAGCTATCGCCTAGTCCTCTCCGCCTAAGAAAGAATGCAATTCTAACACATTGTCAAATTTTAGTATTTAAGTTTCACAACTAAAGATAAAACACTAATATTTATGATATCAAATAAGTGCTATTTGATTAATTACTAAATGTATTTAAGTTATTTTGGATTATAGCCATAAATGGAAATACTAGTCACTAGAAATTTGGTCAAAAATACAAACCACTCTAAATGGCACGTACTCCATCTGTCCCAAGACAAAAGTTGTTCTCGTTTTTTGAGAAATCAACTTTTTCTATAAAAATATTAATATTTATAGTACATAATTAATATAATTAAATAGACCAGGGAATGTACTTTTATAATAAAAATATTTGAAGATATAAATGTTATAAGTATTATCTACAAATTTAGTTAAAGTTAAAAAAGTTTAATTGTAGGTATCTTATAGCGACTTCAATCTATTTTAGGATAGAGAGAGTAACTCCTACTCCTAGTTTCCTAAAAGATACAGTATGGTTTTGTCAGCGACAAGTACAGTCTTCAAAACATAACTTTGACTTCTTATTTCTATAAAAATTTTTATTAAAAAGTGATATATACATCTATGAAAGTATTTTTTTCTAGAAAAATATATTCACGTGGTTTTTCTGAAGAGAGGAGTTGCATTGCATTGGTTCTTGGACTGAACGAGTAGACATACAGCCCTGAATATGTATCGTGCGTGCGCCGTGCCACCAACATTACCAATCATGAATTTTGTGTCACACGAACTGCTGTCGCGTCGGCGTCGTACGGCCGTAGCTGCAGTAGTCGTCGTCGTGAGCTCTCACAAGGACAAACCTGCACCTGACACTGCACGCACATTCGTACTACGTCGTCAGGGCTGGGTACAACACACGTACAGTACCTCATCTCTCTGTGCCCTCGCACGTACAGCTGCCTGTCTGCCTTTTGACGGCTTTTCTTTCGCGCTGTCTAACGCCCATTCACCGGCTCCGAGTTGCTGGCCGCTCCACTCGCCAATTTGCAGAGGTTTGCCGGGGCTCCAGTATAGTACTACTCGACACTCGACGGATCAAATCGCATTCCCCTTTTTTTTATTCAGTTGCTTATTGTACTCGAGATTTCATGCACGCACGGATGCATTATTGACAGTAGCAGCTGGATATCTCAGTCTAGTGATCGATGATCGATCGATCGCCCTTGAGGCTTGCAATGTGCATCCACCTTTGCCTGGGGTATACGGGGAGAAGTCAATGCATTAACGGTTGGTTCTAGTCAAGAGCTAATCATGTAGGAGGTGATTAGTTCAAACCAAATCGATCTTGGATAGATCTGGAAACTTGGATCATGCTAGCTCATAATGATGATTGATGATCCATGTTAGAGGTGTGGCAGGAGGGGAGCGCGACACACGAAACTCAAATTGTCTTGGTGGCCAACAATTTTCTTGGATGCAAAATCAAACTGTCAAGAAAACTACCCTTTTTCTTAGGTCAGAAGCAAACCATCAAGAAATAATGGGTGTTTCCTTTGATGGTGGGTGGTGGCTATATGGAGGAGGGTGCGGTGTCTAGGGTTTGGCGAGAAGGAGAGAGGGAGGCACGGGAGAGGAGAGGAGAGATAGACCTTCGACAATTCCTTTCTTGATCTTAATGATCACATACCCCTCTATCATTATATTTATAATCTTGAGTAGCATCTTAATTAAGTAATCTACAGGGGAAGTCCTTACAGATTTGGACCCCTTCCTTACTTAATTAACAAATCCTATTCCTTATGGAGATCCCCTGTTAGGCTGTTATGGATAGTGAAGGATGAGGGCCCACCCCTTCTTTTGCATGTGTGCCTGCCCCTAGGCAGGGCTAGATAGTGGAGGGATGAGGGGCCACCCCTTTTTGCATGTGTGCCTACGCTCTAGGTAGGGCCATCGTCGCTACTGCCTGCCGCCTAGGCTATGTGGGCCTTTGGTCTTGCCCTATCACGTAAAAATCCACACAATTAGTAACTTATGTGATCATAGTAAAGTGTGTGTGCTTAGCTCTTCATAGTTAGAGTGGTATTGTTTTAAGATTGTTGGAGTTGTCCATAGAAGATTCACGTGTTTTTTCTATTGCCTGCTAGGAGGAGAATAATAATAATGTAATGTGTAGTGCTAAGATATACATTTTGTTGCCTGCTAGGAGTACAATGCAGCCAGTTCCAATCACTTACAGTTACTTAGTTGTTAAGACAACAGCTCTATCACTGTGAAAAAAAAACTCCTATCAAAACTATATATATCTCAAATCACAACTTTGATTACTCGCACTAAGCTGTGGGGATGGCATGCTTTTTTTTATGATAAAGCGCTAGCCCTGTAAGTTAGTCCAATAATACGCGTAACAGGTTACGCCTAATTTTCTTCGAGACCACGCCCACCTAAGTTGGCGCGTTTTCGATTAAGCGAAAAGGCCAAAAAAGAACGGCCGGTAACCGGATACAAGGGGAGACGCGAGTAACCCTCAGGTTACCCATGAAAACCCCGACACAAACAAACAGAAGAAAAACGAAAGGGGAGGGGTGGGGCGGACCCTCCAACTAACAACCCCGACAAACTGAACCTATTACAATAAAACCACACAACACCGGGTAGCTAGCGAACAGCACCAAACACGACAATTGACGGCAGCAAAGCATCCGCTAGAAACCGACGGCAAAGCATCCGTCTAGACCAACAACAGCGGCAAAGCATCCGCTAAATAGCGAGACGGCCAAGCATCCGCCCGCACCACGACGACCACTACGGGCGGCAAAGCATCCGCTAAATACGATCAGCGACCTCGGCGCACGCCAGCGATACCGGCAACGCCGCTCAGAACGACCGCGACCTCGGCACACATACCGGAAACGCCGGCTCAGAACGACCGCGACCTCGGTAGCACGCGCCCCCACCGGAAACGCCAAGCTCGTGAAGGAGAGAGCACCTCGGCGGCAAAGCATGCGCCGAAACGACACCCGACTACGGCTACATCAACCACTAGCTAGAAACCTAGGGTGAGGAGAAGCTTGAAGCACGAATAGGAACAGCAAGACGACGGAGCGACCTTGGTGGAGAAGCGGGCGGTCAAGTCGAAGACGTGAGCGTGAGACTCAAAAACGACGCCTTCAAGGAGGTTGCGGCGCCAAAAGCCGCCGCCGTCCGTCCGCCCGACCACGCCGGGCTGAGCTTTCGCCGGAGTTCCACGCATCCAAGTCACGTAAAGGGGCGGCGAGACGCCGCCGTCCACGCCTGCCACCACGCGTCGACGACGCACCGCCGAGAGCGCCACACCACCATGGTGCGAGACGGCGTCACATTCGCCACGCCACCACTGGCGTCGCCACCGCAAGCCGGCCACCGCCGTGCCCGACTCGCTTCGTGACGCCCGCCTCGGCCTGACGCAAGGCGGCCAGGAAGACGGGTAAGGGGCTGGGCCCGCAACCTCGAATGGTGCGCGGGATCCAGCAGCGGAGGCGAGGCGGGGTGGATGGGCCCGCCGGCGAGAGGACAATCGGCCGCCGCCCGGGCCGCAGGCGTCGCCACGGCCCGCCATCGGCCCGGGGAGGGAGTCCCGGGGCGAGGGGAGCGGCGAGATCCCGACGGGGGCGCGGATCCGCCCGCCACCAAAGCCGGCGAGCCCACCCGGGCTGGGCGCCGCTGCGACCGGAGACCCGGGGGGAGCCGGGCGCCGGAAGACGGCAGATCCGGCCCCCGGGCCGGATCCGGCCGCCACCATGGTCGACGAGCCCGGCGGGCCGGTCACCGTGGCCGCAAGGACGCCGGACGGTTGGGGGAGGGGGGGGAGGGGGGGGGGTGGAGGGAGTGGAAGTGCGAGCAGGGACCTTTGTTGGGGTCACCGCCGCTGGCGCCGCCGCCACCGCGGGAATGGCGGCGACGGCGGCCGGAGAAGGGCGGGGGAGGAGGTCTTGGCGGCGCGGCGGGAGGGTCGCCCCGAGTCGCCCGTTGGGGCGCTGGGAAGGGGAAGCGTCGTATCTCGGTAGTAGGCTCAAAGCCCAGGTTACGCCTAATTAAAACACGCATGTAGACCACTGACCTTTTTTTTTTTAGTAGATGTAGACCAGCAGTGACCTGATCACTAAACCGGAACTCTCTTGTCCGGCGCTTTTGCCTAACTCCCTATGGGTCCTAATACCTGTACGCCTCTCTACGTGCATCTATCTGCATGGACAAGCCGTGCAATCGTGGCCCTGATGGTACTAATGTTTATGGCTACATATGTATATATCATAGGGTAGTGAAGCTACAGTGCTATACATATCATATACCGTGCATGGTATAGAAGCAGCAGACCTGTACGTGATTACCCCCATTTAGGACTTAGATCTCGTTATAGAATATTTTTGCTCGATCTCCCTTTTCGATCTTTGCCGGTTTCTCTTTTCTTTCAACGAACCACTAAGCTCTAATGGTATAGGAGTATTTTGTAGAATCTTTTCAAAACTGGGCCATGTTTAGTTCCCCTTAGAGTTCCAAGTTTTTTCACTATCTCTCCATCACATCAATCTAGGGACATATGTATGGAGCATTAAATATTGGTAAAATAAATAACTAATTGTATAGATTAGTTATAAATCACGAGACAAATCTTTTGAGCCTAGTTAGCCTATGATTGGACAATATTTACCAAACACAAATGAAGTGCTATAGGAGTTCGAGTTGAAAAAATTTGCAATCTAAACAAGGTCCTAGCTGTCTTCCCCTGTTGGTGGGTGAAGCTAATGCTAGTTGCTAGGAAGCTTTCTTATATAAGCTTTGGAGCACATATTCATGGCCAGAGATCACTGAACAATTAATATAGTCCATGTACTATATATCTCTCTCCCTCTCTCTGTATATATAGCCTGCTGTGGACGACAAAAGATCCTGTGCAAATTCTAGAGCTAAGCAGTGTCACCCTCTCTCTATATATTTTCTTTCGTCTCTGTATGCCTAGACAAACACAAGTCACAAAATATACAAAGCTAGTTTCTTTGCCCATCTAGTCAGGGTGCATGATCAGGCAAGTCGTCGATCAAGCAGTTACTAGGAGTTTCAAGTGCTGGCCATATTCTCTGTGATTGATTCTACAATTGGCATGCACGACCGCGTGGTGCTCCTGGACTCGGACAAGACAATCGCGGCTGATAGATTTGATGCTGATCCTGCGCATAGCTAGCAGTGTAGCTATAGATTGTGTTCCTCAGATCAAAGATAAGCTAGGGGCAGCCTCACTTTTTCCCCCTAGACCCTTCTCCGGAGAGAAACCAACTGTCGATTCCAGCTAAATTGGGCGGAATTGACACCTGATTGCTGGGCCGTTGGAGGGAAGGAGGAGGAGTGGTGGCGGTGGCGGGGCGGCGGCGCTGCCGCGCCCGGTGGCGGCGCGTCGGGCGCGGCGGCGGCGTGGTCGGCAGCGGCGGCGCGATGCGTGAGAGAGAGAGAGAGCTGGAGAGATAAGCTGTTTAGGAGCTACCCTTTTAATTTTTCTGCTTAAGATCCAAACGGTTACATGCCCCTTGTATTTATAGTCCGAGGGAGACTTGCTTGCTAAGAAATATCTAGGAGGTTTCCTTATAGATTGGAATACCTCTCTTATAAGTAACCTATTTATTTCCTATTTTATTCTATATTTATTCCCTAATTATCTATTACTTACTTAATATCGCGGCTGATAGATTCGATGCTGATCCTGCGCATAGCTAGCAGTGTAGCTATAGATTGTGTTCCTCAGATCAAAGATAAGCTAGGGGCAGCCTCACTTTTTCCCCCTAGACCCTTCTTCGAGAGAAACCAGGCCGGCCGGATTCCAAACTAAATTGGGCCGGAATTGACACATGATTGCTGGGCCGCTGGAGGGAAGGAGGAGGTGGTGGCGGTGGCGGGGGGCGGCGGCGCTGCTGCTGGCCAGCGGCGCTCGGCGGGCGGCGGCGTGGTCGGGCGGCGGCGGCGCGATGCGTGAAGAGAGAGAGAGAGAGAGCTGGAGAGATAAGCTGTTTAGGGAGCTACCCTTTTAATTTTTTACTTAAGATCCAAACGATTACATGGCCCTTGTATTTATAGTCCGAGGGAGACTTGCTTGCTAAGAAATATCTAGGAGGTTTCCTTATAGATTGGAATACCTCTCTTATAAGTAACCTATTTATTTCCTATTTTATTCCTATATTTATTCTCTAATTATCTATTACTTAATAACGGCCGATGACGCCGATGGAGATCGGAAGCGGCGGCGGCCGGCCAGGCCTTGGCCGCGCAAGACGCCACCCCCTAGGGGCCTTGTGTGCCATGCATGGCCCATGGGCCCCACCTCAAATTGGTTCATGACATCTCTCCCCCCTTTTCCGAACAGCGCGTCCTCGCGCTGTGGTTCTGCACGGCTGGCTTTGTTGATGGGGTGATTGAAGCAACACGGCCTTTAGATTGGTGCATCCACTTGTGTCGGGAATGAGCCGAGCGAAGATGAAGATGCCGACCTTTGTTGATCTTTGGATCAATGGATGGAATTCCATTGCTTTCTGGAGGTGGTTGCATCGGTGCCGAGTACGTCCGAGTGGTGAAAGCCAATCTCAAGTGTGTGCAAATTAGCCCACATGGTTCGAGTACGTCCCCATAGGACCGTAGACAATTGTTGACGGTAACTAACGACAATTTAAATACCGTCAACCCAACACCAAAACTACCTAGAAATAGGGATTTCAACTAACATATTCCAAAGTTTTGGTGTTTATTTGGACTTGCGTGGTACAAACTCATGGATGATCACTTTGGGTCAAAAAGACAAAGAAAAAAGAAATAAAATCAATAAAGAGAAAAAAAGGCCCAAAGGAGCAAATGGCAAGCCCACACAGAAATTCCAACAAAACGTCGAAACCAGGCCAGCGCGGTGCACCACACAACTTTTTCGAGCAAAGGAAGCCCGCCTGCCGGCTCTTCGGCCGAAGCCGACCACTGGCGGGGTCTAGCGCGCACCCAAGGTGCGGCTGCACCACCCAAGCGGTTCAGCGCCCATCTTCGGCGAGGCGGTTTGTTACCTTCCAAAACTGATGAAACCGACGTGGGATGGTCGGTTTGCTGTACATGGAAGGTTTTCCTAGGTCGGTTTGGGTGGTTTTTAGCACTTAGGTCCCTCTCCCTTATGTATAAATAGACCCTCTCTCTCCCTCTCAAAAAAAAACACAATTTACAAGGAGAAACCAGTCCACTTGTGCAAGAGAGTAGAATTAGATCTTCTTCTTCTTCTACTTCTTCTATTCTATCTCCCAATTCTAGAGAGTGAGAGAGGAAAGGCTAGAAAGAAGCTTGGTTCTTTCTGCAGAGTTGTCGGTTCGCCCCTCGGTGTTCCGCTATTCCTAGGAGGATCTGAGTGCGGACTTGTCGGTACCCGCCCGGCTTGTACCTCTCTGCAAACTACTTACACTTTGGTAAGCGGTCTTTGTGATTATCTTGCAGCTATTTAATTTCCATCGTACATTTCTCACCTTGTTGTAGACTTGCGGGATTGGTAGATCGTTCACGTTAGTTCTTGGTGGAGGGACTCTTTGACCGGGGAACCTTGGCCAACATCAAGAACTCGTGACCAATAGTGCAAACGTGGTGTTTGGACTAGCGTTCACCTACCTTTTGCGGTGCATCCCACGGTTGAGGGGTAGGCGGCTTGGTTGTGACAGCCTTGTCCGTCCCCTTGAAATCCCCCCACGTTCGGCTGCGTCGTAGAGCTAATTGCGGACACCGTCCCTTGGGCGTGGGCGGTGCCCGGCGAGTGAGTAGACAACGGACTTTAGGAATCACCGCACGGAAAACTTAGCCTATAGATACCTTGCTACTCTTGGAAAACAAACCCTTTGCCTTAGGTTGACATAAACCTTGAATAGCCCGGCTACGATCGTCCCTGTGGAAAATACGATACCCCGCTACCACCGGGTGAAGTGCTACAACGGTATTTCCCGTGCGGCGCTGCGGATTTATCTGTGTGCGTTAAGAAACACCAACAAGCATTTAAGGCGCCGTTGCGTGGACGGTTGTCGTAGTTATATATTGAACCGAAGTCAACCTCACGTGATTTGGAGGTATCCTTTAAACAAAAATACCAAAAAGAGTTCCCATGGAGCAACCCACTATCCAAATCCTCGCTCGCTCTAAGGGCGAGCTCGTGAGAACCACGCCAATCTGCAAAGCCAATCACGGCTTTCCAGTATGAGCTCATACGGCTTTATAGCCATGGTTCGGGCCCGAGCCTTTTTCGGGCTCGAATATGAAAAACCCCTATCATCATTTACGGGAGTTTGAGCGGCTCTGCGTGGCTGCGACAATTGCGAGCATGACACATGACACGTTGAGGTGGAAGTTGTTTCCGTTCTCTCTTCTTGAGAGGGCGACTCAATGGTACGCCCATAACGTAGGGTTGGTAAACGGAGAATGGGAAGAAGCTGCGAAGCGGATTCGTGTAGCATTCTACCCGATATCCGTAATCGCGACCCCGCGACAAGAGATACTCAACTTCCGACAAATAGAGGGTGAAACGTTAGGTGCAGCCTCGGGATCGGTTTATCACGCTTACGATCCGGCCTGGACACTGCCCATACCAAACCACGTGGCCGCTTCAAAGCATTTCGGCTAGGATTGACAGGCGCCCTCTACCGCTTGATTTAGGCTGTGGTGGGTCGTTTTCACATAAAACCACGAAGGGAAGGAGAAGCTCCTAAAACCGTATTCTTGAGAATACTCCTCCGCTAGAACCCATCCGAGTAGAACTCAAGCAAGAGGAAGTCTCATCGGGCTCTTGCCGAACCCGAAACAACTTTAGAGAGACCCTCGCCTGAACCGTAACGGGAGGAGACCGTTTGCACGGATCTCCCGTTCTTCGAGGTTGATTTTATTGATCAATTCGGTGACACCTCGAAGTACGAACAATGGAAGAAACCACCGGTCCCAGCTGGCCTGAACAACCCCGGATAAAACTTTCCTCCGTGAGTCTCATTGGGAGCTAATGACTATAATGAGCACGGAATGGTTGCGAGAGGAAGGACCCTCTTTCGAAGAAATTCGGATAAGTGGCCCCTCTACACCAATCCATTGCGGATTTCGGGGAAAGTCCTGGTGGAAATCATATATAACCCTACTTGTGGGGATAAACATAATGTCGAAACCTTTGCACAAGCTTGTGTTGAGGAAGGTATTAGAACCCCCACACGGACCTTTATGCATAGCACCACGAACCACCATTGAATGCCGTGAGGTTATACATGAACAAATCTTCCTGCATAAGGATGTCAAGTTGTCTCTGGACTTTCACGTTTTTGATATCCAAGACTTCGACATCCTAATCGGGCATCCCTTGGAGAAGATTATTTATCTACCAGCATCCGGGGATTTAGATGTCACACTCGGGAAGAAAAAGTTTTCTATCCCAGTTACTCGAGCTAAAAACTCGGTAACAGAACCCTTCCTGGAGTATGACACGCCCGAGGAGGTTATGGGAGTTATGCTATATGAGAACCCAGAAACAGACCTTGAAAAAGACGCCCAATTCTTCATTGAAGAGGAGGACGATTCAGGGGAAATCATAGAACTTCCCAAAGAGGAAGAGCTAACCCGGCCTCCAGTTGAGCTTAAACCCCTACCCCCAGGCCTACGCTATGTCTTCCTAAACGGCGATTCACAAGCACCGGTCATTATAAGCGACAAGCTTAGTGACCAAGAAA
Source organism: Hyparrhenia diplandra (assembly GCA_015847255.1). Taxonomy (NCBI): domain Eukaryota; kingdom Viridiplantae; phylum Streptophyta; class Magnoliopsida; order Poales; family Poaceae; genus Hyparrhenia; species Hyparrhenia diplandra. Next base: position 90,783 of record JADLZK010011343.1, on the reverse strand, counting down.
CTACCCAGCTCATAGCCGTTTTAGAGAAACACAGATCGGTCTTCGGGTATTCCCTTCAAGATTTGAAAGGGGTAAGCCCAACACTATGCACACATCGCATTCCTACTGACCCAGATAGTACCCCATCATGCGAACCCCAGCGCAGGCTCAATAATGCGATGCGTGAAGTCGTGAAGAAGGAAGTTCTCAAACTTCTTCACGCCGGGATTATCTATCCCGTACCACCGCGTGATTGGGTTAGCCAGGTCCAAGTGGTCCCTAAAAAGGGAGGAATGACGATCGTTGAGAACGCTAAAAATGAACTCATTCCACAAAGACAAGTCACGGGGTGGAGAATGTGTATCGATTATGAGGAAACTTAACAAGGCAACAAAGAAAGATCACTTCCCACGCCCTTTATCGATGAAATGTTGGGCGGTTAGCAAAACATTCTTTCTTACGTTTCCTTGGCGGGTTATTCGGTTACCACCAGATCCCGATCCACCCCGATGACCGGAGGCAAGACCACGTTCACATGCCCATACGGAACCTATGCCTATCGTAGAATGTCATTTGGGCTTTGTGTAATGCGCTGCTTCTTTTTTTTTGCATGATGTCTATCTTCTCGGACATGATTGAAGAAATCATGGAGGTCTTCATGGACGATTTCTCCGTCTATGGTAAGACCTTTGAAAGTCTGTCGAAGAACCTAGACCGGGTCTTGCGGCGATGCCAAGAAAAGGACCTGGTACTTAACGGGAAAAGTGCCACTTTATGGTCCGAGAAGGCATCGTTCTTGGGCACCTCGTGTCGAGAGGATAGGGATAGAGGTAGACAAAGCTAAAATAGAAGTTATCGAAAAGCTACCACCCCCCCTGAACGTCAAAGGCATCCGTAGTTTCCTAGGCCACGCAGGTTTTATAGAAGATTCATAAAAAGATTTCTCACAAATCGCTAGACCTCTTACGGCTCTGCTAGCCAAAGATGTACCCTTTGACTTCACGGATGAGTGCCTGCGACGCTTTGAAACCCCGAAGAAAGCACTCATCACCGGCTCCGATCATCCAACCCCCGGATTGGTCGTTGCCATTTGAAATCATGTGCGATGCAAGCGACTTACATTGTTGGTGCGGTCTTAGGCCAAACCAAGGATAAAAAAAGCAGCACGCCATCGCATATGCTAGCAAAACTCGGCGAGAGCACAGCTTAATTATGCCACAACAGAAAAAGAGCTCCCCGGCGGTAGTCTTTGCTATCGAAGTTTCGATCCTACTTAGTGGGCGCAAAATAATTGTTTACACGCACCATGCCGCCCTTAAGTACCTTCTTACCAAAAGGATCGCGAAACCTGCCTGATCCGCTGGATTCTTCTGCTCCAAGAATTTGATATAGAAATAAAAGATAAAAAGGGAGTAGAAAATACGATTATGGGATCATTTGTCGCTATATGCGGTAACTAACATCACGAGGAACCCCCAATCAACGACTACCGTAGCGGCGACATGCTACTCAAGGTGTCGCACTTCAACCCATGGTACGCAAACATTGTGAATTACATGGTTGCGGGATACGTACCACACGGGGAGAACAAGCGAAAAGCTCCAAATGGAGAGCGGTGGCACCTATGGGATGACCCATACACTGCATGGTGTGTGCGCACGGCTTGCTAAGAAGATGCGTACCCGGGGAGGAAGGAATGCGGATCATCGAGAAATGTCATACATCTCCCTACGACACATCTGGAGTATTTCGCACACAAGCCAAGATTTGGCGGTCGCGGATTCTTCCGGCCGATGATCTGCGGCGACATTACCTAAAGAGTTCATCGAAGATGCTACAACCGCCGCGAAGACCGGAAACATCACAGCTCGTGATGCAATGCCCCTACACTACAACCTTCAAATAGAAATATTTGATGTGTGGGGCATTGACTATATGGGGCCATTCCGTAAGTCCCATGATTGCAGTACATCTTGGTGGCGAGAGACTACGTGTCGAAGTGGGTAGAGGCAATGCCATGCGTAGCTGCCGGCGGCAAGCATGCACGCAAGATGTTCCATGAAATCATCTTCCCCGATTCGAATGCCATGCATGGTGATCGGTGACGGAGGATCGCATTTCAAGGACAAATCATTGAGGCATTCTTGAAGGAGCTTGGCACTCGCACAACATTGCTACCCCCCTTATCATCCAAAACCAGCGGGCAGCCGAGACCCTCAATAAGCAAATCAAGAACATCCTGCGAAAGGCGGTCAACGAGATGGGGAAAGGTTGGAAAAACAAGCTACCCGATGCTCTCGGGCATACGGGACGGCTTACAAAGCCCCCATCGGCATGTCACCTTATCACCGGTCTATGGCAAAACCTGCCATTTACCGGTTGAGTTGGAGCATCGAGCTCATTGGGCCATCAAGAAGTGGAACATGGACGTCAAACTCATTTGGAAAGAACCGACGCAGACAAATCTCGAACTAGAAAATGGCGAGAGAAGGCGTACCACAATGCAAAGCTCTACAAGGAGCGCACAAAAAGATGGCATGATCGGGCGCATAAAAATCAAAGAATTCACCATGGGAGACAAAGTACTCCTATTTAATTCCCGGGTGAAGTTATTTGGCGAAGGGAAGGCCGAGGAGCAAGTGGAAGGGACCGTACACCATCATCAACACCTCGCCACACGGTGCAATCACAATTCAAGATGGCGCGGTGAGATACAAAAGGTAAACGGTCAACGTCTCAAGCTTTTCTTCGAGCGATTGATCTTAACCAAGAGCTCGATAGAATAGATTTATGCTTTGAAAATTAATTTAGATGATCAAATATACATAAAAAAATTAATAAAACATAAAAAGTTATCTATTTATTTTTACTTTGTTTTAAATAAAGTTTTTGCTTTATTAATTTCTGTTTAATTCATTTAATTTATCTTTGGTCATTTGTTACACAAGGAATAATCACTTTCTAAATTAATCAAAGCATAATCTATTTTCAAAATTCAAATTTGAGGATCAATTAGAGATCAGCAAGAAAGGAAACGATTTTCGGCTGGGTGTGCCCCCGGTCCTAAACTTTTCGAAAAAGGAAACGGATGTGGGATCTAAAAGCTCGGCGGGGGCGACGGAGGTGCTTGGCGCGCACCTCAAGGTGCGGCCGCACCACGGCGCCCCCCCGGCCCCGAGATTTCGCCCATTGCTTTCTTCTTTCTCCAAACTTGTTATGGTATGGTTAGCGCTCAAGGAGATTTCGACCGCTAATTCGAGAGAGGAGTGTTTGTCCTATAAAAATCCACCCTCCTCCTCTCCATTTCCTCACACCTCTCCTTCTTGCTCTTCTTCTCTTCTCAAATCCTCTTCTTCTAAGTCCGAACAAAGAAGAAGGCCCTCTTCCTCCTATGGCTCTAGTACCATTCAATAGGGACGAAGCTCTAGCTTTCGCCTCCAAATACTTAGAGAAGAGAGAAACCCCCGAAGAAAACCAAGCCCTCCTACCTTCTCCAAATGAAATTCCTACACCAAAGAAAAGAAAGGTAGTCGGCGAGGAGAATAACCCCATAGAAGAACCAAGTAGTGTATGATGAAGAAATGATAAGGAACCTCTCCGCTTATTTCCAAAGAGGCGATTCTTGTTTCCCATATACCTTAGAACAATTGCCTAACGGAGAGTGGAGGAAGAAAGTTCCCAAACCTCAAGTCGGGGAGCAACCTAAAGGATTCTTTGGGGATGATGACATTATACCCCGGGGAAGGCCCTACAAAGAGAATGTACGAAAAAGATCACCGATCTCTCAAACTTCATTCAAGTCCTTAGAGGCAAAAGCTAGCGTAAAGGCATAGTGGCAATGTCCGCCTTTTAGGAAAAAAAAGCTTGCAGATTCAAGACGTTAGCTTGCATGAGGAACTCGGACTTTGCCGCTAGGGAAATGGGGGTAGAACGCCAAGGATCTCATTGATCTCTTTGAGTAGAAGTGATCTACCTCTTTATCAATAATTTGGCGCCAAGACTAGTTTAATTTTTTCAAGTATTTCCCTTCCTATCATTTTGTAATTCCTTCAAGTGTGCGCCCCAATTTGAATTATTTATAAATTCAATAAAGTTTTTTTATTATATTATTGTCTATATCTCCACTTGTTTTTGTCCTTGTGCAAAAAGAAAATAAGAATAGGTGCAAAAACAAGTGTGGGGGAGGATTCGCAAGTCAAAGGTACGCAATTTATTAAAAATTAAATTTTGACTTGTGATTTATCTTTAAATGCTAAAACCTGAACCAAAATAGCAAAAACTCCATCTCTTCATCTACCAATTGATACATGACATGCATACATTTTATTCCTCGCCAATATACCGAGCTTACGCTTTAAACTCTCATCCTAAAAAAAAAAAAAAAAAAACCGATTCATGTGGGTTGCATATGCTCTATCTAGTCTAAGTTGTTGCTAAATATGATATGGTACAAATGGATTTGCTATGACTTCGCCCGTAAGAGAAACTCAACATCCGGAATCTATTCTTTGAAAAAAGAAAATGTCTTGGGCTATGCTAAAAAAAAGAAATGAGATGAAAAATGGACAAGTGTCCGAGGGCGAGTAGAGCCCACATCTCTAAAAAAAAAAAAAAAAAGAGAAGAAATGAGATGAAAAATAGGCAAGTGTCCAAGGGCGAGTAGAGCCCACATCTCTAAAAAAAAAAGAGAAAAAAGAAAAAGAGAGGAAATAAAAGACAAAAGTCTAGGGCGCAGCAGAGCCCACCTCTCCAAAAAAAAAAAAAAAATTTATAGCAATAAAGCCCATGCTTTCTCGAAAAATAAAATTTTATCTAAATAAAACCCCGGATAAAAAGTTGATCAAAAAGGATGAATGATAAGCACCTCTCGTTATAACCGCTCTATCCGGCAACCACTCAAGGCTTGGAGAAAAGCTAGAAAGCCCCACTACGATGAAAGGTAATAAAGGGTGGGAAAAATGCTCATAAAGGTAAGGCTTGGAATAATATGTATGCAAGCTTACATCTTGGGGATAAAACCATTTTAGTCCTCGCGGCCTTCACTCGAGGACGAGTAAAGGACTAAGTGTGGGGAGTTTATTGACGGTAACTAACGACAATTTAAATACCGTCAACCCAACACCAAAACTACCTAGAAATAGGGATTTCAACTAACATATTCCAAAGTTTTGGTATTTATTTGGACTTGCGTACAAACTCATGGATGATCACTTTGGGCCAAAAAGACAAAGAAAAAGAAATAAAATCAATAAAGAGAAAAAGGCCCAAAGGAGCAAATGGCAAGCCCACACGTAAATTCCAACAAAACGTCGAAACTGCACCGCCGCGGCACCACACAACTTTTTCGTGAGCAAGGAAGCCCAACCGCCGGCTCGGGCCGAGCCAACCCCGGCGGTGGTGCGCTACAAGAAGACCCCAAGGTGCCGCACCCCGGCCAAGGCGGTTCAGCGCCCATCTTCGGCGAGGCGGTTTGTTACCTTCCAAAACCGATGAAACCGACGTGGGATGGTCGGTTTGTCAGTACATGGAAGGTTTTCCTAGGTCGGTTTGGGTGGTTTTTTAGCACTTAGGTCCCTCTCCCTTATGTATAAATAGACCCTCTCTCTCCCTCTCAAAAAAAAAACACAATTTACAAGGAGAAACCAAATCCACTTGTGCAAGAGAGTAGAATTAGATCTTCTTCTTCTTCTACTTCTTCTATTCTATCTCCCAATTCTAGAGAGTGAGAGAGGGAAAGGCTAGAAAGAAGCTTGGTTCTTTCTACACGGGAGTTGTCGGTTAAGCCCCTGTTGTTCCGCTATTCCTAGGAGGACCAGTGCCGGGACTTGTCTGGTATTCGCCCGGCTTGTTGTTCTCTCTGCAAACTACTTACACTTTGGTAAGCAGCCTTTGTGATTATCTTGCAGCTATTTAATTTCCATCGTATTATTTTCTCAGTTGTTGTAGACTTGCGGGATTGGTAGATCGCTTACGTTAGTTCTTGGTGGAGGGACTCTTTGACCGGGAACCTTGGCCAACATCAAGAACTCGTGACCAATAGTGCAAACGTGGTGTTTGGACTAGCGTTCACCTACCTTTGCGGTGCATCCCACGGTTGAGGGGTAGGCGGCTTGGTTGTGATAGCCTTGTCCGTCCCTTTGAAATCCTCACGTTCGACCGCGTCGTCAGAGCTAATTGCCTGACACCGCCCTTTGGGCGTGGGCCGGTGCCCGAAGTGAGTAGACAAATGACTTTAGGAATCACCGCACGAAAAAACTTAGCCTATAGATACCTTGCTACTCTTGGAAAACAAACCCTTTGCCTTAGGTTGACATAAACCTCGAATAGCCACCAAGCGATCGTCCCCTCGTGGAAAATACGATACCCCTCGCTACCACCGGGTGAAGAGCTACAACGGTATTTTCCGTCGCGTGCGCCGGATTTATCTCAGGTGTGCGTTAAGAAACACCAACAACAATTCTGAGGCGTAGTAGTGGTGGTGGTTGTCGAGGAAGAAGATTGGCTCGATGGCAAGAAGATATGTTGAGCTTGATGAAGCATGTCTGTTGCGAATCTGCCTCCTTAGAGAGATCGTGCCATGTGACCGGGCCGTCCTTTCCTCCGAACTTCATAATAAGTTTATTAAAATTCCGCATAATATTTCCCAAAGAACTCGGCCAGTCCACGCCCAAAACAACATCATAGCCTCCTAATTTGATGCTGAAGAAATTTGCTCGAGGCTTTCAAAGAGCAATCAAAAATTCAATATCATCATACCTTCCCACATTTGTGATGTGTTGTCCATTGGCGACGGCAAACTTTGAGCGGACGGTGTAAAAAGAACTTTGGAGGCCCGCCATAGCCAAATCGAATCCGTAAAATTGTGTGTTGGACCGTAATCCAAAAGTGTCAATAAATTGGTGCCGCTTATATTGATAATTAATTGCATGGTAGGACAGTGGATAAGCCAATTAAGTCATGAACCGATATCCGAATATCCGAATATCCTCTTGTGCGCACCTTTAAGTTCTGTTGACGACGAAGTCAGATAGAGAGCGCCTAGCAAGTGCTATGGCCGCCTCAATATCGCGTTGATGTAGTTGGACGCCGATCCGAATCGAGGTGCTAACCCAAAATATAAAAGCATAGCCTCGCTGTTTGGGGGAGGTGTTGTACCTTATTCAACGTTGTTTGTGAACATATTAGTGTACCGCGCCCAAATCTCCTGTCTCGGCGTGATGTTTGCCGATCACCAAGATGATTGTGCAAAGGAGTTCCAAAGCGCCCGTAATAGCCGCAGAAAATTCTGGCCAAGTTGGTTGACCCACTTCGTTTTCCCAACGAATAAACCAAGATAATGCGTTCCCTTTGAGATGGAATGAAGCGAGCTGCATTTGATCTGAATCAATAATTCCTTGAGCTAGGAAAAATTTATCGCACTTGTACGTACCAATGAGAAGGGTCACCCTTGCCATCATATTCGGAAAAATAATTTAATATCATTGCCGGGTACGCCCGGGATTTTCTCGCAAGAATTTAGGTGGAATTTCGGAGGAATTTCTTAGGAAATTGCAAAGTATCAAATTCGAGATGAAAATTTTGGACCGTCCCGCCGGCCGCAGGATTGAGGAATTGGGGCATGGCGGATGTAGGGCTCATCTGTGTCTGGCTGTGACCAAGAGAGCGCTTGGAGGGCGGGATGTACTTAGCCGCTGATGGGGCCGATTAGCCTCCATGGCTTTGGCCTCCATGGCTTTAGCCGCCATGGCTTTGGCCTCCATGGCTGCGATGTACTCGCCGATGATCCCGCTGACGCTCGCCGCGTGATGGTTTGTCCTGGGTACAAAGCCATTGGGGCGCCGTTGCCGTTGGAGTCCTTGGTGCCGCTGTCGCCCGTGATGTCGATCTCGGCCGATGCCGATGTCGACGCTTAGCGACGCCGATGTTGACGCCGTGACGCCTTCTTGTCGCCCACGTTGGCACCCGGATGTTCCCAATGTGAAGGAGGGTGTTGGTAGTGACCGGGAACTTATCTCGTGCCATTGTAGTAGCCGTGAGACGTTGGTCTAATTGGGTAGGCTTTTTCGTCGAACGGTGGTGGACGCCTGTGGGTAGCCTCCCCGATCCGATCGATCCGGGTCGCAGAGCCGGGGCATCCTTGGGGTAGGCGTGCTCGCGTTGCTTGCAGCGCCGATGATCTTGGAGGGGGGTGACGTAGGCGGCGCCGTGGGGGAGCGTCGCCACCGTCGGCGGCGCCCATGGCGAGGACGCCGTCGGTGATGGCCGAGGTGACGTGAGGCGCGTCGCCGCATGCCAGCGCCGCAGCGTCTTCCGTGTTCTTCTTGCCGTGGCCACCGGGTCATCGTGGATGTCGATGGGAGCGTTGATGTCGGGGCGCCATGGCAGCGGCGGCGTTGTTGGCGGCGCCGCGGGCCGCAGTGTCGTCGTTATGCGCCGTCGGCAGGCCGTTCATCCAACTTCTCCAGAGGGCGGTGATGATGGCCTAGATTTTCCTCGTGTGAGCACGAATGTCCCAAAACCCCATCCGAGCTCGGGCGATCATGTGGCTGTCCATCGGATCTTGGTGTTGGTGGTGGGAATCGCCCCGGTCTCGATACCAGGTGCCGATTCCAAATAAATTGGGCCGAATTGACACCCGATTGCCGGGCCGTTGGAGGGGAAGGAGGAGGTGGTGGCGGTGGCGAGGCGGCGCCGCCGCCGCTTTCTGGTGGCGCGTCGGGGGCGGCGGCGTGGTCGGGCGGGCGGCGCGGGATGCGTGAGAGAGAGAGAGAGAGCCGGAGAGATAAGCTGCTTAGGAGCTACCCTTTTAATTTTTCTCGCTTAAGATCCAAACGATTACATACCCCTTGTATTTATAGTCCGAGGGAGACTTGCTTGCTAAGAAATATCTAGGAGGTTTCCTTATAGATTGAAATACCTCTCTTATAAGTAACCTATTTATTTCCTATTTTATTCCTATATTTATTCTCTAATTATCTATTACTTAATAACGGCCGATGACGCCAAGGAGACGGAAAGCGGGCGGCGGCCGGCCAGGCCTTGGCAAGCGCCAAGACGCCACCCCTAGGGGCCTTGTGTGCCATGCATGGCCCATGAGCCCCACCTCAAATTGGTTCATGACACCAACTCCATGATTAATGGAAAATCATGCATGTTATTGTGTTCAATAATGTCATTTCTTTCTTGTATATTTTTTTTTTCAATAGAATGCTGCTTTTTTCATCGTGTTATGTACTTATTATGTCTCTTTGTGACAGAGAAAAATAGAAAGTTACTGTATTTCAGCTCACATTCTTAGTCAAGACAACTCACAAAAGACAATTTACATTTTTCTATTGGCAAAGTCGCATGTTGTTTGAACCACAAAACAAAAGAAATCAAGCACCCAAATATACAGAGAAATGAAAAAAACATACTGCTATACTGGTGTTCTTTCGATGTTTCATGCTCCCTTCATTCGAATTTGTAAGTCACTCGAGAACCTTAAAGAGTTAAAGCATATCAAGTTTGACCAAAGTTATAGAGAGAACTATAAAGATTTATGACATTAAATAGGTATACTATGTGTGGGACACGATATTCATGAGTAAATCCACCATCCTAACCCGACCCTAACGCAGCGCTAAAAGGGGGACGCCCTTGTTAGCTACGGGACGATAAGAGCCCTGACCATGGGGACGCTCGCCCTAAGCGAGAACTTCGCGGGACGCCGAGATCCGTGGACGAGCTCGAGCTCGTCCCGAGGGAAGGTTCCGCCGAACGAGCCCCCGGGGAGCGCGGGAATGCGACGAGCTCCGCCCGGACGACGAGCTCCTCTTCGTCTCGAACGAGGTCCCGAGCACCAAACCCAAAGACGATCGGGAGAATCCGGGACGCGATGATTAGGATCCAACATCACAGCTTACGCGGGCCGGTGCCGCAGCCTCACGATCGATTTCGCCCGCCCGGGAGATCGACGACGGCACGCGGCGGGCGTGGGGCGCCGACCACACCAAGGACGACAAACACAAGAGACAGCCACTCGCAACAAGAAAGATCTCAACCGACGGTCAAGCTCTACGCCGAGCTCTCTGGCCACATTTTCCCGCGACCCCAAATACGAGCATTTAAGGCGCGGCGGCGCCCATGATCTCGCCCCGCAGCACCGGCCGCTGCGCTCTAATCAGCGGTAGGGACGCTGAAGAAGTACGACGGCAAATGGATGAGCTCCTTGTCCCTTCTACCGACCGACGAGCTCCGAGCTCGTCACCCGTCGCACTCACGATGTCGGGATACGGAGCCGCCCTATTCTACTCTACGGCGACCGACGAGCGTGCCTGGAAGTAGGGCGCGGCGCGCCACAAGACGCCGGACAGCCCTAAGTGCCCGACATTGCAGGAAACTCTTCCTGTTCACCCCCCCCCAAACTTGTATCTCTTCTATTTCTAAGGCCCTCCGCTCGGTGGCCCCCGTGAGCCCCCTTGCGACTATAAAAGGGAGGGCTCGGCCACCGGGAGAGGGCAAGCTCTCTGCACCCGCGTAAAGCACACACACACATCGCTCGACTCCACTCATCACATTGAGACTTGGGAGCTCATCTCCTCTCTCGCGCCGGCTTGTATTCGCCCCGATACGAGCACTTTGAACTCGATAGTGCCACACACCGGACTAGGGTGCTCGATAGCCCCGAACTAGTATAAATCACCGTGTCATTGTTCTTGAGCTAGGCCATCGCTTGCACACATTAGCCGGTCGATTCTTCGCGACCGTGGTATACGACCACGGCGCTTAGGCGCCGGTAGGGCGGCGCTAGTGTGACGCCACCACTTCGATGGCTCCCTTCACCACCGTTCGGCGTCCCAACAACCCGACGCGCCGGGACCCTAGACCGCCGCCGCACGGCTCCAAGGGCTCTCTCGTCGAGCCACCTTCCCTGGATGGTGCAGGGCGAGACGGCGCCCGCCTCGGCGACGCCGCCGGCCGCGCCCGTCTTTAGTGCGCTCCGGCCGGATCCGACTTCCGGGTCCGCTGCCCCCATACAGCGGCGGCCGACCACTTCTTCGCCGCCATTGCGACCTGCTCCCCGCACATCCTCGCCCTTGAGCCGACTCGGGAACTCTTCCGCGACGTCACCTTCTCCACCGCCAATGTCGCCCCTGCAGTGATGCCGCCAGGAGCCGCTCTCCCGACGAGTTCCTCGTGGCCTCACGACGAGATCTGCCAAGGGGGACAGCTCTTCTTGCCCGAGAGGCGCGGGCACCGAACTTGGAGCGACCGGTCTCGAAACCGCGGCCGCGCCTTAAGCCTCGCAGGGTCGACCCCACACGTGAATGCTACATGTGCCAAACGGATGGCGCAAAGGCGCAGCCTACCACGAGGATGAGTCCTCCCAAAGACACCCCGCACACTCGGGTCAAGACTCGACGGCTCCCTCAACGGCGCCCTCCCAAGCGGGTGCACGAGCGCCTCGACGAGCCTCGAAGAGGCCGAAGCGCGAAAATCACGCAGAGCGCGACGCCCTCCCGAGGAGGTGGGGTCGCCGACGAGTGCGAGCTCGAGGACCGGAGGCACGACGCCGCATCGACGAGGCCGATGACCTCCGCCGGTCTTTCTGACGAGCGACGCAGCCTTGCTGCGCCATCGAGCTCCTCCACGAGCTCCCGAGCCCGAGGCGCCGAAGGCTCGAAGGCTCCACCAACGGCCGCGTTCCCTCATCGAGCCGCGGAGCGGGTGGGAGAGCTTCGAGTCGCCGAGCGCCTCCTGAAGAGCATGAGGCCTCCTCCAACTAGAGGCCGAACTGAGAGTCCCGGCGTGTCCACGCACGCCGACGGGTGGGAGAACCGCGGCGCCGGGGACACCCTCGACGCTGGCGCGACGACGCGCGGAGGCGCGAAGCGCCCGGACGTCGGGCCGTGTGACCGTCGCGACGACGACAGACGATCGACCGCCCCGGCCGGATCATACACAGAAGAGGAGGGGCAGCCGCTATGATAGTCGGGGAGGACCGCAAATTGCAGCCCGACCCCGAGGTCGAGGCGGCGAGCGCGCTCCCCTCACCGCGTGGTGTACTCGAGCTCGGGCGAGCGTGAGGGCGGCTCCACCCCGGACGGGAGGAGGCCCCCGGTTTTTCGGCTCCGGGTCCACGACGCCGCCGTTCCCGCTTCCGAGCCCCAACCTCCGTCCCGTAGTACAACGGAGAGACGGATCCTGGCGTGGCTCGAGGACTGGTCGCCTCGCGGTCGCGGGAGGAGCCGACGACAAGCTCTTCATCATCCGCAACCTCCCCTCGTACCTCCCGAGAGACGGCTCGCTCTTGGCTCGAGCACTTGCCCGCAGTATGATTGATACCGCACGACCTCCGCGGCGTTTTCATTGGCAACTTTCGGGGGACCTACCGCGCCCAAGCACGTGGGACCTCCGGTACTGCAGCGGCGAGAACGAGCCGCGTGATTACATCCGGCGCTTCCAAGCTCCCGCAACGAACTCACCGACGCCACCGATGCGGAGATCATCACCGCCTTCACCTTCGCACGACCGCGAGACGCCATCCGTGAGCTCGGCACTCGCAGCCCAAGACGGTGAAGGACCTCCTCGACCCGCCACGAACCACGCTGGGGGCGAGGAGGCTATCTCCGCAGCCCTCCACGGCACCACGGGGCAAGGGCAAGGAGAAGGCCGCCGATGAGGCCGGGCGAAGGCTCGAGCCTCGTGGCCCAAAAAAGAAGAACAAGAACAAAGCGGCGGCGAGGATTACTGTGGTGGTCGCCAAAAGAAGAAGCCGGCGCCAAGGTCGCGGGCCCGGTGCTCCCAAGGACTTCTTCGAGAAGAAGCTCGACCGCCCCCGCCCCAACCACGAGGGCCCTGGCCAAGCACAAGTTCGTGGACTACTGGCTCCCGCAGGTTCAGAGCGCACAGTGGGAAGGAGGGGCTGCGGGCGAAGAGCACCACGAGGGCGAGTTCGATGGCCAGCGGGCGACAAGGACGTCTTTTCGAGGACGGCACCATCAACGCCGCCTCGCGGCCCACCAACAGACGCAGTCCAAGCGCCGTCGGCCTCCTACAGCGGAAGTCCTCTTCACCGAGCCCACGGCGCCCTCCTACCTCAAGTGGTCCGAGGCCCCGATCACCTTCGACAAGAAGGACCATCCCATACACGTCCCACATCCGGAAGGTTTCCTCTCGTTGTCGATCCCATAGTCGGGCACCACGCCGCGGCAAGGTGCCGATGGACGGCGGAAGCGGCCTCAACCTCCCCACGCCGACACCATGGAGGCTCGGCATCACGCGAGCTCGGTCCGACCCTCCACGGACCCCATCCACGGGTAGTACCGGGAAGCAGGCGTTCTCGCCGGTCGGATCGACCTCCCCGTCACTTTCGGGCGACCCGAAAGCAACTTCCGCAAAGGAGGTGCTCACCTTCGAGGTGCTCCCGCACAAGAGCGCTTTTACCATGCCTTGTGGGGCGGCCATGCTACGCCGGTTCATGGCCGTCCCCAACTACACGCACCTTAAGCTCAAGATCCCCGGACCGGCGGGCATGATCACCGCCAACTCCACCTTCGAAAGCGCCTTCAATCTGCGACAAGGAGGCCGCGGCAAGACGCCGACGCCTCATCCGGTCGAGAAGCTCATCCCCGAGATGCTAGCGTGGGTACGCTACGAGGACTCCGCCGGAGCTGAAGAAGGCCGCGAGCACGCCCAAAGAAGGTGGCGAGCTCCTCCGTCGAGCTCGAGAAGGCGGCGGATCCTTCGAAACGGACGAGGACGCTAAGGTGGTGAAGGTCGACGAGGAGGGGCGCACCGCTCACATCGGGTGCCGAGCCTCTCCTAAATAGGAAAGCGAGCTCGTCGACTTCCTCCGTGCGAACCTCGACGTATTCGCGTGGAGGCCCCGGACATGCCCGACATACCGAGGGGAAGTCGCCGAGCACTCCTTAAACATCAAGCCTGGTTCTCGGCCGGTGAAGCGGCGGCCTCCCGACGCTGACGACGGCAGCGCGGCAGTAATCGCCGAGGAAATAGATAAGCTCTTAGCGGTGGGCTTTGTTAAGGAGGTGTATCATCCCGAGTGGATAGCCAACCCCGTACTAGTCAAGAAGAAGAATGGGAAATGGAGCATGTGTGTTGATTATACGAGTCTCAACGAGGCATGCCCAAAGGATCCGCTTTCCTTTGCCGCCAAGATCGACCAAATCGTTGACTCCACCTCCGGTCGCGAGACACTCGCTTTCTTGACGATACTCGGCTATCATCAAATCGCGATGAACGAGCTCGATCAGCCGCCACCTCCTTCATCACTCCCCTTCGCGCGCTCGCTACGTAACCATGCCTTTCGGCCGAAGAACGCCGGCGCCACCTTCGCAGGTGCATGCGTAAAGTCTTCAAAGAGCTTCTCGAGAAGCGCGTGGAGGCATACTGGCGATGACATCGTAGTCAAGACAAAGCGCACGGGAGAGCTCATCCCCGACCTCAAAGAAGTCTTCAGCAGCTTCGTGAGTTCGGGTAAAGCTCAATCCCGAAAAATGCGTGTTCGAGTCCCCGAGGAAAGCTCCCGGGCTTCATCGTGTCCGAGCGCATCGAGGCCAACCCCGAGAAAATCGAGGCCATCCGCAACATGGGCCCCATCAAGAACGTCAAGAGCGCATACCGGCGGGCACGGGTGCTTGGCCGCCCTTAGCGATTCATAGCTCGGCTAGGGCGAATGAAGCCTCCCGCCGCATGCTCCCGAAGAAGTCGAACGCCCGCTGGACCGGCGAGGCCCGGTTCGCGGCCGACTCTCCGAAAGAGCTCTTGACGAACCCGCCCATACTCACTCCGCCTGCGGGCAAACCAATGCAAGTGTACATCGCGACCACTTCGCGGGTAGTGAGCACGGTCCTCGTAGTCGAAAGGGAGGAAGAAGGCCACGCACTCCGTGTGCAACGACCGGCCTACTTTGTCGGCAAGTCCTCTCCGACACGAAGACATGATACCCCCAGCCCCGAAGCTCGCCTACGCGCTCCCGATCACGCCGAAAAAGCTACGACACTACTTTGACGCCCACCCGATCATCGCCGTCTCCAAATTTCCTCTCGGCGAGATCATCCGCAGCCCCGAGGCTACGGACGCACGCTGTGGTGGGGAATCGAGCTCATGGGGTCGACATCTCATATGCCCCAAGGGACGCCATCAAGTCCCAGTCCTCCCGACTTCGTGGCCGAAAGTGGATTCGAGACCCGGCTCCCGCCAAGACCGACGACGTCGAGTGCGGGACGCTCTTCCGGCGGCTCGAAAGAAGCACGGCGCCGGAGCGGGTCCGCCTTCGTATCACCACACGCAACGCGCGCATGAGGTACTCGATCCGCCTTCACTTCACCGCCTCCAACAATGTTGCCGAGTACGGCTCGTCAATCCGGTATGCGCATCGCCGTCGAGCTCGGCGCCAAACGCCCGAGATCGAGGGGGGATTCTAAGCTCGTGGGCGATCAAGCCACAAAGGAGGCCGATCGCGTCGGCCCAAGGATGATCGCATACCCGCAAAGGTGCGTGAGCTCAAGAACGCCGACGGGCTAGAGTTCAAGCACATCCGTCGCCCGATTACAACGGCGACGCCGACGCCCCGCCAAGCTCGCCCTCCGATCGACTACAAAGTCCCACCCGGCCGCTTTGCGCACGACCGGTACATGCCCTCCATCCGCTCGAGGGGGAAGGTTCGAACCCACGCACGACCGTCGGGGACTCCGCTTTGTCCCCGCGCCCCACCAAGGCCGAGGACCTCTCGAGCTCGAGCCCGCCGATGGAGGTCGACGCAGGCCAACCTCGCCGGATCCGAGGTCCTCGCCACCTCGGAGCCGAAGCCCCGAGACCCGACCGCGGCGGCCCCCATCCCGGCATGGCTACAGGACGGCAAACTCCCCCATGGGGAAGGAAGAAGCTAGGCGCATCACCCGCCAAGCCAAGTCCTACGTCATCATCGAGCGCGAGCTCTACAGAGGGGCGCGTCTGGGGTGCTCCAATGCATCACCTTTAAGGAGGGGCACGAGCTCATCGAGAGATCCACGCCGGCGAATGTGGGCATCACGCGGCTCCACGAGCTCGTGGGCAAGGCGTTCCCCCGCGGCTTTATCTCTTTGACCGCCGTCGCCGACGCCAATCGATTGTATGCCGCTACGAGGGATGCCAGTTCTTTGCCAAGCAAACGCACCTCCGGCCAAGCAGGCCCTCCAAACGATCCCCATCACTTGGCCTTTTCGCGGTCCGGGGCCTCGACATGGTCGGTCCCTTCACGAGGTCGCCGGGGCTTCACTCACCTCCTCGCCGCCATCGACAAGTTCACCAAGTGGATCGAGGTGATGCCCATCTCACGCACGAGATCGCAGGAAACGGTCAAGTTCTTCGACGGTATCATCCACCGCTCGCGTGCATCAACTCGATCATCACCGACAACGGCACCAACTTCACCGCGCAGATCTTCCTCGACCGGTGTGATGACTACAACATCATCCGGTGGATCGGGCTTCGTCGACCATCCGAAGACGAACGGGTAAGTCGAAGCGCCAACGGCTTTAATTTTGCAAGGACTAAAGCCACGAATCTTCAAAAGGTCGGAGAAATTCGGATGACGATGGCTCGCCGAGCCCCCGCAGTCATATGGAGTCTCGTGGACTACTCCAAGCGAGCCATAGGACGGACCCCCTTCTTCCTCGTCTTCGGCCCGGGCCGTGCTCCCCACCAACCTCGACTCGCGGGCGCGCCGCGAGTTCAGCGCATAACGACGCCCGCAACCTGCACCTCACTCGAAGACGCCGCACCAGCTCGAAGAGGCCCGTGAGGTCACCGTCGCAAGACTCAGCCAAATACCAAGAATCGATGCGCTGCTATCACGACCGCCACGCCCGGAGGGGCGGGCCTTCGGCCGGCGACCAAGTCCTACGACGAGTCAGAGCACGAAAGGAGAAACACAAGCTCTCGCGCCTGGAAGGACCGCCGCTCACCATCGCCCGAGTCCTCCGCCCCGCTCATACAAGATCCGTGACTCCGGCCGGGTCGTGAGCTCGCCAAGTCTTGGAACATCGAACAGCTACGCTGCTTCTACCCTTAGATGCATTTTGTGATGTTACTTTTGTACAAACTCGAATAATAATGACACACCTCGATGCAAAAGTTGTGCAAGCATTCGATCCCTTTTTACTTGTTAAGCAATGGTCGCCCTTTACCTCCAAAGAAGGCCCGCCCTTGCTCTGGGGGCTACAGGGACGGGCGCACACCTCGCCTTTACGAACTCTTTTTCGCAAACAACGCGAACACTTAGGGAAGAGCTCGATCACTCAACCTCGCACTCGTTACCTATCTTTCCAAAGAAGCGTCGAGTCCGCAAGCTAAAAGGGTTTCGAGCAACATCCTCGAGGTCCAACGCGCTTGCCCAAACGAGCTCTAGCGCCCCAGCGCCAACGAGTAAAGGGCCCGTTGCCTTAATCGATAGGATGTAAACTCAGAAAACTACGAGCTAACTGGAAGCGCAATCACAAGAAAGACAAAACGAGTCATTCATAACTTAAATAGCCTGTTATTTTTTACACTATGCCCCGAGCTTGGGGACTTTGTTCATAACAAAAGAGGCAACGCCTCAAGCCACCCAACTTTGCAGCTCACTCCTCATCATCGACGAACCCATCTCCACCTCCGCCGCGCCCGGCGGTAGGCTCGAACACCTCGAGCTCCTCGACGGCGAGCCGAAGAGCTTCCGCGATAGCTTCCGAACGGGCCTCCGCGGTGGCGACGATGTCTTCGGCTCGACGCCCTCGGCCAAGCTCGGGCCAGCCCCTGCCCACTACCTTGGTCGAGGTCCGCATCTCGGGATAGTGGGCAAGGACCACGGCACGCCGCCTTGTGGACGACACGGCGAGCATTCTCCCTCACCACGGCCGGGCACGGAGCACTCTCATTTGCGGGCCCTCCACCTTCTCGACCCCAAGGGTATCGCGGGACACCCTCAACGCCGAGGATGAGGTTGGTATGAGCGCGCTCCGCCCTCGCGCTGGTACTCTCCGCCTCGTCACTCGCCCGAGGAGGGCCGAGGCCTCGCTTCCTTGGTCCGCAACTCATCGGCCTTCTCGCGGAGTCCGCCTTGCACGGCCACGAGCTCGCGAGTCCATTTCTGGAGATCCTTCTCCTTCGGTCGAGCGTGAGCCGGGTATGCTTCAATGAAGACTCCGCGGCAGCCGAGAGCTGTCCTTTTCTTGGAGCTCCCGAGCCAACCCCGCCGACTTCTTCTTCTCGGGCTGCAGGAGTAAACAAATCAAACTCATGAGATCAAAAGCGAGGAAAAAGAGGGCTCCTTACATGCCAACGCCCGATAAAGCTCCTCCCGCTCCTCCCACAAGGCGAGATTCTCGACATCGAGCCGGATTCTCTCGGCCTCCGGCGCCAAACAAAATCGACCCGGCCGGGCGGCCGTGGTCGTAAACTAAAATACCCACCTATCGCCCTAAGCGCTCAAAGGAAAAGAAGGGAGATAATGAGTTTGGAAAGTAGCGCTTACCTTCCAAATTTCGGCCGCGGTCTTGGAGCGCCTTCCCCTTAGCGTCACGCTCCCTCCAAAGATCGAGCTCGACGCTCCTGTGCTAAACGCTTGAGCTCCTTGTCCTCCAAAGCTCGACGGAGGTCGCCGAGCTCCTTCGCATGAGCTCACGCCGGGTTGCGGCTCGAGAGCAACGAGCTCCTCCTCACACTTCACCGCCGCCGCCCCCCCCCGCGGACCGTCGGCGACCTTCTCCCCGAGCCTCGGCGCATGCTCGTGGACCTCGCAGATGTGCTCGCGACGTTGTCAACGCCGCTCGAGTTTGGTGGCGCGCTGGCGACACTTGGTCGAGCCCCCCTACTCGCGTGGGACCAAAAGCTATGCCCGACCGCCCCAAGAGACCCTCAATCTCGTTCCGACCTCCACCACGCGGTTGAAGCCGACCACCGCATCCCGTAAATCCTATGGAAAACGAGTCAACGCTCAAGAGCTCAAAATCGTATTAAAGGGCGAACACGAGCGAGTCCTTACCCCGATGACGTGGTGGAGGCACGCCGCCCCTCTCCGTGGGAAGTGGCGGCACCTGCGCGGCCAGAACGGGCGACGCCGTCCCCGGCCGACCACAACGAGAAGGGCGCGGCCCGCCCGCCGCGGCCGGCCCAACGAGGTCTCCGAGCGTCCCCTACCGATGATGTGCGGCGCGGATCCGGGTCGCGTTCGCGCGGGTCACCCACGCCGCCGAGCCGGCGACCTCGCCCCCGGGCGCGCCGATGGCGGCAGCTCGTGGATGTCCACCACGGGTGATGGGGGCGGGCGCACCCCCGAGGACCCTCCGTTAGCGCCGAGTCTCCCCGACGGCTCATCGACGACCACGCCGCTACCGTTTCTTCGAGCTCCCTCCCGCCTCGTGGTCTCCCCGCCGAGTTCATCCGCGATCGCCGCGAACGCCGCATCTCCGGCGCCGCTTCGCCTCGCGGTCCCCCGCGACGGCCCACCAACAAATACGCGTCCCCGCGCGCCCGTATCTTCGGGCGCCTAAACGCCCGCGCCCAGGGCGAGACTCGCCCTACCGGGCGATCCGCGCCGCTTCCGACGCATCGACCCCATCTCTCCCCGTGAGCCGATGGGCCTCCGGTCCGGCATCCTCACGCTCCACCCGCCGGGGAGCCGAGGTTGATCACCTCAGCTCCACCCGCACCTCGCGTGATGGGAGCAGCCCTCGGCACCAGTCCTCGAGCCGCGGCAGCCAAGCGGATCGCTGCGCCATCGCCCGAGTCACCGGAACGGAGCTCGACGACGACGACGCTGGCGCTCCCCGCGACCCCTCGGGTTCGGCTCGTCCCCCTCCCCCCGAGGGCCCGAGGAGCGACCACCCGAAGGGCCCGCACGATGGGAGGAGGAGGGTCGACCGCCGAGCTCGACGTCGTAGTCACCCGAGCCGCTTGAAGGGATTAGGAGCTCCCAAGGGTTTGACTTTCGCTGCAAAGACAGGCGAAAAGAAGGCCGAGGTTAGCACCGAGAAAAAGAAAAAAGCCCGTGACGACGAACTACGCGCCCAAAGGCGACGGGCTCGAGCACTTACCCGATGGCCACACGCCTGCCCGTTTTCTTCTCCTCCGCCTCCGCAGGTGCTCGTCACCACCCTCTTCCTCGACCTCGACCACGAAGGAGGGCCGGTGAGCACGCGCGGACCGTCGAGGTCGTTGGGGCCACCCAGGACGACGACGTCGCGTGCTCCTCCTCGGCGGCGGCGGACCCACGAGCCCTTGGGTCTCCGTCGGTAGCGTCGTCGGCTTCCTGCGCTTCGCTCTCCTCCGACGACTCGGCGGCGGCGGCGATGGCCACGCCGGCTGCGCTTCGGCGGAACACACCGGGAAGCGACGGGCCTCGCCGGTAGGAGATGGGGCTCGAGGTACACCGTCCGATCTGCTTGAAATCAAAAGAAATTGACTCTCCATACTCGACGAGATCGACCCAATCATCGACAAACAAGGAATAGAGCTCACCCGGCCTCCGGTGTCGCCTCGTCGCAACGCCATTGGTATGTCGTTGGGGTCGGCCGATTTTGAAGGGCTTCCCTGGTCCCCCCGCGAACGATGAACTCCACCTCGTCGGCGGAAGCGGCGTGGCGGTCACCGTGCCTTCGAAGGGCTTCTTTTCCTCGACCATCTCCCGTAACCCCATCCGAGCTCGGCGATCATGTGGCCGCCCATCGGATCTTGGCGTTGGTGGTGGGAATCGCCCCGGTCTCGGATACCAGCCGCCGATTCCAGCTAAATTGGGCCGGAATTGACACCGATTGCTGGGCCGTTGGAGGAAGGAGGAGGTGGTGGCGGTGGCGAGGGCGGCGGCCGCCGCGCCTTCGGGCGGCGCGTCGGCGGCGGCGCGGTCGGGCGGGCGGCGGCGCGATGCGTGAGAGAGAGAGAGAGCCGGAGAGATAAGCCGTTTAGGAGCTACCCTATTAATTTTTCTCTGCTTAAGATCCAAACGATTACATGCCCCTTGTATTTATAGTCCGAGGGAGACTTGCTTGCTAAGAAATATCTAGGAGGTTTCCTTATTGATTGGAATACCTCTCTTATAAGTAACCTATTTATTTCCTATTTTATTCCTATATTTATTCTCTAATTATCTATTACGTAATAACGAAAGTCGATGACCGCTTGCATTTCTTAAGCGCAATCACTAGAAACAGTTTAGAACCCATCTCTAATAACGGCGCCCGAAATGCGCCGACATTCCCAAGTGAAACCACCGTGTCGGTGATCCGAACGGGATTATCAACGGTGATAGATCTTGCCAAACAAGATATTCATCTGCAAGCGCACGGATCTATCATTGCAGCATTTCACCCTAAGTATTCGGGTATCGTTATTTATATTTTCCCAAAAGGAAGGCATGGTGTAAAAGTCTCTAATTTGGACATGGTCAAGATGACACGGATGTATAATAGACCAATGCTCATAATAGGGGTAAAATAAAGTAGGTAGTAGGATAACTTGACACACACACTCGAGCCAATCTCAAGGATAAAGGTAAAATAAAGAATAAAAGAATGGAGTAGGCATATCCTAGATAGTCATGTCAAGGTAGCAGATTACACACATGTTTTATGGCTAGAGATTCTAATTCAAGATAGCCAAGGTCTCTGCCGAATTACTTCGGGCACCGGCCCACGCCCAAAGGACAGTGTCCGGCAATTAGCTCTACGACACAGCCGAACGTGGGGGGATTTCAAGGGACGGACAAGGCTTGTCACGACCAAGCCGCCTACCCCCTCAACCGTGGGATGCACCGCAAAAGATAGGCAACCCCTAGCCCAGACACCACGTCTACACTAGTGATTATCACTGGGCGTGTTAACAAGGCTTACCCGTCCCCCGGTCCTTCTACAGCGCCGCCCCGAAGGAGCGACTATCAATCCCGCAACCCAACATCAACCAAGGCTAACTCTAGGTAGAACTCATTATATCGATCTAGCTCTTTGGTCTAAACATGTATGTAGACAAGATTATGTCAAAAGGACTTTGCTCTAATTCAAGAATATGACTATATTGATAAGTAGAGAACAAGAACAGAATGAAGAACTCTAAATTGCTCATACCGCATAGCTCTGTATGTCTTGCTCTCTTTTATTATCCTTGCCAAACTCCTCCTAAGTACAAACTAAAAAGAAGAAGAAGAGAAGAAGAAGAAAAAGAAGAAGAAGAAGAAAGAGGAAGAAGAAGAAGAAGAAGAAAGAAGAAGAAAGGGGAAGAAGAAGAAGAAGAAGAGAGGCTACATTGTGTGGTGTATGTTACAAGGGAGGGAGTGCCCATCTATTTATAGGACCTTCACCATGGCATCCTCTCTTGGCTTGGCCATTTGGTACTAATCCCACACCGTCTTTTGGGCAAACGCACACCGCCTCCAGACTTTTCAGGTCGAGATGGGCCGCCAAGACGAAATCGGGCGTTTTGGCCTCCCTGGGAGGGTGCGCTAAGCACCTCTTGGTGCGCCCGCACCAAGATGAGCTCCGTTTGGGCTGAAATTTTGTGTGTGCGTCCCGTCTCGTCGTTAGCTTCGTTTCGGTGGGTCGCACCGAAAACGGAGTCCGTATGGAAAAGTTATGCCCAAAATATCAACCCATGTCCTGCGGTCCGTTTATCATTTCATGTTGGACTCGGGCCTCGACCTCTTGGGCTTGTGCTTGGATATTGATGTTTTATGGACTCTTCTCCCTTGGGCTTGATGTTCTCGGGAATGCGCTTTCGGGGAGGCGCTTTTTGGTGCATTTTCCACTCGGTATTTATATAAATCCTCGCAAAACATCATCCGGCACTACAAGTGGAATTATGTCAGAATAAATGTGTATGTGTGTGTAGTAAGGTATAGTTTCACCCCCTTATTGGTAGAATGTTGACGTTAAAAATATGTCGTTAGTGACCGTCAACAAACTCCCCAAGCTTACCCTTTTATGCTGTCCTCGAGCAAAGATAAGTACTTGGTTGTTGATCGAGTTGCTACTATGCCGATTATGTTTCACAAGTGCCGGGGTTATAATAAGATTTTCTACTAGAGTTTGAATAAAATGGCATGCCTTTGCTCACCCTTTATTACCTTTCATCGTAGCGGGGCTTTTGAGCTTTTCTCAAAGCCTTGGGCGGTTGCCGGATAGAACGGTTATAACAGAGAGATACTTTTCATTCATCCTTTTGATCAACTTTCTCATCCAGATTTATTTATTTAAGTTCTATTTTGTTTTTTTTTTCGAGAAAGTATGGGCTTTATTGCTATATATATATATATATATATATATATATATATATATATATATATATATATATATATATATATATATATATATATTTTTTGGAGAGGTGGGCTCTACTCGCCTGCACCTTTGTCTTTTATTTCCTCTCTTTTTTTCTTTTTTTTTTTTTTGGAGATGTGGGCTCTACTACGCCCTCTGACACATGTCTATTTTTCATCTCTCTTTTTTTTTTACATAGCCCATATCATTTCTCTTTTCTTTCAAATTAGATTCCCTGGATGTCAAGTTTCTCTTTTCGGGCCGAAATCATAGCAAATCCATTTGTACCATATCATACTTGGCAACAACTTAGACTAGATAGAGCCTATGCAACCCACATGAATCAGGTTTTTTTTTCATGATGAGTTCTTAGACTTAGCCACTAAACCCAAACTTTAGAGAAATTCGAATTATAAGCTAGGCAATGTGCAAATCATAAGACGTAGCAACTATTCATCATTTCAACAATGGGGTAGAACTAAACATTTCTACACCACATAAGTATGGAGTGGAAAAATCTCCCTCTCTCTTTCTTCTTCCCCTCTTTTTTTTATTCTCATACCTCATCATTCATATAAGATAAGAAAATAACTGAATGGAATGTGAGATACGAGTTACCTTTGTGGGAGTCCTCCCCAAGCTAGCTTTTGACTTACCTTCGGTTTGTGAATGTTGCTTTGGCTTGTGAATGCTATAAATGGATCTTTGATTAACATCGCCTTTTGAGCGTGCGGTGACTCCCCCAAACTTGTCTTGTGATGATCTTGAAGAGCGGGACAACCATTCTTGGGGTTTCAAAGGTTTTTTTATTATTATTATTATTATTATTATTATTATTTGTTAATTTTTTTTATTTTATCATTATTATTATTTTTTTTTTTTGGTTCACCAAACAACTTCTGATCTCCATTGTCATCTCTTGGACTTACCCTCATGATGTTAATAAATTCTGCAGGGGGTTAGTCCATATGGTCGACCAAATTCTACACTAGCGCTTCGATTCAATAATCAAACTCGACTCCATGTCTAATCCGATTAGGGTAGACTTTTTTGACCTAAGCACCATGCTCAATTCAAAAAAAATCTATGAAAGCATGACCACCTAGAATGATCACCACTCCCAAACCATAACATGCTAACATAGAAAAAGGAAGCATGAATTGATAAACAAGATTCATCCAATGGAGATAAAGGCATTGTGAGGTGAACAAAATGATTATAGTTTTTTTTTTTTTATATATATATATACTTAAAAAATTTATTTAGAAAGTATGTTTTATTTAGGAAAATATTTTTGATAGGTTTTTTTTTAATAGAAGAATTTATTTTACTTATAAAGATTTTTTTATATAGATTTTAAATAATAAATTTTTTTTTTTTGCTAATTTTGACAATAAAATATTTTATAAAATATATATTATTATTATTTTTTTTAAATATACCCCATTTTTTTTTTTTGAAATATACCCCATTTTTTTTTCTTTTTGAAATATACCCCATTTTTTTTTTTGAAATATACCCCATTTTTTTTTTTTTTTTGAAAATATTTTACTTGTTAGATTTTTTTTAGTAGTAATTTTTTTTTGTTTATTTTAATAATAAAATATATATAATTTTTTTTAAAAAAAAACATATTTTTTTCAAGGTAATGGATAGAGGATGAGAGTGTAGGTTTCTCATTACCTTGGTACGGTCCTCCCCCTGCTAGCTCAATGCTCATCGGATCGGGGTTTTTTTTTTCGTGCTCTTTGACTTTTCCCGCATGGTTAGTATAGGGTAGATTCACGAGTGGACTTACCATCCTCCGTGATTACCAAAATTCAAAGCATATGCAGGAATGAGCATAAGAGCGTACTTTTTTTTTTTTTCAAAATTTTTATTTTAGGATTTTATTATCAAGGGAGAACATAAAAGCTTCACCAAACTTTTCATACTCAAACAAGGCTAAGATAAAGATGCAAAATAAGTCTAGCCTTGACTTATCTCTATTATGAAATATTTTTTTTATTTTATATATATTTATGGAGATAAGTATGAGTAAAAAGAATTGGTGAATTATTACCTTTGCGCACTGAGTGTGTGTACCAACCACGCATGAAGGCAAGATGTTGAAACTCCCGCGGTAGTAGCTTGATGATCCATCTCGGGCGGACCACAAGGCTTAGGTGATACACACAAGCAAAGTGTATATGGACCATGGGCCTTAGCGGTCACAAAGGTGTAAAGGAGGATGTTCCTCCTTTCTTTTTCCTTTTTTTTTCTTTACTTTTTTTTTATTGGACCTTTGCGTACCTGAGTGTACTTGACCGACAGCTTGAGGATAGAGTTCATAATTGCCGTGTGTCGGTGACATGATGATATTGGTTTGGTTATGACTTCCCGGCCGGCGGAGGAAGACAAACCCAACTCACTCAGTGTAACGAAGGTCTTGGGAGAGAAAAGATCCCTTCTTGCTTACATGGAAGCAATGTAGGGTGGAGCCAGTGTCTTCATTGTTTACTTTGACCACATGGGGGCAACTCCCTCCTCTCTCCTCTTATTTTTTTTTTTCGTTTTTTCAACAACCATTTTTTTTTTTTTCCTTTTATAGCAAGGAGAGGCTAATCTCTTATTTATCTCTCTTTTTTTTTTTTTCCTTTTTTTTTCCTTCTCTCTTTTTTTTTTTTGATCCCCTTGTACGTGAAACTTGGTATAATCACCGTCCCTCCCTCTCACACTTGGACTTTCGTGAAAAAGTCGAGTGTGCAAGGTCGTGGTCTCCTTTTGAGTGTGTTCCTCCGCCCAAGAGTATCAAAGTTTTCTTGTTGATGTAGCCTCCATGTTTTCAAGCGTCGTGTGCCCCTCCACCTGAAATGGTTAGCGACAAGAATACCCGAAGGTGCATACTAACTTGATAACATGTCCTTGCTTTTTATTTATAAGATTTTTTTTAGATTTTTTTTATAAAAGAGTTTTTTTATATATATAAATATAAAAGATTTTTTTTTCTTTTAGATAAGCCTAAGATGAACAAAGATCACTATACATGCATAAAATCAAGAACATGTCCTAATAGGTCATCCCTTTAACCAACGCCTTCCCTAAAACGGCGCCGAAATGCTTGTTGCATTTCTTAAGCGCAATCACTAGAAATGTGTTTAGAACCCATCTCTAATAACGGCGCCGTAAATGCGCCGTGACATTCCTAAGAAAAACCACCGTGTCGCTGATCCGAACGGGATTATCAACGGTGATAGATCTTGCCAAACAAGATATTCATCCGCAAGCGCACGGATCTATCATTGCGGCATTTCACCCTAAGTATTCGGGTATCGTTATTTATATTTTCCCAAAGGAAGGCATGGTGTAAAAGTCTCTAATTTGGACATGGTCAAGATGACACGGATGTATAATAGACCAATGCTCATAATAGGGGTAAAATAAAGTAGGTAGTAGGATAACTTGACACACACACTCGAGCCAATCTCAAGGATAAAGGTAAAATAAAGAATAAAAGAATGGAGTAGGCATATCCTAGATAGTCATGTCAAGGTAGCAGATTACACATGTTTTATGGCTAGAGATTCTAATTCAAGATAGCCAAGGTCTCGCCGACCACTTTCGGGCACCGCCCACGCCCAAAGGACGTTGTCCGCAATTAGCTCTACGACACCCGAACGTGGGGGGATTTCAAGGGACGGACAAGGCTTGTCACGACCAAGCCGCCTACCCCCTCAACCGTGGGATGCACCGCAAAAAGATAGGCAACCCCTAGCCCGGACACCACGCCTACACTAGTGATTATCACTCCGCGTGTTAACAAGGCTTACCCGTCCCCCTGTCCTTCTACTGCAGCCGCCCCGAAGGAGCGACTATCAATCCCGCAACCCAACATCAACCAAGGCTAACTCTAGGTAGAACTCATTATATCGATCTAGCTCTTTGGTCTAAACATGTATGTAGACAAGATTATGTCAAAAGGACTTTGCTCTAATTCAAGAATATGACTATATTGATAAGTAGAGAACAAGAAACGTAATGAAGAACTCTAAATTGCTCATACCGCATAGCTCCAGAATGTCTTGCTCTCTTTTATTATCCTTGCCAAACTCCTCCTAAGTACAAACTAAAAAGAAGAAGAAGAGAAGAAGAAGAAAAAGAAGAAGAAGAAGAAAGAGGAAGAAGAAGAAGAAGAAGAAAGAAGAAGAAAGGGGAAGAAGAAGAAGAAGAAGAGAGAGGCTACATTGTGTGGTGTATGTTACAAGGGAGGGAGTGCCCATCTATTTATAGGACCTTCACCATGGCATCCTCTCTTGGCTTGGCCATTTGGTACTAATCCCACACCGTCTTTTGGGCAAACGCACACCGCCTCCGCACTTTTTCAGTCGAGATGGGCCGCCAAGACGAAACCGGGGGGCGTTTTGGCCTCCGGGAGGTGCGCGCACGCACCTCTTGGTGCGCCCGCACCAAGATGAGCTCCGTTTGGGCTGAAATTTTGTGTGTGCGTCCGTCTCGCCGTTAGCTTCGTTTCGGTGGGTCGTGCACCGAAAACGGAGTCCGTATGGAAAAGTTATGCCCAAAATATCGAACCCATGTCCCGCGGTCCGTTTATCATTTCATGTTGGACTCGGGCCTCGACCTCTTGGGCTTGTGCTTGGATATTGATGTTTTATGGACTCTTCTCCCTTGGGCTTGATGTTCTCGGGAATGCGCTTTCCGGGAGGCGCTTTTTGGTGCATTTTCCACTCGGTATTTATATAAATCCTCGCAAAACATCATCCGGCACTACAAGTGGAATTATGTCATTAATAAATGTATATGTGTGTAGTAAGGTATAGTTTCACCCCCTTATTGGTAGAATGTTGACGTTAAAAATATGTCGTTAGTGACCGCCGTCAACAATGACGCGATGGAGACGGAGACGGCGGCGCGGCCGGCCAGGCCGCGCGTGCGCCACTTCTAGGGGCCCCATGTGCCATGCATGGCCCATGGGCCCCACCTCAAATTGGTTCATGACACCAACTCCATGATTAATGGAAAATCATGCATGTTATTGTGTTCGAATAATGTCATTTCTTTCTTGTATATTTTTTTTTTTTTCAATAGAATGCTGTTTTTTTCATCGTGTTATGTACTTATTATGTCTCTTTTGTGACAGAGAAAAAATAGAAAGTTACTGTATTTCAGCTCACATTCTTAGGCAAGACAACTCACAAAAGACAATTTACATTTTTCTATTGGCAAAGTCGCATGTTGTTTGAAACCACAAAACAAAAGAAATCAAGCACCTGAAATATACAGAGAAATGAAAAACATACTGCCGTCATCGGGTGTTCTTTCGATGTTTCATGCTCCCTTCATTCGAATTTGTAAGTCACTCGAGAACCTTAAAGAGTTAAAGCATCTCAAGTTTGACCAAAGTTATAGAGAGAACTATAAAGATTTATGACATTAAATAGGTATACTATGTGTGGGACACAAATATTCCTGACTAAATCCACCATCCTAACCCGACCCTAACGCAGCGCTAAAAGGGGGACGTCCTTGTTAGCTACGGGGCGATAAGAGCCCTGGACCGATGGGGACGCTCTCGCCCCTAAGCGAGAACTCGCGGGGCGCCGAGATCCAGGGGGCGAGCTCGAGCTCGTCCCGAGGGAAGGTTCCGCCTCGAACGAGCTCCCGGGAGCGGGAATGCGACGAGCTCCGCCCGGACGACGAGCTCCTCTTCGTTCTCGAACGAGGTCCCGAGCACCAAACCCAAAGACGATTGGGAGAATCCGGACGCCGATGATTAGATCCAACATCACAACCACGGGCCGCGCCGCCGCAGCCACGATCGATTTCGTCGCCGCTGAGATCGACGACGCACGCTGCGCGCGGGGCTGCCGACCACGCCAAGTGACGACAAACACAAGACAGCCACCACGCCGACAAGAAAGATCTCAACGGACGGTCAAGCTCTACGCCGAGCTCTCCCGCCACATATTTTCCTCGCGACCCCAAATACGAAGCATTTAAGCGCGCGGGCGGCGCCTCCATGATCTCGCCGCAGGCACCGGCCGCTGCGGACGGCGGTAGGATGCAAGAAGTACGGCGGCGGCGGGACGAGCCCTTGTCCCCTTCTACACCGACCGACGAGCTCCGAGCTCGTCACCCGTACGCACTCACGTGATCGGGATACGGAGCCGCCTCTATTCTACTCTATGGCGACCGACGAGCGTGCCCGAAGTAGGGCGGCGGCCACCACACACGCCGGACAGCCCGGCGTGCCCGACATTGCAGGGAAACTCTTCCTCTTCACCCCCAAAACTTGTATCTCTTCTATTTCTAAGGTCCTCCGCTCGGTGGCCCCCCGTGAGCTCCCCTTGCGACTATAAAAGGGAGGGCTCGGCCACCGGGAGAGGGCAAGCTCTCTTGCACACAGAAAGCACACACACATCGCTCGACTCCACTCATCACATTGAGACTGGGCTCATCTCCCTCTCTCGCGCCAGCTTGTATTCGCCCCGACACGAGCACTTTGAGCTCGATAGTGCCACACACCGGACTAGGGTGCTCGATAGCCCCGAACCAGATAAATCACCGTGTCATTGTTCTTGAGTTAGGCCATCGTTGCACACATTAGCTATCGGTTATTGTGACCGTGGTATACGACCACGACACTATGAAAATATAATTAACAAAAAATCTAAAAATACTTAGTTGACATCCTAAATGTTACTATTTTATCTTATAAATTCGGTCAAAACTCTCCAAAATTCTTTAAAAAATTTACAATTTGGGATGGAGGGAATTTTTTTTCTAGCCCGTATACCTTGGCAACATATATCTTTTTATTGATTCGTAATATATTGTCTAAATTCTAAAATAATTGATCCGTTGGATAGATAAAAAGCTCCTCCATCTGATATGACCCGTAATAATTATCTAATTGTGTAAAAGTTACTTTATAGCCTTCTAGAACATCACGTCTCTCGGGGGGACAAATTCTGAAATGGTTTGTAATATTACATCGAGTGAAGTGCTTATTATTGGTCGTTCTTAAACTTACACGGCGAGCATTCTGTTACAATTATATTTATACTCTTTACAACTGTTGTTTTCTAAAAGTCGTATTTATGTAATACTCCATAGGTTTATAGTGAAATAGCCCGTTCCAAAAGTCGTATTTATGTAAATTTCCCACTCCTTAAATTTTGTGGAAAAACAAAATGAGTTTTTTTTACAAGAAACATTAAACAAAATGAGTTGATGTATCACCATCCCATTCCGCACAAGCTAATAATTAGTACTAATATGAAAAATTGAGTCATTCCGCTAAATTAGAGATATAAACTCATGATGCCCCGAACTAAACACTTTTATTTCTCTCAAGAGCTTTTAACAAAACTTCGATTGCCAACAAACTTATTATTTCCCACAATTTTTAGATACTTTATTAAAGATGGTACATGTTGTTTTCCATGTGTGTACATTAACATGAGTGTCAATTAATCCTCTTGTTCCATTATGTCCATCATGCTTAATTTAATACAGAAAAATTCATAGTAAATTTGCGACGACAAATACGTGCACACGGAAATAATACTACTTGCAAAACAGTAGCAAAAATGTACATGACAAACACACTCATCATAGCAAATATTGTGGAGTGAACACATTCAAGGCACCGGTTGGCTCCATGTGTACTAGTCTAGTCGACAAAGTGCGGTGCTCGGAGTCGCAGACCACAATCGATGCACACAGGAAGGTGCTCGTGACGAGGCCAGAAAAAGTTTAGGTGGGGCTTAGCCGCTCTGAATAAAAGCTTAAGATTTCCTAATCTCTATAATTAGACATAAAATTTAATGGAGGGTTTAGAAGGGCTCCACATGTCTTGCATGCGCAGGTGGGGCTTGAGCCCGGTAGCCCGGCCGCTAGCTCCGTCCAGCTCATAGTGCAGAGAAGACGAGCAGAGACGTCACAGGTTCAAGAACCGATCCGGCTAGCCTGACGGCACACGTTTTTCCTGAAAGGGTCCATCACCATTTTAAGGTATATCTAAAGTGGCAAAGGTTGTAATGATTCTGCATTACCCACAAAAAAGTTGATATAAAGCCCTCGCACCACTTATTCACGGCTAGATGAAGCGAGACGTGTATGTGCAAGTTGCATGCCCACTTACTTACCCATCTCGTGTCAAGCGTGTGACACGGGCGCCCGCACGGCCGCTTGTCGCATCACATAAAGATACTGGCTTGCTAACGGATTTTAAAAGGAGACGTGCATTTATTTATTTTAGAATGGAGTGAACATGTACTATGATTTATTTTCGATCATTAGACTAAAATTTATAGTTGAATAATAGGCTAAATATACGGACTAATTATCTTTTTCATGTTTCTAATGACTTACTCCATCCGTTTCAAAAGAGTGTCGTTTTTAAGTTTTTCGGACATCGTGTTTTGACCGTTGGTCTTACTCAAAAATTTTATGCAAAATATAAAATAAATAAATCATTATTAAAGTAACTTTAGAGATAAAACAAGTCATAAAAATAATATTTATATAAAAAATTTGAATTAGACGGATGGTTAAAGTCGAAAAAAACCTAAAACGATGATCTTTTTAGGACGGAGGGAGTACTCATCAATTAGTCTTTTGTTAGGCCATGATTAGTTAATGTTTAGGCATTTTATTATTTTTGGAATCTAAAACATGGACTAAAGTTTAGTTTTGTGCTGTGCAAACACACGAACGAATGGTCAGTTTATATAGTGACAGCTGACAGTGACCAGCCTTCCTAGCTAGTTCCTACTTCCTACGGTGGACATAATCGGCGGGGGTAGCTAAAACTATTATAAGTGACTTAAGAGAATTTTGCACCACGCTCCGGGCTACAGTCCGGGCTGCCCAGGGTGCCTACAGTAGAAGTGCTTATGGGGCGCAGGTTTCTTTGCTATGTGTCGCTTGCACCGGTGCTTATAAAGAGGATAAAATGCTTAAGGTGTACCAACAAAGTAGTTAAAATCGTTTAGGCATTCATTAGCGTATTGATGATTAACTTTTATATAAGGTGTGCAATAGTAATGCAGCAATATTTTCTCTCGAGCACTCATGTTTAAAACTTTAAATAAATAGAGGAAAATGCATCACGGGTTCTAAACTATTCCATACTATTCTAGTAACTTTTTAAGCGATTCATTTGAAGCGTGAATTCAGGTCTATGATCGGACCTTGAACTTAGGATTTAGGACCTAGATGATGACTTTGAGAGTTCAAGAACCTAATTCAGATGAGAAACGTAGAAAACACATGGCACATTTCAATCTGAAATATCTTGTGTATGTTGTATAATGGCCTATGAAAGCAGATTGCAGTCGGCACTTATTTAAACTAATAATAAAGCATTAGCACCGCGCGCGAGATCCTATTAGCTTCATTTTTCCACAACAAAAGGGAAGAAAAAAAACAGTGGCCCGAGTATTACTATTAGCCATGTCAATGTCTAGAACGAACAACCTTTTTGGGTCATAGTAGAGGGAATACTAAATGAAATCAAACTATAAAATAAGGGATCATAATTATGTTAGTTACAAAAGATGGACCACTTTATTGCACACACGCTACAAACAAAGGTTATCAATCCAACATACATACATATAGTGTAATGCAGGGTCCACAGAGCAGGATAGGAATCATAGGATGTAAAGAAGAGAACTAACCTGTGGTTAGCAGCTGGTAAGATAAGGTTCTCTCTCTACTCAGTTAGTGCTTGGGCTTTGGTAGATATTTATATTTATACTCATATATATTCCACCATAGCATTCCCTGCGTCGATATGTTAATTAAATGGCGCACGCACACTAGCTGGTAATGCATCTTTTCGCTGATTGCTTGTCCCCCTGATCACCACGATCCGTCAGAGAGATGTGTGTGGTGCTCCTGGCTTGAAATAGATCAGCGCGGCACACGTGCGGGAGTGGGCGTCTCCAACGAAATGCCTTTTCAGGACTACATTTGGCCGACCTTATGGTTGTTCAAGGGGTTGTTTAGTGGCTCGGGTAAGCAGTGCCACTTTGGTAGAGTGTAGGTGTGTGTGGCTCCACCTTAAATGGTATGCAATTCTCATCTTCGAAAATATGGCTTAAAATCTAGATGTTTTCTATTTAGCACTAACGGCGAGCTTTTCTTGTAAAGGGGAAGGGGTAGCGGGCGTGCTTCTGTGGCATCTAGGTCTAGAGGGCGAGGCTATTAAGTGCCTAGAGTCGCCAACAACAAAATTGACATTCAACACGCAGCGGCTCGGGCGGTAACCCTAGCCTACGCCGCCGCCTTCCCTCCCTCCTCCTATCCCTTCCCGCCGCCGCCACGGAGCAGCGGGCCGGGCAAGGCCGGGGCGGACGGCCGGGATGGCGGTGGCGGGCCCTTCTCAAGTTTCGTGGCGTGGTGGCGTTGGTCGCCGTGGGCCCGTGCAAAATATTCGGCCGAAGTCGCTGGGAGTTCGGGCAAGGTCATCGTCGGGCGATCACTCGGCCTGGCCGAGCGAGAGCTCGGCAGGCGAAGAGTGGTTCGACGGTGGCGGCTTTTGTCTCCTCCATCGGGCCTTCCTCCTCTCATGGTGGCGCAGCGCCGGCCGTCCATGGCTCGGGCGTTGGGAGAACCTAAGCGGCGATTCGGTCGGTGCAAGGACGGCGGGCGCCGCAAACGCCGGCCTTGGTAGAGGCGATTTTGCGCGGCCGTGCCGGGGTACCCGTTCTTCCGTCTCATGGCCGATCCGCGACTGTGGGACGTGAGCAGCGCCAGCCGGCCGGTTCCGGCAAGGTCCCCTTGTTGGAGTCTTCGCACCGGCGGCCGGTGACGCCCAAGGGGTGGTTGTCGGGGCGAAAATAATCGGCCCATAGGGAAAATAAGCCCATGAAGGATGGCGCGGCCCAAGGCCCAAAAAGAAGGACTGATGGGAAGACGACGCCGGAGTTGACGACTGAGACGCATTTTGGGCCTAAGAGACGCCAGAGGACGAAGGCCGGCCCCAAGCCCGCAGATTCGCTAAGAAGGACTTAATGTACGGAGAACTCTCTTGGGCCCCCTTTAAAAGCCCAATGCAACCCATCTACAAACACTCGATTGGCAAGGCCCAACTTACTAAAATCACCCCCCAAATGAGGCCGGAGGGCCCGGGGTGAAGTCTCCGAAATAATGAGAATAAGGACCAAATTTAATCATCATGAGAATAAGAAAGAAATGCGGGAAGACAATCCCCCGATAGGCTTATCAAAGCCCATCCATATACGGGCCAAAATCCGCCGCATACTACGACGCCAGACCAGTAACAGCCCGCTTATACCACAACTTACTCGACCCAGGGGCAAAGCCTCGGGGACTAAGTTCCGCCGCCCGAGGACACGGGGTCTCTCGGAGACGATCCCCCCTCGCCCGAGGACCACGACCCTCGGGCGAGACTTCTCCGCTCGCCCGAGGATAGAGGGACCCCGACCACCGGCTCTCCTCTCCCAGAAACACCACCTCGGCGCGCCCTTTGGGAAGCCAAACCCGCATAGTAGGGAGCGTACCGCATTTAATGCACCGCTTCATAGGCCACGATGACGGGGCACCGGTTGCCCCGTCGATTCACCCGACCTGTTATCTCCTCGCATCCCCGTTGATGGGACATAAAGGGAACAGCTAACACACACGCCACCCCGCACAAGACCCCCACTTGTTTATTTGCTTACGGCTTCATTTCAACGACACGAGTCCAAGGACCCTCGGGGCGCCGACACCATGCCATGACACGTACCGGGCTAGCCGTGGACCGTAAAGGATCGAGGGTCACCATTTGGCCCTCGGGAGACCCACCCCTCGGGCGACGGACACGAACACAGGAGACTCCAAGACACGCGTCCACGCCAGGGCACTCCCTTCTGGGAACCCGAGGTCCGGGCTCGGGCATGGTATGCCAACAGCCCCGGATAGTAGACACCTTAGCATTTTGTACACGACACGTATTGTATACATTATCTCTCCTTTACACTATAAAAGGGGGAGTAATGCCACTATAGAACGGATCCCCTCGACTAGGTTTTCACACTTAGCCATCTCATCCCAGATTGAAGCCTTTCTTCATTCCCCAAAACACCTTATAACCGCTTTGGTTCTTGTGCACAATTGGTGCGAGTAATAATGAAAAGGTCACAACCGCCGACGTAGGGCCCCATGGCTGAACCAGATAAACCCCTCGTCTTCCGGCTCGCACACGCCATCGGGCGGGGAGCGCACAGCCTATAAATTATTGCGGTACTTGGGATACCCGGTTCTCAAAACACCGGCGATGGTGCATTGATGGTGGCTGGCCGGCATGTTGTCGGGTCGGTTTTACGTTCCATGGCCCTTAGCGGTGGCTTCAACAAGGTCGAACCTCGGCCTTGGTGGAGTAGCAAAGACCGGGCGTTGATCCGCTCCATGAGCGGGTCCCGTCAGATCCGCCGCCCACTAGCTTCTTCGCTTTACCCGATTGCGGTAGTGGCGATCGGCCTAGGGCGGCTATGACGGCGGCCAATTCTTCTAGATCAATGGTGTAGCGGTATGGCTATTGGTGGGCGCCGACAATCCTACCATGTTTCGATGACAGTGACGCCTAGGTGTCAAATTCCTCATTGGAGTGTCGTTCTTATGATCTCTCCGTGTGAAAACCCTACACCAGTGCTTTGGTGGCCGATGATGGCGTCTCTGGATGTTATTTTCTCGCCGGAGATGTCGCTTTTGGAAGATCCCTTCGTTTGTCGGCTTTAGGTGCCGGCCATGGTGGTTCCTTTGCGCATATACCAAAAAGCCGTGTCGTTGCTAGGATCTTGAGCTCCTTGTTGGAGATGTATTTTTTCCGTCGGTTTATTTATTTTTCCTCCCAACTTTTGTCTTACCCGAAACACTGGCTACCTATTTTGTAATAATTGGCTTGATTCTATATGTTGGTAGATGAAGCCGGGTATCAATTATTTCCATTATCTAAAAAAAGATGAGTAGGGCCAGGAGTGGGCTAATATTGATGGATTTGGTAGCAGTAACATTGTCAAGGATAGAAAGAGGTAAGCAATAGGCAAGAGAGACCACAAGACCTGAGTGTCATGATCTTAAGCTTCTGAATTTAGTCCAGGTGACCAAACTATTGTTCAACAAGGGATGAGGTTGTGATGACTGGCGCAGGGATGACCTGCTTAGGTTTTCTTTGCCACTGCTACCGAAGACTTGTGCCTCGGTACCCTCTTTGCCTCCTACCAAGCCTCTCCTTATCCCTTCCACACACCTCATGGTTGCCACCTATTTGTTTGCCAAATCGCCATTGTCATTGCGACCGCTTCATATGGTACCCAACTCCCAAGATCCACACTCTTAGTGCGCCCTTCTCTACCCGTGGCCACCACCTTCCCTCCACCCTCCAGTATTGTGGATGATAGAGTCATTGGGTTCCTTTCTAGATCCAAATGTAGAGGTCTGCTCCTTTCAAAACCATTCCTAGGTGCTCGCAACACAAATCCCTCATCCCTATTGTAGCTAGTCACATCTTCGTTAGCAACCTCCCTAGCCACTTTGTGGTTGAGATTGTCGTGGTGTTGCTTTCCTCTTTAGCACGGCCACAAAGAGTAGTCATTGGCCAATTGATCTATGGTAGAGACCTCTCTCTCACACCTACAAGATAAATATTGATGAGTCACTCTGAGATTATTATTCAACTAGAATTTCCATGGAGATTGTCTTTCGCCTCTATGTCATAAAAGAAAGTAGTTCACTTTTGGTTGCCAAGTCCAATTCCATCTAGAGATTGTCATGTAGATTGACTTCCGCCACAACGACATACTCCCTCCATAGTTGAAAAAGAAGACGTTTAGGACAGCGACACGGTCTCCAAAGCGCAACTTTGACTTCTCTTTTCTATAAAAATATTTATTAAAAATTATATATGTATACTTTTATGAAAGTATTTTTCAAGACAAATCTAATGATATGATTTTCACATGTCTAAACTCAACGACTTAAAAGTTATTAATGATTTATGTTCTCAATGTTTGACCTAAGCCTTTTCCAAAACATTTTCCTTTTCAACCATAGAGTAGTACAAGAAAGTCCAAGTCCGCCATGAGCTAATTGCCTTTGTGGATGTGGCCATGGGTGCACAAGATGATGAAGTCCTTCAAGTATCATCTAAGGCCCTCTACAATGTGTCCCTAGAGTGCACTTGAAATGGAGAGAGAAAATTTAGGAGTCACTCTGTATATTGCAACAAGAGGTGTCTGCAACTCTAATGTACCAATGCCTTTTACTGATGGGTCCCATAAGATTCTTTTTAAGCACCACTCACATTATGTTGGGCCTAAGACGTTCTCAACTCCACTACATCGCCTAGTCGGTCGAGATTGAGGTTATTGAATTTTGCGGACAAACCCATAATTCCGGGCAAGAGCAGTAGGCCACTTCATCCTTTGGTCATCGTGGGTCCCGGTTTGTCTTTGCGTAAGATCCAGCGAAGACAAAGAATGTATCTTCTCTCGAACAAAAGATAAAACTTCGCCGGAATGCCAATTTTGAAGATTCAAGATTTAAGAATCCAAGCGAAGATGGCAAAGACAACTTCGTTTGAAATATAGTTTAGAAATATCTCCGATTGTAAACTTTAGTATTTTTTTCCTTATTACGAGGTCGAGGACCCTTATAAATACCCCGAGACATCCCCTTGTAAAGACCATGTTGAATGGTTGCTTTGTAACCACACTTCATCAAAAAAGTGGTGTATTGATATTTCACCCAACAACAATCTAGTGTAGAAAATGTGTATTTCATATATGTCGAAGACAGTGAATATTTTCTCTAACAAAATATACCATTTGTTTATAGAACATATAGCCTGGGCTCCCCATCGAAGACATTCACATACATGTTATTTAGATCAAATTTTTTCAATGATCGAAGCCTCCTTTAGAAGACTTTCGATGAGATCGCATATTCCCTGCATATGAATGCATAAGCACATATAACTTATATATAATTCATGGAGAAAGAACACATGCTGATGAAAAGTACTCACATTATGATTTTTTTCAAATATAGATGTTATATGACCTATTAATCAAACAGAAGAGAACTCCCTTGTTCCTCGAACCAAGACTGAAATTAAACTTGCATATTTGAAACAACTAAGCGCCCAAATTTCCCAGCTTAAGTATAATAATCCTAAAGTTGGATTGTGTTGCCACGACGGAAATTTCTCATGTGATCAAATGACTCCGGCTTCAGCCCCTCCCTTTGGCATATCATTACTTCAAAAGAGATGATTAGCATTTTGTATTTGCCCTTGTTCAGCTTTTTAGGTCACCATCAAACTTTTTCTCAATAACAATTTTGTTGTTTCCCTAAAAAAATAGGGCATGTGTAAACAAGAGCATGATCAGATAGAATTGTCAATCTAATTGCAGAAATCTAACCTG
Source organism: Hyparrhenia diplandra (assembly GCA_015847255.1). NCBI lineage: Eukaryota > Viridiplantae > Streptophyta > Magnoliopsida > Poales > Poaceae > Hyparrhenia > Hyparrhenia diplandra. The sequence continues at coordinate 52,097 of JADLZK010011343.1, read as the reverse complement.
CCAAGGAAAGACCCTTCTCTTCTTTTAAGAAGTTTCTATTTTCATCATCTTTTAAACCTCTAGTGAGCCTCCATGTTATTGCAAATTCAATAAATTATCAATAAACCAAAAGTGTGATGCCATCACGTGGCGAAGGCACATGACAGTTTCTGCGATGGCGTGGCGGGTTTTTTCTCCACCTAGGCTAGCGGTCTAGGTTTGCCACGCCGTGGCACTTCTCTAAGTCCCATCGTTGTCTCGTGAGGTGGCCGAGCCGACGAGGTCGCTTGCGACATGTTAGCGCTAAGGAGCGCAACACTACGCCGACGAGGCATGGCAAAGGGGTGACTAGGCCTCCGCCGGGCAAAAGGTAGCGGCTTTCTATGTCCGGCGACACGGCGGATGCGCTGGACTTGTTTCTAGGGTTGGATTCATATTTACCCACTCCGCGGCGAACGTGGTGTCACCATTGGTGGCCTTGGCCACAACGAGCATGCAGGGGTAAGCGGTGTCCACGCCGGCGTTCTCCCAACTCTGGTGAGTCGGTTGGGCTGGGGTTAGTCCATGTGTGTGTGCGTGCGTGCGTGTCATGAGCCGAAAAGGCTCCACATTTTAGTTCTCTGGTGCGGGACGCGGTGGCGCTCATGGTGGTCCGGTGGCTGTGTGCAGGGAAGAAGACCAGGGTCACACCTTTGGTGGCGGTGTAGGTGGCTAGTGGGGCAGGGCGAAGTCGAGGCAGTGGCGACTGCCGTGCCGAGCAGCTACGTTGACGTAGTCGATCGGGGTGATGTCTCCGGCTTTACGTGTCCGCGACCTAGGTTTCAATGGTATGGATGGGAGCCGACCAATTGGTCTTGCAGCTAGAGACGGGGATAGGGCGAATGGAGGGCTAGGATGCGTCGGGGACATGGGTTTGGGGTCGCGACACGATCGCTGTCGCACGCGTGCATTCGAATTCAAACGCTGGTCGAAAAAAAGGGCAAGGTAGGGTGGCAGGCGGTGGCGTCACCAGTGTGCGGAATTCAAGGTGCATCTTAGGCTGCAACAATGCTAAATTAGAAATTAGAAAGTACTCGTAGCATGTGTCCTCTCCTTTGAGAGTTCTTCAGATAGAGCCCCTAGGATGGTCAGCTCACATGCCTTTCTTCAGCTAGCTGCCAGTAATCCAGCAGTTTGTTCTTTGTTTGTTGTTTAGTTTGTACTTATCCTCTTAATAAACATGTAAACCTGTACTAGTTTACAGCTACTGCTTGAGGCTGATGCCTTCAGTCCCTGTAACCTGCATATGAGACATTATGGGGAGTCCTCGCTGACATGTGCTAATCCTCTGTGATTAGTCAATGTAATTATGTCACTAATCTGCATACATATATGCCCTCTAAGTCGGTACCAAAAGCTCCACCTAACACTTATATAGCAGTTTAGCACACTGCATCAGGTTATGTCGTCATGCTACTACAACTGACATGCCGGTCCACATGTCAGCGGTGCTACCGGCCGGGAATCAACAGGAGAGAACAAAACTTGAACCACTCACTCTCTGCAGCCGAGAGAAGGCGCGCACGGGGCACCAAACGAACAAAACAAATATTGGGAGGAGGGGCTGTCCTGTCGCTCACGGCCGCAGCGGGCGGAGGTGGACGGGCACGCCGTGCTTGGGGCGGAGGGTGAGCACGTTCACCGGCGCGTGGCGGTAGTCGTCGGAGATGGCGATGCGGAAGTGGGACAGCAGCATGGCGAGCACGACCTTGGCCTCGACGAGCGCGTACGCCTGGCCGACGCAGTTGCGCGGGCCCGACGCGAACGGCAGGAACGCCGGGCGCCGCCCCGCCGCGAACCGCTCCGGCCTGAACTCGTGCGCGTCGGGGCCCCAGATGGACTCGTCGTGGTGGATGGCCAGCACCGGGATCCACACCGACAGGCCTCGCGGCAGGTGGAGCCCGCCGGCGAGACGAATGTCCTCGAACACCATCCGCGGCAGCAGCGTCGCTGGCGGGTACAGCCGTAGAGTCTCGTGGATGATCATCTGCAGCTGCAAGGACGGGCAGACGTCAGTACGATGATCTTCTGCAGCTGCAAGAGAGCACGAACATCACCCGCCGATCGATCGGATGGACGGACGTACCACGGTGAGCTTGAGAGGTCGTCGTACGACGGCGGGTCGTCGCCGCAGACTCGGGCGACTTCAGCCCTCGCCCTGTCCTGCCACTCTGGGTGCGTGGCGAGCAGCATGAGCGCCCAGGTGAGCAGCAGCGCCGATGTGTCGTGCCCCGCGAAGAAGAACGTCTTGCACTCGTCGATCACCAGCTGCAGGTCGTAGCTGAACTGCTGCTCCGCCTGCTGCTGCCCACCATCCTGCTTCTTCTTCTCCATCTCGGCGAGCAGCATGGCCAGCAGGCCCCGTCCGTAGGCCGACGTGGTGCGGCCCTCGTCGGCGATCTCCCGGCTCCGACCGATGGACTCCGTCAACACGGCCTCCAGCTCGCCGTTCAGACGCCTGATCTCTCTCCTGTACTTGCTCGGGAAGTACCTGCGCACACAGCGACGTCCAAACAGAATCAGACACACGCACGTACGTCAACACAAACATTAGGTAGTGTGTGTGCACGTCCAAAAAGTTGTTTACTGATGACGGGCGTACGGCATGGGGTTGTGTCAGCAACGGAGGGTGTTTCACTGATGCTGATTTGTTGTAAGAGAAAAACACTATACCGAACACGGAATCGTTTCGAGTGAGGCATCAGACAAGCCGATGCCTCGTAGTTCCGTGTGCTTGCCATGCCAGCGTCCAAAAGTGGTGTTGTTAGTGGAATGTCACATTGAGTATGGAATATTGATTAATCGGTCGGTTAAGCATGATTAGTGGCCAGGGAAATTAATTAGCTAGCTTATTAAGGTTATTTGAGGTCGTAGGCCGGCATGATCGAGCGGATGCGGCCATGGGCAGGGACAGAGGTAGCGACAACGGCCAGGCAAAGACAGTGAGCAAGCGTGTGCGTACTGCGTAGGTGCTCGGGTTACGAGACAAAGATGAGCGGCGGGCCGGCTGCCGGCGGCCGGCATCGATCGAGGGGAGACCGGATCACTCACTGGCTGCCGGGGATCCAGAGGTGGCGGCTGGAGCTGGCGGTGAGGCGCTGCAGGTCCTCGAGGAGACGGAAGATGAGCTTCCCGGTGTCGTAGCTCGTGTCGAACTCGGTGCGCGAGATGATGTCGCCGGTGAGCCGAGTCATGTACCCGCCGATCTCCACCTCGCGACGCCGCCCGCCGCCGGGCGACGCCGACGACGCTGCCTCCTGGAGCGCTCGGATCGTCTGCTTCGTGCACTCCACCATGTGACCCACGCGTCCCTGCAATACGACTCGGTGACGTCAGCGCGGCCACACCACGTCCAGTCGAGAAAAAGGAAACGGAAACAAAAAAAAGAAACGCCAACAAGAGAGAGAGAGAAATGCAACGGCGGCGGTGGCGGCGGCGGCGCGCGTGACGGACCTTGAGCTTGTCGGGCATGAACGCCGGCGCGACGACATGGCGCTGGTGCGACCAGTGCGCGCCGTTGGCCATGAGGAGGCCTCGGCCGATGAAGTGCCTGGTCCCCTGGCGCTGGAGCCACGACTTGCCGGTGGCGTTGGCCGCGTACTTGGACGACAGGAACTCTTTGATCTGCGTCGCGTCCGTCAGGCACAGGCGCGGCTCGCTCCCGTACCAGTACACGAACAGCTTCCCTGCAGCGCACGCACACACACACGCGTCACAAGAACGTTCCACCGTCGTACGTGTAAAGGCCAGGCACGCGGTCAATGCGGCGGCGGCGGCCTCTGGTGTGCAGTACATTCTAGGCATCGATCTCAGACGGACGAGACGACTCACCGTACGTCCTGGACCAGAGCACGTAGTGCGGCATGAGGCGGCCGACGATGTCGTGGCTCAGCGCCGGCATGTCGTCGGCGGTGGCCTGGGCCACGAGCGCCGACACGTCGCGGAGGTTGCCGATGAGCGGGCGCGGCGGGGGCCGTGGACGCCCTGCCGGGCCATGATCCGGCGGATTCTCAGCGGCGTCAGGAAGTAGCAGGACAGGGTGATCCATGCCGCCCTCAGGAGCAGTATCAGGACAGGGCACGCCAACACCATGAGCGTCGTCGTCACGGACGCCATTGAAGGCAGGAGAGATTTGGGAGGTCCAGCTAGCGGCGGCGGCTGCTGCCGGCGATGCACAGATTTCGCCCGGGTCTGTGGGCTGTATATATAGACACCCGTCATGCTGGTCTGGCCAGTTGCCCATTACAATCAATTTTCCTTATTTATTTTTGGGGCTAGATTTGGAAGCATTTAATTCAGTGCCTTGCTAAAAGTTTGGTAAAACATTGAGCTTTTGCCAGTTTGGTTACAAGAGCAATATAAACAGAGAAAAATAAAAGCGGGAGTCTGCGCATTTTAGACGTATTTTGTGCTACTCCCATCGTCCAGAGAGATCTATATATATCCCTCTAATATATCTATAAATAATATTATATATCTATATCTATATTTATCTAGTATATATAGTATGTATAGTCCATCCGTCCTCGAATACATTACATTATCACCTTCAAAATTTGTACTGAAATCATACTCAGATTTGACAATTTATTAGAAAGGAAACCATGGTTAAGAAGAAACTCCTTAATTATGTTTAATCTATGGTGCATGTGTCATTTGAGTACTGCCTTAAGTTATCTTATTTTTTTTTCGATTGTATTACATGACAAGGATTATAGATTATGCACTCGTTGTTAAGGAGTGAAGTGATTGTTCCATCTGTCTTTTTTAAGGCTAAACTTTAAAAAATGGACATGCAAAGGTCAGTGCATACAAGATTTGTGTAAAGGGGAGCTCTAAGAGTTAACAAGGGCTATATTACATTCTCAAAAAAAAAAGCCCAAAATGAAAGAAGAGAACAGTGTGAGCCGGGTTTCTAACCCGGTTCGACTAGAGCCGAAGATCCAAATCCGCATGGAGGATTTGTCTAGCAGGGGCATAGTCATTGAAGATCTTAACATTATTCCTGCCCTTCCAGAGACTGCACAAAAGGATGGCAATCACGGTTGACTAAACATTTCTAGGTGCTTCATTCAAGGAGAAGGACTAAGTCTCCCATAGGTCTTTATCTCGGTCGATCAAGTGCAGTAACCATACCAATGTGGCCCTTTGGTAGGAGAAGAAAAAAGGTGTGCTTGGTGTTGTTGGTAGGCAGCAGGAAGTTATGCATCGCTTGATGCCTTGACTAAGGATCCCCAATTCTGCCTCGGGGCCACGGTGAAGCCTGAACCAGTAAATTTTGATGATTCTGAATTGGAGAGGATGGCAGTCGCAATCATGTGCTTCGCTCCTAGGAGTACATCTGATGACAAATGTAGGAGTGTAGATATACGGTTAGGGATAGCAGAGCTGTATACATCTAGATATATAAAATAGGAGATGTTTAGGTGTAGTTTCTTTCTTTACAAATAGACTTAAGAGTCCAACTAAGACATATATCAATTGTGTAGGCTATATCTAATAAGCACAAACGACAGCCTAAAAGCAAGCTAAGCCGTTCCAAAGTCGAAACTCTATGCTATCTCTAATGACATCTATCTATACTTCTATCATACAGCATGAAGCGAATAGCCATGGCTGAGATAATACGCAATCGTACTCATTAATTCAGTGCCAACCGATGTGGCCAATGTATCTTGACACTATGGAAAAGTAGCGGCGTATCACTTTTAGAAGTCATTTATGTATTGATTGCCATCCATAAAGATCTCTAAAATGGTAACATCTGTTGCAGCCATAGCCAAAAATCATTTTCAAGAAACGCAGAGATCAGGTGATAAGGTACTACAGAATTCCTTCATATGCCACATAAATGCATTTACCTAGTATAAGCGCTGTGCACAGTAGACATGATGCAATTTCGTTGTATATCTATAGTAGCCACTATATGGTTGACTGTTGTTCCATTTTGTAAAGAAAAAGTACAGAGATGATAAATTATATAAAAAATGGCGCAAGCGACAACCCTGGTATACTGATTTCGACGGCGGCAACTTTTGCAAGGAGAAGCTATGACGGACGTCGACCTACGGCGGCGTCTGGCAGCTTCAAGATGATCTTAGTGGGTGGGGCATCTTTGCTCGCTGTCTTGACGGATACCTTTGAAACGTGGCCGGAGCATGGAGCGTTGTGGCGGGCGTGGCGAGAGGCCCCGTGCACAAGTGAGGAGTCCAACGACGGATGCGGCGAGGCCCCGTGTGTTGTGGAGGCTCGGTCTCGGTGTTTTCATTCCGTCGGATGGTGACTTGGTTGCAGCGCACTACGGCGAAGGGTCCCCGCACGGCGGTGGCCTTCTCGGTGTGGTGGTGTCCGCCCCTTTGTGTATCTTTGGTGCTGGACTTCGTCTGTGGTTTTTCGACGACTGCATGTGTGCGGTTTTGTGGGTGGATGCCGCAGTTGTTTCGCCTCTTCTCCGCCGCTGTGTGTGTATAGAGGCTTGGCCGTGTTGAGGTCGCATTCTGACCGCCGATGAGTGGTTACCCGCGTTGATGTCCCAATCCAACCGGGTAAGTATAGTTAGGTTTTTTTACTCTCTTTTAGCGTTGTTGGTGTTGTGTTTGTGTTGTTTCGTTGTATGGCCCAATCCGGGATTCTCCTTTTAATATAATCGGCAGCTCTCCTGCCTGATTCGTTTTAAAAAAAAATAAATTATATAAAAAACAAGTTCCTGTACATATTGCCTCCTGCATTGCAGAAGGGACAACTATATGGTACTATATGGACAAAGGGATGGACAAGTTCCAAAATCAGAGCACTAAGGACAGCACATTACCGAGATGGCACCAAATGTTCTAATTGTAAGGCTTAGACAGCAGCATGCAGGATTACAGGCTTAGTTTAGAGTATCATTAGCATGTCTATATGGATTGGTCAATCTGTTAAATAAACAATCTCATTCAGGGGCCGGGGTGGCTTTATTCTGTATTCCCTAGCTATCACCTGCCCTTTCACCACGGATGATTCTGAAGCAAAGGTTTCTGATAAGAAGTATAGATTATTGCAGAGCGGCAAAAAGGTTAACAAAAGGCAGAAAGATACAGGAATAGGGACAGAGGGGCGAGCAATTTTGTTTCCCTTGAATAGCCTAGTTCTCTGCACCGGCAGCAACTTGGAGAAATAAAATCCGTCTGATGCTGGGCTTTTGGACAAGAATACAAAAGCTGTGGCCTCTCATATACCCATTGTTTACTGAATCCGTGACATATATATATATTCAGAAGAAATACAAAAAAGTTCAGTACGAACGGAACACAGCGTGGATGAGCTGTAGCCGATTGACGTGAGTTCTTTTTAGTTGGTTTTTTTTTTTTTCTCTCTTAACTCGCAATCGAAGAAGTCGGTGCACCGGCAAATGCGACTTCTGATTACAGCTTGATTAGCATGAGATCAGCATGTATTTTACATGCACAGATGCAATAATGACGAGAGTCAATTGAGCTCTTGTGTTGGCCTACGTGAGCATTTGTGAATTCAGGACGGTGAATAGTATACTGTCTGAACGTTTTGGAATTCAGGAGTAGGGTTAGTGCTTTCTGAAAGTTTCTGAAGAAAAAGTTGAGTATGATGAGTTGGTATGGCAGTGCCAGAGCAAGAAATGCTGCTCTTTTGTTGCATCTCAATTGGGTGATGGGATATCGTATTAAAATGCATGTCGTGCACGACAAACAGAAAAATCATTCTCATCAAGCTTTCCACGATGATTAACTGAAAACGCGCGAAGCTTTCCATTCTTGGGTTTCGCCAGAGGTGGGCGTCTCCTTTCTGTATCTGCAGCTCTGCGATCTCCTGAAAGTGAAAGCTGATGATGGCTCAACTGCTCTCTCATCAGCTCTCTGAAAACATCACTGACAACAACAGAAGGAATTGTAATCTATATATATCTCTTCCATCAGTAATATGCTGCGACTGCGAGTAATACTGAAGCTTAAAACTGTCGTGGAAAGACGAACCATCGTGAAGCTTTCTGGTAGGTAGAACTAGAAGAGTAAGACGCGGCGGTTCTTGAGAAACCGACGGCTCGACAGCTCTCTCTGCTCTGCTCTGCTCTGCAGTTCCCGTCGTCAAACTAGACGACTCCAGATTTTTTCCTGACGTACGGAGCCATGGCGTTTTTACAGGCATGCACCGTGGTGCACGAGTGCGAGCGTGACACACACGATCGATCGATCAACGTCGGTGAAAGGCTCAGAACGAAAGAGCAACGATGTCGGCGATTCAAGGTTAGAATGGCATCAGAGACCGGCAGTCAGGTCAGGTCACCCACACACGCGGTTTCCTTCCTGATCCTGACGTGCATGTCTCGATGCATTTTCCGGTCTCACCGTCATCCGGCGACCGGCGGCCGGCGTCCCCTTCAGTTTTTCGCCGGTCAGCGCTGCCGTGCAGTTGCACCGTCGTCTGGTCGCGTGTGCCGGCCGTCGCTGCTGTCACACGTTGCAGGCAGCTGACGCCATATATAAACTCGTGCCATTTCATATTTTTTTTTCACATTTTTTTGTAACGCTAATCTTACTTGAGATTTTTATACTCTTTTTCATTCATTCAAGGCGCCGTTGGTTCTTAGATCCGACGGCCGTTGGAGAAGGCAGTAGCAGGCGGCGCTGCCGTGCAGTCACCTAAACATGTGGATCGATCTGCTGCAGATACGCAACTGAACTGAGCCAGTCAACCTATAGAATTTCCAGCATCGAATATCCCACGCTATGCGCACGCGATCCCAAAAGAATTCCTCGTGCCAGGGTTTTTATAGAATCTGCTCGGTTTTTCAAATGAGATCTTCCGCAGCTGCCGTTCATGGACGAGGCCCCTGCCGCGTCGCCCTCTGCCCAGGGGGTGACGGAGGAGGGCTCCTCCACGGCTTTGCCTCTGCCGTTGGCGTCGGAGGAGTTGGCCTTCGTTGAGGTCGCTCCAGGCAGCGTGGTGGAGGAGGGCGAGATCTACAGCCCCGACGTTTGCCTCGTCCGCCCGTCTGCCCCTGCCTTGAGCCCGTCATCCACCTTGTCGCCTGATGCCGCGCCCTTCCACCCCGGGGGGCGCTCGATGGGGCGCTCAAAGCACCGCCGGTGGGCGGATGACGAGGACGATGTGTCTGGTGATGAGCGGCCCTCATACCTCGGCGTTGCCGCCGCCGGCCGATGCCTTCATTGGTGCCCCCGAGCAGCCGTCGACCGTCCAGCTAGAGTGGCAGCTGCCCGACGGCATGGACCCGGAGAAGACAACGGAAGCGCAGCCGCCCACGTCCCCGCTTGGTGTGTGGCATCCCCGTCCGACCCGGTCGATGGTCGTGTCCCTCGTGCACATGCGCCTCGGGCGCCGAGGGAGGATTTCGCCCCCAACGCCGATGGTGGCGCGATATCCTTCCTCGTCCAGGCCGGGACGACTCTTGTGGTCCAAATGACCGGCTACCCGGAGGATCCCCGAGGCGCCGGGACGGTGTCTCAATTGCTTGTCCTACTGCGCCGCAATCCTGGCTTGCCGCTACCTCGGCGTTGAAATCGTTGCCACGGGCCTCCACCACATTGCCGGGGGACTGCAAATTGTCCAGGGCTGTGGCTCGGTCCTCGTGAGAGGGGCTGACGGACACAGGCCAGGCGGTCGAGGGGGCCGGCCCGCCACCGTTTTTGTTGGTGGCTCGCCGTCGCCTCTCGACCTTCTCTCGGGGCCACGCGCCCGGGTACCATGGAGGACACCTGGGCCCTCGGCGATGTCGACATCGCAGGGCGGCGGTGGCAACGCGTCGACACACGCCCACGCAGGACGCCTCTTTGGAGGTGCCGGGGGACCGTGTTGACGCGCGTCAACCTTGGCTACTGAGGTTGCTTGCCCCTCGGTGCGGGACCCTCCTCGGCGGTTGAGTTGCGGGCTTGCGTGGGGCCTCCCATGTGGGTTGACCCCATGTTGGAGGAGCCCCCTGCGTGGTTCGTTGTGAGGCCCGCTTCAGTGCTTCATCAATCGGACTCGCCGCCGAGGCCTCCTCCGAGCCGTTGCCTTCTTTGTGCCTAGCGTTTGGACCTGTTGGACCGGATGGGGCCGAGGACCCTTCGGTGCCGGGAGGTGTTGGAGGTTCAGCCGGCTGCACATGTCACTTCTCCAACCGTTGGCGACTTCGGATGTCCTAACGCCCGCCGGTCTTTGTGGCTTCCGCTGGCCGAGGAGTTTTACGATGCTACGATTCGGTGGACCTAGAGGCGTCGATTTGCCTACCGTTGGAGACACCTCTTCTCGAGAGGCCGCAGCTTGCGACGCTCCCAGATGCCGGTGCCCGCCGACTCGCTACGGCGTAGCGAACGCATTGTCGCCACGCCGCTGGCGTAAACGCCACCAGGCAGGCCCAGTCGTGCTATTGAGGAAGCTTGGCATTCAAGTCGAGGATGAATTGATGGCCGAGGGCCAGCTCAAGGCCGCCTTCCGGGACACGCCGACTTGGTCCGAACAGAAGAAGGAGCGTCTCCAGATTCTTTTGAACGGACGTTTCGACCTAACAGCCATGGATCTAAACCGGAAGGGTTGGAAGACGAGGTGTAGGTACCGGAGTGTCCGCCTCTTAGTTGTAATTGTTTACTTGTAATCACAACCGCGTGCGTGTTGTTGTTGAGAGGGCATCGGTAACCGCGTGTTGCCGCCCCTTCACTGTATTCAAATTCTCTCTGCTTAATGAAAAACGCGCCTTCGGCGTGGTCTAAAAAAAAAAAATGAGATCTTCCACTCTCCTATAGCTTCCACCTTCGTCGATCGGCAGCTAGCAGGTGCGAAATAAACGGCCATCATCGACGATCACTGGCCACTGCGAGCTCGATCACTTGCATAGATTTAACTAACGATGCCATATATATATATATATAATCCGCTCTGACAAGTGAGCTAGTAGCGAGAAATATATATAATCACAAGTATAAATGGGCACATCAGATGGATTTGAGAATCTCGATCGACAGGCATGGCCTGAAGAACCGAATGCAGCAGCAGGGCTCTGACCTGCGCAGCAGATTTGCTTTCCCGTCTGGGTCTTGACAACTATCAGCCAATCTTTGTCTGCGTAATCATGGAGAAATTAAAACTAGCGACTAGGCTGTATCAACATGATTATTCCCCCTGGACTTTTTAAAGGAGGAGTATAAAAGGGGAGCTCGCGAAAAGCGCGCAAACTTTGATATGAATTTCTTTCAGCAACTTGCGCCATTATCTGCAAAGACCTGTCCGCCATTAGCAATTAGCCTGGATCATTAGGTCTCCGCCGCACTTGCTTAGCCGTGCCATCTTGATCATTTTTTTTTTGAAGGAAAAGAAAAATCTTGGGATAAATACAGAAAGTCACCTTTATATATATGGAACAAACAGGAATTGAATCACAATAGAAAATACACACACCCTGAGGGAAGGAAGGGTGATGTCTTTTTTTTTTTTGAGCAAACAGTACAACGCAAATGCTCACAACACGCACGCACATATATGCAAACACTATCCTAGCATCTCCGAATGACAGGGTGTCATAGAAGCTAGAATTTTCTTGTGACAGCTGATTGTTTTTTTCCTCGTGTTGGAGGCTGATGGGCTCATATGGCCCAATAGGCCCAACTTTTATGGGCTTGCATCCCAAATAAAGTGATGAATTGTCTTCTTGCCTTCAGCATCACACTACTACTTTTTTTTTTTTTAACTCATCACACTACTGCTTGGTGACAGAAGTAAGAAAAAGGGTTGGCGTGCGGCGGCCGAAAAGAATCCCGGCCCAACGCAGAAAGATAGCCATGTCTATTTTGTGTACTACGTGTGGATAAGCAATAGAGAATACGGAAAGAAGCCCCGGATTAATACGCCGCCTTCTGATGCTTTGTATTGTGCAAGTCCACCCCTACCTTGTCTGCATTTGTCTGTTCAAGGCTTGTCCAACTTGAGAGTCCAAGTATCATCATCCTTTATTTATTAAGGTATTGTTCGATCCTAAAGGATTATCCTATGACCTAGAGTTAACCATGTGACTAGTGAACTCTAATCAAGGTGTTGAACAACTTTCATTAAGGTTTCAAACCTTAATTTTTGCATAGATATAGGATGAAAGACAACAACAACCCTAGTTTATATAAATAGCTTGCCTTTTGATGAGCCATTTAACTAATTATTTATGACATAATACAAATTTGGCTAATATATGAAAGTGTAGTGTAGGTCATGTGCTTTGATGTAGTGCAAAGTATTGGTGAAGATTTGGTATTTTGACTGATTAAATTGAAGAACAAAGTTTGAACTTTTAGTTCAAAATGCTTGGACTTAGAAAGTATCCTAGGTCAGTGAGAAATGCCATCATTTCCATTTTGCCGGAGCACGTTCTTCAATTTTTGCTAAGCAATAACTCATGCTCCAAATATTAAACTTGCACTTCAAGCATATGACAAGAGATTGGGGGTGTTGAGTTGCAATTGGACCAAGGTTTGGCCTTCCAAAATTGAAGTAAAAAAGTGCCAGAATCATGGTTTTCATCCTTGTCCATGAACTTCCAAGCAAAATGCCATTGTCAACTTGGGAGCCTTATTTTCTATAAACCATATGTAGGGTCGAGATGGGGACTAGAGGGGTGAATAGTCCTTTCTAAAACTAATTGGCCGGCTAAACAAATATAATGCGAATTGAAACTATTCGTTTAGCCAAGACTTCACCCCTCTAGCTATGACTCTAAATCACCTCACAAAAGATCCTACACAAAGCAAATGAGGTGATAAGCCTAGCTTGAGCTCCTAACCGGGTTTCTATTGCAAGGTCACACAAACCTATGCACTAGTACTTCAAACAAGGGTGAGCTCCTACACAATTCTAATGAGCAAAAGCACAAAGCCAACCTAAGCTCACTAGATGCACTAAGGACAAGGCGACACACGCCTAACCCAAAGGCTCAAATTACTTAGCTACACAAACTAAGCAAAGCAACTAACAAGCTACACAAGCTAGTAATTGCAAGAGCTACTCCACAAGCACAAGCACAAGGTATATATGAATGTAAATACAAAACTTGTGATTTGGAGAATGCAAACCACCGAGAAGAGTAGACAAGTTGACACCGGTGATTTTTTTATCGAGGTATCGGGAAGCTTGCCAACTTCCCCTACTCCTCGTTGTGTCGACCAACACCTTGGGTGGTTCCTTAGGTGTTTCACCTAGATGGTTCTTCGGTGATTCTCCGATCACTTGCCCCTCAAGGCACGCCCGCAAGGCACCGCAAGACACCACTCTCAAGTGAGCCTCTCAAGGCACCGCAAGACACCACACGCACAAGGGAGGTACTCACCGACACGCTCTAGTAGTGTCGCTCTTCGCGATCCCCGCGAGGTGAGCATGAACCTCTCACAAATCCTCCTTCGGCACCGCACAAGCTTCCTTGCGTGCTTCACGAAGTCTTTTGCCACCAAGCCGCCTAGGAGGTGGCAACCTCCAAGAGCAACAAACACACCGGCTTGCAACACGATCACCTAGTGCCACACGATGCAATCTCTCAAAGCAATCGCACTAGAATCGCTCACTCACTCAATCGGATGAACACTATCAAGTTAGAGTGAGTGGAAGGGCTCTCAAGCACCACAACACAAGCCACCAAGTCCCAAGTGTGCTCACCACCGCCACGCCGGCCACCCTATCTATTTATAGCCACAAGACAAAATAGAGCCGTTGGGGAGAAAACCACGACTTCTCTTCTATGACCGGAAGCACCGGCCGGACTCACCAGTTGGTCCGGTCAAGATCCGGCCGATCCCGACCACGACCGGAAACAACCGAAGATTGTATGACACCGGAAGCATGCGTCCCTCATTCCACCACCGATCCATGAATCCGGTCGGCCTCGCGCCGGAGGACTAAAACATGCTCGCCGACGCATGTACCGAACCGGTCAAAGGAGCAGTTCGCGTGGGTCCGGTCCGGGAGCGTCCGGCCGCTGTGCATATCAGCGATCTTCGTCGTTTCTCCGTCGCCTTTTACATGCTACCCATCAAGTATACCAAACCACGAGGAATAGCATGTTTACACCACCAACTTGCATCCGGCCGCAATAGAAAATAAGCATCTCATTTTCACGAAAGCGCCTTTTTGCAAATGTGCCAACACCACCAAGTGTACATCACCATGTGCATGTGTGTTAGCATTTTCACAATCATTTCAAAGGGACGGGTTAGCTCTTACCACGCCACTTTCGATCCTAACACATCGCAAAAGTTAGATCGCTCAAGTGGCACTAGATGACCGATATGCAAACAAGTTTGCCCCCTCTTGATAGTACGGTCATCTATCCTAAACCCGGTCATAAACTTCTCTAAGTACCAATGACCGTGCGAAATGAAATGCCCTATAGGTTATACCTTTGCCTTGCGCATTTTCATTCCGCTCCATCTCCAAGTGTCGATGCAACAAATGCACCAACACGATCACCAAATGATATGATCCACTTCATATCATCACGTGACACTATTGGTCCATCGATCTTGACCTCACTTGCTCTTCACCGCTTGCGTCGGTCCATCGGCGCCAAGTCTTGCCCAAGCTTCACCGCCTCGCGGTCCATCGCTTCACCGCCTCGACTTGCCCTTCACACTTGCAACCGGTCCATCAAGCCAAGCCTTGTCTTGATCTTCACCACCTTGGTCACATGACTCCATGTCATGTCTCATATGCAATAAGCTCCTCCATTGCTTCATCACATGTGAACTAATCTCCCGTATTATCTCAATCACACATTATTAGTCCACCTAATGTTGTCACTCAATTACCAAAAACCACAAGGGACCTTTCACCATCATCATGGAGCCCTAATAGGGTACAATGTAAGGATGACGATGGTTTGGGTTCGAGGCAGATATCCACGTTTTGGGTTTGGGTTCAATTTTTCCCACGTTTTTGGGGTTCGGGGACCGAAAACTTATCGGGTTCGGTTTCAAGTTTTAGTTTCATATGAGGATATCCAATGGAGGCCCGAATAGAACATTTTAAATAAAAAAACTCATGTAGGTTTTTAATGTAAGCTATTAAATTTGTTCTAAGTTGAGTCATGAAATTGTTTGTTGCTAATTGCCTCTTGTTTATACATGTGAGCATGTGATATATATCATGCATACATTGCTAAAAATTCATTTTTATTTTTTGTATTGCCATATATAGGTGACTCTCAAGTTTTAGTGAACCAAACTTGCTTTGGGATCCACATGGTTTTGTTTTGGGTTTCGATCAGGGTGGTTTTGGGTTTTGAGTTCGGGTGCGCGAAGGCTCCACCCAATCTGAATTTACCCTAATAAATCCATCCTTACTACAGTGTGACGTGTGGTCTCCAACTTTGGTAAAAGATCATGGTCATCTTTCCATTCCTTCCCCCCACGCACACACCCCACACCCACACACACACACCAAAAAAATGCAAGTGTCAAGCCGCTCACATACCTCTTCCTCGCTCCCCTGTCTCTACGTTGGCCTGGCTTCCTTCAGACCCTACTCTTCTAGGCCCGTTTAGAGTTGAGGTCGATGGGCGAGAAAGGAAAAGACTGTCTGCCAAAAGCCTAATTCCCATATGCTTGAACGTAGGGGGGAGAAGGAAGACGCACCTTCGCCGTCGTGCGTGTGGAGAGGAGAAGCATGTGCATGTCAGCCGTGCATAATTCATTATTATTAAAAAAAAATTAACCCATGTGCACGGGCACGCACTCTAGCAAAGTCCTTATCGATCACGACGTCTACGTCTTTACGACATAAAAAAAACCCTACCGATTTGGAAGACTTCCTAAAACAGAAACAGAAAAACATATAAATTCAGCAAACTAGAGGACCCAACCCGCAAAAAGAGCGACCTCCCGCTAGGGACCGGAATAGAAATCTCCGAAGAGAGCTCGCCCTGCCTCTCGCCTCGCCTTCCTCCCCTCTCCTTCGCCTGACCGCTGCTGTCCGCCTCCAACCTTCCAGTTCGACGCAGGCGGCGGCGGCGGCAACGGCAACGGCAACGGCAACGGCAGCGCGGCGAGATGAAGGTCTCCGTGAAGACGCTCAAGGGATCCAGCTTCCAGATCGAAGTGGAGCCCACCGACAAGGTACGCATCGCTTGCGCTCCCGATCTGTCGCTATGGTCCTAGTTGCCGGATGTATTGGCGGGGCTGCCTCTCGCTAGATTTGGCTGCTTGTTAGGTTCGTTTGGGGTCTAGGATGTGGTTGGTTCCCTGCTGCGGAGGCGATGGGAGCGTTGGAAGCCGCGAGCGAAGCTGCCGTGGATCCAATCTGTAGGTTGCTGGTTTGGTTCCGGTGGAGCGAGTGGAACAGACGAAACGGGGAGCTGTTGCAGAGTCCGCCTGGTTTCAGTTTGGGTTCCTTCTGGTGATGTTTTCGTGGATACAGGATTGAGATGGCAAGGTGAAGTTATCAGACATTAGTTCATCGATTGCTCCCTTTGTGTTTGGTAGATAGAGTTGTAGTCAGTCGATTGTCGCTGTCATACATCTCTGCAGGATGTGTATTTGATTGATAAATGATAAAAAAAAGTAAGGCACCGTGATACCTCATTACCTCGTGGGCACGAGCCTTGATTAGTTATTGCCGTTTCAGTTTATGCATAGGAGCCATTCTTGACTTTCCAATGCTAGATCCTATCAGCACAAGCTACGTTCTGCCAGTTTATTTCTAGGAAGCTTCAGGATGTAATGCTGGATTTTCACCTATTTAGTAATGTGGTTGGAGTGGATCAAATTGGTGCATGTGATGGCGGCCATAAAAAATTCCTTTGAAATATGAGATTTTTCAGTATTACCTATAAGTTCATATAACACAAACCTTAGATGCTAATGCTATCATCACCCTTTCATGAACAAAAGGATGCTATTAACACCCCTTCTCTGGTTATTTCAGCTCACTAGATAGTTACAGATATAAGGAGTATACCAACCTTTCTTGCTTACAATCGGCAGTAGAGATTGTTAGGAGATGACTTCTCTTTGTTTATCAGCTAGGATAAAATGAGGTGTTGCCTGACTACCCAGCTCATGTCCTACTGCAATTGTCTTAGATTCCCAACACTTGTTTTAATAATTTGACATGCTAGAGAAGATTCTGATCGGATCGCTAACTAAATGCCCAATATGCACCAAGATAATGCAACTGTAAGCATGACGAGGGAGATAATCACTAAAAATCTTTCAAATAGGAATGTTTCAAAGGTGCAATGACACCTATTAACCATATGAATCAATGTAGGTTGCTTGTTGGGTTCCAGTGGTGCAAGTGCAATTGGCAGAACTGAGAGCCGTTGGCCTGTTGCAGAGTTCGCTTGTGGATGTGGACATGGGGTAGCTTGGATTTGGGTTCCTCGTAGGTTATGTTTTTGTTGGATACAATAGTCAGATGGCACAATAGCACAACCGAAACTCCCTATGCCGCGCCTCCTGTCTTCTGCTGCTGTCCTGGTCTTCTCCTTTCTTCCCCTTATCTTGTACACAATACCGGTCATAATACTGGAGGTTGTGTTTGAAAAATATAAGGCAATGTGATACCTCACATGCACATACTTTTTTAGTTATATTGTCAATTTCAGTTTGCGCTCAGGAGCTACTATTGATTCGTCAATGTTAGATGTCATCAATAAGTGATACTTTTTGACAGTTAGTTTCTAGGCAGCTTTTTAGAATGTTTTGCTGGATTTCACTTGTTTGGTACTGTGGTTGGGTGGATCAAAGAAGGTGATTCGATTAGCTGCCATAAAAGAAAGCTTCAGATTTGCAAGATTTTTTATTATATGTACCTCCTTTATTTCTGTTGTTATCTACTTAACAATTAAGGATTTTGATAATGCAATCTTAGATTCTATTAGCATCCTGTTTTTTGGTTCTTTCAGTTTCTATCTAATAAGAAATTTGTATTGATGCTGTTGCATGCCTGCTATTGACACAAGTTCTTCAAACAGGTTGCCGATGTGAAAAAGGTCATAGAGAGTATCCAAGACCAGGCTTCCTATCCTGCTGACCAACAAGTGCTTATACACCAGGGAAGGTGCTCAAGGATGACACCACATTGGAGGAAAACCAAGTGGTTGAGGATAATTTTCTTGTTATAATGCTCAGACAGGTAGGATACTTGTTTGTTATTCTGGTTAACACACAGGCACATGGCAAATCATGGATGTATGACTTAGCATGATAAGAAAGTTATTGCCAAGATATGAATAACCAATAACGTCAACTGAATAACTGTGATAGTGCATTGGATTTTTGAAAGAATTTGTGCTTCATTTTCTATTGCTAGCTAAGGCAACATTGTATGGATGTAAAGGCTACTGTGAATTTGGAATGTCTACAATTGCATCAGAAATGTTCTATATATCTCATCACAGTACAATTGTAACCTTTCACAGAACAAGGGATCATCAAGTGCAGCACCGGCTAAGGCAGCCGCAAATCAGGTGAGATGTTAGAATATTTTATTTGTGTCGATACTGTTTTTTTTTTTCCCCACAATTTTGTTATTTTTTTTTTTCAGTACTTCACTTTTTCTTGTCCCATCTAATGTGTAAGGAACTCTAGTAAAAATTACGTTTATTTATTTATTTATTGCAGAAGGTACCCTTTCCATTTATTGTCATTCTGGATAAAGCCATTAGCTATGCCAATTTCAGTCTTTTAATTAGCTGATATATTATATATGCAAATCAAAGCATAGATGAGGTCTGTTGAACAACTGGCTTTTTAGTTAAATTTGGTCGCTATTTTATTCAACCAAAGGTCACCAGAGCTAAGGGCTTAAAGTTCTACATAAGTGGTTCAACTACAGTAGAAATGTTCTGAACTTGCAATTCTCTATGTTTTTTTTTTTTTTTTTTTCCATCTGTTGATGTTTTTTTCATCCTCATCCTTGTTACGGTGCTGTAAAAAGAAAACTTAAAACACAAAGCAACAAACAAAAACAAATAGGACAAAAAAGAACAAAGAGACATAATATATGCAAATACATATATGCTTTAGTGTGCACTGTAATATATTTCTGTTGAGATATAGACATTAACTTTAAACTACTTTTGCAGGCACCCCCTACTCAGACAGTGCCCGCTACTCCACCTCAAATGTCAGCAGCCCCAGCTGCACCGGCACCTATGTGAGCATCACATTTAATTTTATGTAAAAGCTTTTATTTGCAATTACTGTCAATTCTATGTTTGTTTTGATTTGAATTACAACAAAACAAAAAATTTGTTCATAGTAGTGTGGTCTTTGAGCCTTTGACACTGTAGTTGGCAGGCTGTGAGATTTCCATATTTATTCCACATTTCAGGCTCTAGTGTTATGAGGAAGTTTCTTACTACCAACATGTCATTCTAACCTTGACCTATGTCAAACAATTAAATTTGACCACATTTATCGAGAATATCATTAACATTTATGAAAACTACAGAAATGTGTTCCATGGCGAATCTAATGATACTTGTATTTGGTACAAATATAAATAAATCGGTGTGTTTTTGGGTATAAACTTGGTTGAAGACTTACGACAAAACTAGAATGTCAAGTTTTATGGGACGGAGGCAGTGCTGTTTGACTTGTTGTATGTCCTTTGTTGAGTGTAAAATGCATAATTTAGGTAAAATTTTCGTTCACTTTATACTGCCATTGTCATTGCCAGCTAACTCCTTCCATTCTCTGTATTAGTGTACCTGTCAGTGCACCGGCTGCAGCTGCTACGGCCTCAGCAGCTCCTGCTGTTGCTGTATCGTAAGTTCCTGATTTTCCTTCTGTCTTAGATGATTTAACTAAGCACAGCTGTTGTTTGATGGTGTATTGATATTTCCCGTTAAATATAGCTGTTAAAAGTTGCTAATCACATCCACAAATATCTTTTCTTTTATGTTCACTTGAACAGCACTGAGTTGTTGTTTTTCTTCACTTGAACAGCACTGAGGCAGATAGTTATGGTCAGGCTGCCTCAAACCTAGTTGCTGGAAGCAACTTGGAAGGAACAATCCAATCCATTCTTGAAATGGGTGGCGGGACATGGGACAGAGACACTGTACTACGTGCTCTGCGGGCTGCGTATAACAATCCAGAGCGCGCTGTCGAGTACTTATATTCTGTAAGAATGATTCTTTGTCCTCCCTTGCTATTTTCTAGGCCTTACATATGTTGAACTTTCAGCGATCTATGTGTGCCCAAATACGTTTAACTAGTGAGCACATTATCTATTTCATAAAGCAGATTGAAGCTGCACGCACTTATGTTTAATTTGAATATTTCATGACCGTTAGAAGTTAATTGCCATTTTAACCTACAATATGAAGATGCAATTTTGTTTTACAATTGTAGACGCTAATGTCCTTCATCTTCTGTTTAGGGGATTCCTGAACAAATGGATGCTCCTGCACCACCTCCGAGTTCCCAGCCAGCCAATCCTGTCCAGGCGCTACCAGCTCAAGCTGCAATTCCTTCATCTGGACCAAATGCTAACCCTCTTGACCTCTTTCCCCAAGTAACTCCCCCTGTGCATGCACACTGACATTTTTGCAACTAGTTGAATTTGTTTCTCATATTTGCCCTCGTCTGAACTGTAGTCTCTTCCGAATGCTTCAACTAATGCCGGCACAGGAAACCTTGATGTTTTGCGTAATAACGCGCAATTCCAAAACCTGCTTGGTTTGGTGCAGGCTAATCCTCAGATCTTGCAGGTCTGGTTCCATGCTCTTCATCCTCTCAGTCTCGAACAATCTCCCTTTTGCAATCCATTCATCCATAATTCATTTATGTGCATTGTGCAGCCATTGCTTCAAGAATTGGGGAAACAAAATCCCCAGGTTATGCAGCTAATCCAGGAAAACCAAGCAGAGTTCATGCGGTTGATCAATGAACCACTGGAGGGAGATGAAGAGAATGAAATGTTCGTGCTTCTTCCTTTGGCCCCTCACCTCCCCCTCCTCTTTTGTACTGCACATCGTTTGATATTTTTGTACTTCCTGAACCAGGATGCTGGACCAGATGGCAGATGCAGCTGAGACCATTGCAGTCACTCCAGAGGAGAACGAAGCTATACTTCGTGTAAGTCGATGGATCTTGATTAGTTCTTACACACGCTTTTACCTGCATTCTCACCACCTTGGCTTTTATATTCAATTTATCCCATCACATTCTTCATGCGCAGCTTGAAGGGATGGGCTTTGACCGGGCACTTGTCCTCGAGGTGTTCTTTGCCTGCAACAAGAATGAGCAGCTGGCTGCCAACTACCTCTTGGATCACATGCACGAGTTCGACAACGATGATGGGCTCGGAGGGCCACCACTATGAGTCGGAATATCTCTCAATCACTCCATGCGAAGGCTGTAGGGCAGAAATAGGAAAACGTTGTGGGATTTGTCTCGTCTGTCCGCTCCCTCTACATTTCTGTTTGGCTTTGCTGTTTAGTACATAAATTTTAGATTTACAGACAGACTTTATAACCTGATATAGAGGTAACGGGTCAGTTTACTCTTTTCTGGATAAACTTGTTAGCTTACTAAATGTTTTGTGCTACTTATTGCCGTTCTGGCCGCATTGGGCCTGCAGTTTCACCGGTTCAACCTGACAAGAGCTGGCTGCCGTAGTAGCAGAAGCGAGATGTCTGTGTTTGTTGTTTCGTTGCTGCATTCCCATTCCCATGGCTGAAACAAACATCACCTTAGTTCAAACATTACACGAACGCATAAGGTGTAAGGCTGGGCACGGCTTGCGGAGCTCAACTCGTTCACATATTATTGCTAAGCAATAAGCACGTAAATTGCATTGAAATGTGCGTCACATTACAGCAGCAATTGGTTATCTATTATGCAACCATGCGGGTTAGAGATGTTTCAAGCAGTACCACATGCTCATCCACGCTAGGCACAAGTGACCATGGACCTATATATATCCACAAGAAGCACATTTGGAAATTTAATTTCGAGTCACTACTACAGTATTGTTTCATGCATTGGCCAACTGACATTGTATTCATTTTGATAAATATAGTGTCCAAGCTCACATATAGGATAAGATTGGCAGCAATGCACCAGTGTCAGGCTTCAACAATCAAGTGGTCGTTTCGTATACAACAATGGAATAGAACAGAGCAAAGACATAAATGAAAAAAAAAAAAACATAGGAAAAATGAAACACAATCTAAGCAAGCATGGTGACCAGGAGCCTCACAAGAATTATTTCACCTCATGGTCTGCAGCAGCTTCAGTGTCACAATTCAGAACTCCAGCACCGCACATATCCTTGCACAATGGATTAGAATAACATGTCCAGCTCAGTTTTTAAAACAACCCATAAAATGTAGCATTTGTTTACTAAGGAGGTGACCAATATAATCAAAATTGAACCTCACTAACAATTGCCAATCTTTCTGCCATCTAAAAAATCTAATCTTTCTTAAGCGAGAAGAATAACATGTCCAGCTCAGTTTTTTATAGACAACCCATACCAATGTAGCATTTGTTTACTAAGGAGGTGTCAAATATAATCAAAATTGAACCTCACTAACAATTGCCAATCTTTCTGCCATCTCAAAAATCTAATCTTTCTTACCACTGGGGGTGGGCTCCATTGCCGAAGTTCTGAGCAAGGAATCATTGATTCCTGCAGAGTTTCCACATATGTGCAACCAGGGGAAATGAGTGAGGTCAATCTTTTGATTTCTATTCCTTCAAAAAAAAAAAAAAAAAACTTTTGATTTCTAAGGATCTATTGGTTCATACAAGCGCACAAGCCTCCACTGAACACAATATGAAAGTCGCACTTTGCCATGGCATAGGCTTGATCTGAAGCATCCCATCTATGGTGAGGAACACAGTTGGGTCGTCCAGGACAAGCAATGAGCTCGGAAGGATCCTGTGACCACGGGCTGCATAAAATTCAAAGAAATGCAGGTGTATCACATCTCCACTCCAGTACTCCACCCCCTGCACCCGCTGTGCCCAACTCCTGGGTAAGTGGGTAGCAGGTTCCAAGAAAAACTGCAGAATGAGACAATGGTTTAATGAGGACGGAAACCATGACCAATTATCTGTGACTCATCAAGAAATTAAGTTAAAATGCTGGAAGCTCCAAATACTCCATTTGACCAAATATCATAACCAAACAGGATTCTATGTGTCCACAGCAAATTCCAAATTATATCTAAATTATTTTTTTTTTTTTTTTTTTCTTTTGTCTAAATTAAAAGTCAAATTAATAACCATATTATTCAGAAAGAGTAATACATGTAACCCTGTTTGCATGTAAATTACTTTTTAAGTACTGGAGCAATACTTTGGTTTTATATAATTCTTTTGTTTTTCAAAAGCCATTGCCATGGCTAATTATGATACATGGCATTCAGAAATCATACTGCATTTAGCAAGGAGAGGTGCACTCTGAAAAGGCTAATGCAGAAAATAAAAAAATGACCACACCTCAGGAGGGCTAGATTGTCCCCCAAGCTCAACCATGACTGGCATTCATGCTGAAAAAGATTAACGGTCAGTATTAGGTTGGAAGCTAGCCTTTTACATGCTCAATACTTATGAAGTATAAAAATTAGATCAAATCCAGAAAGAAAAGCTGTAGAAAGATTTTTGCTTCATACCTTATCTTGATCATACATTCTGATATCTTTGACAATAAAGATTAGATCAAATCTAGAAAGAATGATCGCCTGAAGATCAATTTTGTGTTGTGCAGTCTGATGAGCATCCAAAGAAAAATTAGTTTTTTCCATATACCATTGCCAAATCACAAGGGCGGCAATAGAGGCATTTAGAATTTAATATGGAATTTAAAATGGAGCATTAATCTCTATATCAGCACGGATCTTGTTAAGTAAAAATGCCTACTGTATATGATAAATAAGTAAAAATGCCTATTGTTGAATAAGGGCATGGGACAAATCTGCAACATCCAAACCTATTTAATCTGTCCATCATAAATCTAATCATATTCAAACAGTATAAGAGTACAGGAATGACTATCCGGCAATGGTGAATGCTAGATTGACAAGGTTTTTTTTTTCAACTAACAATGGTGAAAAATATCAAACCAAATTAATAATCCCAGTGTTATCTACTTAACAACATCCACAAAGTTGGAAATAAAATTCAACAGACAAATCAATGTGTGTCTCAGTGTGTGTGTGTGTGTGTGTGTGTGAACATCCACAGAGAGAGAATAAAAAACACATTACACCTCAAAAACAAACACGCCCATAAAAAAACAACACAGACCGACACACACAAACAGAGGGAGAGAGAGACAGGAACACACATGCACACACAGAGGCACAATCAGATGGCAGCAGCAGTCCCAAAAATGCACAAAAAATTGGCAGCAGCAGCTCAAACAGCAGAAATGCAGATGATTGATACATACCAAAAACAAACAAGAGAAAAACATAAGTAATGACTGAAACAGAGTCACATAATTGGGTTCATCAACACAAGCTCACGTACACATAAGTTGCCACACACTTAATACATGAGTTGCCACTTGTGACCACAACACACACAAAGGTTCAGAAGCATGTACCAGACTACCTAACATCCAGTTCACATGCACATAAGCACAACTAAATGGCCAGTTCACAGGCACACAGGTTCAAAAGATTACATGGGATAATTTGTTCATGAACTTATGGCAATGTACAGTGGACATAGAAAAATGGCAATGTCAGTCATCATCAGAAATCAGAATAATGTCAGGGGCAGTGCTTTGATCTGCACAGGTTAATGAATCTGCTGCTGGCTGAAGAAATGGAACAACATCCAGGCATGGAGCAGATGGCTGCAACTGATCCCCAATTGCTGGAGTCACCACCAACTGGTTGGCAGTAGCAACAACAGCATGGTCTGAGCATGGAGATGGTAGCTGGGACCGTTGCGTCGATCCATCTTGTGGTGCCGTCTTGATCTTGTGGCTACTGACAGAGGCATATGCCCCAAAGTTGACCGATGGCTCAGTTTTAGTTTTCTTTGACCTTGAATAAGTCAACATTTTTGCTCTTTCTCTTTCTCTTCTCCTTCGCTCTGTTCTTTTGTTTATAAGGGGCTCGGGCGACCCACTTGACGTGTCTGATTCATAGTAGTTCAGCCACGCACTCATCACAGCATACTCCTTTACCTTCATAGGCTTCCTTTTGCATTTTCCCTTCCGCTGCTTCTCTGATGCAATAAAGACTGATGCCATGGGTTTGATTCCAGGGGCAGTTGGCAGAACAGTGGTTTCCTGAATGTCTTCGGGCTCATGGTGCCCGTATGCCTTCTTCAAGGAGCTCCTGTCCAATAACTTCTCATTGCTGCTGCCCATCAAAGGGGGGAGTTCTTTCTTTTCAGGTGCACACGGGTCTTGCTTCAGTCTTTTCTGAGGGTTAGCTGGCTCATGCCACTCTCCTGATTTCTTTGAGGTATAATTTTTTCGTGATTTTGCATCATTGCGGTGCTCTGCTGAGGAGAGTTTGTTATTCTCTGTTGCAACCAATGCATGCTTCAGTTTTGGTGTTCCCTGGGCTGCAGAAGGGAGAACACTGGTTTTCTGAAGATCAGGCTTATGCCGCTTGCCAAATTTCTTTGCTGTATCTCTCCCTGATGATTTTTCATCATTGTAGCCTTCCACGGACACAGGCGCTTGCTTCACCGTTAATTTTGCATCATTGTGGTGCTCTGCTGAGGAGAGTTTGTTATTCTCTGTTGCAACCAATGCATGCTTCAGTTTTGGTATTCCCTGGGCTGCAGAAGGGAGAACACTGGTTTTCTGAAGATCAGGCTTATGCTGCTTGTCAGATTTCTTTGCTGTATCTCTCCCTGATGATTTTTCATCATTGTAGCCTTCCATGGACACAGGCGCTTTTCACCGTTGCAACCAATCCTTGAGGTGCAGCAGGCATTTCAGGGTTGCGCCTCTTTTCAGCTTTATTTGAGGAGCTACTTCCCTGAGGTTTCCCATTGCTGCCACTCCCTAGACAAAGATGCTTGTCTTCAGTATTTGGTTTTGTGGCTTTAGTACTCCATGGCAACTGCAATATAGATGAACTGGATTCTTGAATGGCTCCTTTTGACTTGGACATTTTTGATTGTACAGTCAGAAGCAACTGAGCACCTGCAAAGTAATATTGTGTGATTTGATATGGTAACAATGATAAGCATCAAATGGCACCGTCCAGTGATGGTGGGATTACCACAATACACAGAACAACAAAATATTAAACAATGAATTATAATATCTTTTGTTACAGTGCTTGGTTGCTTGAGGAAACTGTCAAGCATGAAACCCTCATGAAGAAAAAAATTATCACAACACAAATTTTTTGTTGCATCAAGAATAAAAACAATCATGCACCTAGCTCAGTTTATGTGTATAACCGTAACAGCCACATTTGGACAATAAAACTTTTAAAACTTCAAAACATTTAATCATTATTGCATAGATTAGTGTTTACAAATATAAATGCATTTTAAATATTGAAAAGTGGACATATACCTCCTGCAACTTTCAACATCAATTTTTCGTAGGTACCAGAACATCCATTCTTGTGTCTGCCAAAAATAATACAATCAGTAACAAAACATATATTTTGAGTCTATTCTAAAATAGCACAACAGCGGAATGTAAATTTAGTGAAAGTTTAAGGTCTTAAACGTTTTTTTTTTATTTTTTAAACGTTTTAAAAACTTTGAGAACAAATGCAACATCTAGTTCTAAAGGTACCGATTAGTTATTCGCTAGTGACTTTGCAGGATAAACCTTTTAACGAGACTCAAACGGTCCCGATCTCCAATTTTATTGTGAGTGGTACAACGACCACTCTGTTCGAATATGATAAGCTTTTAATTTTATAGTAAACACTCTTACTTGTGCCAGTAACAAAGCATGTTCCCACAGTCACTGATGTCATTGTTCTCAATGCAGCAGGCATCAGATGGAGGACCCTGGTTCATGGCCCTCGTAATTGTATCACCACAAGTCCTACACTGGAAAGTAGTAATAAAGCATGGCAATTATGATAAGAATACTGCCAAAAAGAAACCTTACACCAAAAGAGAGAGATAACACAATGAGCAGATTACAGAAGTACCTTCCACTCGATACCCTTGAAGCTATGGGGCTCTTCAGGGATGAAATCATGACGGGTGGTGATATTATACCCACCATCTGGTCTCTGAAGCACAAGAAAAAGAGAATACACCAACAGGGCATAACAGTTATAGGTTTTCAGACAGAAAACATAACCTGGCAGTCCTTTACGATGCATGGGTAGGTTTCCATACAGGAAAGACTAACCTGGCGGTCCTGTATGTCCTGTACGCAGCATTTGTTAATGGCTTCCATCCAATCACGGAAAGCAGGGCCATGATTGCTGGCATGATTTAACAGAAAATCTAAGCAGCTGACAAGCAGGGTAGAGCGGACAACAATTTAAGGACATAACTCTTAATTAAGAGCAGAAGATGTTACCGGTCCTTCCTGTGACGCTTCACATATATGATTGCATGGATCATTTCATGAAGCAATGCATTCTTCCGGTCAGTACATGAGCGATACTTCAGAAAGGACTCGGAGAGTGTTATGGTATTTTTTGGTTTTGAAAAGGTGCAAAATCCAAAAGACCTGCATAGATAACCAAATAAGTGTTTCTAGAATTTAGAGTTCAAAACTAAATCGATGCAGAAGGATGCATTTAGCTAAAATGATAAAATGGGGATGCCGATATTGGATATAAACTTTTTCAAGTATGAACTTCTCTTGGCAGGTATATCTGTTATCTGAGCATCAAAATAAATTATTAAGCATAGCAACCATTGAAAATATCACCAAAGTTCCATATTTTGTCATTTGGTGATGTTTAATTAAAGTTGCTGAAGCTTTTACTACCCATTAAATTTCAAGGTGCCCATCCATTTAAGAAATCTCGGGTACATATACAAAGTACCTAGTAAACCAGCTAAGCAAACTACAAACAGTTTGCATTGCAGATGAATATTGTCACTGATCAGAAACTTTTTTCTGTAGGGGTTGGGGGTGTCAATAAACCAAAGGTATCATACGCTCCCCTTCTAAGGGTACCATAAATTCATAAGCAAGATGAACGATTCCTGCGAAATTCCCGTGTTCCAAATAGACCATGTAGTTTTCCCTCGCCTAACATGTCATGATATCCACAGAGTAAATGAGGTATCCTCAACATCACAATGCATATGATCCTTCCCAGAAAAGGAAGAAGAAAATATACAAAAATAAAACCGTAAGAAATTGGTTTACTCAAAAGGAAAGTGAAGAACAGGGTGTATGATGATGATCGAGACACATCCTATCTGGATTGGTGGGCACCAAACTACACCAAAATCAAAGAAATGTGCAGTATGCTGTACACCAGCTGCGCCCAAATTTGCAGAACCCAACAATGCAAAATGCCCAAATGGAGCAGCACACCATGAATGCACTAGGTACAAATAACAAAATTCGCGGATGCAGATACAATCGCAATTGCAAATTTGCGGATGCACACAAGAGATCGAGTACAGGACGCGGAACCCCAGCGCCGCGCCTAACTGCGCGAAAAAGGGGGGTGGCTTTGAACATGCGGACCAGAGCCGCAGGCAGGTTTAGTTTAGGAGGTGGCCAAAGCAAGCAAAGAAGCGGAAAACCCCAACCTGCATGGTGTCGACGACGACGAGGAGCGCCACTGGACGGTGAAGCCGGCGGCGGCAAGCGCGCCCTGGAAGTAGAGGCGGTCGTAGTGGTGGAACAGGTCCTCGACGTCCGGGTTCGGGTCCGCAAGGTCCGCCTCCGCCACCGCATCGCCCTCGTCCATGGCCATGGCCACGGCAGGCACCACCGCCGAGCACTACAGGCCGATCAACCCGGCCCCTCGAACCCACCCACCCACGCACCCGCACCACCGGCCCGAGAAAGCCTCCCCCCCACTCGTCGCCTCACTCACCTCACCTCTCGTCGGGGAAGCGCCGGGGAGCAGAGGAGGAGACGGGTGGATTTCAGCTTCGAGTGACCGAGAGTAGTAGGCACACTACTAGGCGCGGCAGGGCTCTAGTAGGTTGCATGCAGCTGGAGCCGACTCAACTCGCCGCGGATGCTTCGCTGACGTCCGGGCCCCACACAGTGGTGTAGCCTTTTTTTTCTTTCGATGACCACTCAACTACGGCCACGCGGAGGCTACTCAGGGGAGACGGAGATTGACGGCTGTGATGATCCTCTGGTTGGAGCGGGTGTCACCCTGGCCGCTGGATGGCGCAGTTGGGTGGCCGGCGTTTTCGAGGTGAGGGGCCGGTAGTGGGGCCATGGGTCTCGGCGTCGGCCGAAGTTCGAACGGTCACGCTCCCCGGTCCCACTGCGCAGCCTAGGGACCTTTTGTCATTATATAGCGTGGTTGCAGAAATTTATATATACTACGAAATGTAACGGTGTCTTTTGAAAGATTTAGATTCTCGTTTTAAAAATGTATATTTTTTGGATCTAGATTCTCCCAATAAAAATTTCATACAAAAAAAATTTCATTTCATGACATTGTTATTCTCATAAAAAAATTTAAAACTTTTTGTGGATGAAGAATAACTTAAATAAAGCTTATTTTAACATGTTTCACTTGAAAAAAATTAACTAAGAAATCATATAGTTATTACATAAAGGAATCACATGAAATCAATAGACTAAAATGTCACTTGTTTTTTTTTTAAAAACTAAAATGTCAGTTTCTCTTTACCGGCATAAAAGTGAGAAATGATTATACTGATTCTCAGACATGGCATTCCATCAGTGATTCTACTATTCTTGCAAAAATCAGATATGTTTGTGGTTGTCAAACGAAGGCTCATGATTAATGATTTATTTGAAATCTCGAAAGTGAAATTTAAACGTGACATTGGGAAAACAATTCGTCCATTAACCACGAAACGCCAAGAATATAAACCGTCAAAAGAACCGTCGAACCTCACCCACATGTCAGCGCCCCATGTCCACATCCCGCGCCGAGCTCCATCCATCACCCATGCCCCGCCGCAGCGCCCTCGCCGCCTCCGGTGGCCGCTGACGTGTCACCGCGCTCCCTCCCTTTCCCGCCACTTCTCCGCGCCATTTCCCTCGCCCACCCGCCTTCTTCCTAGCTCCTACTAATCCCCTCCCGCCGATCAATCCCCCGCAAAAGGACAGACAAAACCCTAAACCCGCGGACGCGGAGAGGAGAGCAGCAGCCAGCCATTCCTTCGCTCCCCCCACCACCGCAATGGCGTCGCAGCCGAGCCAGCAATGGCCGCTCGCCGCTCGTGCGGAAACAGAGCCAGATCACCGCCTTCTTCTCCTCCTCCCCTACCCCTCCCCCCCCCGTCGGGCCCGAGCCCCGGCGCGGCCAAGCCCTCTCCGTCGCCGCTCAACCCCACTGCGAGGACGAGGTCCCCGCTTGCCGCGGTATCCCCTTCCCCTTCCCAAGCCGCCGCCGTCTCAGCCGCAGCAGAAACAGAAGAAGGGGAAGAAGGATAAGGAGGAGCGTGATGCGGCAGCCTCGGTGCCTGCGCCCGCGGCGGCGGCGGCGGCGGAAGTGGTGGGGAGGCGGCTGCGGGTGTACTGGCCGCTGGACGACGCGTGGTACAAGGGGAGGGTGGAGGCCTACGACGCGGCCACCCGCAGGCACCGCGTGAAGTACGACGACGGCGACGAGGAGGAGGTCGATCTCGGGAAGGAGAAGTTCGAGTGGGAAGCCGCCGCCGCGGCTGAGGACTCGACCCCGCCTCCGGCGAGGAAGCTGCGGCGTCTCCGGCGGATGTCTGATACCTCGGTGGCTAAATCACCGGCTGCGGCAAGAAGGGATAGCGCAGGGGATTCCACTGAGGACGAGGACTGGAAGAGGGATACTGTCGCGGAGGATGAGTCTGAGGAGGTGGAGCTGGATGAGGAAGACGATGAGGAAGTTGTCCCAGTGCGACGGCGAAAGGGGAAAGCCAAAGAGTTCCGTGCTCATGTCAGGTTCAACGCCATCCACATTGGGCTCTGATGTCACGCCATCCACATTGGGCTCTGGTTTGACATCAGAGTCGGGGTCAAAAAATTCGAAGAAGAGGAAAAACGTGGATGTGGCCTCATTGGGTTTTGCTAAAAGGTTCACCTTCGAAGCAGTTAATACCACTAGAAAAGTTGACCCAGAAGTGCCAATGAGCTGTGGCCAGAGTAAGTAGTGGAATCTTAACGGTTGATGGAATCTTAAGTTGTGCCAATGAGTCTTTGTGATTTTGGTTGCTTCTGTTACAGAGGGGCAAACGACAGGGAATGATTACAATGCTCTTACTGGGGAAGCAGCGGAGCGCTTTGGACAGCGGGATGCTGAGAAGTTCAAATTCCTTGGAGAGTGAGTGTTTCTATTGCTAGATGATTTGTTTCTTTGCAATGCTAAATTTAGTATGCTATAATAATTTTTTTTGAACCTTAGTATGCTATAATGTGTTTCTCGAGCATACATTTTTCACATGCATCCAGTGTAAACTTTATTGCCTTTTCCTATTTCTCTTTGGTCTAGATAAACGTGTTTCTTCTCATTCTCTAATGAAAGCAAAGAATTGGTATGCTTGATTGAATCTTTAGGGGCTATGAATTTCACACCTGTAATAACTTTTTGGAACTGTAGAGGTCGCAAAGATGCAAAAGGCAGACGTCCTGGAAGCCCGGGCTTCGATCCGAGAACACTTTTATTGCCACCCCAGTTCTTGAAGGGTTTGACAGGAGGGCAGGTATAAGTTCTGGTATAAGTTCATTTTCTGTGGACAACCTGTATGAAAGCTAAGTTTTGACAATTGATGAACAGAGACAATGGTGGGAATTTAAATCACAGCACATGGATAAGGTTGTGTTCTTCAAGGTACATCTATAATTTTTCCACAGGTTACTGGGCACTTAAATGCAACTATTTCATTTAGTGATTATAATAATATAATATAATATGAATTTGAATAGATGGGCAAATTCTATGAACTATTCGAGATGGATGCACATGTTGGGGCAAAGGACCTTGATCTTCAGTACATGAAGGCAGGAATATCTTCTCACATTTATGCTTACTGATTCTTCTGCTATTACTCAGCAATCCAGATCCGCCATTTCTTGTATTATAAAAAACTCACTTTCTATTCAATAATGTTATCTTAGGGTGAACAGCCTCACTGTGGATTCCCAGAGAAAAATTTATCAGTGAATTTGGAGAAATTAGCTGAGAAGGTAAACTTATTTTATGGTATTTTCCTCATTTAATTTCTCACATAATTGCATTTTAGTAACATAATTGCATTGCAGGGTTATCGAGTTCTGGTTGTGGAGCAGACCGAAACACCTGAGCAGCTTGATCTTCGGCGTAAGGAGATGGGTATAAAGGACAAGGTATGGTTAGATTCCATCATTCCATGGTATCAATGGAAATTAATCACTTGCGTTATGGGAACATGCAAATGTGATAATCTCAAATTCATCAGCTGAATTTACCGCAGACTTTAGCAATATTTCTTTCCTTATTCTGTCAAAACTATTTAAAAGTGTGCATAAGATGATGCTTTACTCTTTGAAGGTTGTCAGGCGTGAAATATGTGCAGTTGTCACAAAAGGAACACTGATAGAAGGAGAGCACCTACTGGCAAACCCAGATCCTTCATACCTCCTGTCTGTGACTGAAAGTCACCAACATAGTTCAAAGAAGAGTCAAGACACTTGTACCATTGGTGTTTGCATAGTTGATGTTTCTACAAGCAAATTTATTGTAGGACAGGTTAGTGCTTACAGAATCCTGTGTCCATTTCCATTTCTATTAAATTGTAGAAAACTATTATCAAATTAGGAAAATTGCTCAAGAAGCAAATTTGGAGCTGGTTAACCTCTTACACTTGTATTTGTTGCTTTTACAGTTCCAAGACGATCCAGAGCGCCATGCATTGTGTTCAATTCTGTCTGAAATGAGGCCTGTGGAAATTATAAAGCCTGGTAAAATGCTGAGTCCAGAAACTGAGAAGGCATTAAAAAACAACACAAAGGAAGCCTTTGATAAATGAGCTACTTCCGTCCACAGAATTCTGGGATGCAGCAAAAACTATTGATGAGATAAAGCAGTACTACCCCTCAGCCAGTAAACAGAGCAATGCTGATGATATACAAGACTGTGTGGACTGTCTGCCTAACTTATTATGTGAGTTAATTGGAGCAGGTGATAAAACATACGCACTTTCTGCTCTAGGAGGTTCCTTATTTTATTTAAGGCAAACCCTTCTGGATGAGAAAATACTTCCATGTGCTGAGTTTGAGCCACTTGCATGCTCGGGGCTCATCAACAGTATCCAAAGCATATGATACTTGATGCAGCAGCGCTGGAGAATCTAGAACTTTTAGAAAATATGAGAACTGGTGGCCTCTCAGGGTAATGCCTGCTTGGAACTATCTGTTTTCTTTAGAAATCAAATTCTGGTGTCTAAGTGCTAATATATATTCTTCAGGACCCTGTATGCACAATTGAATCATTGTGTTACTGGATTTGGAAAGAGGTTACTCAAACAGTGGATCGCGAAGCCATTGTATGATCGCAGTGCAATACTACGGCGTCAAAGTGCTGTTGCTACTTTCAAGGTTTGTGGCTTTTTGGAATTATATTCCTAAATTATGGGTGTCATCCTGCCTAGTAGGGTGGTATTCACTAATTGAAAAAATCAGGACACAAGGAGCTCCATAAACACCAAATTATCTTCCTTTTCTTCTTGCTGTTAACAGTGGTAAATTAAATCGTGGGAACTTTGAGAAATATCTCAATGCAGTTTTTCTTTTTCCATATATATAAAATTATTCTACTTCAGAACGACAGTGCTATTAGTTCTTTGGAAATGAATAAAAACACAGATTTTCATTACACCTTCAATACTAATCTTGATTGCTAACCGGCTTCTATTTTTTCTGCAAGTTTTTTCTGTTAATTCCTGATATTATTTGGAAATGCTACTATCTATACCTAATATTAAAGTATCTAACTATCTATACGTAATGTTAAAGTACAAAAAAAATTCTTCCTCCATCCCTCGGTTTGTCATCCCTCCCTCCCACCCCTCTTCTTCCATTACTCACGGTTTGTCATCTCTCACTTGTGGTGGCCTGATCGACTAAACCCAAACCCATATGCGTCTCGACTTGGCACGTATATATTTATAACCTCACAACCGATGTAGACATAATCACCTATTTGTTTCACAAATTAAAACCTCACAAATTGCAGTTAGCCCATTTATATGGGATTAACCTCACAGATTGAGTCACAATAGATTTAGACATAGCTACCTATTTAAGCTGAGTCAATCTCTAGACAATTACCTATATGGGATTCATTTTTTTGTTGTTGTTAGCATTTATTATGTGCCATAGGATTTAATTAAATAGGGTAGGGCCAAGCCCAGTTAAATCCAACAAGATAGCTAAGCTAATTATGGGACTTAGGACCACACAATATGAGTGTATGTCGCATTGCAACGCGTGGACATGTTTGCTAGTCTTATATATTTGAATAAGCCATCTTTATTTTGGGTTTGGCCGTGTCTGTTTAAATCTAACTAAAATCAGGGTCTGAAGTGCTTATTTTCTATCTACATAAATTTGCTTATCAGTCTCCTTTGTTCCTGGCTTGAAGAACAGCCAGGGGCTATAATAAGTTATTCACCTTAATTTTACTGTTTTACATATTGAAATGTGACAGATTATGAATTGTCAACAGAAAACTCTAGAAATTTCAAACTGATGAGTAACACGTACAGTCTCATGCTGGTTTATACATATGGTTGTACTCTACATAGAAAAACAGCAGCATAGAGCTTTATGATCTTGCATTACAATTTGAATCATCTTCATTTCAGGGAGTTGGCCAACATTATGCTGCCCAGTTCCGTAAGGATTTGTCTAGGCTCCCTGACATGGAACGCCTGCTTGCACGTCTTTTCTCAAGCTGGTAATTTAGTATATTATATATTATATATTGTATATCAGAATATCTGTCTTGGATTGCTTTTTGGTTTCTGTAAACTGTTTCATTGTGGATCTTGTCTTGAATTTTTTTGGGATCTTTGAATTTTTTGGCTCTTTGTCTAACCTGAATCACTCAAGCACTTGAGCTACATTTTTTCTGCAGTGATGAAAACAAGAGAAGTTCATCAGTTGTTCTTTATGAAGATGCATCAAAGAGACTGCTTCAACAGTTTACTGCTGCGCTCGGGGTGCCAGCAGATGTTCCATGCATGTTCTGTTATTAGTACATTGATATGCACAGAGGGATCTCAACTTAATGATTTGCTCTCACTAGGTAGAATAACAGCTTTCTTTAGTACTCCTTAACATATCTATTTCTAATGCATTTTCTCATTAGTTTTCTTGGTTCACCCATATGTTGCTCCTTTGTCTTCATTTTTTATTTTTCTTGTTTGCCTGCTTTAGGTTATTAATAGAATTTAATGCGTTAGGTAACCCTTGCAAGTGAATATATTTGCAGGCAAAGGCTTACCAGATATCTCATCTATTTTAGACCAATTCAGAGATGCATTTGATTGGTCAGAAGCAGACCGTAATGGTCGGATCATTCCTTGTGAAGGTTGTGATCCTGAATATGATGCAGCTTGCTATGCAATAGAAGAGATCAAATCCAGTCTAAAAAGAGTACCTGAAGGAGCAACGAAAGCTTTTGAGACCTGCATCGGTAGTGCTACATCATACCTCCTTTTCAAGTTCCACATCATTTAATAGTCTCTTTGCCAATTAACAATTAGTCAACAATGGTTCAGGTTAATTATGTTGATGTTGGAAAAGATATGTACCTAATTGAAGTGCCTGAGAGTCTGGGAAGTTCAGTTCCCAGAAACTATGAGTTGCAGTCTACAAAAAGGTATCACAATATTTTTTGCCTCATATTTTTAAGTGTAAATAAGTACATAAATGTATAATATAACTGAGCTACTACTGTTGTATAAATTTGGTTTGCTAATATATATATACTTCTTATTTTCCAAATAGTGTGTACCTTAATACTACCAAAAAAAAAAAACAAAGGCATTCTTCAGAATCTGGTTCAGCTATTTCTTTTATAAATTGTGTTACTACTACTACTGCTAATGATTTCTGATAACCTTAAAAAGTTAAACACTAAATGATTAGTTGCAACATTATTGTGCTGTTGTGCATAAAATAGGTACATTGTCATCATGCCTCAAAGTTCAGTCCTCTGTTTTTGACATTAATTGGAGTTTGACGGTTTGCTTGGGGTTAGTTTTGAAATCTGTGTTCCTTCCAGCAACTGATCTGGAGATGAGCCACAAAACAACATGAAACTTTAATGTTCAGAATTGACTATTTATCAACTATTACTGAATTCTTATATGTGCAATGACTGCCTGGCTCCCAGCGGTTCAGTTTTATTTCTCTTTCTTTCATCTTTTGGGCTAAGATACTGCATATTTGTTTTACTTTGCCTGAACACATGGCAATTTTATTGAATATGGTTCATAGATGTTGAATTCAAACTGGGATCTATGTTAAGAATTGAAGTCCTAAGACACTTTAAATGTTCCAACCAGGGTTTCTATCGGTACTGGGCGCCGAACTGAAAGAACTAATATTAGAACTTTCAAAGGCTGAGTCAGAGAAAGAATCAAAATTGAAAGGCATTCTTCAAACCTGATTCAGCGATTTGTTGAACATCACACTGAGTGGAGGCAGTTGGTTTCTGTTGTTGCTGGTAACACTTCATGCAATATTGCTATTGCACTGCAGTTTATTACATCACTTTTAGTTTACCATAGGTTAGCAATATTCCTAATGTTCTATACGTATTTCCTCCTAATTGCTCCCTATTATTTTACTGTACCCCTGATTTGCAATTTTATTGAAAGAAAGTACTGAGAATTTGTTTGATGTTCTATGTTAATAATTTTGGAGAGATTTATTGAAAACAAATTAGTAATTTTGCATAGACCATCTGACCACCTGCCAGTTATATATATCAGCTTGTTTCCTTCTTCCAAAAGGTTGTGCAACCTACTATATGGAAATATTTATTGTCAAGTGTAAACAAGTAAACGTGATGTTGGTTAATGAC
The DNA here is from genome assembly GCA_015847255.1 of Hyparrhenia diplandra. NCBI lineage: Eukaryota > Viridiplantae > Streptophyta > Magnoliopsida > Poales > Poaceae > Hyparrhenia > Hyparrhenia diplandra. The sequence continues at coordinate 14,965 of JADLZK010011343.1, read as the reverse complement.
TAAATATTACCCGCATGTCAGTTGATGCATGACTATTAAAGAATTGTTATCATGCTAGCTGTACTTTTTTGATATGCTGTGCTTCTAAGAAAGACGCATAGCTGTGTATACCAGATACATTGTATAGGTAGATTTTCTACTCTAAATGTTGCCTTCGGTTTTATCATGCAGAGCTTGATGTATTGATAAGTCTTGCTATTGCAAGTGGTTATTTTGAGGGACCAAGTTGCTGTCCAACTATCAAAGAATCAAATGGCCCAGATGATACTCCTACTTTCCATGCTAGAAATCTTGGACATCCCATTCTACTGAAGTGATTCCCTAGGCAGGGGTTCATTTGTACCGAATGATATTAAGATAGGTGGGTCAGGGAATGCAAGCTTCATTGTTCTTACTGGTCCAAATATGGGTGGTAAATCAACTCTCCTGCGCCAGGTTTGTCTTACCATTATATTGGCTCAGGTAATCCACCATCTTTATCATGTATATGACTATTTCAGCATTGCTTGTTCATGGCAACTGATTTCATATTCTTTGCCAGATTGGAGCAGATGTTCCTGCAGAAAACCTTGAGCTTTCTCTCGTTGACCGTATATTTGTTCGAATGGGAGCAAGAGATCATATTATGGCTGGCCAAAGTACATTCTTGGTGGAGCTCGAGGAGACTGCCTCAGTGCTTGTAAGTTCTTCCTTCGAGATAGGAGGACATATATTAATTATTCTTTTAATTTGTATGTTCTCAACCATGTGCAACTTTTGCCTCAGTCATCAGCTACCAAGAATTCTCTTGTGGTATTAGATGAGCTTGGGCGGGGTACATCGACTTCTGATGGACAAGCTATCGCGTAAGTTGAATTACTGATCATAACATTGATTGCTGCCAACTCCTGATATCTATTCATTCTCACTGACTCGCCCTTGCTATAACAGGGCCTCAGTTCTGGAATATCTAGTTCATCAGGTGCAGTGTCTAGGATTGTTTTCTACACACTACCATAGGTTAGCAATGGAACACAAGGATGCCAAGGTAATTGATACATACCTTGTCTTTTTTTTTTTGTTGATTCTTAATCCAACTATATTCAATTTTGTAACCTGCATATATGAATACTGAACAACCTGCATATTTGAATACTGAACATTGCAGGTATCGCTGTGTCATATGGCATGCCAGGTGGTTGAGGGAGAAGGAGGTCTGGAAGAAGTAACTTTCCTTTATAGATTAACACCTGGTGCATGCCCTAAAAGCTATGGTGTAAATGTTGCTCGATTGGCAGGTTATTATCAAGCTAATGTGTTTGTTTCTCAATGTTTCCTGCTCTGAATTAAAATGCTCTACGCTGCCATGCTCATTTGCTGTCTTCGTCCTTGATACTCAGGAATACCTACTTCAGTGCTTCAAAGAGCAAATGAAAAGTCAAATGACTTTGAGGCCAATTATGGGAAGCGGCACAAAATGAGCAAAGATAAGCATGCAAGTGCACAGAGCGATGACGAGTTTTCTGCCATCAGGGATTTTTTCCGCATTGGGAAGGCATGGCCTCTTCATCCTGAAGACCAGGCAACGAGTATAAGCATGCTCCGTGAACTGCAGAAGCGTGTCAAGGTAAAGGCTGTGGAAGGTTAGGTGATTGTTACATAACATGTTCGCCTGGTAGAGATCGCCTCGTTTTGCTACATTGGTGGCATTTCTTTTTGTTGGATTGGCGTCATATTGAGAGGGGAGAATTCTGTGGACACGGGTTCCATTCGAGGACTGCGTTGATATAGGTTCAGCCCCATAAGATGTGTCAGGATTCATAGATGGGCCGTGGAGGATTGAGAATTTAGCGTCTACAGCCAACAGTTTTGTCCAACCAGAAGCACCAGGATATTGGTCTGCCCTGGTTTGTTCGAGCTCAGTAGGGTGTTGGATCAGTGCTAACCGGCTGAGTAGAGGATAGATGTGGCTCAGTTTAATCTGAGACGTGGAAAAACATCCCAGATTGTAATTGTAACTTCCATGAAACGTTTATATGGTTTCTGGAAGATGTAAATCACAGACTACTCTTTGCAAAGTCGCAAGCCAATTTAGGATTAACTCCTTAAATGCCTTGTTTTTTTTTTTCGAGGAATCAATGCCTTGTTTCCACTCTGAAAAGTTCAGGGTTGAGAGGTGTCTTGCTGGAAAGTAAGTCAAAATTTGAGCTATGATCCAAACTTCCCCAAACGATAACGTCAACCCAAACTTCAATTTTGTATATAGCCATCTCGTACAATGATACAGTGGACAGATCTTACTAACCGTCCCACAGAATACTACTTGCAGAATACTAAAAATATATATTGGAAAGTTCGGTGAATCTGAGTAACAAAAATGTGAAAGCATATAAGCAGGTCCTCCGTCCAAATCAGCAAGACAAAGAACAAAGCTGTGTGGAATCGGAAAGGGCACTGACTGCATGGAATGGAAGCCAGCCTGCGCTGCTGGTGCCCCAGAATCTGATTCCCAGAAAGCACATCGATCAAGCCCACACGGGAATGAATCGCTCGACTCGAGTGAGGTGGCCCTAAAAGATCAGGCTCACAAGTAGTCAGTCAAGCAGGGCATCAGTAACAAGCAAAAGCACACCAAAGCGAGCATCAAGCCACGCCTCGCACGCTAATCCCTTCCTTTCCGTTGCTGGCCGCGCCTTAACAACACTCGGTCGGTCCCCAGGCCTTTTTTTCACACTCTGCACCTCGCCGGAACCGCTTCGCCATCGCCATCACCATCTCGCCGCCACCCAGGGAGAAGAGCTCATCGATCTGTCTCCATGGACTACAGGGTGAGTACCACCACCATGAGGGGGGTTTTACTTTTATGTTCTGTCAGTTCTAGCAAAACGGTTTTTGAACTGAAACTTTGAGTGACAGACGTGTACCCTGTACTCTGCAGCAGCAGCCCTACTGCATGACCCTGAGGATGAACATCGACTGCAACGGGTGCTACCAGAGGATCAGGAGGGCGCTCCTTCAGATGCAAGGTAAACACTCCAGGCTCCAGCTGCCCATCTCTGTGATGATGTGCTTCGAAACCTCGGTTTGGGAGACTTCTCTGAACCTTTTTTTCCTTTTGTTTTTGCAGAGCTGGAGAGCCACCTGATCGACAAGAAGCACGGCCGTGTCATAGTGTGCGGCTTCTTCAGCCCGCAGGACGTGGCCATCAAGATCAGGAAGCGGACCAACCGCCGCGTCGAGATCCTCGACGTCAGTGAGGCCTTGCCGCCACCCCCCAGAAGGCGGCCCCGGCCGCATGCCCTGAACGAGCCACGACACCGATACCTAACTCTGGAGCTCTAGGCATGCTTGCTATCCTCTTCAGCAAGAGTAAGGCAGCCCCGCCTCAGAGGATGTAAGCATGTGCCTTGCATGTTTTACCTTCTTGTAACTTAGGAATCCTGCATTATTTTCTCCTGTAACTGTAAGGCTTATTGAAGTAGCCACAAAATTTCAGTACCCTTCTAAAAATCCATCTGATACAACCTGAGAGGCTATGCTCATTTCCTTTAACTTTGCTCGAAACAGAAAGAATTGATTTGCTCTTGCCAATTAATATCGTCCAGTTAGACACAAAACAAGATACTGTATAGGAACTAGGAAGCATCCTCTATCATTATTATTGTCCAAAAGTGTATACATTTCATGGTTTCTTGAATCAAAGAATAGGTAAATGCAGATTGAAAACAAACTGTACACAAAAATCTATGTGTGGAGATATTATAACATCGAAAGCTATCTCTTTGTTATCTATATCGGCATTGTTTTCCAATTGTGAATACAAAAAAGTTGAGAATTTTTATGAAGCCTTCCTTACAATGTCAGGCTTTCAGGATCCTCAACAATCTTTGCAAATGTTTGCAGGAATGCTGCCAAATCAGCACCGTAGATAATCCTGTGATCAGCAGTAACATTCACCTGAAAAATAAATCATAGGATCAACTTAATTAGATTCATGAACACCATCTCTGCAGGGATAATTGGTTCTATTTTACCATTTTGGGTTCAGCTACTGTAGCAATTTTCGTTTGTATTTGTTAATTATTGTCCAACCATTTTTTTTCTTGCCCCTTTACTGTGAATATGATCATTTATGCATCAAAAGATTTGATGTGATGGGTACAGCCATGCCAGCCTGGGCAGCAGCCCCCAACCTTGGCCTGAAACGTTTTTTAGTGATTCGATTGATTGCCCAGGTGAACTGAAGTCTGAAGTCCAACAGTTTTGCATGCTAGGCTTCGCTCTTGAGTCTTGGCTTTCTTACTGGGAAAGAACTGATCGAACAGCATGGAAACCACAGCAGTCATAATCACTAAATCACCCTACGAATGGATGCTTGCGCGAGTAAACAATCTGTGTTGTGGCCTCTGCTAGCCTCTCCGCTCATCCAGAGTCCAGATTCTGCATCCCAATTCTCTGGTCGGGTTGGAGCTCTTTGGCACTTGGCTGCCACACTCTCTAGTCCCAAATTCCCAAACCGATCTTGTGAATATTGAACTTGTGACCTCGTCTGCTACTATATTGGTCACTCACGGTCTTAGGAATGGTTAAACAAAATCCCATTTATGACTAATTCAAAAGGAAAAGAGATGATTCAGTAGTGGACCAATCTCCAATTCTTGCTCCACTACTCGAACTGGAACAAAGGCAAGATAAGCAACGACAAACAGGTACATCTGTTGTGTTTAGGGGAGTATATTTTAGAACCAGACACGATCATATTATAACAAAACTTTGTGTACATCTTAATTCATACTAGGCAAAATGCCCCCCTCCCCCTTATTTTGGTGCGAGTTCAACCACTGAATATGATGCCTACCACAGATTGGTCAGCACAAAAGGGTTTGTTTGTTGTCTTTAGAATAGGATGGTGTGGCGTTGCACACAAATTCTTATATAGATCTACAATAGTAGTTCTTATTGACAAACAAAATTTATCACAAGGTGTCAGTAGTATATGTACTTATGACAGAAAATAATCAGTCACTAGTACTAAATAAGGATGCCAAGCATTCTAATTCTTAATTTATCATGAATGATACCACCAAACAAAACTTGACCAAAACACATAATCATGAATTTAATATAAAAACCCACTTAGGTACCCCAAAAAAAAACTCTAATCAGAACCATGCTAACATAGAAGCATGACTCTGAAACTGCAGCAAGTCTACACCCTATGCCTCATACACACAGTCACTAGATCCTTGTTCTGTATATATTGGATATGTGAAATGAAGTTATGTAACAGATTTCACTTACATATTCTAGGGAATAAGAAGACTGATCACAGACTATTTGGCATAGGATTGTAGTTAAATGATTTAAGGTTTAGCTACGGTATTCACAAAAAAAAAGTTCCATAACATGCTACTGTGCCTTAGCATTTTCAGTGATATGTGGTATGGCACATACACCAATTGATCTTCACAATCACATGTAAACGCCAGATATACTAAACAACAGTCACTGACCAGAGTTTTGGTATACTCAAAATAAGATATAGATACGAGAACAAACTAACCAGCATTTCATTCTTGATACTAAAGAAACCATCCTTATCAGCCACTACAGTAGGTCTTGACGCTCCAACAGCCATAATAGCCCCCTGCATGTAGTCATGTTACATGTAAGCAATATTTCTTGTGTTTCATAAATAAATATAATTCTATCAACGTTTCATACCAGACAGCAGACACCAGGGAAGAAACTCACCTGACCAGCTGGAAGGATTGCATCGAATTTATCCACCCCAAACATACCCAAATTGGATAGTGTAAACGTCCCTACAGACATCAGCTCTTCAGGTAAGCAAAGTTTTTGTGAACAGCTTCCATCAATAGAGAAATTATATGTTGTATACCAGAGCTGTATTCATTTGGTTGCAGTTGCTTCATGCGTGCCTTCTTGAGAAGAACTCTCCACTTCCGCGCAAGCAGATATATATCCAGCTATCATGTAAATTTTTGGAGCTAATTAGTAGACGTAAACTGTATACACTCGACAATCCACTCATACCCTAAAATGCTACATGCATTGCTTCACATACAACACATCCACTGCAATAAGTACCAACCTTATCAGCATCCTCCAAAACTGGAGTAAGAAGGCCACCCTCGAGTGCAACAGCCACTCCAATGTTGACATTATTATTGTAGGAGAAGCTCTTTCCATCTCTGCAGCTAGCATTTACTACAGGGTGCTGGGTAAGCGCCACAGCTGCTGCCTTCACCAGCAGCACTGTCTTTGTAACCCCCTTCGACTTAACCTATATCAAACTCAATTCAATCAGACAAGCATGGTCGAGGTATGAAATTCATCGCTCTACATGAGATCGACAGAAAGTTGTACCCTTTCGTAGAGTGCGTCAAGCTTGTCAGTGATCATGGAGTAGCCAACCCGGAACGTTGGCACACTCAAGCTCTCCACCATGTTCCTGCTCACCGCCGCCTGCATTGTCGTGAACGGCACCACCTTGCCACCGGGCACTGGTGGCAGCACCGCACTTGCGGGCATTGGTGGCGCAGGGCCAACAGCAGCAGGGGGTGGAGGTGGAGGTGGAGGGGGCGCGACCTTTGGCTTGTGCTTGATGCCAGCAGCTGCCTCGACGTCAGCCGCCGTGACGCGGCCGTGTGGCCCGGTGCCGACAACCCCGGCGATGTCCACCCTGTGCTGCTTCGCGAGCTTCTTGGCGTAAGGTGTCGCGATGCCCTTTGTCGCTGGAGGCGCCACAGGTGCTGGAGGAGGCGGCCCCGGGGCGGCGGCGGCGGCATGGGGAGGAGAGGGTTCCTGGCTTTGTCCCTGCGAGAGGGCCTGAGCGCGTGCCCGCGCCAGCGCGACCTCCTCCTCTGATTCGGCGAGGAGGGCGATAGGGGCGCCTACGGGGGCCGTCCCACCGGCTGGGACGAGGACGACTGCAACTATGCCGTCGTGGAACGTCTCCACGTCCATGTCGGCCTTGTCGGACTCGACGACCACCACAGGGTCGCCCTTGGCCACGCGGTCCCCCTCGGCGGCCGTCCAGGAGACGATCTTGCCCTCCGTCATCGTCGAGCTCAGCGCCGGCATGAATATCTCCCGAATCTTCGCCCTCACCACCGCCATCCTCCGCCGCCGCGGCGCCCCCTGAGCAGCAAGGCACGCGCGCCCCGGGGCGGTGGGGACGGAGAGGTAGGGGAGAAATCAGAGACGCCATGGCGCACTGGTGGAAGGTCACTGAAGAAATGACCCGCCTCCCAGAACCGGGTTGGGTCGAGGAGAACGCGGGCGGGGCGGCGGAATCCGGCGAACGCCGCGGCGGCGCGAGGTGGGAGACGAACCAGGGCGTTAGGTGAAGGCGGCGGCTAGCCCACTGGCAGTGTGGGCCCGTGGCGCCAGTCGCCGTTATCCGTACGACCTGGCATCTCTCTTGCGTCCGTCTGATCTCGATCCAAATCTTCGACCATTAGCGGCGGAGATCGTTACTGTTACGGTGGCCCGCTAGTGAGCAATAATTTGAGAAAACGCCCTTGAACTATCCCGTATTTTTTGACTTCTTTGATCACGTTGGGTTGGATAGTCTAATAAAAATTATTTTGTTTAGAGACCATCACAGCGCATAAAGTTACCACTTCAGGTATGTTTGGATGGAAGCCTGCAATATACAGTACTTAGGAGAAAAATATTTACCAACAAAAGTGACAGTTATAACATGATTTAATAAGAGAAAAAAAAAAAATAGGGAATTGTTATATCTATTTCACAAGAAAAATAACAACATTTCTTGCAACGTGTTAAACTCTTGGATCATGGGTGGGACCATGGGATCGTCATCGTACGTATAAAGTGTTAGCTAAAGACATATTTATATATTTATACCACAAATCATAACTAACATTTTTTTCTATGGAAAGATAAGAATAAATTAAAGGTGTGTGTTCTCACAAATCATAATTAACACGTCGCAAGATGGAGTTGGATGATTTCTTTTAACAGAGACATAGGAAAAGTGGAAAAAATATCAAGCGGATCGAATTCCCACTCTAGAAAAACAAACTTCAATCCATCCTTCCGAAACCTCCTTCCGTATATATATATCTTGTGAAACTAGACAATAATAACTCGATCATAATCATATTTATATAATAACTTTGATCTTGTATGACTATACAACAAATCAAGACCTAAACATCATGGTCTTACAATTTAAGAATTCATGAATGCATCAGGTTCCTTAGTCTTACAATTTAAGAATTCATGACTGCATCGGGTTCCTTAAAACCTACCGCGAGATGCTCAAGCAAGCGCTCAAAAGCTCGGTGCATTGACGCGTGGCATCGACTGTTTTGCAGAAATGGCCTTTAAAAAACAACCCACAGTCCCGTTTTATCAAGATATACAGAACACACAATCGTCTATTTTACCGACACATCTTTCACATTGAAAAGTTAAATGATGCAGATCAATTTGGTAGTTCATGAATCCATATGAGAACGAAGGAAAAGTTTTGAAAACCTATGGCGCATTTTAATCTCTGAGTAATATAATTGGTTTTCTAGAATTTTTGCCGTGCAAAAAAACATTGTATTGAGTGTTTCATATGTAGGATTGAATTTGGTATAGTGTGCCAAATTATGGCATATATTATATTAACTCAAAATCACTTGAGTACTTGACCAACCTAAATTCAGCTTGAGAACTAGATGGTTTCCCACATCCTCAACTAAGCTAGAATCCGTTTTTTCTCAAAACATATATCCATGTAAACCACGACCAAAGTTACTTGCCAACTAAACAGGGACCACACAGGTGAATTCTCTGCGTTACAGTGTGAATGCAAGTAAAATGATCTAACATGCAACAAAAAGTGGCTACCGGCATCTAACAGCATAGAACTGGAGTTACATTTGCAGGTTTCACATTCATGCCCTTTGCCTCTGCCTCGGATTTATCTCTTCGTCTTGCTCCACCTGTTATAGATGAACAAGAAATGAATTATAACCAACCAAGAACTCAGCTAATCCAAACCAACTTTGACAACATTTTCGTTCCTCAAACAAAGGCAATTCAATAACAGCATGCTTTCAACAAATTTCATCACAGATGATTCTATCCATGAAGTTTTGAAGAGTGTTATAATCAAGAATATTGGGCAGTATCCTACAAGCAACTCATTTTACTATAACATAGATATGTGTGCCAGGTAAACAATCAAATTTTGTGATGGCCTGATGTGCATTTAGGCAGAGTAGATAACTCTCAGGGCCACTACACGTATCAGAGAGGCAAGAGAACAACTAAGAAAATATTGAGATTAAATTGGTATCTTGCAAATTTACCTCTGTCATAACCTTCCTGGACTTTTTCCCAGCATTTTGCTTCGAATGAGAAGAGGATCCCTTGGGTTTCTTTGATACTGGATCATCCAAAACATCATCTTCATCTGTGCCTCCTGCAACCAATTTACATTTTTTTCTTAAAGAAAAAAAGACTACAGTAACAGACTAACAGACTAACACTATAATCCGTTACATGGAAGTGCTGCACCTTGCACATACTAGCAGAGCAATAGCCGAAGACAGTTTATAATTAAGTATCCAAGGTCCATAAGACATGACATGGAAAGTTTCAGCAAAACATCTTTACCATCAATGAGGCCTTCAAAGTCTTCCATATCTTCCATGTCATCCATCTCTTCCATATCGTCACCTTCGACATATTCTAGCTTGCCTTCCTGTTTTATTAAGTGAACACATGTCAAAGCTGGTGAACACAAAGAACATAGAAACAAACCGTGCCTGCAGGTAGGTACTAAGTACAATGCTTACTTCTTCCTCCTCTTCTTCATGAGGAATTTCACCTTCTTCAATATCAAGAATAGAAGGAAACTTGTCGAAGGGAACATTATAGATGTCACCAGGATAAACACCTTTCGTCAGGCGTTCCTTCAATTCATTTTCAATATTCTGCATGGCAACAAGTACATGTTACTGTGTGACAATGGACAAAGAAAATGATAAAAGAGAAACTAGATAAGAAAATAACCCTTTCTAGTTGAGCAGCCCTTTCAGCTTTGTCCAATCTCCGGAGATCACGCTGTGTTTGCTTCCTGGGCATTGTCACAATCTTCTCCCTAAAAGAATGGAGGCATATGTCAAACAACTTTTCATGTTACAAGGAAGTTAAAAACGCATCACAAGATGACTCATTTCCTGATGAAACTTAGCTACAAACAAATGGCACATTGATGAGCAAAAAAAGCAATCTCTCTAAAAGCAGAACAAGTATCAGAACCAAATACTCCTCAAGTGGTACGGCCAAGGGACCAAAGTGCGTAGCGATGAGAGACCGGTGGCCGTGGATTGAACTCAAACGGCGGCGTGGTGCTGGAGGCCTAGTCGGGGCCAGCACAAAACAACGAGAGATTAGATTGGAACATAGCTTTTGGCCAGGGGCCAAGGGGAGATTATATCTCAATCTCTGGCTGTCTTCTTAATTGATAAGTGATCAATACTTATACACCCTGGACTCTGACTCCAATTGACGTATCCCTAACAAAGAGCCTGTTTATACGAAGCTGGCCATGGACATGATCTTTGTGAGAGAAAGTACTCCATTGGCCGCCTGCCTGTGAGAACAAAGTACTGGTGAACACAAAGAACTGCTGTGCGTGAGAAAAAACTGCTTTCCTGGCTTGGCTACGAAAGGCTCAAACTCAATTATCTTAACAAACTCTAACAGACTCTATCAACTCAATCTAATAGACTCAATGAAACCAATCTAGCCGACTTGATTCAACCAATCCTAATGCAAATCAACTCCTTATCTAGCCACTCTTCCTGGTTCGGCGACTGTAGACCTTGCCGGTCATAACATCAAGACAGCCACTTTAATAATCTAAATTATACTGGCCATTATAAACATTTGGCATTTCACATTCTAAACCCATATTAATTCAGAATTTAAAATTCCAATAACTACACTTAGGACCCGTCTAGATCCCTTCATTATTGGAGGAATTGAAATCTACTTAATGGATTAGGCTATTTGGCTTCGAATTTGAGATTCCAAAACCTTCCAAAATTCACATATAAGCCTATGTCAAATTCATAGGGTGGGATTAGACTATTTGGCTTGGAATTTGAAATTCCAAAACCTTCCAAAATTCACATATAAGCCTATCTCAAATTCACAAGGTGGGAGATGGAAATGGATTCTATAGAATACAATGCTATGTTTGTACTCTCCAACTTAATTAAAGTTATAAAAATTAAATAGTCTATCTCAAATATATGACTAAACTATAATTTATTACAATCAATTTATTTTAATGATAGCCTTAGTGTTAGTTTTAGTTGGCATGAACTAGGATCAATCATTAGGCTGATAACGATTCGGTCTAATCTTCATTTGGCATGAACTAGGTTCCAATAATTACACTAAACTCCCTGCCTAGCTACCATAAAGGATTTGGTCTAATCTTCATTGAATGAAAAAAAGCCGTCACACAAAAATTTGGTTGATGCAACCTACACTTGCATAAAATTGGAATCCAAAACAGCCACAGAAACCTAAAATCTGGAAAAAAAAAAACACACACACACAAAAATCCTACTGTAGGTTATTGCTATTGTTTCAACAGGATAGTACAAACCACGTATTGAATGAATATTGTTTCCAGCCTGAATTTCAGAGGCTCACCTAAACTTTAAAAAAATGATTCAAAATGTATATATGGATCACGATCAATATACCTTCTTGTTTAACATTTTTAGTAAACCAATATAAAGAACATGGTGGTACCAACTGAACAGAATCAGACATGAATTTATGTTTTCCTTAATCTATATGCTATAACATTTAAAATATTTACCTCGATGGCACTCAAGAACATAGAAAATATTATAAAAAAACTACACTATATCCAAAAGTATTTAAAATGGAAGTGCCTACCTCACTTTCAGTTGAAGTTTCCTCATTCTTATATGATATTGAGTCATTTTTGTCAGCCGTTGTTTGATCTTGTGCACAAGTAACTTAGGCCAAAATTCCTTCATGACAAAAAAGGCCCAGAAATTAGACTAACAACAATAACAAAGCCTTTAAGTCCCAAGCAAGTTGGGGTAGGCTAGAGCTGAAACCCAAACAAGAGCCCCCACTCAAGGAAACACTATAATTTTAAGGAGTGACAGCATAAGTTAGCTAGAGATGCATACAAGATGCTTGTTTATGACATCCATTGCTTTCTCATAATTCTTTGGTAGTTTGACTCTCTCCCATAATTTGTTTGGCAGATGAGCTCTTTCAGCAGTTTTCATGTACAGATAAAAAACACCTGCACAACCATTTTAGGAGGAAACATAACGTGATAACATCAGGAAAAAGATTTTGGTAACCAATAAGCATATGCTCGCCTCGAAATTAATAGTCCATAGCACGAAAAAAAGGTGCACAAAGAACTGGAAGATCTGTTAAAAATAAGATAAAATCTGCACCATTGGACAAAAATTATGTTGCAACTCCTCATGGTTTGTGTCATTTCATCCAAATAGCACCACATTCCAGCATAATTTGTTCTCACGGAAAGAAAATGCAAACAAAGTTACAGTTATAAAGCAGCAGTCTAGTATTCTTAACTCCACAAACAAGTCTTCCAAATTGCGATTAATCACAACCAGAGTCACAACTAACTAATTCCACGAAAAAGATCATTCATCTCGTCTCCAGAAAGAACAGCTACAAATTACAAAAATCTAACTCAATGTTTTGTTCAATCTAATAATAATAATAATAGAAGGGAAAGTGCAGCATCCAAATTTGATTGGTTTGGTAAGGCTTTGAATTTGATTGGCTTGCTAGTTGCCATGCCATTCTGAGTTGAGTGTTGAGTGACAGGCAAGAGGGGAGCTAAGGAACATGTTTTGCAGCTCTATCCATGTACAGTAGTACATCATTATTAATTAACAAAAAAATGGAAGGGAAGCATTGCATTGCAGTGATCACCATCATGATCCCGGATGGTAGCATAGCGACTGTTGGCAAGCGGGCAGGAGCTCCTGTTGCAGATGCCCGTCGCATTGTAGGGGTTGCGGCAGAAGATCCCTGTCGTGATCCTACACAATCCAAAACAAACCAACCCACGGGGCCGCCGGCCGTCAGATGAGATTCACCATCGTAATTGAACAACCACACCAGAGCAGAGAGGGAGAACAAGGGCTACGTACTTGGTCATGAAGCTGCAGTGGCTGTGGCGGATGCAGTGCCATATCACGTCGTCGCTCATTTTGGACCCCCCGCCGCGCCGCTCGGGCAGGCAGGTTCCTCCCCTGCTTAATTACGGCGCCGCCGCTGGGCTCGTCGGAAGCGCTCGGGTCTCCCCGCAGCCTCTGATCGTTAATTACTGCGGGGTGAGGCGGCTGCGGGGACTGCACGACGACAGGAGAGGGCGGAGGATGCGCGTACAATGTCAATTTGGGCCTGGCAGGTTTCTGGCCCAAACAGAAAAGAACGACCCTTGCTGTCCCTGCCCTTGCTCAAAAAAAAAAAAAAAAAAAAAAAAATGCTGTCCCTGCCTCTGCTCTGCGTACTGAAATTTTGGGTCTGTGCCGTGCTTGTTTATTGAAGTGTCTGTGCTATGTCTTTCTGTTCCTGTTTGCAGGATATATGGAAGGAGTTCACGACGTCGGACTCTCTCTCCATCGAGAAGGTTTGTGAGGTACAGTATATAGGAGTACATTTTTCTTCCTTTGACTCTGTGCTATCTTAATAAACCTTATCGGTTTATGTGAGGTAGACGTGGCATGCTGAAATACGTACTGGACTCCGTTTTCAGTTCCCAGCTGTCACCTTTGTTAGGTCTGCAAATTAACCCGCTAGTGAACCATGCCGCGGTCTATCTGTGCCACTAGTTCGAAGTCGAAAGGTGAGCGGATAACGCTGTTCGATCGTTATGTAATCTGATATCTCAGTTTTTTAATTAAAAAAAAGAAGAGACCATCTTGTGGATCGATGGAAGGGCTGCCATCGCGTCATTGCGCGTTTACTATCAAAGTGTCCATCGGCTTTGTATATACTAGTAGTATAGTACTTGGATCAATCAAGTGGAAGTGGTGATGCGATGCATTTCATGTTGACCTTGTAACGATGGATTCTGACACTACTTGGCACTTGGTAGTGAAGGCGCCAATCCAGTCCACCACTATCGTCGTCACCATCATCAACGGCAAGAAGGAAGCTGTGGATCCAAGAATAATTCTGCCCGATGCATCATGCAACTGATGGGCACAGCCATGGCGGCAGTGCGTCCACGTGTGCACGCGCGGCGGGACCATCCTCCGGGTGAAGTCCAAAGTCCTTGTTCAACCAGCGTCTATTTTCCCTGCTCACGAAAACCAAGTGTGTGGCATCTTTTTTCTCACAACAAATCAAGACCAAAGACCAACCGTACCAACTTCGATCTTTTTCACAACAAACAAAAGCGCCTCAAGGCCAGCGCATCTCCTCGATCCCAACCGCTCTGACCCGGTGTCCTGTACACTCGTCTGTTCTGATGTGCACTGGGAGCACGGTCGATACTACTGCGTACGGAGTACGTACTACTCCGGTATAAGTAAGTCGATCTTACTGAAGTAGGCACAGTAGAGATCGATACAGTGGCGGGCAGGTAAACTTCTAATGTGCCGAAAACCAGTGTCATTCTCATGTGACGTGTTGGCCCTGTGCCTGCAACCGTGGCTACAGCAGGACGCGAGCCGTGGGTCGTCGTCAGGCGGTCAGGCTTGTTGCTGTCGTCATGATAAATGGCCGTGTCTCGCCCTGTCGCCGGTGGGAAACGGACCATGGAGACGGGTCGGACCGGCCGTGTGCGGCTTCCTTCCTCCCGGTTTCCCGTGTACCCGACCTGCACGGCTCCACGTATCGTCCATGCACCTCGTGCGTGCTTGGCTGCGCCCACGGACCGACGAGACGG